>JBAIZL010000003.1:6708163-6743163 GCA_036971475.1 Prosapia bicincta | reverse complement strand
TATACACTCACCATACATTCAAACACATACATACAGACACACACACATGCGCGCACACGCGCACAAACACACCTATACACACACACACACACACACACACACACAAACACACATACACACACACAAACACACCCAAACACACACACAAACACACACATACACACAGGCACACATACACACTGACACACAGACACACACACACACACACACACACACACACACACACACACTCACACACACACACACACACACACACGCACACACATATACACACTCACAGACACAATCACTCACACACACACACACACACGAACACACACACACACACAAACACACGAACACACACACACACACACACTCACACAAACACACAAACACACACACACTCACACAAACACACGAACACACGTACACACACACACACACACACACACACACACACACACACACACACACACACACACACACACACACACACGTATACGTACACACACCGGCATACAACAACTTGTTCACGCAATCGCACAATCCTGTATTCAGTTTTCGTAAAATGTACTGTATGTTAGGTAGTATATAAACGTAATATGTTGCGATAAATGTCTAAGTGTTACCATGTGTTAAACGGGTTTGCTGTGTTAACATATTTCATTTGAAACTAATTACAATTAAATAAATATTTGCTTCTTTTTTTAGTCTTTGTGTCTTTTGTGGCAATTTTAAAACCCATAATTAATGCTAATAAAGAGCTGCGCACAGAATCAAGTATATCTTTGCTCACCGCAGGAATTTCTTTGCCCTCTAGAGATTTCGCTAACAATCTTTCAGTACTCTTCTCCGTTATTGTGAAGAAAAACGCAATTAGCATAGCATTTGTCGCTAACAAAGTCCCATCTCGCTTCTAGGAGCCACCTTCCGTGGGTGGAAAGTTTGTGAAACTGATTGTTAACAAATATACGGGTATGATACAAGGGTAATTGTAAAAATAACAGATGGCATTTTCTTTTGAAGTAGTTGAACAACTAAATTAATTACCATGTTTTAAATTGTAAACGTATGTTTCATACTTCTAAATTCCAAGAGTTATTGTGCAAATAATTCTTAAAAATCTACTTTCAGAGAGCTGAATATTTTCATTTTACCATCATTAAACTAGAATTTCCATTTAATTTGTTTTACTGAAACTTCTAACTGAAGGTACTATTTCAGCAATACACTTCAAAAGATTTATTCAAGAATGATTATTAATATTTATAAAAGTTGTTCTTCAAGAACCAATCAGTTTCTACATTTGTCCTTAATAAAAAATATGCTTACTTTATTCACTTTTCTTTCCGTGTTCACTATTATTATTATCATTATTATTAAATATTCCTAGATTATTATCGTTATTACCTTTGTATTTTAACGTTACATATTCATTCGAAAATCATATTCTTAAAGTAAGAAAATATTGTTTAAATAATAAAAGCGGTTGACTTGCGAGTCAGGTTTATTTATTTACGCAGGCAACGTTTCAATAACGGCAACGTCATCGTCATCAGGCAAGTGTGTAGCCAGGGCGATGTATTGGGGGGCACAACCAAAGGGTTCAGACGGTGGAACCCCCTTTGGAAATATTGTTCATTTTTATCTTTATAAATCCTATTTTATGCTATTTTGGCAGTTAAAATTACAAAATGTTTCAGTTATCGGAAAGCTATTTTCCCAAACATACTAGGCGATCTCAAGGTCATGTGGCAGGTAGAAGCACTATAATTGAGCACCTATGAATAAGGCTTGGCGCACATGAGCCGAGATAGTTTTCTATCCAATCTTTTTGATACCTATCGGAGTTGCAGCGCACATAAGATAGAGTTTAAGCGCGCGTCATTTCAAGCTTATATTTTTAATAGTTATTTTCCATGACGGGGACTGGCTCTATGTTGTTTCTCTTACGAGATAGATCATAAACAAGTGCAAGTTTACAAAAAGAAAGTAGTCAACAACTTAAAGCAACTGTAGCGTAAATGTATATATTAATTAAAACAACCTCTCACCACAGATTCAACAAACTTTATTTTAACCTTATGTACATTTCGATTACAAAGTAATCATCTTCAGAGGTATTTTTACAAATAACTCTTAACTCTGTTGAGTTATTTATAAAAATACCTCTGAAGATGATTACTTTGTAGTCGAAATGTACATAAGGTTAAAATAAAATTTGTTGAATTTGTGGTGAGAGGTTGTTTTAATTAATATAAAAAGAAAGTAGTGTTTTCGTTCTTAGTGTACAAATACATTAGTGAAAGGGAAAGTAAAAGAAGATATTGGATTCGCCCATTTAATGAGAGATATTTAAAAGGGGCGTTCATTTGATTTAAGGGCAAATGAACACAAATTCTTATTTTCGAATGTCTACTCGATCCTTTGATGAATTTTGTTTGATAATTTTGTTTGGAAATCTAAAATCATGTTTTTGCAGATTTCCTCCCAAGCCGATGGCTTTTTTTTACCCTGTCTTTATACTCTTCGCTTCGCACATGTCATATTGTCCTATGTTGTTAAATTTCCTCTATAAACAATCCTACATCCACGTCCAAATCTTCACTCTCCATGGCTGATAGATTTAATTAATAAATAAATATATATATATATATATATATATATATATATATATATATATATATATATATATATATATAAATATGATATTAAATAAAATGATAAGTAACTATTAAAGATTATTATTTAAAACTATAAATCATCATTGATATTAATAACAAATTATCAACCTAATTAATATTAATGTTACACATTGATGTCAATTGGTTATTCAATCATATTTAAAGTTAAACATATAAATAATCTGAAATTAGTAATTATGTTATGGAAAACTTCCCTGATAAAATGAAAGAGATAGAAAGTAAGCCGCGGTGAATGTGCGCTGGCCCATTATCAACTGTGTACTAGTGGAACGCTGGCGATAGAATTGACGCCAAGATAGGAGGAGAAACCTGCGTCAGTCCAGATACCTATCGAGATAGGCCGAGGCCATCCGATAGCTATCTGCGTCCCATGTGCGTTGCCCCATTACTCCCAATGTATTTCTGCCTATCCGATTGAAAACTATCTCGGCGTCCCGATTACTTTCAAGCTCATGTGCGCCGGGCTAAGTGTTCACACTCAGAGGCTGGCTTTGGTGTCAGGTGAGCGCAAACCCGTGCTTCCTAGTGTCGCCTCACAAAATTAATAGTCAGTATATATCCTAGTATTGGCGGAGTAGGATAATTTTGATATTTAGGTCAACAGTTTTCTGCTAAAACTAATTGGTTTGGTTAGGGGACACGTGCCCACCCGGCTACGCCTTATTCTTCCTGCACTCTATAATAAATAGCCCTTCGACACCCTTAGTGTATCTACGAAAACAGCGAATCAACCTGTGCTCATTGCTAGTACAAATAGACAAAGATTCTGTGAGTTAATGACAGCGTATATAAACTGTTTTCACAAATGTATTAAGATTATGTGACGGCGCTACTTTTTATGAAGTGCAGGAGGAACAATGGGACGGCGATAACTTACCCGTTGTTGAAACGTTGCCTGTTCAAATAAATACTTGTACCAAACTTACAAGTCAACCTCATTTATTATTTAAACTATAATCTCGGCGAGTGAAAAGGTGATCAATTTGTAAGACAATATCTTTTAAGTACAGTAAATTTTTTACATGGATATATTGGAACAGGTATTATTAGGATTTCCCCCCTAACTTTCAAAAAGCATGTAAAACTATATTCTATTTAATAACGTGGATCAACTGTGGTGTGATTTGTGGTTGGCACGTTTTTATTTGTTTGCGGGTGTAGGAATAACTCCATAAGTAGGTTTACTTCAGGTAGACAATATCACGGTCACCTCTATAGACCTATACTGTACCATGGGGTGTATATAGGGGATTTCTTAAACTGCAGTATATAGGGGTGTATTGTCCTGAAACTGCAAAAGAAATGAACGCCATAAAGTCGTATAGATGGGCAGTAGGTAGGACGACTATTGAATACGATGTCGCATGCATTACCTATAAATAATAAACATATACATATTACTAAATCGTTTAATGTTCTTAGGTACATTTCAATTGCAAAGCAACCATCTTCAGAGGAAATTACTAGTGCCCTAACAGGTTATTCCCTTTGAAGGTGATTGATTTGCAGTCGAGATGCACATAAGGTCATGAATAAAACGTTTTTGTGTTCTAAGAGGCTTTACAGTCGAACCTCTATATAACGAACCTCCAGATAACAAATTTTTACCTTGTCCCATAACATTTTAGAAGCTATAATGCTTATTTACCTCTATGTAACGAATTTCGGACCTCTCAATAACGAAGTTTTTCCTTCACTTCAACCGAAGAAATGTAGTGATGTATAGGCAGCTTACAATGTCACAAATATTGAATGTGGATATCTAATACAATGAAGAAACATTCTGAAAACATCAATAAAACAACTTGATTTCAAATAAATTGAGACATTATAAAACATTATCCTGTATTAACATTGGCCTATTACACTAACTACGCTCGCTATATTATACTGTATCCCTTTTATTACCGCATGCAGTGCGGTATGCGTAATGCGGTAAGATCAGTAAGATGGGGTGGGAGCATTCTTGACAACACAACCTCTCAATAACGAATACCTCTCTACAACGAATTTTTTCTCTGCATAATTGACTTCGTTATACAGTGGTTCGACTATTTGTTGATGATATTTTCTATTTGTCTAATATTTGGCAACTGTTCGCGATGTTGTGAAGGTGTTTAACACTATTTTATATCTTCTCGTTCACTTACCGGTTGAGTCGTTTTAATAAACACGTATGCACCTCGAAGATCCGAAGACACGATTGGGTTTTGACCAGCGAAAGCTAGCTTTCAAGGTTTTTTTAAAAATTTTACTAGCTAAATTGTTTCTTGATAGTGTAATGCTTGTGTTTAAGGGTTTCATTTTTGACTATTTGTTGGAAGGTCACGTGAACCTTTAATGGATAATGTCGTATTAATATCCGTGCAAATACACCTGTAACATTTATTTAGTTTTTACTTTGTAGACCAGCCACACTGAATTAGATATTATAAACTATTCAATGCTTCATATAGCCTGTGTTATTTCAAATAAATAATATTTAGTTTTTTATTTACATTATTTAATATAATAATATTTTATTAAATAAAATATGTCATAATATTTTATTGAACAAGGGTAATTGATTGTATTTTGATTTCTGCCACCCAATGTCAGATTTACTTTCATTTCTCAAGGGTTACTATTTGTTTTAACCTTTGGTTTAGTAATTGGATTTTCTGTCATGCTTTTTTACAATTTAATTCTTTATTTTGTTCATTTAGCTTTACTAAATCGTTTATTTTGTGTTGCTCGCTTCACTTCTAATTAGTTTTATTATAGCGTAATTACTGTTATTTATTTACTAGTGTATATGTTTGTTATTTTTTTCTCCATTACTTTCCTTTTAAGTTTTAGACTGAATAGGAAAATGTCAGTACATATATACTCCACAAATAAGGCGGTAATATATTCATAACAGTTGGTTGTTATCAGAACTATCATTCCTTAAGATAATGATGGCAAATATTTAGGTGGAAACATGAATGTTAAACTATGGATTTGCGAGATATCTATTTGCTCCTGGTTAGAAAATAAAATAACAATATAAAATCATATTCTAAAACTCATCGGGCTATATGTCAGTCTATTGCGACAATGTGCAAAGAATCTAATTTAGGAATTCTTCAGACGTTCTGGAATGAGGTACCGAAAAATATGACCACTGCACTTTGTTATGTCAAAAATTAGGATGTTTGTTAACTTGCACATGGTTTGAGAATTGAAGAGAAAAACCTTTTGGGCTAGTGACTGTAGTGTTTTGCTAGTTATAACCGAATATGAATAACTCACGACTAGTAGAGGTAAAAGACCAAGAAGCTACCTATCCTTTTGTCGTATTAGGCATAGTGGGAAACAGGACATATAGGTATGGCACCGAGGTACGCAAAACTCTGAGACATTGAGCCCCACTCTAAATGTTACGTAGACCGCTGCATATCACCTGACCAAGTCTCTTGGTGTAGCTCGCAATTTGTAATTGACAGTATCGAAGCAAGATCTCAAGGCTCCTTGGTCTCACTTGTTATTTAAGATTTTTTGGGGTAAGATCTGCACCTAATAAGATCAGTTTTACTTTTAAAAATAATAAATAAAAGTAAATGATTCTTCTCCTAACTGTTCAAATAGGAATTATTTTACTACACATCCCTTTGAAACATTTAATTTCATTGTTATAAACAAAATAAATTTCATGTTGTAACTTTAACATGTTGGAAAACAGTTACCCCCACCCACCCATACAAACACACACACACACACACACGAAAACACACACACACACACACTGCAACGTACCTCTCCAACTACCTGAGATGTTGATGATGCACCAACGGACTTACGCGCATGCAACGACACGCAGACTTGACTTGCTGTTTTAATAAAACCCATACTGTTAACATAGTATTGTGACGGCTCTATAGACATATATGCCAGTAATTTTGTCAGCTGAAAAGATACATATTCTCAGGAGGGAGCTCTCTTGTTGTAACGTAAGGGGTTTATTTCATTTCGTTTATTATTTTATGAATTTAAATAATTCGATATATGACTTTGCAACCATTAATTTACTAGTTGGAAAAAACTATATGTTTTTGTTTATTTTATAAAAAGGATTTTTTTTTAAATAAAGAGAGTTTGCATGATAAATATATTAATTAGATGCAATTGAAATTTTAAAAATAAAATAAAAAATAACACAATTACGCTCTTCTTGATTGATATTGCCTTTCTCAATATGCAGAAAATATTTTAACACCGCCCATTTAATTGAATTAATTATTCATTAATTCAGTTTAACACATATATTAAATTTAATTACTGTTCATTTGTTCTTGAAAAAGTTTAAAAAAATGTCTTATTTTTAAAATTTGTATACAATATAATACGATAATTATTTCTCTAATGATAACTGTTTTTTAAATCAACCATGATATTTAACCCTTGAAATAATTTCTCCCTAGTGTTAGTCTTTTAAATATAACACTCTATTACATTATTAGATATTTTATAAATTAAAATAATTTAATAATATTATGTGAAATTATGATTTATATTTAATATTTTAAATTATTCAAACTCTTAAAAAAATTCCTTTCCCATTTCATTTGATTTAAAATGACCAAGTTTGTAGTAGAAATCACTCTAATAATTTTAATTACAGGTTCTTTTGTTGGTTTCTTCATGATCAAGAAGAACTAGAAACTTTAGCATGAAATTTGAATAATTTACATGCAAAACTTACCTTTCTGTAGAGCTAACTTATTTCTGTGACTTTATTTAAAACAATTCAATAGTACATTTAAGAAAAATCTTTTACTTTTTTAAAACTAATTGACAATTTTATTTAGAGTGAAGTAATCGTTTATTTCTTCATGATTCAAAATTTTGAAATATTTTCTAAAAAGTTTATTAAAATTTAACCAATAATTTTAACTTTAAAAATGACTTGTCAAACGTTCTCACATCCTCCACCTCAGTTCTTGACTCATAGATAATGTTGAGGCTGGATTCTTCTTCTTGGATCCTGTGGATTTTCGGATAGCGAAACCATGTTAAGTCGTTACGAATTTAGTTACATTTTTTGAAAAATTTAATTACCGATTGCCGATTTACAACTTGCTATATAAATTCGACGATAGAAACGTCATTGTAGAAGCCATCTGGCCTCTAGGCCGTACTACTTAGCCACAAACCAACATAGTAACGTCCGTCCACTGAAAATTTTAATTTCTTGGTAGTCCTCGAAACACTCGCGTGCTTCCGTCTATATTGGTCGTACCGCAACTTCACCCTCCAACTGCTGGATCTAGTGATTGAGATAGCTCATGGACCTATTATAGCAGGGCTCGCTCTGTACTTGAGTTAGTTTGCTCATCAGCCGTTTTATTAATGTCTAAACTGTCTGTTTCATTAAATTTGCTGTATTATTTTAATTAATAAGTTTTATGGTCTGGGTTTACACTATTCAGTTCTTCACACATTGTTCTTTAAAAATGTCGATGGTGGTTGTAGGTAATCCGGTTCACTAGATAGTATTTTTCAGTTATTTTTCTGCAAATATTTATCGGTTTTTACTCCCGGTGTTACATTTATTCGTTACTTACAATTTTGTTTAATTTACTATATACTTGTTTTATTTCAGGTATACTACATACCTGTTTTATTTACTATTTCTCTTATAAAAAATATCTCAACATTTATAGCTTAAATTTATTCTTTAAAAATCATAATAAAAAAATAAAATTTTTAGATTACAAGGGCACACACACACACGCGCGCGCGTGCGCGCTCGCGCGCGAACACAAACACCCAAACACACACACACACACACACACATACGAACACACTCACTCACACATACACACACACACACACACACACACACACACACACACACACACACACACACACACACACACACACACACACAGACACACGCCCTCGCGTGCGCACGTAAATATCCAAAGGAGAAAAGATTGTGAGAAGACGTACTGTGTTGTCGTCATAAACATATGTCGAACAGAAAACAACTATTTATTTTATTGATCGGAGAGAAAAGAATATAGAAAAATGAAGCAATGTGCTCTATTGAGAGAAAATGGTGAATATGTAGATATACTCGGTCAGCTTGCGTAATTAACATGAACTGAGAAGCCGTACACTCACGGAAGAGTTGAAGTATATTGGAAAATCGATCTGGTCGGGTTGTTGTAGAAATTGCAGATTGTGTTATTAAATGTAACAAGAGAGTTTTGTTTTTACAATTGTTTTTATAGATTCCTGTAATAATTTTCTCTGAAAGTGATTGCCTTGAAATCGAAATGTAGGTCAATGTTAGGATTTAATTGAAAGTTTTCCTTTATTTATTCTAATGAATTTCATTTCAGTTGTTCATAATTATTAGGACGATGACATTTCAACTCCAAAGCTTATATCTTCAGAGAAAAATATTACAATAATTTTGTATTTATAATAATGAATTACACCACAGTTGTAGGATTATGAAAATTAATACTTTGAATTTTCATTTGTTATTTGTTATAATAAATCATATAATCATACGGTTTAATGTCTGTTACAAGGGTGCTAGTTGGCTTTCACAGTAATTCGCATAAACAGATAAATGAGAATTTCAGTAGTTCTCTGCATTTAAGTACGGTATAGACGGCTGTGTCTTTATTACACAAATTTGCGACGTCTTGGGTACGTGCCAAACTCATTCTTGTAATAATTTTTTCATAAAATCTTGTAGAATGTAGGTCAACAGCTTTCATCCAATAAAGACAGGCATGCAAGTGCCAAGATGGAAAAATAAAATTGAACCACTTGGCGTCACGACTTAGCTTTGTTTTATGAGTATACGTAATTTCTAGAGACGTTTTCATTGTGAGCTGTCGTAGGAAACGACAACATATAAACAAGTAAGATATGAGAAAATTAGGGATTATGTAAGATGACAAACAATAAAAATTCACAGTATTTCCAATATAAATTTATATTATTAGATAGAAAGTAGCGTAACATGATAACAGTATTAAATAATACCAATAAAAAGAATTATCATGACTATAAGAATTATAAATATTTTATTATTAGAATGTGCCCAATAACAAATTATAGGATAGCCTGAAAGAGAACAGAATACATTCACATTATAAAAACTGTTGTTGAGTCATATATAAAACGTAAGTTGTGTCAGGACTAGACAAGTATGTTTCGAGTTTTATGTTAACAAGGGTTTGAGGCAAAAATGCTGTCTGTCTCCATCTCTCTTTAATATTTATTTAAATTCAGTTCTGAAAATTTGGTATAACAAATATTGAAAAATGGAAATACAAATTGAGGAGGCATATATTACAACGCTGTTATTTGCAGTGAACCAGGCTGTTCTGCTGAGGATATTGATGACGCTGAGTGTGTGGCTAGAAAACTAGAGGAAGAATTAAACAAATGTAGCCAGGAAATTAAACAGAGAAAACGAAATACATAGCTGTAAGATCTGCAGGAAAAGACCTAAACATCGATGGAAACATTATAGAAAATACTAAAGAATACAAATATCAGAAGTAACATTAACGGGGATGGAAATGCTAGAAAAGACAAAGATAACTGCAGAAATTAAGGAGAGGAATAAGTAATTCAACTAAATTCATTAATATGGAATAAGAACATAAAGAAAAGAACAAAGAGACACTTATTTACAACGCTGGTGGTAAGTACAGTGACTTACAGCTCTGAAGTCTAGACAGTGAACAAGAACATACAGAAACGAATAAATTACATACAACGGTAAACGGTTCCTGGAGGAGACGTTGTAGATACACATTACAAGATCATATAAGAACGGACAGAATCATAGAAACAACGATTTTAGAGACGGAACTTACAGACACCATAGAAACGAAAACAGGGTTCTTGGTACGGTCATACGAGAAGAATGACGGATGACAGAATGCACAATTAAACTTGGAAATGGATCCCAAAAATACGAAGAAGAAATGGAAGAACAAGAAAATAAAGGTATAATGGTATTAGGAGCGATACAAACAGAAGAGATATAGAACAGAAAGGATATAAAACAGAAGAGATAGCTATGGGTGAAGAAGATTCATGGCAAAACAAGAAACAATGGGTTTTGAATTGCGATAAATGGCCAACAATGAGGTAATAAGGTCGTATATATATATATATATATATATATATATATATATATATATATATATATATAAATTGAAAAGTGATATCTAAATGTTAACAGATATTTTAGTGTTACATGTAAATGAGAAATAACAATGTAGAGCAGTGGCTCCCAACTTGCAGTCTGCTAACCACTCAGCCTTAGAAGTGAACTACCAGGAACCAGCTTCCACATGAATCCTATATATATATATATATATATATGTGGATGATGATGATGATGATGATGATCAATAGTTAATATCTGGTGTTGTTGGGTTCACCTCGTCAAAGCTGGATGAGATTCTAGCGAAACTTCGGAACTGCAACTTATGCACTACAGAATGAACGGATGTACTCCAGATATTAATTATTCATCATATTTTTCCACCTGTGAAGGAATACGTATCAGCATATATATATATATATATATATATATATATATATATATATATATATATATATATATATATATATATAATCTATCAGTATAAGTTGCAAACAATTTAAAAGGTAAGTAAATAAAACAACTTTTCAAAAACTTAATTTTGTTATTAAATAAAAAACTATTATAATTATCAATATTACAAAACATATGAATTGTAATTCTCAGAACGTAGGCTTCATTATACATCTCACAAGGAGTTGTAAATATCTTTACTACTAGGACTTGGGACTTCTTAGGGAGTGTTCACGTGTTTTAATGTTGGGTTACGATAATATCTAATAATTATTATGCTGAAGGTAATTCAATAAATATCTGATATTCAGTTAGAGGATTGTATTTACTCTTTGTTCAACATAAATCGTAGGGGTAACTATGATTTAGTTGCGGGAAAGTATTTATCAATATTTACTTTTATAAGTAGTCAACGGATTCCCCGTGGCCTTGCGTCGAGACTCTCACGGACTAGCGTCGAGACTCTCAAGGACTAGCGTCGAGACTATCACGGGCTAGCGCCGAAACTCTCACAGAGCATCAGTTGGGAAACACTGATGTAGAGTAACATTTTCCAAAACTAAAACGTAATGTCTTAAAATAAACAAAAATATTTTTATAAAATAAAATTATTTTGCTGACACAATTGGTAAATAAATATAATTACGAATTGCACGGCTGACTTTGAAAATTACCTTTGCTTTGGTGCTTCTCATCAGAGAAACCCAGGCGAAATATAGAAATCAATTTCAGATACAGTATGCGCCACAAAATAAACATTACTGAAGCAGTTGTAAGATTATTTTAATTTAATTTACGTAGTTTTAGGAAAACATGCAATTAAATAAAGAAGCTAAATTGATTAAATTTGGGTATAATGATGTTTTATTTGACTTCCCTTCTAATTGAGGCAAGACTTGCGATGTTTTTGAAGGTTTTGCATCATTTGCATCAGGTGAAGAGGGGCTTCATGCTCGTTACACACATGGTTATTTCTCCTGTGGTTGGACGATGGGGGTTGGTGGGTCATCACTGAAAATCTTTCCCTTCATCATTCCTCAGATATAGGCGTCAGTATGTGTAGGATCGGGGGATTGGGCTAGGTAAGAGGCGTTTGTTTTAAGACAGTTGAGGCAGTTGCCAAATGTTTCTTGAAGGAAAGCAATGTTGTCTAAGCTAGTGTGGCTGGTTGCGCCATCTTGCTGGAGCCGTTGTGAACGAAAATGCAGGTTTCGAAGAAAATCTCCTGATGTCTCCTATAAACGACCGAGAATGACCCTATACCATTCTTCCTATGTCAGCTTATTCAGTTTTAGTGGTGTTTATTTTGTTCCATACGGTACAGATTTTCAATTTTTTTTTCAAGTGTTTTGTACTTTTGATTTTATTTGGAGAAAAAGAACTCTTATTGAATATTATGCCTGTAAAGAAGAAGGGGAGAACAGTTAGCTGCACAGTCAGTCCCAGGAAGGAACGAGGAAACTTTCAGGGCTCATTCCTCAGGCGAAACTAATGAAAACACATGTTATAAGCATAGGTGAGGAAATGCTCCGTTAACGGCCACTCTTTGTTAACGCATGGATGATTGATGCAACTCGACGACCCACCACTGCGTTAGTTTTGTAGAGGTACCACCACAGTAAAGCATTTTCTGCTTGAGTGTGATGAGTTAACCTTACTTCCTTACTTCTTACTTCAGCCAACGCCCGTCCTTGGCCTCTCAGCAATCCTACGCCGTGCCTCCCGGTATAATGTTGCGAGTCCTTCCCTGGACTCCTCGTGAAAGGTATCCTTCAGGCCGTCACAAATTAACCGATTTTTATACTCGTCACGATCTTAAGGGAGTTTAAAGGGGGTTTTAAGAGACGATGCCACGGCCATCAACGGGGCATTCGCTTTCTTACTCCTCCTCAATTTACTCTATTACTTTTAATTTCATTTTTTTAGTAATAATTAGTTAAATTCTACTTCTACATAGTAGACAAAGAGGTAGATGATAAAAAGGTAAAAAGTATATTATATTTCCAAATGATAACTTTAAAATATTTTTAATAATGAAACGCATCTTTATAAAAAACCAAGCTCCATATACCCACTGCTCCCATACTTCAATATTATTATATTATAAATAAATAACACTTCTTTAAACCACAAAAACAATTAATTTATGTCACAATTTACATTTCGATTGCAGGGTAATCATCTTCATAGGAAATTACTGCTACTACTACTATTAAGTAGAATCTTATAGTAATTTCCTCTGAAGATGATTGCTTTGCTACGGAAATGTACATTAGGACATAAATAAAATGATTTTGTAGTGTATGAGATTTTATTCATTTATAATACAAAATTAAACTAATGTTGCTCTAAATTCTTATTCAATACTATTAGCTGAACTATTATAGATTTTAAATAATATACAATAGTATAGAAATGGATGTTATAAATGTATAGTATAGTATGAATTTTCTATACTAATTATAGTCCTAGTTAAAAAGCTTAAATATAACTGTTTAGTCGCATAAACCATGATAATCTGCAATATTGCATACAATTATTACAACTGGGCGCGCCTCACGCATTGCAATAAGTTCTAAGTTATTAGATTTAGTTGTTAATTACTTATTACACTTTGCTATTACTTGAGATTAGACTTTTTAATATTTATAACTTGTATATCGTTAACTTACACTTGAAGGGAAGGTTTTCGTCTTACGCCTCATTCAACCTCATATTTTTGCCGCTAGGAATGCTGCAGTTGTGCTTCTTTGGTACCTACTTTTGAAAGTTAGAAGTGATGTGATCGAAGAGTGTGTTGTGTTCTGTGTCGTGTTTGTTCATTTAGAGATTTATTTTTATGTGTGTTGCTATATCTATATATTTCATATTGTTCTAGTGTGATTAATTTATGGCCTTTGTTGCATGTGAGGAGGATGCTCATGTTATTTTCCATATTTTTGCATGAGTGTTTAGTGTCCATGAGATGATTTGCGAAGTAGGATTCAATAGTATTGTACAGTGCGCTTTTGTGTTCTTTATACCTTTCGGCGAAATATCTGCTTCTTTGTCTACTAGACAGTTACTTAGGCGCCAATAGTAATTTAGACATAGATATTAGAATAGTTTAATTTAGATTATACTAGTTGTTCTCGGCGATGATAAGCTTAATAGGGTTTTCCAAAAAAAAACACAAGTTACAGCTATTGTAATATTTCTCCATGCTGTGGATAAGCTTCGTTCAATAGCCTGCACTTGATGTTCTATGCACTAAGATTTGGTTGACGCGCAACAAAAACGAATGTGTTGGAAATGACCTATTCGTGACATAATGGAGAAAACATTTTCGCATTCTCTCTATACGCAGCGTGGTTTTAGCGCTTGGCACAATTGTAAAGTTAGAGTCATACTTGTTATCACAAAAATTCAATCTGTATATACGATGATGCCGTTATTGGCCCTTCACTTTAGTGATGCACTTTAGTTACGTGAGTAATTAGGGTAAGGTAAAGAGAGAAACGTTAATGGTAGGTCTGATAAAACCAGTTTTAATAATAATATTGAAAAATGAAAAAAAACAAGGAATTAATTTGGAGATATTGCATTTGTCCAAACAGCCGTGCGCCCAGAAGGATTAGAGCGACCCTCGCTCCCCTCGCGCAGGCACACTCATACGCGCGGGGCGGCCTACCTGCCGCTAATGGTTCTATGAATCACCAACTAGTCCTTGTACTAGAAAATCAATTTTTTTTAACTGGTAACTTTACTTAATTTGTACTCTAATAACTGAATTCTAAATACTAATCATCGCAAAATGAGTCCAAACACGGTACAATTGTGACAACTCTCAGCGGTTTTAGTGGGTTTAAAAATTAGAAAACAAATAAAACTAGACTTTTATCATGTATTTTATATTGTATTAATCAGACGTCTTTAATGAAATAGCATTCAGATCAATAACATGGAAACAGTTTACAATTATACTAGAGCTGACTTACATTGTTTGCAAATTAGCTGTAGTCCTAACTTTTATCAAATAAATCAAGCAAAAAAGTTGTCTTTCATCTGTATGTAAATTTTCCAGCTTCAGCTTTCCTTGTTACATTGACTTTGAATTTATTTATTTATTGTTTGGCATACGTTGAATTTTATGAAGACACATTTAAGAAACCTCCTTGGCTATGTAAATATGCTCGTGTTAGTTTAATAATATTATTTTCTTGATTTTACAGTTATTGTAAAGTAACATAACGAATTACTAATTATTTTTATTTTGTTTTACTTCAGTTTACGTTAACATAGGGTGGTTATGTAAATATGTTTGTGTTAGTTTTATGATTTAAAATATTATTTTATTGATTTTTAGTTATTATACAGTAACGTTGCAAAATGAATTTGTAATAATTATTATTTTACTCTTGGTATATGTTATTTATGATTTAGTTTATTTTTTCATAAATTTGAAATCTCTACTAGAATTACTGTAATTATGTATACTATTCTGATCGTGCGAATTCAAATAAAACGTCTATAACCATTTTTAAGTAGTCAAATTTATAATTTTGTAACCTACTGACCATAAAATGCCTTAGAGTTATCACAAATTTACCGTGTTTGGACTCATTTCGCGAGTATTTAGAATTCAGTTATTAGAGTACAAATTAGGTAAAGTTAACAGTTAAAAAAAATTGATTTTGTAGTCTAGTTGGTGATTCATAGAAGAACCATTAGCGGCAAGTAGGCCGGGCAGCGCGTGTGAGTGTGCCTGCGCGTGGGGGCGCGAGGGTCGCTCTAATCCTTCAGGGCACACGACTGTTTGGACATATTATAGCGGGGTTGACTTTAAAATCACCCTGAGGTTGCTCAACGAATACACCCCTACTCTCCACTTCTCAGAAGTGCTCTTTAATCTTAAAGATCGCTGACTGTGGTGCGTGTATGATACCAAACGTCTCAGCGTTTGAAAGCCTCGGCTAGAGTCCTCCAAGGAGCGAGAACTCCAAACCAATTTTCCTACGGAATACAGACCCCTAAGGTTACTCAACGGTCTGTATTTATCTCCTAGTCTCCAGTAAACCCCTACTCTCCGCCTCACAGATATGATTACATTCGCTTTAAGATACATAAAAGGAAAATACAAATTTCTTTGAGTATTGTAGAAATTAAAGAAAATTTTAGAAACTCTGAATATTGATGACGGAGAATACCTAGAGACAGTAAAATCAGCAAAATGGAAGCTAATACGTTTAAAGCCAATAAGCATGTAAACGTGTACACTGATTCTGTCCCCGTTCCTAGAAGATGTGTCGCACAAAGGCCAGCTTGATCTAGATCGTGGACCGAGATGTAATCAGCCAACTGCCACCTTTATCGTTTAACATCCTGTCGTTTCCCATTATACATGCAATCATCAAACGTAATCTAAGTAGAACACTGAATGAAGCTTTTGAGTAATGAGAAAACGGCGATCGAAGTCATTTAACGTAAAAGGACATAATTATTAAAATTTTCAATAAACAAATTACCGACTATTTATAAATACTTGAAGAAAAAATTAGTCAATTTTATTTTAAGTATTAACCTAAAAATATTGTTAATATATTCCGAGTGGCTTAACGGGTTGATACTTCTCTTCTCCCTACTTCGAAGAAACGACCTTGCCCATGCGATGCCATAATTGTCTTTTATCCTACCTACATTACATTCTCCTTCCTATACTCCTTAACAGGAGATGTGTAACAATAATCATCCCTTTACTTCATCTGAAAGTAGGCTTACTTCAGGAAGGCGACCGTGCACACTGCCATAATTCCTCTACCAGAGATAGTATGTACCTATCTAATATAAACACACAATCCAACACTACCCTTCCAGGCAATAACAAATATACCAACTGATCAAATAAATACAACAAATATTATATTCCATTACTAATGTTGAAATACTAATATTATTCAAAAATTATAAGACGGGATTTTTTTTGTACATAAACTAAAAACACACGCCAGAATTGTAGAGGCCCTGACTAAGTTAGCAAGGGTTTTCTTCTCTTCCAAGATTTTCTTAGCTGGCACTTAAAAATCTTAGGTAGAAAGGTATAAGGTTTATATGGAATACATTTTTATACTGTTGGTGAATTTTACACTCGTGGGTGTTTGTTTTTAAATAATAAAATATGAGATACAGTGAATATTGAACAAGAAATAAGGTTTTAATGAAGCAATAAACTAAACATGTTCTCATTGTAAAATAATCGAACGTAGTTGAAGCAGATACTGAATCTTTGCTCTATATGTGAACTTAAGATGTACATAATATATTCACACATACACTCACCCACACACCTACCCACCCACACACACACACACACACGCGCGCGCGCGCGCACGCACGCACGCGCGCGCGCACGCACGCACGCACACACACACACACACACACACACAACCATAACTCTTTTAATATTGTAAATTCAAGTAAAGTCACAATTAATGCTACAGAACCATGAGCATATAATGTGGCTCATTTAGAAACAGACTTTATAACCTTGGTTCTGCGAGTGTAGACATAAACACTTGAAACATATGTTGAGTATGGAAACTTGACTATTTTATTGTATTGTATTATTTGAAAAAGACCTCACAACATTGTAAGTACCCCTCCAAAACGTGAAATAGTCCTCTCAACCTGTGAGGAAAGAGGTTATACCCATGGGAGGTTAGTGATCATTACGGGGCCGTATCCAACAGAGGAAGACAAGAGGGTAAGTACCCCTCCAAAACGTGAAATAGTCCTCTCAACCTGTGAGGAAGGAGGTTATACCCATGGGAGGTTAGTGATCATTACGGGGCCGTATCCAACAGAGGAAGACAAGAGGGTAAGTACCCTTCCAAAACGTGAAATAGTCCTCTCAACCTGTGAGGAAAGAGGTTATACCCATGGGAGGTTAGTGATCATTACGGGGCCGTATCCAACAGAGGAAGACAAGAGGGTAAGTACCCCTCCAAAACGTGAAATAGTCCTCTCAACCTGTGAGGAAAGAGGTTATACCCATGGGAGGTTAGTGATCATTACGGGGCCGTATCCAACAGAGGAAGACAAGAGGGTAAGTACCTCTCCAAAACGTGAAATAGTCCTCTCAACCTGTGAGGAAAGAGGTTATACCCGCTACCCATGGGAGATTAGTGATTATAACAGGGACGTATCCAGCAGTGGGGGGCAAGAGGGTTAGTACTCCTCCAAAACTTGAAATAGACCTTTTAACTTGTGAGGAAAGAGATTATACTCGCTACCCATGGGAGGTTAGTGATCATAACAGCGACGTATCCAGCAGTGGTAGGCAAGAGGGTTAGTACTCCTTCAAATCATGACCTTATTACCTGTGAGAAAAGAGGTTCTACCCGCTACCCATAGAAGCTTAGTAATCACGACTGGGCAGTCTCCAGCAGAGTAAAGCCAGAAGGTAAGTACCCTTCCAAAATAATAAAAAAATAGACCTCAATACCTGTGAGGAAATAGTTTCTACCCGTTGCCCATAGAAGCTTAGTGATCACAACAGTGCCGTATTCAGCAGAGGAAGAGCAAGAGCGTTAGTACCCCATTCAAAGCTGGAAACAGACCTCACAACCTGTAAGGAAAGATATTCTATCCAGTACCCATAGAAGCTTAGTGATCACACCAGGGCCGTATCTAGCAGAGTAAGGCAAGAGGGTTAGTACCCCTCCAAAACTTGATATATACCTCACAACCTATGAGGAAAGAGGTTGTACCCGCTACCGATAGACGCCTAGTGATCACAGGAGTGCCGTATCCAGGTGAGGAAGGCAGGGGTTAGCACCCCTTCAAAACTCTGAAACGAAACTAAAAATTTAAATGATTTTTATTTACAGACAAGATAAGCACAAGTTGTCTAGTGGTCGTGTACAAAAATTTCCAATCTTGTACTTGTCTTGAAACACGTTTTAGCATGTTTTATCTTGAATTATGAAAACGTCACATTACGCTGAAATACTGGCTACGAACCTCGAGCCTCCACCTTGAAAATATAATTACGCAAGGCCCTGGGTCAACGTTAGAGAGGACTGACCTTTTAGTAACGCTTTTAACACTTAGGGCTAATGTTACAGCTTAATACTTGAGAGCACAATAACAAAGATCCGGAAGAATAACACCAACTAGATGAGGTCCATTAACATAGTTTTAGAGAACATAAGCTCATTTGGCTTAGGGGTGAGTTCAAGATAGCGAAGGAAGATGTGCCATATAGGCCTATAAACCATTGTGATAAGCAGAGATATATTAAAATACACATGCGGTGACACTAAAGTATATATATATATGTGTGTGTGTGTGTGTGTGTGTGTGTGTGTGTGTGTGTGTGTGTGTGTGTGTGTGTGTGTGTGTGTGTGTGTGTGTGTGTGTGTGTGTGTGTGTGTGTGTGTGTGTGTGTGTGTGTGTGTGTGTGTGTGTGTGTGTGTGTGTGTGTGTGTGTGTGTGTGTGTGTGTGTGTGTGTGTGTGTGTGTGTGTGTGTGTGTGTGTGTGTGTGTGTGTGTGTGTGTGTGTGTGTGTGTGTGTGTGTGTGTGTGTGTGTGTGTGTGTGTGTGTGTGTGTGTGTGTGTGTGTGTGTGTGTGTGTGTGTGTGTGTGTGTGTGTGTGTGTGTGTGTGTGTGTGTGTGTGTGTGTGTGTGTGTGTGTGTGTGTGTGTGTGTGTGTGTGTGTGTGTGTGTGTGTGTGTGTGTGTGTGTGTGTGTGTGTGTGTGTGTGTGTGTGTGTGTGTGTGTGTGTGTGTGTGTGTGTGTGTGTGTGTGTGTGTGTGTGTGTGTGTGTGTGTGTGTGTGTGTGTGTGTGTGTGTGTGTGTGTGTGTGTGTGTGTGTGTGTGTGTGTGTGTGTGTGTGTGTGTGTGTGTGTGTGTGTGTGTGTGTGTGTGTGTGTGTGTGTGTGTGTGTGTGTGTGTGTGTGTGTGTGTGTGTGTGTGTGTGTGTGTGTGTGTGTGTGTGTGTGTGTGTGTGTGTGTGTGTGTGTGTGTGTGTGTGTGTGTGTGTGTGTGTGTGTGTGTGTGTGTGTGTGTGTGTGTGTGTGTGTGTGTGTGTGTGTGTGTGTGTGTGTGTGTGTGTGTGTGTGTGTGTGTGTGTGTGTGTGTGTGTGTGTGTGTGTGTGTGTGTGTGTGTGTGTGTGTGTGTGTGTGTGTGTGTGTGTGTGTGTGTGTGTGTGTGTGTGTGTGTGTGTGTGTGTGTGTGTGTGTGTGTGTGTGTGTGTGTGTGTGTGTGTGTGTGTGTGTGTGTGTGTGTGTGTGTGTGTGTGTGTGTGTGTGTGTGTGTGTGTGTGTGTGTGTGTGTGTGTGTGTGTGTGTGTGTGTGTGTGTGTGTGTGTGTGTGTGTGTGTGTGTGTGTGTGTGTGTGTGTGTGTGTGTGTGTGTGTGTGTGTGTGTGTGTGTGTGTGTGTGTGTGTGTGTGTGTGTGTGTGTGTGTGTGTGTGTGTGTGTGTGTGTGTGTGTGTGTGTGTGTGTGTGTGTGTGTGTGTGTGTGTGTGTGTGTGTGTGTGTGTGTGTGTGTGTGTGTGTGTGTGTGTGTGTGTGTGTGTGTGTGTGTGTGTGTGTGTGTGTGTGTGTGTGTGTGTGTGTGTGTGTGTGTGTGTGTGTGTGTGTGTGTGTGTGTGTGTGTGTGTGTGTGTGTGTGTGTGTGTGTGTGTGTGTGTGTGTGTGTGTGTGTGTGTGTGTGTGCGCGCGTGTGGTGCAGTTTGACTGTGAGAAAATTCTCGTTAAAACATTTTAAAACAACTTTTTACGAGCATAAATTTTATGAAAATACTTATACATGCATTTTGGGATTCCTTTATAGTCTGACCAAAACTGGAATAGGACTGAGGCTGTGGCGGAGAAGGGAGGGAGGCTAGGTTGCCAATTTGAACACTTGTCGTTCACAGCCACTACGTAATTCACCAAGTTAACTTGATTAATAAGAACCTACAATAATATTTAATAAACAGGTTAATTTAAAATATTGTCATCAATAGATTAAAGTTATTCTCATGCTCTGTAGTGATGGATAATTGTTCCACATTGGAAAGCTATTTTAATTTAATATATAATAATCGTATACTTGATTAATTTTAAGGGCTACTATTGATATAATTTAAATCAAAACCAGATTGTTCAATGTTTTAAGATTGAACATATTATTGATTTCTCTTGATCTTAGTCAACAATTAAGATATTAACCAATTACTCCCTAAAGCATACACACCAATCAGATCATTCGCTACGTTCTCATCCAGTAGAGTGCACAAGCACATATACGGGATGATGTTCAATAAACATTTGAAAAACAATATTTTTCACCCAAAGGACCTTAAAATTGAGTTTTCATTAATATCTAAAAATTTAATAATTAAATGGACGGAACTGTTTCTTCAAACATATAATTCAGACATACTGGAGAAATTATAATTACAAAGTTAAACTTGAAATTTTAAATTAGCATTACCGTTTTAAGGTCTACGATTTCAAAGGGGCTCTATAACTATACAGTAAAGCGCTCCACACTACTAGATCACAGCTATACAGTGACGTTGACTGACTGATTGTCTTGGAATTGGCAACTATTGCTCGCTACCACGATAGATTCCTACGGTCCAAACGATTCGTCCAAACGGTGGCGAGCCCCCAACCCTCTTCCAGTTTTATTCTGAATATAACTGCGGAGTGTATAAATATAATACAGTGAATGTACTGTAGTTTATAATTGAAAGAATATTTCTTTTTATTCAATGAATCATAATAGCTTTTTAGTGGCATCTAATCTATACTCCTTTGACGAGTGGTCAGAGCTTCCTCGGCCTAGTAGCATGTGGCCAATAAGTGGGGGGTTTGCTCATGTGATGAGTTCGTGACTGTACCTGCAGCCCGGCAGGTTCAGTCAGTTACTTCCTCTCATCGTGGGAGAGCATATATCTCAGAACTTCATGGATATCATAAATTCTTCTAACACGCGACAATTATTGAGTAACACTTCTCAGGTGGCTGAATTTATATCCGATCTAAAGAGTCGGCTCACTAGATTCGGTCTAAACATTAACCCTTCATACGCCATGCCATAAGTCTTTCCCTTTCACAGTAGAAAGCTATCATTAAGTATTTTCTTAGGTCTTACCTAATTTTATTCACTCAGACTTATCCTTCTTCCTGGAAGAGATGTACTTAATAAATATCTTGTGCACTGTGGACTAACAAGAAATTGTTAGTAAGAGAGGAGGGGGTGATTTTAAAAATTTTAAATAGTATTTTTGAAGTTATTACCATGTAATCGAAACGTACATGAAGTAATTTTATTAAAATATTTTATAATGGGGCTGGTAAATTTTTATTTATTTAGCTAAGGGATGTACTATTCACTACTCCATAAGAAAGTACGTTTACTTCAGGTGTGCAACTATCAGGCGATATCATGATCTCCCCTATATACTATAATAAGGGGATTTATTTACTTTAGTCTCGCCTTCGCTTAAAATATTCTCTTTTCTTTCTTAGGCGATTATAGTGACCTTGGTAATTGTCCTTTTAACTGCAAAAAAATGAACGTTATAAAGTAGTATAGATGGTGAGTAGGTAGGACTATCTACAGTACGATACGGGATGCAGTATCTATAAATAGCAAAGATATACACATGATTAATTATAAATAAATCTTCTTAAACCACAAAAACGTTTTGTTCATGCCCTGAAGCACATTTCGATTGCAAAGCAATCATTTTCAGAGGAAATTACTGCTAAACTGACAGGATATTTTCTGCAGGGAGCGGTCAGCAGTTGTACTCTTTTCAACCTTTACATGAATGATTTAATCTGCAACATTAAGATAAATAACCCGAGAGTCGAAGTACTCTGTTAAGCAGATAATGTGATAATATGGGCGACCAGCAGCAACATCAACTCCTTGGAAACCAAAATAAACGAGACATTAGGTGGAGTCAAAAGATGGTGCTCCAAAAACGATATGATT
The DNA here is from genome assembly GCA_036971475.1 of Prosapia bicincta. NCBI lineage: Eukaryota > Metazoa > Arthropoda > Insecta > Hemiptera > Cercopidae > Prosapia > Prosapia bicincta. Next base: position 6,719,885 of record JBAIZL010000003.1, on the reverse strand, counting down.
ATTAACGAAAACAAGACCACGGCACAGTTATTCACGCTATCAACTAAAACTTATGATCCACACGTAGTAATAGGGACTACTGACCTGCCAATAACGCACACAACCAGGTACTTGGATATCGCTCTGGACAGCAAACTACAGTGGTCGGGACATATAGAGGGCGCTGTAACAAAAGCTGCAAAAAAGGCTGAATATGATGAAGAGACTGACTGGAACGAAGTGGGGTGCTACTCAGGACGTTCTGATTACTACATACAAGTCTTACATCCGCCCAATCCTTGAATACGGCTCAGAAGCTTACAACACGGCTTCTGATAATTCAAAGAAAGACATGTATACAGTCCAAAACAATGCATTGAGACTGATATGTGGTGCTGCGAAGTCTACCCCAATTACAGCGTTAGAAAGTCAAACAGATATTGAGCCCCTTAACGCTCGCAGAGACAAAGCTACTATCAAATTCTTTGAAAGGGCCTTAAGAACCAACGATGACTTCTGGAAGAAATACAGATGCGCAAACCAAAGGCTTAAAACCCAAGTCACACCACTGGTAAAAGCCGCAGAAATAGGAAGACATGGATTGGAAGAATCAGAGCGACAACCTTTCAAGAAAACGAAATATATAAAGGAAAGAACCGAAATACCATCGTGCACATCAATACCTGGTGTAAGCCTGAGAAAAGCCGACATCCAAATCTGCGAACTCAAAGCACTAACAGAAGCTGTGATCAACGAGAGGTATCCGGCCGACGAATGGGTGCGTGTGTACACAGATGGATCGGCAATGCATGACGCATATTTCTTCTCAATTGGGCAAAAATCAATAGCAGTGGGAAAAAACTGAACCAACTTCGAAGGAGAAGTGACCGCCAACGGCGAAGCGGCCAGAGAGATTCTTCTGTCGGCCAACACCAAGAAGGTAGATTTCCTCTCGGACCCAACATCCGCGATTCAGGCGATCACCTCCCTAAAGCCACAAGAAGGGAAGGAAATAAACAACTGCCAGAAAACACTCCGCATGTTACAAAAAACAACACAGATCGCAGTACAATGGGTGCCGGGGCACTGTGACATCAGAGAAAACAAAAAAGCAGATAGTTTAGCCAAGCATGGCTGCTCCATGGCGCAGCCGATCCTCCCCCTCTCATACCGCAGTGTATGTCGGAGTATAAACAGCACTATCAGCGACTCCGTGAAACGGGACAGGAAACAAGCTGCTACAGGAAAGCAATGGGAAAAGATCATCAAATCAAGCATACCACTGGATTTTCCGAGAGGCGTAGCAGTGGCTTTGTTTAGGATGACCACTGGACATGACTACCGGCAGAGACACCTGCATCGCATGAAAGTGGTAGACACACTAATATGCCCACTCTGCTCCGACAACGAAGGGACGGCAGAGCATCTTACCACTTGTGACGGCCTAAAGGATATCTTTCACGAGGAGTCCAGGGAAGGACTCGCTACATTATACTGTGAGGCACGGCGTCGGATGACTGAGAGGCCAAGGACGGGCGTTGGTTGAAGTAAGAAGTAAGCAATCGAAATGTACAATAATGTACGGGACAAAAATTAAAAGTGTTTGTGGTTTAAGAGATTTTATTTATTTATAATTAAAAATTACACCACAGGTTTTTCAGACCTTTATATATAAATCATGTAAAAAATAGTTGGGTAACTAATAAGTAATAGAGTATGCTAAATTTATAACTAATATAAGTTTAATACTTAGTTTCTTTATTTGTTATAAGCACGTTTTATTAGAATTGCTTGACACCAGTCACTTATCAATATATCAAAAATACTTCATTATTTATAAAATCTTATTTTGCAAGAACGAATAATAAGTACGGCAGCAGAGTGCTGCTGAATTCGTATTATTAAAGAGAACAATAAGCAGCAGCTTTGTTCTAACGTATTTCCTCTGCTTTGTCTTGGTTAACTTTTGCTGACGGATAGTACATGAGGTTTCATTTTTCTTCCATTTTTTCCCTTTGTTATCTTTAGAGTTGGAGAGATAATAGAGTGAATGAAAGTTAGAAAAGTTCTCTGATATTCTTTCACAAATTGAAAGACAAGTTTATTAGTGAAAAAATATATATTAAGAAATTTTATTTAACCATAAAATGTATTAGTTACGTAATATTCAGTGAAAATTTGTAACGCCTACACTTCCAAAATTGTGTGTCCGTCTGTTGAAGTAAAATGCTTTAGCCCTGTTTTAGGTTTTGAAGGGAATAGTATTAGTTTTGCTTACCTCGTTGGGCCACCTGATCTGGGCCCCCAAAACCCTACCAGCCCTCGGGTAAGCTCTTCTATAGCGAGTTGCCTCCGTCTCACATGCACATGCATAAGCAACCGTATACGTGACGAAATCAGGATAGATTGTCCATGTGCCACGCTACTTAGCTCTTCCCAGAGAAAATCATGGGATAGTTAAAAAAAAGTACGGTAAGTGTCGAGCAAGAGCGGGATGAAAGAACGTGGCAAGAAAGAAAACCCTAATAAAAGAAACCCCTTCATATATCAGGATCCCTGGAGGCCTGCGTAACCTTAAAAATACCTTACTAGTGAGGCTAAGGCGTGCGTGACATGCACTTTTTTGCAGCCTACTCGGAAATTAAAAATGGGAATGTAGGACCAGGTTAGATTCCTCTTAGGGGCACACTGTGTCCTTTGGGATGTGGCTCTACTTTATCTGAAACCAGTACAGCACATGATGCTTTATTGAAATAAAGCCAATTTTTAAATTATTAATAAATTAGTAAACTAAAATTTAAAACATTGAACATGTCTTAATTAGTTTAAATAAGTTTTAAGCAATCAAAATTAAAGAAAACATTGACAAAACTAGATTTGATTAAATTAAAAAACGATTTGTTTCATTTTAAATAAAGGACCAAAATTTGCTTAGAATAAATTTAATAAAAAATAATCTACAAAATACAAAATAGTTTACAACAAATACAGATATTTAAAAAGGCATTTATACGTCACTAGAAATAAAGTACAGCCAGATCATGTCTGGTAATATAAAATGCTATGGTTTATTTGACGAAGAAATACCAAACATATAAAAGGGCTACAATTTCTCCGCAATAAAACTTTATCTGTTTAAGAGGCAATAAAAATACTTCACAGTTTTATATGAAATAATATGCATCTGAATAGCTTTAAGATCCCAATAAAATAAATTATTATATTTTACTTTAAAGAACTGTCTCGTTTTTGATATTGTAATATCGGGAAACTTATTTTATCGTAGAGAACTTAGTTATACGAAATAATACAAAACAAAAAGCGTGTAGAAGCAACGAAATTTTATTAAATAATTTAGTTGAAAAATTGCTGCTGTTTACTCAACACAAATGTTGTTGTAAAAATATTTGTTTGTTATGTATTTCTTATATAATATATATAATAGCTAGAGATGAATAGCTAACATCCGGAGTATATTCGTTCATTTTGCATTGGATAAAATCGCAGCTCCGACTTATCGCTAGAATATCATCTAGCATTGACGAGGTGAGCCCAACAACAACCGGATGTACTCCGAATATTAACTATTCATGATTATTTTCTATCCGTAAAGGTATACGTTTCAGAATATATATATATATATATACCTATATATATATATATATATAAAGAAATAAGTCAAAATACAATTACAAGAATTATTATTGAATTTACAATTCAAAGCTTTTCGTTGGCAAACAGTACCAACATCATCATCAATATTATACAATTAAAATTAACATATGTGTAAACTAGATCAAATAAACAGCGTTGCCAAATCTTATACAATGTTGTCAAACTATTACTTTGCTGCCCCAACATTACAAACACTGAATTTAGTAAAAAATTTAGATTTTACTTGTATTTGTTCATTTAGCAACTCATTATTAGTATTATATTTATGTATTTCTAAAGCTTCATAAATATTCATTCTCAGGCCTTTGTTAATTTCTTTTACAAGTATCATATTATCTATATTAGGAAATATGTGATTATTATTAATACAATGACTATCAAAATTTTATTTATAAATTTTTGGCTTTTTATATGCAATAATATGCTCTTTATATCAATCTAAGTTTTTTATTAGTTTGCCCTATATAAACCTTATTACAACAGTCACATTTCAATTTATATACACCGTTTTTTTTCATGCACAATAATAATTTTATTATTATTCATTATATTTAATAATTTATTATTAGTTAATCACGTAAACAATAGTTTATGACAATCTAAACTTTATATTTAGTAAATTTGTTAAAACTTACTGAGACAGAAAGTTTTCGATCGCTATGTGCCGATCTTCATCAGTGTCTTCTACTTGGTGATGTTGGGTCAAGCGGTGATGGTTTTAAAGGTAGTTTTTCGATAGTATCAAAGAGTATATGTGATTTGTAATGTGTTTGTTCGTTTATTATGTTTGTATTTTGTGTTTTTGTGTGTCTGTAAATATCATATTGTTCTAGTGTGTTGAGATGTGGCCCTTTTTTGTTGATGTGTAGGATTTCTAATTTATGATAAATGTCTGTGTATTTGTGTCCTGTTTCTTTTAAGTGATTGTAAAATGTTGTGTTGGTGTAATGTTTGTGTTCTTCGACTCTTTGTTTAAAGCTGCGACCTGTTTGTCCAATGTAGAATTAGTTTCGCAGTTTAGTTTGTATACGCCTGGTGCTTGTAGTTTATCTTTGTTGTTGGTGTTGTATTGTTTTTTGTATTGTAATTTGTTATTGGTTTTGTATGCTGTTTTGTAACCTATATTTTTGAAATTTGCGGTCTATTTTGTTTATTGTTCATAAACAAAAGTTTATGAATGGTAAGTGATGTATTTGTTTTACCTGTCTGTAGTGTTAATTTTAGTGTTTTTTTTTTGTATTTTGTACCATAGTTTGTCTATTATTGTGGTGTTGTATCCATTTGTGTATGCTAAATATTTAATTGTGTCTAGTTCCTTGTTCATGTTTTCTGTGGTCATTGGGACTTCTTTAAGTCTATGGAGCATGGATCTGAAGGGAGCGTGTTTGTGTTGGATAGGGTGGTTTGAGGTGCTGTGGTATTACTAGTATTATATGCGAATTTTATATTGCTACCTTTAAACAGTTTTGTGATATTTTTTATTTCATTGCCATAAAATGTAAATGAAGTCCATATGACATTTCATCATTATTTTTGTAAATTAAATAATGATTTTGATTCTTTAAAATATTAGAATTAAGTTTCTAAACAGTGTTCTTTTTATAGCCATTCTCAATTGCAATTTGATAGATAATATTTTTCTCTCTTATTTTGTTTTCATTATTCATAGGTATTTTATGTAATCTATATAATAAATTGTATAAGGTATAATTGTAATTGTATTTTTTTTTTAATAAACAAGAATACATATTGCGATATATATAAAGAACTAAGTCAAAATACAAATACAAGAATTATAATTGAATTTAACAATTCAAAGCTTTTCGTTTGCTAACAGTACCAACATCATCAGGAATATTCAACATCATCATAATAATATTCCTGATGATGTTGGTATTGTTAGCCATCGAAAAGCTTTGAATTGTAAATTCAATTAAAATTATAGTATTTGTATCTTGACTCAGTTCTTTTTTAATACACAAGAATGCATATTGGGATATATATATATATATATATATATATATATATATATATATATATATATATAAGACTCTAGATACGCTGCTCAAAATAATAAAATTGAAGCACGTGTTTAATAGCTCTCGAATGTCGACTCTTACGAAATACACCAAGTAACATTATTGTTTTAGTTCACTAAAGTGTAAGAGATATGGCAATATGTATTCCCCTTATTTATTGGTGATATATCACCTTACTTATAAGTGATATGAATATTTATTTATGTATACCCAACACAACTATTTCAACTATACTAATATTTTTTGTTTACCATATAATGTTTACAGTTTGTGTGTGTTTGTGTGTGTGTTTGTGTTAGAGAGAGAGAGAGAGAGAGAGAGAGAGAGAGAGAGAGAGAGAGAGAGAGCCAATGCATGTGTGTGAGTGTTTGTGTGTGTGTGTGTGTGTGTGTGTGTGTGTGTGTGTGTGTGTGTGTGTGTGTGTGTGTGTGTGTGTGTGTGTGTGTGTGTGTGGTATGTTTGTGTGTATCTGTGTGTGTGTGTGGTGTGTGTGTGTGTGTGTGTGTGTGTGTGTGTGTGTGTGTGTGTGTGTGTGTGTGTGTGTGTGTGTGTGTGTTTCAATATTCTACCGTCGTTTCGCTTCCTCAGCACTCAGCTTTATTACTCTTTCTGTGCCTGAACACTCTCTGCATCATGAAGTATAATTTATTTTGCCGATCATTAGCTCATAGTATTTGTTTTGAGAGTAAACATTTTTAAAAGCTATGAAGGGTTTTTTGAGCTTACTCAAGTTCAACCTACAATCTCAAAGCAGTCAATTAACCTTGATAACTTTTGTTCTATTTCCTACCAAGTTTTATTATGTTCAAGGTGTTGTACCTATTATGGATGGCTTAAGGTTTGTGGGAAGGGATAAAATGATTTGATCTCGACGCAGTTTGTGATTAGTATTCGATACTGCAATGTAGGCCCAACTCGAACAATAATATAGCTGTCAAAGTGCAATAAATCCATTTAATTTTATGGCTCCAATATTTTTTCTGTCAGTATAGGCCAATATTTAAATTAAAATACGTCGTAACTAGTTATATATTATAGTTGCTAATTGATGCACTGTACTGTAAAGATTCGACTTACGAATCTGTCCGATCTCTGTCGAACGTCTTCGTACTTGCATTAATCCCCGTAACTTGCGTGATTCTGTACTTTTGAAAATAGAATGAAAGATAAAATAGAAACAAAAACTATGACATTTAGCAACAATTTTCTACAACACAAGCCTACGCACACAAGACTTTAACACTAATATCCACAATGGGTAGATACGGCCCCACGCCTACGTCCCTTCTAATCAGCGCATGGTATTAATTAGTTTCATGACCAATGGTCATTTTTTAAAATTTCCTTGTCTTAAAGTGTGCCTACTATATTCAAAAAGGGATAAAAATTTTGTTTAAATATATATATATATATATATATATATATATATATATATATATATATATATATCGGTTTTCCTGAGAACAGTGCACAAATTTGTAAAAACACAGCTTTCGGGAAACGGGAATTTAAGTGAAGTAACTAAAATCTGAAAGTAGAAACTGTTTATAGAATACACCTTTGTATTATACTTTTATTATTTTAAAACATGCCAACTTCACAGCTTCGTGAGCAAGGTTCTCTCTCATGGCTTCCAGCTTTCTATTGACTGATCTTATTTTCTGTCTTGCTAGTTTCTGCGACGTTTTGGAATCCTCTATTCGGAATTTGTTGATTTCCTTCACACTGGGGAATGTGCTTCTGGCGATGTTAATGCCACTTATTTAAGACCACACGCTTTGATACATTCCCAATGTAGAAAGTCGTCATTGCATCATAAACACCAAAATGTTGAATTTTATATCCTCACAAATCCAGTTTTAGATAAGCGCGACCAAATAACGGTGCCACTTTCATTTGGATTTTGAGTTTTCCCATCCAGACATTTGATCAATACATCTTTATGTATAAGACCTCTGAAAACTAGCTTTATAAACGCCATTATTTCAAGAGGGATACTGTTATTGTGGGAATGAGTGTCATTTCCTGTAACAGTCTTTTAGTATCCGCTCTTGTTCCGCCTTTAGGACGTAGCGCGTGGCGGGGGTCATGGTCGGTCGACAGCTTGTGGTACAATGCCCAAACATCTTTTACTATGCCTTTCACAGTGAGTGTTCCTTCTAATAGCCAAACCATACTAAGTAATTTTGTCAATAACAGTATTAGATAGCCCGTTTTTGCCACCTAAACCTTTACCGTCAATAAATTTTACGTTTCTTTTCCTTTTCCATTTTCTCCGTCTTGTTCTCATTCTTTTTTGAATATGTCCCACACAGGTTAGTTAAGGCAATCACAAATGGAAACCATTTCAGTTTACAGCTAAATTCTGTACTGTAACGAGGCAGACCACACTTTTGTTTGTTATTAAACTTAAAGAACACTTATAATGGTCCTTTTATGATGTACCGTATAATGGTGTGAATAGAAACAGTTTTCAACTTTGAACATAATTATCGTAAAGTATTATGAGATATAAGGAATTTTACCTACCTCGGTTTATATGCCTTGTAGTCCTCTACAAACCTACACCATTGTTTTTTCTTTTAAGTACAAGGAAAAAATTTAAAAAAATTAAAACATGCTGTTTCTGTTTACCCCATTGAGTGGGGTGAATAGACACAGACACTGTTTTCCAAGTATATTTCAACCACAGAACCTGTGGGGCTTATAGAAACAGTCAGCACTGTCATGGGGTGAAAAGAAGCAACACTTGTTTTGATGAAACAATTTATGTAATGTAAATATCAAATTATAAATGACCAATATCAAATTACAAATGACAGAATGAATCATTGCTAGTCAAGTTAATTTAATTAATAGATGATAAAGCTACTGAGACTATCAAGAAAACTAATGCTTGTTTTCATACGAGAGGAAGACTTAGATGCTTCAACTGGCGGCATGAGTTTCTTCATTACATCGTCCTTCAGGAAAACGATCCCTTCTTCAGTTGGTAAAAATTGTGTTGTTTGAAATTGATTTCTTGTAAAAAATTCCATCATAACCATTGTATTCAAGGCGAGAGATTTTGCTAATGTACATTCGAAACACATTTTTAGTTTTCCCATATACTTTCACAATTACAAAGTCATCAACCTGGAGGTTCTTGAACATAGTTTTCCATATCAGATTCTTCGGAGTTAGGTAGAATAAGTTCTTCATCACTATCTTGGAGAGAGTATTTTGACTTTTCTTCAGATGATAAGGAATAAACATTTTTATGTTTTTTTACTTTTCCATATTTTGTTTTGACCTGCTTGTTATTTTATTTTTAGACTTACTAGAACTCCCATTGCCAGTGCTTGTACTAGCACCACCGGTGGGTTCGACCTGAACTGGATCTTCTGGAATTTGAAAATCTGCCAAAGAAACAAATTTTCCAGGCACAACAGAAACCTTCACACGTTTTTTGTGAGGGGCAGTTGCTTCTGGTTGTCTGAGAGCTTTCATGAGTTCCTTGAAAGTGTCGTCAATAGCAGAGACAGGAGTTGTGGCTCCTGAGTCATCTAGAGATGCTAACATCATTAGTACCTGATTGCGACAAAGGGGCACAATACCACATTTTCTAAAACCAGCAACTATGTTCTCTGATTTACACAATTCACATTGTTTTTTTAGTAAACTAGGGAACTTACACTGTGTATCTATTCACCCCACACATCCTAAATATGTGACATGGCCTCAAATAATATTCTGAAAATAGAAAAGTTTGTTATTTATACATTCTTAAAGTATGTTATCCTTTTTATAGGTATATAACACTAAAGAAATACTACACATCAAGAACATAACATGATAGGATATAATACTTACATGTGAAGTTTAGAAGATGACGAAATATCTGCTAAATACAAAACATGTTATTCTTACAACAAATCTGACTCTCAATGCTGTCAACCACATACACTTATTTTTCCCTTCAAATTTAGAGTGTTATCAACTTGCAACAAGAAATTTACCCCTTTATACTATTTTTACCCGCCGAAATGTGACATAAAACTATTTTGGAAGTTTTGTTACTATTCACCCCACTGTTTCGATTCACCGCATTTTAAGGTAATTTATGTTTAATTGTTTGTAATGATTTTATCTTTCATAAAAAGAAGTAAATCAAAAAGTGATGTGTTTTAAACTTTTGCCCTTGTGGTCCACTTAACGTTAACAAACAAATTCTAACCAGATAGTTTCCTAAAGTTACTATAGAAAGCATCGCGAGTTTATAATAATTCCTATAGCCATGCATTTTAAACTACGAAACTTTAATTTCGATACTTATTAAAACTGCTGCTTTAATTGTAGATCTATGTTTCAACCTACGGATTTTAAACCTGTATAGAGAACTGCATTTCAATTGTCTTTAAATTTACAACTTTTCTATTTATGAAATTAAATTATCCAAAGTATAGTTTAATAAAACTCAGTAGGCCTACTTGAGAATTTTTGAAGTGAAAACTTTTATAGCGACGTCTACAAAAAACTTATGGGTTGGACATAAACCTATAATTTCACGCCAGTACAAATTCCAGGTTACGCTATGAGTCACCTCTAAATACATTGAATAACATATCATGTATCACCTAATTATATGTTAGGCTAGTACGTTAGCCTAACGTAACAAAGCCTAACAGTAAGTTATAAAACAACTGTTTTAACACGTAGTTTATGTTACAGAAAAATGTGTACTCTGTAAATATTTAAATAATGTTTTTTGTTACCTTTATTATTTTATTATTAACTATAATAAATAGACTATTAGTCTTTATTAATACTTTCCTGAATTAAAGATAACAATATTAAATGAAAAATATATAAATTTATGTTTGTGGAGATTTTCATTAAAAATTTGTGCAAAATATTAGCTCTAATCTGTTATTTGTAGTTAAATTTTGGTGTTAAATGTGAAAAATCTGTATTATTGTTTATTTAAAATTAATGTTTAAAACGAAAAGTTTATGCGTATTTAGTAAACATCTAGTTAATATTTTTTATAAAAATAATAAGATAACAAAGTTCAATAAAAAATTTATATAATAATATCTGCGGTGATTTTCGTTGAAACGTTTGCAACATTTTTAACTCTAGTCTGTTATTTGTAGTTTTGTATTAAATTTTGGTGTTAAAAATCTGTATTATTTGTTCTTATGCTATAGCAAATAGTTAAATATTTTTCTCCATTCAAAATTTCTATAGACGTAGCTATAAATACTTTCCCCGATCCATAATATTTTCTGTAGCCTTCTGTCAGCACTCCGCAGAATGCAACAACCTAATTTTTTTAAATGATAAAATTATGATAATATTGCAATTTCCCAAAGAAAAGAAATTTTTTCTTAGCATTTAAGGGGAATCAGTCAGTTTGGCAACTATCACCTATGAAGCATAGGAAAGTATTATGAATATAGGTGGTTGGCTCAAGTTAGCGACATAAAAAGCAGATATACAAGATATAAAGTTTATTACAAGATATAGGATAGATGATATAGCATCACATAATAGACGAGTACTGTCTATTAAGTCTATAAAGAAGTGTCTACCCGTTACACCTGCAAAGGGTAAGATTAATTGGGTATGGTTAAAATAACGAATGCGCCAAAATAAACAGTACTGGAACAGTAGTGAGATTTAATTTCATTTAATTTTGTTTTACAAACACATACAAGTAAAACGAAGCTAGACTTGGGTATAAAAATATTCTACATGACCTTCGTTCAATTTGAGCCAAAACTCGTACCGTTCTTGAAGGTTTTGCATCATTTTGTTCAAGACTGGTTGTTTCATGCTCGTTATACACATGGTTAGCTTTACTTGTAGTTGGACGATGGTGATTGGTTGGTCACCAGGGAAAATCTCTTTCATCATTCCCCAGACGTAGGCGTCAGGTGGTGTAAGATCGGGAAAGTGCATGGGCAAGGCTAGTTTGTTCTAAGGGAGATGAGTCGGTTGCCAAAACTTTCCTGAAGGAAAGCAATGGCCTAAGGCCATGCTCGTTA
>JBAIZL010000003.1:6693163-6703163 GCA_036971475.1 Prosapia bicincta | reverse complement strand
TTTACTATTACTTTCCCTGTTACATTATGTTACTATTATTTTGCCTGTTACATTATGTTTCTATTACTTTACCTGTCACATTATGTTACTATTATTATGCCTGTTACATTATGTTTCTATTACTTTACCTGTCACATTATGTTACTATTATTATGCCTGTTACATTATGTTTCTATTACTTTCCTTCGTACATTATGTTACTTTTACTTTCCGTGTTACAAGATTTTACTATTATTTTCCCTGTTACATTATGTTTCTATTACTTTACCTGTCACATTATGTTACTATTATTATGCCTGTTACATTATGTTTCTATTACTTTCCTTCGTACATTATGTTACTATTACTTTCATGAATGTTCATTAGGACTTGAACAAAACGTTATTGTAGTTAACAGGCGTCTTAAGTTAGAACATTAGAACATTTTTACTAATTATATTTTAATACTTTGTGGCTATTTGTAATAAAGCTAAATTGAAAACAAATAGTTTCACTCCATTATAAGCAGTGGTAAGTTTCGTTGGTAAAGTTATATAATTTTATGTTTCTCTAAATTCTTACTACAATTTTATGGGCAGATTTTCATTACCTGAGACAATAGCTTACTAATTTAGAACCGCTAATTAATAGTTTAACCTTTTGTACGCAGTAAACAGAATATTTCGCTATTGCTTATAAGAAAGCATTATATCAAGTACTGTTAAGAAAAACGTCAAAAGAATGCGTTAGGACAGTGGGTCTCTGGCAATTTTATTTCACGTACCCCTAAAAACATTTTTCCTATTAAAAGTACCCCCTATTCCTCGACGTTGTTAAGGCAAAGAGAGGTTGCCTGACTGCCTTGTAAGTATCGGATGGAGCGGAGGCAACCGGCAGTGTATACGATATTTTTGTGTGGGAAACCCGGGAGCGATAGACGGTCCTTTGAAAATTTCCTATCATCAAATCGTAGACTTGTTCCTGCATTTGTATTGTTCACCTATATCTGGAACAGATGATTCCCACCACTAATCTATTCTGGGGTTTCAGTCGCGCACAAATATACGAAATCTACGCAATTTCCGATCAACAACACATCAACTACCTTGTCATCTACTAGTGTAACCTCGTATTCGTTTCAAGTGTAAAGTGTGAATATTGATTTCCGCCATTACTGGCAAATTAACCACAATAAATCTTTATTATTAATTAACAACAATTGCCCATAGGTTACACTTGCCTATAGTAGCATTTACTTTTATAATTGTTGAGGCTGCCGTTTAGGGATATGTGTCCCAATGTCAACTCAGACCGTAACTCAACAAAACCAAGTCAAGATCTGAGTTAACAATGGGACACATCTCCCGAAACGCGCCTCTGGTGTAGCGTACATATTGAACGAATGTATGCGTTCCCTCTCGTACGATCGCATGCGTTCGCCTAATGTATACGCTCCATTAGCAAAACTCGACTGTTCATATCTGTCAACAGCTGAAATGAGTAATACAACTAACACGAAGCCCGAACACTAAAGCAACATTCTAAAGGTGCGATTCCTATGCTACGACTGTAACGACTACAGCCGCACGGCTCTAGCGATTAATCCCGTACGATCCGAGTCGGTTAAATTCTTATGGCGCGGCTAGTACAGTTGCTCGCAAAATATAGCAACATATTACAAGCAAGTATGACTGGGCGCAACTGATACGACACCGTTTTTGACTAATAAAAGTCCTATAAAACTAAAAAAAGGTATACCTTTCAATTATTTTGAAAAGAAAATTTCATTGAATGCTTCAAGTGAAATTTGAAATTCTTCACCTAGCGTTGAAAAAAATTAGGAGTGAGTAGGCCTATAATATTTTTCTCTTCTAATCTCAGTACTTGTATATTCGTGATTTTTCTTCGTTTTAAAAGTTACTATCCTGATACACATGTTCGATAAAAAGTTTTTAGAAAACAAAACGAACAAGATAAATGAAAGTATTTGACAATTGAAACAAATGGTCACGAAACATAAACAGCAAAACAAGATATAAGCAAAACAAAATAACTTGTGTGTGTATGTGTGTGTGTGTGTGTGTGTGTGTGTGTGTGTGTGTGTGTGTGTGTGTGTGTGCGTGCGTGCGTGTGTGTGCGTGCGCGCATTCGTTCGTGAGTGCGTGCATGAGTGTGCGCGTGTGAGCGTGTGCGTGCGTGCGTGCGTGCGTGTGTGTGCGTGCGCGCATTCGTTCGTGAGTGAGTGCATGAGTGTGCGCGTGTGAGCGTGTGCGTGCGTGCGTGCGTGCGTGCGTGCGTCCGTGTGTGTGTGTGTGTGTGTGTGTGTGTGTGTGTGTGTGTGTGTGTGTGTGTGTGTGTGTGTGTGTGTGTGCGTGCGTGCGTGCGTGTGTGTGCGTGCGCGCATTCGTTCGTGAGTGCGTGCATGAGTGTGCGCGTGTGAGCGTGTGTGTGCGTGCATGCGTGTGCGTGTGCGTACGTGCTTGCGTGCGTTCGTGCATTCGTGCGTGCGGGCGTGTGCGTGTTTGTAAGCGTGTGTGCGTGCGTGCTTGCGTGCGTGCGTGTGTGCGTACACGTTTTCACGTTATGTAACTCCAATCTTGACAGTCTACAATGAAATAAAACGGTATAGTATAGGTTTTAAAGTTGAGTTTTTTACATCATCAAATATCATCTATTATTCTCTGATTTCATGTGTAGTTCGTATAAGGTACTTTGTTGATTTCCCTAGACGCTGAGCTAGAGAACTGAACAAGTAAAGGAAAAATCCGTTTCGGGCTATGGCCGTGCTAAGGGCAACCAAATTCCTTTGAGGATTTGTTTTTAATTTGTAGACTTCTTTGTTGTTAACAACAGCGTCAGACGTATGTAGGAAGAACCTCTGAATTTCTACATGTTTATCTAAAGGTACGTTGAAGAGTATAATGTAAATTTTAACCATTTAAAAACTCATTTCTGGCGAGATTTGTTCAAACGTTAGATATGATAATAAAGCAATGCAAGAAAAATTCTAGTAGCATGATTATTACACTTTAGTTTAAACAATAAAAGTTTAATTTATTAAACGTAATAACTTTTGAATATAATCAGATAATCTATGAACTGTAATAACAAAATTAACTCACTTTCTGAAGAATTAAGTTTATTACACATTAGTCATCTCAATAACAGATTAGTATTGAAACATACTCGTATTTTACCTGAACAGGTCGCATTCAAATTATATGTACAGCAGCCTATAACTACTAACGAGAATAAATACTTGAGTAGTTACACCTATTCGAGACCAATTACCTGAGTAGTTACGGCTATAACTACTTACGGCAGACACTACTTGAGTAGTTACGCCTAGAACTACTAACGAGAAAAATTAATTGAGTAGTTACGCCTATAACTACTTGCGAGAATAGCTACTCGATTATTTACGCCTATAGCTACTAATGAGAATAAATACTTGAGTAGTTACGCCTATAACTACTTGCGAGAAAAAATACTTGAGTAGTTACGCCTATAACTACTTGCGAGAATAGGTACTTGAGTAGTTACGCCTAGAACTACTAACGAGAAAAAATAATTAAGTAGTTACGCCTATAACTACTTGTGAGAAAAAATACTTTAGTAGTTACGCCTATAGCTACTAATGAGAATCACTACTTGCGAGAAAAACTACTTGAGTAGTTACGCCAATAACTACTTGCGAGAATAGATACTTGAGTAGTTACACCTATAGCTACTAATGAGAATAAATGCTTGAGTAGTTACGCCTGTAACTACTTGTGACAATAGCTACTTGAGTAGTTACGCCTATAGCTACTAATGAGAATACATACTTGAGTAGATATGCCTATAGCTACTAATGAGAATAGATACTTGAGTAGTTACGCCTATAACTACTTGCGAGAATAGCTACTTGAGTAGTTATGCCTATAGCTACTAATGAGAATAAATACTTGAGTAGTTACTCCTATAACTACTTGCGAGAATGGCTACTTGAGTAGTTATGCCTATAGCTACTAACGAGAATAAATAATAAAGTAGTTAGGGTCATGCTATAACTACTTGCAATAATAGCTACTTGACTAATTAGGCTTATAACTACTTTCGAAAGTAACTATTAACTAACTGCGCCTATACCTACATACGAGAGTAGCTACTTGAGTAGTTACTTTGTGATAGTTTCCTCTACAGATAATAGGTTTACATCGAAATGTACATATGAAATTAAATTAAGAGTTTTTGTGGTTAGGAGGTTTTATTTATACTTAAAGAATAAAAGAATACACTATAGTTGCTCCAAATTTTATTAAGTATTTTATATGGTTATTATAGTTCATAAAGGAATTCCCTTTAGATTAAATATGCACAGATATTTAAAGGATGTAGACAATTATTGGATAAAAAATGATATTTTGAATTGAAAGTTTCTAGACGTTATTAGAAGCATAGAGAATTGTTTACCTATTTGTGAGTGATAAGAGAAACGCTGGACAGAAGCGTTGCCGTATTGTCATGCATTAATTAAGGCATAATGTTTATCCATTTTATTGATCCAATGTTTTGAAATATTTACACAATGTTTTGAATATTTTACTAAGCGTTAACGTTGACACAAAATGACACACAGTCTGGAATACCCTTTAAATTATTTAAATAAAAACAGGGTTTCTCTCGGTAAGGAATAAATTATCGCCTTGTTTATTAAATTCTATAAGAAATGGCATTTTAAACTATATTATATAAAACTGAGTTAATCTCGTTATATTTTACTAATTTCGATCTTTAAAATCCATTTTTGTTTCTCAGTAACTGTCGCTCTGCCTCTCTATAACACTGCTTCCTCGAATTTATCACTTCGAAGTGCTTCTTTGCTCTCTGCCTTTCTTCTCCACTAACTTAATAAAGGATCTTTTTATATCCATTAAACTCGTTTTTTGTCTCCGTCACTCAATTAGTGGAAATTACAAACGTAAATCATACTCTACTGTGCCGGTTATGACTTAAAAAGGATGAAAAATCTTTTCTCCTAAAATATAGCCCGTTCGAAATGACTTGTTGGGCTTTTTATACCTTACTACTAGCCCCTTTATTGTACAAGAATATATTTGGCAAAATAAAAGCTATTGAGACTTTTCAGATAATTTTCGACTTTTGAAAATCCTTACCTTCATATTAACAATGTCGAATTAATCTTAGGATCATTTATAGATTCATTATAACTTGCACTATACTTGCATTATAACTTGCATTACGAACTATTAATCAAACTTGCTGGTGAGGACAACTTATTAAAGGTAAATACTCAAAAACCACTAGAGTTCACTTTATTACTAGTTTCGGTGATAATTTCGCCTTCATCAGTGATGGAGATTGACTGATGTATTCACATTGTGTTAGCTCATCACAGATGAAGGCGACTTCGTGGCCGAAACCAGTCTGTGAGAATAAATTATTTTCTATTGAGGTAGGCCTACACTCTTTTATGACTTACCTTTGGTATGCTCATTAAATTAGTAAGAGTTGAATTGATAAAGCCAATACATTTAGTAGCCCATCCCCTTTAAGACCTCTTATTGTTGCATCTGTATAGCTGCTTAAGTCGACAGTGCCCAAATAACCTTCTTTTTATTAATTATGAATATAAGAATATATTGTCGCACTAATAACTTAAGGATAATTTTGTTATTATTCATTACAGTATTAAGTTAATAGGGGCTTACGGCAATAGTTTTCGAAGATCGTACCTACTTCATTTTGTTTTCTTTCTACATATGTTACTTAAAAGAACATCCTAAAGAAGCTGAAAGCGAAATTCTTAATACTCATCTTCACTTCTGTTAGGATTATACTAGAGTAAATTTTGTGACTCTCATAATATTACAATATTTTTCTTGGCGCGTTTGAGAATGACTCCATTTTCGCGTTTGAGAATGTATAGTATTATTTTAAGGAATACTATTTAAGATTTGAAAATCGGGTCTTCCGAAATAAGACCTATTTACAATTAAAACTCTCTTTAAAGTGAAAAAATTAGGTTGTGGCTCTCGGGTTTTGGCGACAAAAGTGAAAATATTTATACTTACTTCTACAGATAATTTGAATTGAGAAAAGCTTTTAATTTTGCGTAGGGAGAAATTATCTAAACATTTGTTATCCGACGCGATTACGAATGTTTCATTTAAAAAATGGGTTTAAATATTCATGCATTATAAATACCGTTATCAGGAATTATTAAGATTTATCCAAATTTAAATAATTTAATATATTTATTACCTGATCAAAAGTATTTAAAAATAACCTTTTCTTTAACAATGTCCAAGAAGTAATGTAACATAACCTACGTGTTAAAAACAGTTTTTTTTTTAAAATAACGTATAATATAAAATCAGCTGATACATGAAATCATATGTTATAATTTAATTCATTTTTAAGGTACTCATAGCGGTAGCTGACGAAAAATATACTGACGCGAAACTGTATGTTTATTACAATCCGATAAGTTTTTGTTGGCGTCGCTACACAAGTTTTTACTTGTAATTACGCACAATGCACAAAGTCTAGAAATAAGATTTCCATACCTTACGTCGGAGCACTTACGTGTCAGTTGTGCAAAGATAAAGGCCAAGACTTTCACATCAGCAATCATGTCATTTACATTGGCAATGTTCTTTATAACTAATTTTATAATATACTGCTAATAGATACTTTGTAGCTATATTATAACTGTCTATCAGTGGTTATAAGGCACGGCGAGGACCATATAAGGCAAGGGCAAAGCCCCTTTTCAAAATAACGAAAACTGAACATTTTGAACTATAAGATAACACTATGAATGCAAAATAAAATGCCATTTTTGATGTTTATGTTCGTCTCTGATTTAAATCTACTTATTAATTAATAATATGTGTACAAACCCATATTAATCACTATAACACCATACAATAATCAATAATAACTACTCCCACCCAGAACGAAAAACTCCTCACCTACACTAATAAAATACACCCAAAACTCCACTTCACTTCAGAAATTGAAACCAACCGATCCCTAAACTTCCTCTACCTAACCATAAAAAAAGGCACACACGAAAACACAGCTTCAACATTTACGGGAAACCCATTACAACAGACACACTTATCCACAACACCTCAAACCACCCTATCCAACACAAACACGCTGCCTTCAGATCCATGCTCCATAGACTTAAAGAAGTCCCAATGACCACAGAAAACATGAACAAGGAACTAGACACAATTAAATATTTAGCATACACAAATGGATACAACACCACAATAATAGACAAACTATGGTACAAAATACAAAAAAAAAACACTAAAATTAACACTACAGACAGGGAAAACAAATACATCACATTACCATTCATAAACTTTTGTTTATGAACAATAAACAAAATAGCCCGCAAATTTCAAAAATATAGGTTACAAAATAGCATACAACACCAACAACAAAGATAAACTACAAACACCAGGCGTATACAAACTAAACTGCGACGAATGTAACAAATTCTACATTGGACAAACAGGTGGCAGCTTTAAACAAAGAGTCGAAGAACACAAACATTACACCAACTCAACAATTTACAATCACTTAAAAGAAACAGGACACAAATACACAGACATTTATCATAATTTAGAAATCCAACACATCAACAAAATAGGACCACATCTCAACACACTAGAACAATATGAAATTTACAGACACACAAAAACACAAAATACAAATATATTAAACGAACAGACACAATACAAGTCACACACACTCTTTGATACTATCGAAAATCTACCTTTAAAACCGGTACTGCTTGACCCAACATCTCCAAGCAGAAGACACTGATGAAGGTCGCCACATAGCGATCAAAAACGTTCTGTCTCAGTAAGTTTTAACAAATTTACTAAATATAAAGTTCGGATAGTCATAAACTATTGTTTAAGTGATTACTAATAAATAGGTGTTTTGTATTAGTACCTATTAAATGAGACTAATTACTGACTGTGTAATACCACAGAGTTGGCCTATAACTATTTCCCTCAGGTAGAACACCCCAAGAATTTACACTATAGCTACCATATATTTTAAATATTTCCCTGGCGAGGGGACTTCACCTCCCCCCTCACCAAGTTCCCCAAAATATTTTCCTGGATGCTCTACAGTTGTTTAGTAATGTGGTATAGTGTGGCGTGGTAGTTCCTCAACAATTGTTCGATGAAGTGTGTTTCTATAACAAGGTTACTTTGGTGATGTTAAAATAATATTTAATCACTTTTTATAGCATGCAACACATAAAATGTCATTTTTATTGTTTATAATGTATTTTTTTGTAACATTCAAGTATGTAAAATGATATCGGAATTATTAAAGTTTTTCCAGGTACCCTCTTCCTTGAATAAGTGACAATATGAATATTTTTAAACTAATAAAAATTAAAAATCTACAAATTATAAATCTGGTATACCACATTACAAATAATACAGTTATGGCTATACAACAGTTTATAAATACTGATATATGACTAGGTTAAAATATTCCTTGTGGAAAACTTACAATAACAATAAACAAGCTTTAAACCTGCCATCTGAGGTCTATAACCGTCTTTATACAATAAATACGAGATGGCTTACCCAATACGCCTTTAATTAAAACCGTAAAATACACATTAAATGGGTAATTACGGAAAAGGTTAGAACATAAAATATCTCCCGGTTCACCAGTACGTTAATATAAACGGTAAAATATTTAACATGTTGTGAATCCTGTAACAGGTTTTTAATACATAAGGGGCTTTTTAAACGCAAGCCAATACTGGCAACGTACCACCTAGGGGCCGGTTGTGCATCCATGTTTTGTGTAGGCATTCCTTTAATGTCAACTGCAATTAAACTGTATGTATTTGTAAGTTGAATATTTAAAACGGTTACTTGTTTCAAGTAACAAAATAAAATAATCAATTCTATTTCAACCCTAAACTTGAACCCTTGTTCCTACATCCTTAACCGCAGCCATTGTCGCATGACAGACGCTGCATATCCACAAGGATCTCCGAAACCCTTCTACTCTGGCTAACAATCGTATTTTTTACCACCAGATGAGTCACGTTTTGGACTGTTTCTGTTCCACAACCGAAGCCATTTGAGTCGTGTGTGTGTGTGTGTGTGTGTGTGTGTGTGTGTGTGTGTGTGTGTGTGTGTGTGCGTGCGTGCTTGCTTGCGTGCGTGCGTAAGTGGGTTCGTCCGTGTGTGTGCGTGTGTGTGTGTGCGCGCGCGCGCGTGCGTACTTGCTTGCGTGCGTGCGTGAGTGTGTGTGTGAGTGTTTGTGTCTCTGTGTGTGGGCATGCGTGCGTGCGTGCTTGCTTGCGTGCATGCGTGCGTGAGTGGGTTCGTCCGTGCGTGTGTGTGTGTGTGTGAGTGTTTGTGTGCGCGCGCGTGTTTAACGATGGCGGTGTTATTGGGATTATTTCGGTACCATCTCGAGGGTAATGATTTATCGCGCGACAGTCGACCGTACATTGAATTCTACACTTAGTAGAACTTGTATGTTTTGTGTAGCCCAGTGGCGGCGACAAGCCTCCGCAATCCTCTCCGGTTGGGGCGCCCAACTTCCCCTTTAAAAAAAATCAAGTGTAAATGGAAAGGGAATAAATATAACCTCCAACCGGGCGCACCTATCTGTTACCAACACGCTGCAATCGCCAGTGCTGCATGCTGCTACTAGACTGAAAGAAAGCCATTGCTTTTTTAGTATTGGGAAAGCTATACCAATTTGGTAAAAGGCGATCTTATACCAAAAAAGTATAAAATTGATAGTATATTTGTATAAATAATATGCTATTATAGCATAGCACCTATTTATACTAAAATAGAATGTACTTATAACAAAATAGTAGAAGTCTATATCAATTTGACATAGAAATCTACAACTGAAAATTATGCCACGCCTCCTTACTCTCTGTTTTGCCAAATGTACATATTTGTTTTCGACAATACCTAGAGTAAGGAGGGGTGGCATAATT
>JBAIZL010000003.1:6683163-6688163 GCA_036971475.1 Prosapia bicincta | reverse complement strand
AGAACAATTAAAATTCATCAATGTTTACTTCTCAAACATAATTTATCTCTAAACATAAAAATTTATTTAACCCTTTTTATAAACTAAAACTAATGCATATGACCCACATTACAAAATTTTACTTTCCATTTATAAATCAGTCTGCCAAAACTCGACATAATTTAATTTTTAGTTTATGTAACGGAAATTTCAGTCATTTTTCTAACGCATTTTCTCTGTTCTTAAACCTTTATAAAATTCTTACATAATTTTGAAATTATTTATTTTCTTTCATTTACCCTGGCCAATATATATTCTATACAATGTTACGGTAAAACCGGCCATTTCTTAAGGCTGCTCTAAAGTTAAACCATAGGTGTTCTATAGGTTGAATTTATTTAACAGAAGTTTAAAAATCTCTTTCCTTTACTAATTAGTTATTCATATTTAACTAAATTTAATTTTTAATTTAGACTTATTTATTTTATATTCCAACTGTCTTTACTTTCTTTTTAATTTTCAAAATTATTTCAAAGTATTTTTATTTATAGGCTATCTGTTAACTCTAAAAGAGGAAGTGCGCCATTTTGAGGTCGGTAGCTACCACACACTAAGGCTATCTCCTCCTCATTGTTCCTGAACAAAACCACAATTCAAAACGCATTTACACCTTTTGCAAATTTATTTAAATTTAAACTTTAAAATTTTCAACGTTTCCCAAAAAATTCAACATAAAATTTTAATCTATTTGAGAGAGAGAGAAGCTAAAATCTGACCTTAACGAAGGTAATCCTTGTTCTTGGTCCCATCACTTTCTAGTTTATGTTGCCTTATATCATTCCTCCCTCCCTCGCGGCTGCCATCTTGGTTTGGACTCGTCCAAAATTGGCGCCACTCCTGCTCCTTTGATGTCTTCTTGCCGAAACAAAACGTTACGCGTTATCGCACGAAATTTGGCTTCTTGAATTTTCTTTTAATTTTAAAATTCTGGATCTAGTTCCTTAAAACTTGTTAAACACTGTTTCTATTTTTTAAAACTAATTTCAGTCCCGGTGTTAATCTATCGTTTGTTTAAACTACTGGTGACTGTACTCTGTTCAAAATTACATTTTATAAATGAATTTAGTTAACTTTGATTCTAACTGTTGAAACACTTTACTTTGAGGCTAATACACCATTATATGATGCAATGGCTCATACACACTCTATGATGTATGGCTCATACACCATTATATGAAGCAATTTCTCATACACACCTGATGATATATGGCCCATACACCATTATATGAAGCAATTTCTCATACATACCTAATGATATATAGCCCATACACCATGATATGATGCAATGACTAACACACACACACCTAATGATATATGGCCCATACACCTTTATATGAAGCAATTTCTCATACATACCTAATGATGTACGGCTCATACACCATTATATGATGCAATGACTAACACACACACCTAATGATGTATGGCTCATACACCATTATATGAAGCAATTTCTCATACACACCTAATGATATATGGCCCATACAACATTATATGAAGCAATTCCTCATACACACCTAATGATACATGGCCCATACACCATTATATGAAGCAATGGCTCATACACTCCTAATTAAATAACACTTTTTCTAACAAATGTTACTTTAGGCACACGCCACCAAACTGCGCTATTTAGGGATTCGGACGCTTTCTGTCTTTCGTCGTGTAACCATTTCTGTAGCAGTTCTGGACTGGCTAAATTGTTCCATGACATTTCTTGACAATTGTAAATAATGTTTATAATCATATACTTCATTTTTAGATACAGCCTTTTTATATTTACACCAACCTCAGTACTCAAGATAGGCAAAGACATCTGGAGTTAACAGACATGGGTTGGGTCTTCGTTTGTAGATACCAAGTGAATCCCCTAAACACTGATTATCTTTAAACAAACGGTTTCACTGATCGTGGCATTTTCAAAAACAGAAAAACTAAGTTATCAACATCAGAACTATCTACTTCACTTTTCCTCTTCACAACAGTCAACAAACAACAAAACCTAATGTAAACTGAGATCTAAATGCAGCTGACGATAAAAGTTGAAACACCAGCAGTCTGGCAAATTACACTGATGCCAACAGTAAAACGATTATTAGTTTGAAATACAATTATAAGGAGTGAACTGAACTATAAGTAGTGTGAGTTCTAAAGGCTATGTTTTTCAAACGAGTTCACGTTTTTGCTCATAATTTCTGCTTGCGTGTTTGCTCATATTTTTTTTAACTAGTAGCCAGAAGGGAGAGAAGTTTGCGTCAAATTTAATCTAAAAGTACATATCAAAACAAATTTTAAAAAAATCAATTTTGTTTCGTTATTGATCATCCGACTTCCCAAAGTACTCTTTTTATTCCCAAAGATTCAAATTCTAAAGAAATGAAGTGGTAACAAGTAATTTTAACGTATCAAATTCGTTCGTAAATACACATATACTGCAGACGAACCTAATATCTCACATTATATAGTGCATTTTCAGTAACGTACTACAGTTTAATATTTTTAAAACAAAAAATATTCATAAAAATGATTTAAACAAAAATAGAGTAAGAGAATGTCTTAAAGTGACAGGCTTTGAGAAACAAACTGCCACATACAATATGCTGAAATCGGAGTAAATCCATAACTACACCACTTAGCTAACCTTTGTGCTAAACCAATACAAAGGATCGTGTTATGGGTATACTCAATGTAGCACTTGAAACATTTTGCTGATATTTAATCAATTTATATTAAAATGTTCAAGCTTTGTTTAGTTTAACGGTTTGTTGTAGGTTTTTTTAATTTGGTGTAACCAATATCTGGAAAAAATTTTAAGCATTTTTTTAATAACTAAGAGAGTACCTCTGAAACAGTAAAAGAAATATCAAAAGGTAAAAACATTCTACAGTTTACAAAATGGCGTACCTCTTTTGAACGCTTTTGTTTTACGAGTTTATAGATATAAAAGCGTTACAATTCAATTCTAAACATCTAACGTATAGTTAAATGATAAAAGAATAAATTTCTTTTAACGTTTTATTCACTAAAAAAGGTTTTAATTTACAGATTTCCTTTCTCAATCACAATTAGTCCTGGAAGGAAGGTTGGTGATGTACCAAAAGAAACCCTTCTTCTGAATCATTTCTCTACTCTAATGAATCATGGCAGGAAGGTTTGTACACAGAGAAATCCTCCTGAATCCTTTCTCTATCCAGATTAGTCATGTGAGAAGGATGGTAGATAGAGAAACCCTCCTGAATCTTTTTTCTATCCCAATTAGTCCTGGAAAGAAGGGTGGTCATGTACCAAAAGAAACCCTTCTTCTGAATCATTTCTCTATCCTAATGAGTCTAGGCAGGAAGGTTGGTACATGGGGAAACCTTCCTGATTCCTTTCTATATCCAAATTAGTGATGTGAAGAACGATGGTACATGGAAAAACCCTCCTGAATACTTTCTCTATCCCTATTAGTCCTGGGAGGAAGGTAGGTACATGAAGACACCCTCCTGATTCCTTTCTCTATCCAAATTAGTCTTGGGAGGAAGGTTGGCCATGTACCAAAAAAAAACCTTCTTCTGTATCATTTCTTTACCCTAATGAGTCATGGTAGGAATGTTGGTACATGAAGAAACCCTCCTGATTCTCTTTCGCTGTCCAAATTAGTCATGTGAAGAAGAAGGACGGTACATAGAGAAACATTCCTTAATCTTTTTTCTATTCCAATTATTCTTGGGAGGAAGGTTGGTACAAAGAGAAACCCTCCTAAATATTTACTTCATCCCAATTAGTCCTGGAAGAAAGGTTGGTCATGTACCGAAACAATCCCTTCTTCTAAATAATTTCTCTTTCCAAATTAGTCATGTCAAGAAGGATGGTACATGGAGAAACCCTCATGAATCCTTTCTCCATCCAAATTAGTCCTGGGAGGAAGTTTGGTAAATGAAGAAACCCTCCTGATTCTCTTTCTTTATCCTAATTAGTCATGGGAATAACTTCTAAGGTTAGTTGGTGAACAATCCGCCCTAATTATTTTTTCTATCCCAGTTAGTCATAGGAGGAAGGTTGGTACACGGAGAAACCGTCCTGATTTCTTTCTCTATCCGATTTTTCTACCTAAATTAGTCATTTAAACAACTTCTAAGGTTGGTACATGGAGGAACAATCACGATTCCTTGCTCTTCCTCGCTCCAGAAAAACAATCTTTTCCTAATTATTACACACACGCGCGCGCGCACGCGCACACACACACACACACACACACTACATAAATATTATTTTAGTATAATCTGAACTGATTGCTATGATATATAACCTAACACTTGATAAAGAGTGTGTTTTTGAGTGGAGGGCGAAGGAAGAGAAGGGGACCGTGTTATCCACGCACACGCGCTCTGTGTTTCACATTTGGCTGAGTCAGTTACTCAGAGAAGGAGGTTTTTGGTGGCCCCCGAGATTTTGCAACGTCTGTCACCACTACACTGGTTGCGGGTAGGAATGTAGGCAGAGGGTTTTGTTAGACGTTAGGAGGTTTATGGAGGGGTTTCTGCAAGGCACTACTTTTTTTTAGATATAAAGGTATAAAAGGGTGTTTTCATACTAGGGGAGTACATGCATTTCAAATCAAGAGGGTCCTGGCTGACACTCTTTTCTCTCTCTCGTTCCTTTTTTGATTTCATATTTTGTTATTACATGTAAACCATGTGGCAGTATGGATGTAGTGTGACAATAGAAGGGTAATAATTATTAGTCCCGCCAAGGAAGTTATATATAAGGTATTACCGCACAAGTCTTAGAACCTCCATCGATTTCCATTAAAATTTAGAATCTAGCTTATTTTCCTCTATTTTCGAAAGTGATATGTGTTTTTTTCATATTAGGGGTGAAATTGCAAAAACGTTTAGGCATTCCATCGTTAGAAAAATTATTTAACTATGTAGAATAAATATTTATTTAACATTTTTAAAGAATGATTTATGATTTCCATT
>JBAIZL010000003.1:6643163-6675663 GCA_036971475.1 Prosapia bicincta | reverse complement strand
CCCCAACTACAGTCAACACCGCAGAATATAGACAGCCTATATTGGGAGGCTCGACGTAGAATGGCAGAACAGCCACGGATGGGCGTTGGATAAAGTAAAGTAGTAAAGTAAGTATGTTAGTAGACCTACTTTGCCGGGGCACGACTACTTACAAGCACATCTACATAGAATCGGCCTAGCAGATGAAGACACCTGCCCCCTGTGCCAAGTAGGAGGAATGGACGGCGAACATCTCTTCCTATGTCCCCAACTACAGTCAACACCGCAGAATATAGACAGCCTATATTGGGAGGCTCGACGTAGAATGGCAGAACAGCCACGGATGGGCGTTGGATAAAGTAAAGTAGTAAAGTAAGTATGTTAGTAGACCTACTTTGCCGGGGCACGACTACTTACAAGCACATCTACATAGAATTGGCCTAGCAGATGAAGACACCTGCCCCCTGTGCCAAGTAGGAGGAATGGACGGCGAACATCTCTTCCTATGTCCCCAACCACAGTCAACACCGCAGAATATAGACAGCCTATATTGGGAGGCTCGACGTCGAATGGCAGACAGCCACGGATGGGCGTTGGATATAGTAAAGTATGTTAGTAGACCATAAATTGACAATGATGGAAACAATGGGGGCAAACAAATCCTAGATCCCTGCAAAGTTCTTAACAGTAAAACCTGAAGGACAATCTCTATTTGCTTTTAACCATAATAAGAAAATTGTGTATTTCATCCCAAAAGAGAAAAAGAAATATATTTTTGCTTTCAACCTTTCTTCGCAGTGCTATAGTTGATGATGAAACTAAGAAACCCGATATAGTCCTATTATATAACAGCACAAAAGGACAATTTTGGCAAATTATGTCATTCTTACTCTGTATGCAGGAAGGCCAATCCTTGGCTTCTAATATTCTTTCATGGAATGTTGATCAATGTGGGGTAAATTCTATGGTCTTATACAAACTATAGTCTGGTATAAACTCTATGGTCTGGTGCAAAATCCAAAAATTAACCGAAGGTTGTATTTGACAACACTAGCAAAATAACTAATCAAATCTTTATTCTAAAAACGTTTAAGCCGCAACAATGCGCAGAAGCCTTAAACTGGCCATTCGGCACATTTTGGGTATTCCTGTAAGAGAACATGATGAAATGAGAGGAAGGGAAGAAGCTCCAAGAAAAAAAGGTATACTTTTTGTCCTCGAACAAAAGAAAAGAACTCCGTTGCCTAACTTCCGATGCTGCTATGTGTCATGGCCACCGGGCAATGGTTTGCAAGGAATGTGTGGTTTAAGGGTCAGAAACATTTAAAGAAAATCTAAGTGAGTCTTTATTATGAATTTTCAATATATTTTGAGTTTTGGTTAATTGGGGATTTTGTAGGGTAGTATAAGGGTAGGTATTAATTTTGAGAACTTATCAATAATACTGTGTAAAAGAACAATAATATCTCTTTCAGAATATGTACAATTATTTATACAATTTAAAATGAATGTAATTATTTTTTTCAATTGGGAACAGGTATACATTTTTTTAAAAAAGATTTGATTTTTTATGAATTTGTGTTTTTTACCTTCATAAAAACCTTATTTTAATACTAAACTACAAATATTCATAAGGTGATAACTTAATAAAACGGATAAATGTTGTAAAATATTTTTAAAACAATGTATATGACTACAGTGATAAAATTTATTTTCGGGTTTGGTGGACCCCAGTTTTACTGTTACGTTACAAAAAAAAAATTGTTATACTTGAAGGTTAATAATGCAATGTTTATATTACATCAGAATTAAAAACATGAAACAATTTTCAGCTTAAAAATGTTTAAAACATAGAATGAAATCTAAAAATGGTTATTTTAGTGGGAAATTTGACAACAATTTTCTTTTGATAATTGTTCTACGTGTATTTCAATGTGACTGTTAGAGCCCTCGCACACGGGTCGATTGTTGACCCGTCGAGAGGTTCGCGAGTCTTGTGCGATATCTGCGGCTCGTGTGTATGCCATCCGCACACTGGTCGACTTCAGTTTGTTTGCATCTCGCAACCAGAACTGACATTTTAAACCCAGAACGAATATAATAAAAATGAGCAGTTCAAGTAGTGGTGAAGAAGACTTTGTGACGTTTTTGTGGTACCGGCGCTTGAAAAGAAATAACCATAGATTATGGGTGCATCCTTATATTGAACGTAATTTTAATATTCGGTTATTTGTTGGTGCAAAAGAACTGGAACAGAGTGACACTAAATTTTTATCATTTTATAGAATGTCGAATGAGAGTTGTGAGTACTATAAAGTTCAGCTAATTAAAAAAAATACTTGACTAAGTGAATGCGTATCCTAAGTAAAAGGAACGAATGTTTTGAAACGCGTCAGCAAGTAAGCAATACGCATTCACTTAGTTAAGTATTTTTAAAATTAGTTTAATCTGTGAATTCAAGATGATTACATCAAGCAACTTCATAAAGTTCAGGATGTTTTTCGATTTCCGAAATGAATTTTACATTAAAAAAACCTAGAACTAGAAGTTCAAGGTTTTCAGAATTTTATGTTATAAATAACTATTACAACTAATTAAACATTAACCTACTATAATTTAAACTACGAGTACTACAATCAACTAACATAACATGCACCGATCATTTAAAACATCTGTAAATGTTAATAAAGCACACAAAAAAAGAAAGAAAATGAAATTATAATCAACTCCACAACGTAGAATCGCGCAATCCTCTCGATAAATCCCGTACACTACCGATCGCACGAGACGAGGAACGCAGGGGACGAGGAACTGCTCGGTTTTTAACGAACACAAAACGACCCGTGTGCGGACGCCAATGCCACGACGTAGGAAGTTGAGTGGAGGGGAGAGACGAACGCGATTTTTCTCGAGTCGATCACTTTGAGCGTCGACCCGTGAGAGGAGGCTCTTAGATAAACGCGTACCAGCTTCAGTCTTGTTAATTTTGAATAACGAAAAAGCATGCTCACAAATAAAAGTATTACCGAACAAACACGTCATTTATAAAACTACTTCTGGCAAATTAACCATTTCGAGAGGTTCACAGAACGAAACTTCACAGAATTTTGACCCTAACTGAATAAGTCAGTCTCACTTCAATAAGTCTCATTTGAATATTGTCACAAGTACTGCTAGTACAGGAATATTGTGCTGGCTTATGCCTTCCCCTATGAAATAGTATTACGTTTCCCTAAATTCAAGAGCGACTTTTTGTGGTGGTCAGCGAGTTGCGCACACCTGGTCTAAATGTTTCATACATTCTACTAATGTAGTCTACATCCAAAAGCAGGTCGTCCCGATTCCGAATGATAAAATTATGGTCAGAGTATTTATACAGACCGGAAATAATATCTGAACAGTTGTGTGGAGGGTAGTGTGGGATGGCTATTTTGGTAACTTTGTGTGTTGTTGACAAATATTTTCAAAGTTCATTCCAAGTGACTCAGATAAACGCGTACGAGCTTTATATTTGATGGTTTTATTAAAGAAACACATGCTCACAAAAGTACTGCCGAACAAACAGGGAGTTTAAAAAAATACTTTTCACAGATTAACCATTTCTAGAGGTAAGTATTTTTATAGAAATCTAGGAAACTTCACACAAATTTTGCTTTAACTGAATCATGTGCTGCATATCAATAAGTTCCATGTGAATACTCGTAATATCACAAGTATTGGTGAAATTTTAAGGCACTTGGCTCTTAGGTAGAAATTGTGTATTCGCCATCTATAAAACATCCGGCACTGTCGTCATCCATCGTCAAGGCCATAAATTGGGGCCTACCCAATCCAAAACTTAGACAATCTTATTAGCAAGCTTCTGCGAGCGCCCTATTTCCATTTGTTGTTATTTTTAACTATAAATAAAAACTATTATTATGTAACAAGATAAGGAGTCAACCCTATGAGTCAGTGGAAGCCCGAGGGTGGATGTTTTTGAAAATGACCTACCAATACCCTACGTCCTACTTCTCTTGCTAAGGCCAGCAGACCCCAAGTGCCAGCTTATAAAGTTTTATTTTATAGCGGACCGTGGGCCGCAAAACAAGTCGGGGGCCGCAGGTTGCACACCCCTGGTCTAAATGTTTCCTATATTCTACTACTGTAGTCTACATCCAAAAGCAGGTTGTCCCAATTTCGAATAATAAAAATATGGTCACAGTATTTATACAGACCGGAAATAAAATCTGGACAGTTGTGTGTAGCGTAATGTGGGGGCTATTTTGGTAGCCGTAGTACTGTGTTAGCTGTGTGTGTTGTTGACAAATTTTATACGTGGCGATTGTTTTGTTGTTATATAACATTAATTTCGTAGGTTTCGTAGTGTGAATCGAGGTGGAAGATTATTGTTCCAAACTCTACCAACACATCCCTATCTCCTTCTCGCACAACCAAGCATGCTCCCTCAATCATTGACAAACTCAATCCACACTGCGTGGTGCCAAAGTTTCAGTTGTCGTCGGGTCATACCTTCCTTTTATGAGGAAGATGAGCGAACTGTTTCAATCAACAGCCTTAAAATATTCGTCAGTTTCTTGATTTCTGAACCGAAAAAATGCCTTTCTCTGAAAAAACAGGTTCCAAAAATGTGGATAATCTGCCCATACATCCAGTGTAATTGTTTATACATATTTAATATCACAGTATTACTTCTTCTTTCCTACATTTCTTCGAGTGGTTATAAAATTTGTTCGTCTCCTGGGAGAAGCCATCGAACCTTCTGCTGCTTCGAGGTTTTTGGTGGAGGCTCACATTGTGTACCTTATGTCTGTTATCTTCTTCATTCGTGGTCTTGTAGGCTATCAAGTTCTTACTTAATTTTCCTGAATTCAACGTAAAACACGTCAATCTTCCACAAAATCCTCCAAATGTCCCTACGTTCATCCTCACCAAAATATTTTTCAAAGCCTGCAAATGTTACGTAAATTCATACTTAGGGCTTTGAGACTCAAGCCCCCCCCCCAATTAAGGAAAAGTGAACATTTTTAAACCATAAAACAACTCCAGAAATGTAAAATAAAATGTCATTTCCAATGCTTGTGTTCGGCGTTGATTAAAATCTACTTATTAATTAGTATAACATGTTTAAAAACCACATTAAACACCACAATACCATACCTTTATCATTAATAAATACGCCCGCCCACAATCAAATAAAGAGGTGTTTTGTATTGCAAGTAATGCCGTATGGTAAATACGGCTAATTAATGATTGTGTATTTCTCTAATATAGAAAATCCTTAGAGTGTACACTATAGCTAACATATTTCCTAAATATTTTCGGAGTACGGGGGACCCCTTCTCCCCCCCCCCATTAGCACACCCTAAAATATTTTGTGGGATCCGTTTCTGTACATAAACTGTTTCACACGATGTTCATAGCAGTATATTTGTAATGCCTGTATTTCTTCCTTCCTATATCTGAAAGGCTTTCCTAAATTACTAGATTGTTCATAATTACGGCGAATTTATTTTTCTTCGGTTGTGATGTAAAAAGTGTTTCTGTGTATTTTTTGGCTATACACTTGATTCATGTAATAAGCAATGAGGTTGAGTGAAAATAAACGGTTGATGAAGGAAAACCTGTGGAAAACGATAATTTGCTATAACGCAATGGAGGCGATTTTATTTATTGAGGGACACATTGTGTGATCGGAAGGATTGGGAAATCATCCGATGACGATGACATTAGCATAAGCAATCTGTTGAGGCAAAACAGAAGTCACATCAAAGAATTGTAGGAGACATGGCAAATTACTTACCTGTGGGTAGAAAAATCTAAATTAATTAACATTATTGTTAATTAAATACCGTATGCGCCAAAATAAACAGTACGGAATCTGAATCAGCTGTAGTAGAATTATAGATATAGGGCATCTTGGTCGTTTTATAGGAGACATTAGGAGATTTTGTTGCTCTCGAAACCTGCCTTTTTGTTCCAGTAAAATGGTACCGCTAGCCACACTGCCAAGCACAACATTGGCATTCTCTCTCAAGAATGTTTTTGCAACCGACTCATCTCCCTTAGAACAAACTTTGCGTACCATTCCTCTGATCTTACACCAACTGTCACCTACGTCTGGGGAATGATGGAGAATGTATTCCGTGATAACTCACTAACCAACATCGTCCAACAGCAAGAAACAATAAAACCATATGTATAACTAGCATGAAACAACCCCTCAACACAAAAAGTGATGCAAAATCTTCAAGAACTGTTAGAGTGTTGCCTCAAATTGAACGGAGGTCGTATCGACCATGCTTATATCCGAGTTTTAGCTATTTAGCTTAATTTTACTTGTATCTGTTTGTGAAATGATGTAAATAAAATAAAATGAAATAAAATCTTACAACGGTTTCAGTACTGATTATTTTGGTGCACATGGTATAACACAACACACATATTTCCTGTACATCGACCATGTTTATATCCGAGTTTTAGCTATTTAGCTTAATTTTACTTGTATCTGTTTGTGAAATGATGTAAATAAAATAAAATGAAATAAAATCTTACAACGGTTTCAGTACTGATTATTTTGGTGCACATGGTATAACACAACACACATATTTCATGTGTTTCTATGCATGAATTGCGAGTAAATAACTTTCTCGGAGTAACAAATTGCTAATATATTGCACCAACTACTTAGTGCATCTTGATAAAGTTAGCGACAGAACTCCATTAAGGGAAATAATTCGATCAGTATATTGAGGTCGTCCCCGCAGGATGTAGATATTATACGTCGCTCGATACTTGCTTGGTCAATTTCAGGCGATTTCTGTCTAAGTCTAGTCATGTTTCCAAAACTGTTTGAAAAAACGTAAACATATGTGGTTTTCTGTGAACTAAGAGTTTGATAAGCTGTATAGCAACGCTTGATAGCTATCTAAATCACTGAACTTTTGTAAGCTTCGATATAGCTCACGATGACTGTATATCAAGAGAAACGAGCTTACAAATCTTTCTTTCATATTTTTTGCACGTATAAAGTATAGGGCGACCAGCCGGTCCTTCATAAATTTATTGAACGACGTCCCCCAGCATAAGAACGCCTCACGCAGTCCCAACCAAATAAAAAACCCGACATTCGGCAAACCGCTTATCCTTATGACCGACCCGTACATAAAAATCTTTTTTCATATTCATTTCCGTTGCCAGTGTAGTGAAACGCTGCGAATTCATTCGGGCCTCCTAACTTTTTGAATGACACTCCCCGTCCTTTCACAACCTTAATTTTAACGTTAATAAAACCATTCTCTAAGAATTTTGTTTATAAATTTATCACCTCTTAAAAAATACTGCAAGGGAATACACTGTGAAATATACCAATTGTGTTTACACGAAAGTGTCTTCTAGTGGCATATCTGCAGTCACTCTAGCTCACCTTTTTGGAACTGTGAGCCAATTAGTTGCCCATTTTCTTAATGCCCAGGACTTAATTTTACAGAGTTCAACAATTAAAATACATTATTTGGTTGTGCTTAGTATTCAAATATTAAATCCTACATTTTATCTTATAATATGCGTAAATACAAAACATACACAACCATGATAAAATATGCAATGACACATGTATGTAACAAATTAATGTATCCAAATGTCAATAAATCCCCACCTTTATAATGTTGCAATGTTGATATTACATCAGGCCTAAACATGAAACAATATTCGCCTTCTAAATGCTATAAACATAAAATGAAGTCTGAAAAATGTTTCTTTTAGTGGGATATTCTTCACAGTTTTTGTTTTGATAATCGTTAAACGTCTTTTTCAATGTTTGTGGTAGTTTTTTCAAAGTTCATTCCAAGTGACTCAGATAAACGCGTACGAGCTGTAGATTTGATGGCTTTCATTAAAGAAAAAGCATGCTCACAAAAGTACTGCCGAACAAACACGGAGTTTTTAAAAATACTTTTCGCTGATTAACCATTTCTGGCGGTAAGTATTTTTGTAGAAATCCCGAAAACTTTACACAATTTTTGCTTTAACTGAATCATGTGCTGCATATGAATAAGTTTCATGTGAATAATATCACAAGTATTGGTGAAATTTTAAGCTGGCACTTGGCTCTTAGGTAGAAATTGTGTATTCGTCATCTATAAAACAAGGGCACTGTCGTCATCCCTCATCGAGGCCATAAATCGGGGCCTACTCAATCCAAAACTTAGACAACCCTATTAGCAAGCTTCTGCGAGCGCCCTATTTATATTTGTTGTTATTTCGAACTATTACTACCAACAACAAAATTAATAACTATTTCGAACTTGTTATAAATAAAAACTATTATTATGTAACAAGATAAGGAGTCAACCCTATGAGTCAGTGGAAGCCCGAGGGTGGATGTTTTTGAAAATGACCTACCAGTACCCTACGTCCTACCTCTCTTGCCAAGGCCATCAGACTCCAAGTGCCAGCTTATAAAGGCTTACCTATGCTTCTAGTACAGCACTATTGTACTGGATTATGCCTTTCTCTTTGAAATAGTATTATTTTTCTCTAAACTCGAGCGTTATTTTATAGCGGACCGTGTGCCGCAAAACAAGTCGGGGGCCGCGGGTTGCACACCCCTGGTCTAAATGTTTCTTACATTCTACTACTGTAGTCTACATCCAAAAGCAGGTTGTCCCGATTTCGAATAATAAAAATATGGTCACAGTATTTATACAGACCGGAAATAATATCTGGTTTTATTCCCGTGCAGGGGAACAAAGGACTATTTCAATAACCACGTTACAGTGTTTGGTGAGTGTGTTGTTGACATATTTTAAATGGGGCGTTTCTTTTGTCGCTACAAACCACTAGTTATGTAATATAAACCTGTTAATAAGCGAAAATGAAAAATGTTCTTTTTATATTCGAATAGAATTTTTTGTTTTTGGACGCTTATGAGAACGGTGATGCCCGTTGCACCCTAAATTTACGCACACGATTCTACTGGTTCCAATTCTTTTGATATATACTTACCCCTCGTATTCTGCTGATACTTGTAAGAAAAAAAACCGTCGCCGATCCTAGCGCGTACCAGGCTCCTGATGTAACCTCTGCATTAGGACCCTGTTTCGTAATTTTTTCTGCATTCAGCTGATCCCTAGTCCACATATTTCCTGTACATTAGAGGTAAGATTTACGTTCCGTAAACAGTTGCAAATTCTAAATACTACTAAAGTTGGTAAGTTGTGCCATGTGGTGTTGGATGTCTTTTTGATTACTTAGAAGCTTACGTCCGGATAGCCTCTCTATATCGCGGCTGGAGGGGATCCTGCCCCAGTGATACCATAATTTCTCCTCATCCTCAGATCCAGGAGATCATCATATCCTTTCATGGTGTAACTCCATCTACCCCTCATTACCTTTATGATTTAGATAGGGAGTAGGCCAATTTCAGGTACGCGATTCCGCGGACAGGTTAGAACTGCGCAAGTGGCCAAGAAACTAGTAAACGGATAATTTCTTGGCCACCGGGGCTATACTCGAGCTGGGAAAGTAGACCATAGGTCACTTATGCACGGTGATTGCACCTTTGACTGACGGTGACAGAGTGGGAACGGCCGTGGCTGGAGTAGTAACGGGAGACCGACCGGAGTTTATACTTTGATATAAAGTAGAATAGGAATGGATAGGTTAGGGGTGTGGTGTTGTCAGATCGACCGCTGAGAGTCAACCCGCCTCTGCCAGCGGCTAATACCGTCAAGAGTAGCTATTTGGTAAAATCATTCATTAACTTACAGTTTTTTCCCCAAAAAGTCATATTTTTTATTCTGAATTTAATTCTCTCTATTACAACTGCTTTCATTAGTTAATAACTCTTTTGTTTCGTATATTGGACTATTATTTCCATTTGGCACTACTCATACGCTTTCTTTTATTTCGTCGCTTGCATTGTGTTGTAGTTTCTTTTCACTTTCCTTTCGCATTATCCGTTTGTGAAGCATAGGTTCGATAACGTAAAATCCAGTTTGTTTATTAATTTTATTCTTTTCGTTCTTTAATAATCCTAGAGCATTATTTATGATATTGTGCGGTAACCATGGCAACAATTTAAGGTTATAACATGGAGGTTTTTCATATAGATCTTCAGAGGTTCATTTCTATCTATGGAAAGTTAGCTCAGTGCCAAAAAGTGCTAAAATTAAAACATTAAGATACTCAGTTCGAAACCGACCTAGACCCCCAATTTTTTTAAATTCAATTATTCAATAAATATTTGAAAATTCTTTAATAAAATCAATTGTCATCAATTATAGGTTTAAAAAATGTATTTGAACTTGATTGGATGAATAAAAACGTATTTTATTAACGATTGAAAATGTGTACAATATATATATATATATATATATATATATATATATATATATATAAATATATATATATATATATATATATATATATATATATATATACATATATATATAGGGAGAGTGTGAGGAGAAGACTGTTGAAGGGAAGCAAATTTGAAATAGCAGAACGAAGCCAGCTACACCACTAGTAATGCAAGGAGTTGCAAGGATTTTTATTTCACTCAATAATATCAAGTTTACTGTTATTCGTCAGTTTAAGCCATTTTCTATGACAAGAAAATTTGGTCATAAATTGTATATGTTACACTTTCGAAACACTTTGGAAATTGCCTACAATAATAAAAACTTTCTAATAACTTGCGCACTTCGACAAGTTAGTTAGGGTAGTTCTTGAATTCTGAGAACGACCTTGCGCAGTTTGACCGCACCGTGATTTCTCGCAAGTTGACATGAACTCCTTAATACTTCTCCTATGAGCTTTTATTTCCGACCTTAATTAATAACATTGTCATTCGCCCTTATTTTCTACCCCTCACTACCTCAACTGACTGATTCACTAAACCTACTAAGAAAACTTTATCTGTGTGTATCTATAATAGACTACTTCTTCGAGAAAAGTTTAAATATTCCTTAAGGATATTTCTGTTTTTAGAAACAGAGAATAAGTTTAGAACGTACTCGTATTTATCGTTGTATTCACAGTTTGTAAAACAATTAGAGACAACAAAATTGCCTGGAATACGATTACTCTGGGATTAGAACGGGTGGCCGTACATAATGACTCTCTGAAACCCGATTACATCCATCAAACCGTGCAATATCATCTCGGTCTTCTATAAATAAACTAAATTTATTCAATAGAGATCTTTGGTTCAGGAAAATGACGTTGCTTGTGTTTAGATATAAAGCAAGCCGTAACGATTGACGTTGAATAGAGTTCGCGATTTAATTTATTTCGCATTCATCCGTCGCCTCATTCGTCAGTAAACTGCTATTCCTATTGAAACCTCTTTTTACACAAATTGTCCATTCACTACCACGTATTCCGTAATTTGTTCGTTAAATTTTGACCATAAGATTTATTTGTTTAATTTCCAACCAAATAAATTCACAAAATTTGAAATAGTAAATCTGTTTACCAATACATGTGTATCTGGGGAGTTTAGACTTCTTAACCGAGAAAAACTGCATATGTTTTAAAGTACACAGAATAAACATCCTATTTTTTTTGGGCAACATTTCGTTTGGAAAATAGATACTAAACAACGCTTCTTGGAAATGTTTTCGTAAAAGAGTGACGAATGCGGAGGAAATTTGTAAATGAAAATCAACATTATGAAAAACATGTTTGTTGCTGAAATAAAAATTTCGTATATTTTATAGATAGAAAGGGATCGGAAATAATTAGGCCTACACTACCGCCTCACAGCACTTCTTACAGTACCAGACAATGGTATTCATTCTGCAATATTGTTTATACTCCACCTCAATTCCTTATCCTTGAACAACACTTTCCCCCACAAAAGTTTTAATTCTCCTCCATCTCTCACCCCCCCCCATGTGCCCCCACCTAAATCCCATTCATGATATCATACCCTTGCCGCAACCTTCACATTAGATACGCCTGTAACTTATTACAATTTACGATCCGCAATCTTTTCCACAACCTTTATATTAGATATGCCTGGAACTAATTCCTATTAACTGTCCTTTATATTATCCACAACCTTCACATTAGATATGTCTGTAACTTATTCCTATTCACGATCCCCTATATTTGCCACAACCTTCACATTAGATATCCCTCTATCTTACTCCTATTCACGATCCAATATATTTGCACAACTTTCACATTAGATATGGACTTTTTCTGTAACTTATTCCTATACACGATCCCCTATATTTGCCAAACCCTTCACATTAGATATGCCTGGAACTAATTACTATTAACTGTCCTTTATATTATCCACAACCTTCACATTAGATATGTCTGTAACTTATTCCTATTCACGATCCCCTATATTTGCCACAACCTTCACATTAGATATCCCTCTATCTTACTCCTATTCACGATCCAATATATTTGCACAACTTTCACTTTAGATATGGCCTTTTTCTGTAACTTATTCCTATACACGATCCCCTATATTTGCCAAACCCTTCACATTAGATATGTCTGTAACTTGTTCCGATTCACGAACCTATATATTTGCCACAACCTTCACATTAGTTATGTGTGGACCTTATTCCTATTCACGATCCCTTATATTTGCCACAACCTTCACATTAGTTATGTCTGGACCTTATTCCTGTTCACTATCCCTTATATTTGCCACAACCTTCACATTAGATATATCTGGACCTTATTCCTATTCACGAACCTATATATTTGCCACAACCTTCACATTAGTTATGTGTGGACCTTATTCCTATTCACGATCCCCTATATTTGCCAAACCCCTCACTTTAGATATGTCTGTAACTTGTTCCGATTGACGATCCCCTATATTTGCCAAACCATTCACATTAGATGGGGCCTATGTCTGTAACATATTCCTATTCACGATCCACTATATTTGCCACAACCTTCACATTAGATATGTCTGGACCTTATTCCTATTCACGATCCCCTATATTCGCCACAACCTTCACATTAGATATGTCTGGAGCTTATTCCTATTCACGATCCCCTATATTTGCACAACCTTCACATTATGTAGGGCCTATGTTTTTAACTTATTCCTATTTACGATCCCCTATATTTGCCACAACATTCACATTAGATATGTCGGGACCTTTTTCCTATCCATGAACCTCTATATTTGTACAACCTTCACATTAGATAGGGCCTATGCCTGTAACTTATTCCTATCACGATCCCCTATATTTGTCAAACCCTTCACATTAGATAGGGTCTATGTCTGTAACTTATTCCTATTCACGATCCCCTATATTTGCCATAACCTTCACGTTAGATATGTCTGTAACTTATTCCTATTCACGATATCCTATATTTGCCCCAACCTTCACATTAGATATGTCTGTAACTTATTCCTATTCACGATCCCCTATATTTGCCACATCTTTCATATTAGATATGTCTGTAACTTATTCCTATTCACGATACCCTATATTTGCCCCAACCTTCACATTAGATATGTCTGTAACTTATTCCTATTCACGATCCCCTATATTTGCCACAACCTTCTCATTAGATATGTCTGGACCTTATTCCTATTCACGAACCAATATATTTGCCAAAACCTTCACATTAGATAGGGCCTATGTCTGTAACTTATTCCTATTCACGATCCCCTATATTTGCCACAATCTTCACATTAAATATGTCTATATCTTATTCCTACTCACGATCTCCTATATTTGCTACAACCTCCACATTAGATACTCCACAATCTTATTCCTATTTACGATTCCCTATATTTGCATAACTTTCACATTTGATAGGGCCTTTGTCTTTAAATTATTTCTATTCACGATCCCCTATATTTGCCAAACCTTTCACATTAGATATATCTGTAGCTTATTCCTATTCACGATCCTCTATATTTGCAAACCCTTTACATTAGATATGTCTGTCTCTTGTTCCTATTCACGAACCCCTATATTTAACACAACCTTCACATTAGTTATGTCTGGACCTTATTCCTGTTCACGATCCCTTATATTTGCCACAACCTACACATTACATATGTCTGGACCTTATTCCTATTCACGATCCCCTATATTTGCCACAACCTTCACATTAGATATGTCTATAGCTTATTCCTATTCACGATCAATTATATTTGCATAACCTTCATATTGGATAGGGCCTATGTTTTTAACTTATTCCTATATACGATCCAATATATTTGCACAACTTTCACATTAGATAGGGTCTTTGTCTGTAACTTATTGTTATTCACGATCCCCTATATTTGCCAAACCCTTCACATTAGGGCGGCCTATGTATGTAACATATTCCTATTCACGATCCACTATATTTGCCACAACCTTCACATTAGTTATGTCTGGACCTTATTCCTGTTCACTATCCCTTATATTTGCCACAACCTTCACATTAGATATATCTGGACCTTATTCCTATTCACGAACCTATATATTTGCCACAACCTTCACATTAGTTATGTGTGGACCTTATTCCTATTCACGATCCCCTATATTTGCCAAACCCCTCACTTTAGATATGTCTGTAACTTGTTCCGATTGACGATCCCCTATATTTGCCAAACCATTCACATTAGATGGGGCCTATGTCTGTAACATATTCCTATTCACGATCCACTATATTTGCCACAACCTTCACATTAGATATGTCTGGACCTTATTCCTATTCACGATCCCCTATATTCGCCACAACCTTCACATTAGATATGTCTATATCTTATTCCTACTCACGATCTCCTATATTTGCTACAACCTCCACATTAGATACTCCACAATCTTATTCCTATTTACGATTCCCTATATTTGCATAACTTTCACATTTGATAGGGCCTTTGTCTTTAAATTATTTCTATTCACGATCCCCTATATTTGCCAAACCTTTCACATTAGATATATCTGTAGCTTATTCCTATTCACGATCCTCTATATTTGCAAACCCTTTACATTAGATATGTCTGTCTCTTGTTCCTATTCACGAACCCCTATATTTAACACAACCTTCACATTAGATATGTCTGGACCTTATTCCTGTTCACGATCCCTTATATTTGCCACAACCTACACATTACATATGTCTGGACCTTATTCCTATTCACGATCCCCTATATTTGCCACAACCTTCACATTAGATATGTCTATAGCTTATTCCTATTCACGATCCCTTATATTTGCATAACCTTCATATTGGATAGGGCCTATGTTTTTAACTTATTCCTACTCACGATCCAATATATTTGCACAACTTTCACATTAGATAGGGTCTTTGTCTGTAACTTATTGTTATTCACGATCCCCTATATTTGCCAAACCCTTCACATTAGGGCGGCCTATGTATGTAACATATTCCTATTCACGATCCACTATATTTGCCACACCCTTCACATTAGTTATGTCTGGACCTTATTCCTATTCACGATCCAATATATTTGCACAACTTTCACATTAGATAGGGTCTTTGTATGTAACTTATTGTTATTCACGATCCCCTATATTTGCCAAACCCTTCACATTAGAGGGGGCATATGTCTGTAACATATTCCTATTCACGATCCCTTATATTTGCCACAACCTTCACATTAGATATTTCTGGACCTTATACCTATTCACGAATCTCTATATTTGTATAACTTTCCCATTAGATAGGGCCTATGTCTGTAACTTACTCCTATTTACGATACACTATATTTGCCACAACCTTCACATTAGTTATGTCTGTAACTTATTCCTATTCACGATCTCCCATATTTGCTACAACCTCCACATTAGATACCCCACAATCTTATTCCTGTTTACGATCCCCTATATTTGCACAACTTTCACATTTGATAGGGCCTTTGTCTTTAAATTATTCCTATTCACTATCCCCTATATTTGCCAAAACCTTCACATTAGATATGTCTGTAACTTGTTCCTATTCACTATCCCCTATATTTGCCAAACCCTTCACATTAGATATGTCTGTAACTTATTCCTATTCACGATCTCCCATATTTGCTACAACCTCCACATTAGATACCCCACAATCTTATTCCTGTTTACGATCCCCTATATTTGCACAATTTTCACATTAGATAGGGCCTTTGTCTTTAAATTATTCCTATTCACTATCCCCTATATTTGCCAAAACCTTCACATTAGATATGTCTGTAACTTGTTCCTATTCACTATCCCCTATATTTGCCAAACCCTTCACATTAGATATGTCTGTAACTTGTTCCTATTCACTATCCCCTATATTTGCCAAACCCTTCACATTAGATGGGGTTGGACCGTATTCCTATTCGCGATCCACTATATTTGCCACAACCTTCACATTAGTTATGTCTGGACCATATTCCTGTTCACGATCCCGCATATTTGCCACAACCTTCACATTAGATATGTCTGGAGCTTATTCCTATTTACGATCCCCTATATTTGCCACAACCTTCACATTAGATATGTCTGTAACCTATTCCTATTCACGATCCCATATATTTGCCACATATTTCACATTAGATATGATTGGACCTTATTCCTATTCACGAACCTCTTTATTTGCCAAACCCTTCATATTAGATATGTCTGTAACCTATTCCTATTCACGATCCCATATATTTGCCACAACCTTCACATTAGATATGTCTGTAACTAATTCATATTCACGATCCCATATATTTGCCACAACCTTCACATTAGATATGTTTGGACCTTATTCCTATTCACGAACCTCATTATTTGCCAAACCCTTCACATTAGATATGTCTGTAACTTATTCCTATTCACGATCCCATATATTTGCCACACTTTTCACATTAGATATGTTTGGACCTTATTCCTATTCACGAACCTCTTTATTTGCCAAACCCTTCACATTAGATATATCTGTAACTTATTTCTATTCACGATTTACTATATTTTTCAACATTACTTTGGAATGTCCGTACCTGATCACTATTCAAGACACGCCATCGTTGCCATACCTTTTACATTAGATATCTCTACCTATTTTCTATTCACGATCCACTATATTTGCACAAATTTACCACAAATCTGTCTGTATCTTATTCCTTATCACGGGCACTTATATTTGCACAACCGTTACATTAGATATGTCTGTACCTCAATAAAATTCATGAACCGCCATCGTTGCCACAACTTTCACATTAGATAGTTTTGTACATTATTCCTTTTCACGATCCACTATCCTTCACAGAAGTGTGTCTGCTTTCTCCATTGGCAACTAAGCTAGACATTTCTTTAATTGATGATCACCAAAAAGTGCCAGTTTCTCTACTTGACATATCTATACTATAGTAACATTCACGATCCACTAACCTTGACATATCTTTACTATAGATGTGCCTGTACCCTGTTCCTCTTGAGAGCCACTTTTACAGCAGGTAAATCTGTACATACTCATGCCCTACTTACCTTGACACATC
Organism: Prosapia bicincta; assembly: GCA_036971475.1. NCBI lineage: Eukaryota > Metazoa > Arthropoda > Insecta > Hemiptera > Cercopidae > Prosapia > Prosapia bicincta. The sequence goes on along the minus strand of JBAIZL010000003.1, from coordinate 6,658,232 downwards.
TGTACTGTAGATGTGCCTGTACCCTGTTCCTCTTGAGAGCCAGTTTTACAGTAGGTAAATCTGTACATAATCATGACCTACTTTACCTTGACACATCTTTACTGTAGATGTGCCTGTACCCTGTTCCTTTTGAGAGCCACTTTTACAGTAGGTAAATCTGTACATACTCATGACCTACTTACCTTGACACATCTTTACTGTAGATGTGCCTGTACCCTGTTCCTCTGGAGAGCCACTTTTACATTAGGTAAATCTGTACATACTTATGACCTCTTTACCTTGACACATCTTTACTGTAGATGTGCCTGTACCCTGTTCCTCTTGAGAGCCACTTTTACAGTATGTAAATCTGTACATACTTATGACCTACTAACCTTGACACATCTTTACTGTAGATGTGCCTGTACCCTGCTCCTCTTGAGAGCCACTTTTACAGTAGGTAAATCTGTACATACTCATGACCTACTTACCTTGACACATCTTTACTGTAGATGTGCCTTTACCCTGCTCCTCTTGAGAGCTACTTTTACAGTAGGTAAATCTGTACATACTCATAACCTACTTACCTTGACACATCTTTACTGTAGATGTGCCTGTACCCTGTTCCTCTTGAGAGCCACCTTCACAGTAGGTAAATCTGTACATACTCATGACCTACTTACCTTAACACATCTTTACTGTAGATGTGCCTGTACCCTGTTCCTCTTGAGAGCCACCTTCACAGTAGGTAAATCTGTACATACTCATGACCTACTTACCTTGACACATCTTTACTGTAGATGTGCCTGTACCCTGCTCCTCTTGAGAGCTACTTTTACAGTAGGTAAATCTGTACATACTCATAACCTACTTACCTTGACACATCTTTACTGCAGATGTGCCTGTACCCTGTTCCTCTTGAGAGCCACCTTCACAGTAGGTAAATCTGTACATACTCATGACCTACTTACCTTGACACATCTTTACTGTAGATGTGCCTGTACCCTGTTCCTCTTGAGAGCCACCTTCACAGTAGGTAAATCTGTACATACTCATGACCTACTTACCTTGACACATCTTTACTGTAGATGTGCCTGTACCCTGTTCCTCTTGAGAGCCACCTTCACAGTAGGTAAATCTGTACATACTCATGACCTACTTACCTTGACACATCTTTACTGTAGATGTGCCTGTACCCTGCTCCTCTTGAGAGCCACTTTTACATTAGGTCAATCTGTACATACTTATGACCTCTTTACCTTGACACATCTTTACTGTAGATGTGCCTGTACCCTGTTCCTCTTGAGAGCCACTTTTACAGTAGGTAAATCTGTACATAGTCATGACCTACTTTACCTTGACACATCTTTACTGTAGATGTGCCTGTACCCTGTTCCTTTTGAGAGCCACTTTTACAGTAGGTAAATCTGTACATAGTCATGACCTACTTTACCTTGACACATCTTTACTGTAGATGTGCCTGTACCCTGTTCCTTTTGAGAGCCACTTTTACAGTAGGTAAATCTGTACATACTCATGACGTACTTACCTTGACACATCTTTACTGTAGATGTGCCTGTACCCTGTTCCTCTTGAGAGCCACTTTTACATTAGGTAAATCTGTACATACTTATGACCTCTTTACCTTGACACATCTTTACTGTAGATGTGCCTGTACCCTGCTCCTCTTGAGAGCTACTTTTACAGTAGGTAAATCTGTACATACTCATAACCTACTTACCTTGACACATCTTTACTGTAGATGTGCCTGTACCCTGTTCCTCTTGAGAGCCACCTTCACAGTAGGTAAATCTGTACATACTCATGACCTACTTACCTTGACACATCTTTACTGTAGATGTGCCTGTACCCTGTTCCTCTTGAGAGCCACCTTCACAGTAGGTAAATCTGTACATACTCATGACCTACTTACCTTGACACATCTTTACTGTAGATGTGCCTGTACCCTGTTCCTCTTGAGAGCCACCTTCACAGTAGGTAAATCTGTACATACTCATGACCTACTTACCTTGACACATCTTTACTGTAGATGTGCCTGTACCCTGCTCCTCTTGAGAGCCACTTTTACATTAGGTCAATCTGTACATACTTATGACCTCTTTACCTTGACACATCTTTACTGTAGATGTGCCTGTACCCTGTTCCTCTTGAGAGCCACTTTTACAGTAGGTAAATCTGTACATAGTCATGACCTACTTTACCTTGACACATCTTTACTGTAGATGTGCCTGTACCCTGTTCCTTTTGAGAGCCACTTTTACAGTAGGTAAATCTGTACATAGTCATGACCTACTTTACCTTGACACATCTTTACTGTAGATGTGCCTGTACCCTGTTCCTTTTGAGAGCCACTTTTACAGTAGGTAAATCTGTACATACTCATGACCTACTTACCTTGACACATCTTTACTGTAGATGTGCCTGTACCCTGTTCCTCTTGAGAGCCACTTTTACATTAGGTAAATCTGTACATACTTATGACCTCTTTACCTTGACACATCTTTACTGTAGATGTGCCTGTACCCTGTTTCTCTTGAGAGCCACTTTTACAGTATGTAAATCTGTACATACTTATGACCTACTAACCTTGACACATCTTTACTGTAGATGTGCCTGTACCCTGCTCCTCTTGAGAGCCACTTTTACAGTAGGTAAATCTGTACATACTCATGACCTACTTACCTTGACACATCTTTACTGTAGATGTGCCTGTACCCTGCTCCTCTTGAGAGCTACTTTTACAGTAGGTAAATCTGTACATACTCATAACCTACTTACCTTGACACATCTTTACTGTAGATGTGCCTGTACCCTGTTCCTCTTGAGAGCCACCTTCACAGTAGGTAAATCTGTACATACTCATGACCTACTTACCTTAACACATCTTTACTGTAGATGTGCCTGTACCCTGTTCCTCTTGAGAGCCACCTTCACAGTAGGTAAATCTGTACATACTCATGACCTACTTACCTTGACACATCTTTACTGTAGATGTGCCTGTACCCTGCTCCTCTTGAGAGCTACTTTTACAGTAGGTAAATCTGTACATACTCATAACCTACTTACCTTGACACATCTTTACTGTAGATGTGCCTGTACCCTGTTCCTCTTGAGAGCCACCTTCACAGTAGGTAAATCTGTACATACTCATGACCTACTTACCTTGACACATCTTTACTGTAGATGTGCCTGTACCCTGTTCCTCTTGAGAGCCACCTTCACAGTAGGTAAATCTGTACATACTCATGACCTACTTACCTTGACACATCTTTACTGTAGATGTGCCTGTACCCTGTTCCTCTTGAGAGCCACCTTCACAGTAAGTAAATCTGTACATACTCATGATCTACTTACCTTGACACATCTTTACTGTAGATGTGCCTGTACCCTGCTCCTCTTGAGAGCCACCTTCACAGTAGGTAAATCTGTACATACTCATGACCAACTTACCTTGACACATCTTTACTGTAGATGTGCCTTTACCCTGTTCCTCTTGAGAGCCACTTTTACAGTATGTAAACCTGTACATACTCATGACCTACTCAACTTGACACATCTTTACTGTAGATGTGCTTGTATCCTGTTCCTCTTGTGAGTCACTTTTACAGTAGGTAAATCTGTACATACTTATGACCTACTAACCTTGACACATCTTTACTGTAGATGTGCCTGTACCCTGTTTCTCTTGAGAGCCACTTTTACTGTAGGTAAATCTGTACATACTCATGACCTACTTACCTTGACGCAATTTTCATTTAGATTTGCCTGTACCCAAAAATTTTTTTAAGATCACTATAACTGCACTCAAAGTCCCAGTAGGTATATCTCTACCCTAGCCCTACTAATGCTCCACTAACAATTACATATCTATCACTGAAGACATGCATGCACCCTAATCCTTTTAAGAATCACCGAACCTTGCCAAACTCACGGTAGATATATCTCTATACCCTAGTCCTATTCATGATCCACTAACAAGGACACATCTGTCATTGTTGATATACCTTTGTCCTATCTATTTAATGACCACGGGAGCATGCTAAACTCACAGTACATATACCTCTACCCTAGTCCTACTCATGATCCACTAACAAGGACACATCTGTCATTGTTGATATACCTTTGTCCTATCTATTTAATGACCACCTAAGCATGCTAAACTCACGGTACATATATCTCTACCCTAGTCCTACTCAAGATCCACTAACAAGGACACCTGTCATTGTTGATATGCCTGTCCCGTATCTATTTAATGACCACCGAAGCATGCTAAATTCACAGTACATATATCTCTACCCTAGTCCTACTCAAGATCCACTAACAAGGACATCTGTCATTGTTGATATGCCTGTCCCGTATCTATTTAATGACCACCGAAGCATGCTAAACTCACAGTACATATATCTCTACCCTAGTCCTACTCAAGATCCACTAACAAGGACATCTGTCATTGTTGATATGCCTGTCCCGTATCTATTTAATGACCACCGAAGCATGCTAAACTCACAGTACATATATCTCTACCCTAGTCCTACTCAAGATCCACTAACAAGGACATCTGTCATTGTTGATATGCCTGTCCCGTATCTATTTAATGACCACCGAAGCATGCTAAACTCACGGTACGTATATCTCTACCCTAGTCCTACTCAAGATCCACTAACAAGGACACCTGTCATTGTTGATATGCCTGTCCCGTATCTATTTAATGACCACCGAAGCATGCTAAACTCACAGTACATATATCTCTACCCTAGTCCTACTCAAGATCCACTAACAAGGACATCTGTCATTGTTGATATGCCTGTCCCGTATCTATTTAATGACCACCGAAGCATGCTAAACTCACAGTACATATATCTCTACCCTAGTCCTACTCAAGATCCACTAACAAGGACATCTGTCATTGTTGATATGCCTGTCCCGTGTCTATTTAATGACCACCGAAGCATGCTAAACTCACCGTACATATATCTCTACCCTAGTCCTACTCAAGATCCACTAACAAGGACATCTGTCATTGTTGATATGCCTGTCCCGTATCTATTTAATGATCACCGAAGCATGCTAAACTCACAGTACATATATCTCTACCCTAGTCCTACTCATGATCCACTAACAAGGACACATCTGTCATTGTTGATATACCTGTTTCTTATCTATTTAATGACCACGGGAGCATGCTAAACTCACAGTACATATATCTCTACCCTAGTCCTACTCATGATCCACTAACAAGGACACATCTGTCATTGTTGATATACCTGTTTCTTATCTATTTAATGACCACGGGAGCATGCTAAACTCACAGTACATATATCTCTACCCTAGTCCTACTCATGATCCACTAACAAGGACACATCTGTCATTGTTGATATACCTGTTTCTTATCTATTTAATGACCACGGGAGCATGCTAAACTCACAGTACATATATCTCTACCCTAGTCCTACTCATGATCCACTAACAAGGACACATCTGTCATTGTTGATATACCTGTTTCTTATCTATTTAATGACCACGGGAGCATGCTAAACTCACAGTACATATATCTCTACCCTAGTCCTACTCATGATCCACTAACAAGGACACATCTGTCATTGTTGATATACCTGTTTCTTATCTATTTAATGACCACGGGAGCATGCTAAACTCACAGTACATATATCTCTACCCTAGTCCTATTCATGATCCACTAACAAGGACACATCTGTCATTGTTGACATACCTGTTTCTTATCTATTTAATGACCACGGGAGCATGCTAAACTCACAGTACATATATCTCTACCCTAGTCCTACTCAAGATCCACTAACAAGGACATCTGTCATTGTTGATATGCCTGTCCCGTATCTATTTAATGATCACCGAAGCATGCTAAACTCACAGTACATATATCTCTACCCTAGTCCTACTCATGATCCACTAACAAGGACACATCTGTCATTGTTGATATACCTGTTTCTTATCTATTTAATGACCACGGGAGCATGCTAAACTCACAGTACATATATCTCTACCCTAGTCCTACTCATGATCCACTAACAAGGACACATCTGTCATTGTTGATATACCTGTTTCTTATCTATTTAATGACCACGGGAGCATGCTAAACTCACAGTACATATATCTCTACCCTAGTCCTACTCAAGATCCACTAACAAGGACATCTGTCATTGTTGATATGCCTGTCCCGTATCTATTTAATGATCACCGAAGCATGCTAAACTCACAGTACATATATCTCTACCCTAGTCCTACTCATGATCCACTAACAAGGACACATCTGTCATTGTTGATATACCTGTTTCTTATCTATTTAATGACCACGGGAGCATGCTAAACTCACAGTACATATATCTCTACCCTAGTCCTACTCAAGATCCACTAACAAGGACATCTGTCATTGTTGATATGCCTGTCCCGTATCTATTTAATGATCACCGAAGCATGCTAAACTCACAGTACATATATCTCTACCCTAGTCCTACTCATGATCCACTAACAAGGACACATCTGTCATTGTTGATATACCTGTTTCTTATCTATTTAATGACCACGGGAGCATGCTAAACTCACAGTACATATATCTCTACCCTAGTCCTACTCATGATCCACTAACAAGGACACATCTGTCATTGTTGATATACCTGTGTCCTATCTATTTAATGACCACGGGAGCATGCTAAACTCACAGTACATATATCTCTACCCTAGTCCTACTCATGATCCACTAACAAGGACACATCTGTCATTGTTGATATACCTGTTTCTTATCTATTTAATGACCACGGGAGCATGCTAAACTCACAGTACATATATCTCTACCCTAGTCCTACTCAAGATCCACTAACAAGGACATCTGTCATTGTTGATATGCCTGTCCCGTATCTATTTAATGACCACCGAAGCATGCTAAACTCACAGTACATATATCTCTACCCTAGTCCTACTCAAGATCCACTAACAAGGACATCTGTCATTGTTGATATGCCTGTCCCGTGTCTATTTAATGACCACCGAAGCATGCTAAACTCACCGTACATATATCTCTACCCTAGTCCTACTCAAGATCCACTAACAAGGACATCTGTCATTGTTGATATGCCTGTCCCGTATCTATTTAATGATCACCGAAGCATGCTAAACTCACAGTACATATATCTCTACCCTAGTCCTACTCATGATCCACTAACAAGGACACATCTGTCATTGTTGATATACCTGTTTCTTATCTATTTAATGACCACGGGAGCATGCTAAACTCACAGTACATATATCTCTACCCTTGTCCTACTCATGATCCACTAACAAGGACACATCTGTCATTGTTGATATACCTGTTTCTTATCTATTTAATGACCACGGGAGCATGCTAAACTCACAGTACATATATCTCTACCCTAGTCCTACTCATGATCCACTAACAAGGACACATCTGTCATTGTTGATATACCTGTTTCTTATCTATTTAATGACCACGGGAGCATGCTAAACTCACAGTACATATATCTCTACCCTAGTCCTACTCATGATCCACTAACAAGGACACATCTGTCATTGTTGATATACCTGTTTCTTATCTATTTAATGACCACGGGAGCATGCTAAACTCACAGTACATATATCTCTACCCTAGTCCTACTCATGATCCACTAACAAGGACACATCTGTCATTGTTGATATACCTGTTTCTTATCTATTTAATGACCACGGGAGCATGCTAAACTCACAGTACATATATCTCTACCCTAGTCCTATTCATGATCCACTAACAAGGACACATCTGTCATTGTTGACATACCTGTTTCTTATCTATTTAATGACCACGGGAGCATGCTAAACTCACAGTACATATATCTCTACCCTAGTCCTACTCAAGATCCACTAACAAGGACATCTGTCATTGTTGATATGCCTGTCCCGTATCTATTTAATGATCACCGAAGCATGCTAAACTCACAGTACATATATCTCTACCCTAGTCCTACTCATGATCCACTAACAAGGACACATCTGTCATTGTTGATATACCTGTTTCTTATCTATTTAATGACCACGGGAGCATGCTAAACTCACAGTACATATATCTCTACCCTAGTCCTACTCATGATCCACTAACAAGGACACATCTGTCATTGTTGATATACCTGTTTCTTATCTATTTAATGACCACGGGAGCATGCTAAACTCACAGTACATATATCTCTACCCTAGTCCTACTCAAGATCCACTAACAAGGACATCTGTCATTGTTGATATGCCTGTCCCGTATCTATTTAATGATCACCGAAGCATGCTAAACTCACAGTACATATATCTCTACCCTAGTCCTACTCATGATCCACTAACAAGGACACATCTGTCATTGTTGATATACCTGTTTCTTATCTATTTAATGACCACGGGAGCATGCTAAACTCACAGTACATATATCTCTACCCTAGTCCTACTCAAGATCCACTAACAAGGACATCTGTCATTGTTGATATGCCTGTCCCGTATCTATTTAATGATCACCGAAGCATGCTAAACTCACAGTACATATATCTCTACCCTAGTCCTACTCATGATCCACTAACAAGGACACATCTGTCATTGTTGATATACCTGTTTCTTATCTATTTAATGACCACGGGAGCATGCTAAACTCACAGTACATATATCTCTACCCTAGTCCTACTCATGATCCACTAACAAGGACACATCTGTCATTGTTGATATACCTGTTTCTTATCTATTTAATGACCACGGGAGCATGCTAAACTCACAGTACATATATCTCTACCCTAGTCCTACTCATGATCCACTAACAAGGACACATCTGTCATTGTTGATATACCTGTTTCTTATCTATTTAATGACCACGGGAGCATGCTAAACTCACAGTACATATATCTCTACCCTAGTCCTACTCATGATCCACTAACAAGGACACATCTGTCATTGTTGATATACCTGTTTCTTATCTATTTAATGACCACGGGAGCATGCTAAACTTACAGTACATATATCTCTACCCTAGTCCTACTCATGATCCACTAACAAGGACACATCTGTCATTGTTGATATACCTGTTTCTTATCTATTTAATGACCACGGGAGCATGCTAAACTCACAGTACATATATCTCTACCCTAGTCCTACTCATGATCCACTAACAAGGACACATCTGTCATTGTTGATATACCTGTTTCTTATCTATTTAATGACCACGGGAGCATGCTAAACTCACAGTACATATATCTCTACCCTAGTCCTACTCATGATCCACTAACAAGGACACATCTGTCATTGTTGATATACCTGTTTCTTATCTATTTAATGACCACGGGAGCATGCTAAACTCACAGTACATATATCTCTACCCTAGTCCTACTCATGATCCACTAACAAGGACACATCTGTCATTGTTGATATACCTGTTTCTTATCTATTTAATGACCACGGGAGCATGCTAAACTCACAGTACATATATCTCTACCCTAGTCCTACTCATGATCCACTAACAAGGACACATCTGTCATTGTTGATATACCTGTTTCTTATCTATTTAATGACCACGGGAGCATGCTAAACTCACAGTACATATATCTCTACCCTAGTCCTACTCATGATCCACTAACAAGGACACATCTGTCATTGTTGATATACCTGTTTCTTATCTATTTAATGACCACGGGAGCATGCTAAACTCACAGTACATATATCTCTACCCTAGTCCTACTCATGATCCACTAACAAGGACACATCTGTCATTGTTGATATACCTGTTTCTTATCTATTTAATGACCACGGGAGCATTCTAAACTCACAGTACATATATCTCTACCCTAGTCCTACTCATGATCCACTAACAAGGACACATCTGTCATTGTTGATATACCTGTTTCTTATCTATTTAATGACCACGGGAGCATGCTAAACTCACAGTACATATATCTCTACCCTAGTCCTACTCATGATCCACTAACAAGGACACATCTGTCATTGTTGATATACTTGTTTCTTATCTATTTAATGACCACGGGAGCATGCTAAACTCACAGTACATATATCTCTACCCTAGTCCTACTCATGATCCACTAACAAGGACACATCTGTCATTGTTGATATACCTGTTTCTTATCTATTTAATGACCACGGGAGCATGCTAAACTCACAGTACATATATCTCTACCCTAGTCCTACTCATGATCCACTAACAAGGACACATCTGTCATTGTTGATATACCTGTTTCTTATCTATTTAATGACCACGGAAGCATGCTAAACTCACACTACATATATCTCTACCCTAGTCCTACTCATGATCCACTAACAAGGACACCTGTCATTGTTGATATACCTGTTTCTTATCTATTTAATGATCATGGAAGCATGCTAAACTCACACTACATATATCTCTACCCTAGTCCTACTCATGATCCACTAACAAGGACACCTGTCATTGTTGATATGCCTGTCCCCTATCTATTTAATGATCACCGAATCTTGCCAAACTCACATTTGATATTATCTCTACCCTTCTCTTGCTAAATATCTACCATTCTTGTTTAATGCTCGCAACATATAACACGCCTCTCGTTGCTTCTCACTTGAACCACACAAAAATAAACAATTGTGAAGACACACAAGTTAAAAAGTTTACAATTAGGTGTACTGCGATCTTTAAGAATACTAAAGACAAATAAATTGCTTTTCCCTTCTTTCTATTGTAAACTGTATTCTACAATTATACAATTCTTGGGAACATTATATACCTGTTTAACGTATATAACACTGTTGTTCGACTTTACCAAATATTGTTTGTTATTTTGCAGGTTGGTAAACAACCAGACAACTAGGAACCAACTGCAATAAAGTAAGTAATAACCATCAATAACTTATAATTAAGTTTCAAAAGAAAAACTGTTTCTAAAGTCGTCGCCAACATGTCTGCCATACATTGGTATAAACCTCCGTATGAAAGTTTGTCAATTACATTAAAGGTCATTTGATGGAACTAGTCTATAAACGAAGATCCCGGTTATCTGGTTGACGTAGTTATAGCGTTTGTTTTAAGTTTATATCTGACAGAAATGCTGAAATAACCAACTAAACTGAATCAGTGTTTAAAAAAAGAAAGTTTAGGAGATTACCATTACTTTATTACCGTAGGTCTTGTTATTGATGATAACTATATAGTCTTTTTCCGGAGATAAATGGTCTTATTCGTTGCTCTCGGAAAATTAAAGAATAACTGTATTCCACATTTGTCTTTTAATATTCAGAAACAGTTCTTGTATTGTAATAACTGTGGTCAGTACTTGTCCTGGAATAATTGGAAGCATTTCTAATCCTGGGATTATTAGACCAATTACTTGTCCCGGGATAAATGGTTTTATAAATTGTCCTGAGATAACTAATCCAGTATATATCCTAGGCTAAATGGATCCATTTGCTGTACTGGGATAACGTGACCTATTCCTTGTTTTGGAAAATCTAGATCCAGTTCTAATCCAGGGATTGTTAGACCAATTACTTGTCCCGAAATAAATGGTTTTATTAATTGTCCTGAGATAACTAAGCCAGTACTATCCTAGACTAAATGGATCCATTTGTTGTACTGGGAGAGAGTGATCTATTCCCTGTCTTGGAAAATCTAGATCACGTTCTTTTCCTCGGATAATTAGAACGATTTCTTCGTCCCCGGCTAAGTCGTTTCATTAGTTTCTTTATCCTGGGATAATTGGATCCAGAGCTACGAATCCTACAAATCTCTTGGATCCTACGAATCTTATTCCTGCAAGATCTAAACTGGCATGAGGTAAATACATTAAGCCTAGTACCAACCTTCCCCATAGAGACCTCTTCTATTCTTACTGCTCTAATGACATACTTTCTCTCGCTCTTACTGCATTGTTTTTTCTCAGTCTTTGAAATACGTCCCAATGTTTACGCTTAGATTTCATGCCTATGAAAACTCATTAAAATCGCAACCTTTACTTAAAAATGTTTTTTTTCAATAATGTTTTGTAATATCTTTAATTCTTTTTAGCAAATAAATTTTGAGAATATTTTTATTTATTACACTTTTGCTATTACTTGCTACCAGACTTTTTGTTAACTAAAAGTTGTTAAATTTTAAACTTACATTTGGAGGAAACGTTTTCGTCTTACGATTTCTTCCGCCTCGTATTTTTGCCGCTAGGAATGCTGCAGTTGTGCTTCCTCGATACCATTTTTTTGAAAGTTAGAAGTGATGTGATCGAAGACTATGTGTGATCTCTGCCTTGTTTGTTCATTTAGGATGTCATTTTTATGTGTGTTGCTATGTCTATATATTTTATACTGTTCTAGTGTGTTAGTTACACTGAATCCTGCTTTTTTGAATTGGTGTGCTATTTTATTTGTGAGTTTGTTAATGTATAACTCACATACATAAACAAACTCACAAATAAGCCCTCACATACATAAACAAACTCACAAATAAGCCCTCACATACATAAACAAAATCACAAATAATATAGCACACTAATTCAAAAAAGCAGGATACAATGTAGCTTACGGAACAACAAATAAAAGCCAAACGGCTATCAGACACAGCATTCATAACAATAACAACACATACAATAACCCAGGAGTATACAAACTAAAATGCAACAACTGCAATAAGTTCCATATTGGAACACTTAACACTCAAGCAAAACTATGGAAAATAACATGAGCATCCTCCACACATGCAACAAAGGCCATAAAATAATCACACTAGAACAGTATGAAATATATAGACATAGCAACACACATAAAAATGACATCCTAAATGAACAAACACGGCAGAGATCACACATAGTCTTCGGTAACATCACTTCTAACTCTCAAAATAATGGTACCGAGGAAGCACAACTGCAGCATTCTTAGCAGCAAAAATACGAGGCTCAAGAAGTCGTAAGACGAAAACGTTTCCTCCAAGTGTAAGTTAACAACTTTTAGTTAATAAAAAGTCTGGTCGCAAGTAATCGCAAAAGTGTAATAAGTAATTAACAACCAGCTCGTCATGAACAGCAACAAGATTTCGATATTTATTATTTTTATGTTACACTGCAATATTGTTGCCAAATATAGTCCTTGTCTATTACATTTTTTTATTAAATAACTTCTACATGGCTTCCAAAGCAGATATCTTCAAGCTAAAGGCGTGCAAGAAGTCCTACAGATGACCTCTACTCCTCATGCAGGCTTAGATAATGAGCTTCTATGGTATCGTGGGATCGCCGATCACGTATTACAATGTCGAATCCATCAATACCCCCTTAACATTATAACAAATTAATATGTTTTGTTTCAATCAATGTCTACCACAGCATGGCTTTATATGTGTCTTATTGAAACATTTTGTTGTTTAGAAACACATGTCTCCCACGGCATGGCTTTTTATGTATCTTATTGAAACATTTTGTTGTTTAGAAACACATGTCTCCCACACACGCAACGACACAATCAGAACAAAGGGACACTAGGAACAAGCACTTTATTGCTTTGGTTTTGTCGTGGATTTTGAAAGGTCATTATTTCACTTTGAACGCCTGATTTTAATGGTACATCGTTCTTGTTATTTATTTGTAATTCGTCAAATTTACATTTCTTTTTCCGTTGCATTTATTTATACAGGTCGTGTGGACAGGAGTTGTTTCTCACGAGATACGCGTATCTGGTTTCCTTCAATAATAGAATTTGAAAGAGAAGTTTTCACTTTGTAAAGACGATGTAGCCTAAGTCCTTCCTTGCTATATTCTATATTATGTTTAAAGACGGGTATATAAACAAAAACCCTGATGTCGTGGGAGGTTTTAGATCATCAACATTTGGGCTTTTGTTTTCACGTTAAAACAGAAAAAAAGTGTCAATTCGTGTTTATTTTAGCACTCGAATTAGGTATTAAATAAATGAGAAAATCGTCGATCATCGAGTCGAAGATATTTATTTAGGCAATGCAACGTTTCGGCAACTAGTTCGTTGCCCTTAACAAGCCTGAAAACAATATTACATTGCTTTTAATAGCACATACAAAATACTAGTACACTCGTAACAATAATTAAAAATTTTATAAAATTTAGTCAAACATTCCAATGAATTACAAAAAAATAAAATGAATAAATTTATTCGCTATTTTCTGTAACTTTAAAAAAGAGTTTTAACCGGTTGAACATTTGGGAATAATTATTAGATTAATTAATTCTGTTTACTGTGTATATTTTAATAATTTTATGAGTATAGCAAAATTAACAACTTGGAGGACTGTGTTATATTTTTTTTTTTTTTTACTAAAGCTTCTTAACCAAAAAACCTTTTATTTAAATCCTTATATACATTTCGATTGCAAAGCAATAATTTTCAGAAGAAATTACTACAAGAATAACTCTAAGTAACTTACGAGTGATATTCTTCTAATGATTTGGTCTGAAAATGATTGTTTGCAATCGACATTTACATAGGTAGAGATGGACGCATAACTAAAATTTTCAATTCCGATTTCGATCCTAAAATTTGTCTTCCGATTTTCGAATTTAAAGTCGATTCGAGATTCTTTCAAGTTATATAAGCCTACATGTTATTCTTTAATAGTGAATTTAGTTAACATGTTGGTCATATGGTAAAGCCTTTTAAAAGTTCTGTTTTAATGTAATAGCTACACAAAACGTTCCAACTTGATTTATGAATAGGGATTTCTGAAAGCATGACAATATATCAGATAAAAGTAATGATTTATTTACAATTACCAATGTGAACTTGGGTCACAATTACAATATAACTTCAGTAATAGCCATTTCAGTTTGTATAACTAGAGAACTTGGAACTACTTTTTATCTGTGTTTTATTTCGACGTCTATGAAGCGGTGGAGGCCAGAGACTTGGGGGGAGAGAGCGAGTAGGAGTAGGAGGGAAAGAGAGAGAAAGAGATAAGGGGGAGAGATAGTTAATCGTTTAATTCATTTAAAGCAACTAATACATAAATAGGGCATAGTTGGTAATAAATTATTTTCCTATAAATTACACCGCAGACGTAGTTTAATTAGGTACCGCACT
>JBAIZL010000003.1:6562500-6612500 GCA_036971475.1 Prosapia bicincta | reverse complement strand
TGTAAATATGTATACACATATAGCAGAATAACATAAGGAAGTGACAAAACAGAAAGCAAATATCCTTCAAATTTTCCATTTTCCTTTCTGTGTATGGTGTTGAACTATTATTTTTGTTTGTTACTATTATTATTTGTATCAATACTTGCATTGTTTTGTAGTTTCTTTTTCCTTTCCCTTCGCGTTGTCCGACTATGATGCAAGGTCCGTTAATCCAGTTTGTTTGTTTGTTTTATTCTTTTCATTCACTTTAAAACCTGAAGCAATATTAATGATATTGTGTGGTAACCATGGTAACAATTTAAAGTTGTGTAATAGAGGTCTCGACGAACACTGTATGTTAAGAAAAAAATATTCATATAGATCTTTGAGAAGTAGAGTACTAGCAATTGGAAAGTTGGCTCAGTAATACTGGCAAGGCGCACTGTATTTCGAGAATGATGATACTCGAATCCCACTTGAGCCTCCCAAATGTTTATAATTTATTTAATGAACAAATATATTAAAAATACTATAGGTTTAAAAATGTAGTTGAAATTGATTTATAGGATAAAAACGTATATTATTAATGATTCAAAATGTGTACAAGATATACATCAGGAGAGTGAGAGCTAATAGAAGGAATTTATAATTATTTTAAAAGTAAACGATATATTTTAGTCATAACAAATTAAAATGTGAAAAGCCGCTACTACTTGAGCATGGACGTAAAGACATTGCTATAAATAAATTGTTATAAAAAGTTTTCTAAGCAAATACAACCAGGAACATTTAAGCAAATATATACCGCATACTAGGGCAGTGTTCCCAAAACTGGAGCGTCGTGGGCATAGTTAAACCTAGGTTAGGTTGTAGGTAAGAGAACTATATTGCATACTACGGTAATGTTACCAATACAGAAACACGTCTCTCGCTAAAGTAAGTTCAACTCACGCTACTCACACTGTAATCGTTACTCTATACTCACTCAATGTGATCGGAATTAGAGCCCCAGCCTCCATTGAATATCCCGAGGTGAACTTTGCGTAGACAATGTGTGCTCTTTACTGAATGCATGGATATTGTGACTAGGTCTGGAGGCCTGACGTGCAATGAAAAACCAACTTTCGGAAGTAGGTCCTTACAATGGTATACTGTATAGTATGTTACCAGAACTTCAGCCACAGAGTCCAACAAAAGTTTCCAACGTGAGCTTTACGTAATCAACATTTAAACAATATGTTGTTTCTGTAGTAAGTTGAAGAAGTTACTTTAAGAATTCCATTTCACATTCAATTTATTTTCTTTATTTTTTTAAGAGTTTAATTTTTTTTTGTCAATAACTTTTTTTGGCCGTGTAGAGTTTAAAGACGTTATCAAGTCTTTATCAAGGAATATAAAAATAAATATATAATGTCACATGATGATAAAACACTTCGTTAATATCTTATCTCAATATTCATTTATTTTATTACTGAATAAATGAAGTTAAATAAAAATATATTTTTTAGTTTAACTCATTCTGGTTCCTTTATTCACAACTCCTTCTATTTGCTCACAATCTCTTTATATACATCTTCTACAAGCATTCAACCGTTATTAACATACTTTCTATTCACCTAGTCAAGTTCAAATAAATCTTTTTTAACCTGTAGTGGATTACATGTGATGTTAATATAGTTTATTTTAATATTATTTTATTAATTAAATTTAATGGATTTATTTTAGTTTTAAATGAGAGAAAAACTTGTCTCAAAAAAGGTAAGGTGTGCAACATAGTTATTATGTCCCAGTTACATAAAAAAACTGATAACATACTATTTTATCAGACAGCTGATTTTATGCTACACTTTATGTTGGACAACAGTTGTTTTATCGCATAGGCTATTTTAATTTATTTATAGTAATTGTAATTATTTATTAGGAAGTAACTGTAATAATATTTTTTCGTGTTGCCTTTAGAGGGAATTTACTTTAAACATTTTTTTATTATATTTCTTGCTTTGTTGGTAAGTTAAAGAATATCTAACAAAGCAAAGAGACAACTAAAAGTAAGAAAGAAGTCTTGCTTTGTGAGTCATTTATTCAATCGTGAGGTAGTAGATGTATATACAGAATGGATCTTTCTCAGGAAATGATCTAGTACAAGTGACTCTCATTAATACGCCTCTTCTTTTCTCCCTCTTCATATCCTATTTACAGTAATTAATTTGGTTATTGGAACCTAAGGGCGGCTTACAAATACACCACACTTTCAATTCTATTAAAGGAACATTTTTTTTTGTATCTATTACCTAATACTGTTGCTTATTATTTATTCGAATACTATGTGCGCCCTTAGATAAAGAGGTAAAACAAGACTAAAGAAAAACAAAACAGGTAAAATACCTATATGTTCTGAAGAAAAATAATAAAACTGAAGTAAAAACAATATATACATTTAAATTTGTTACCAAGTACTTTAAATATATATTATTCCATTAGCACTGATTTTTCACAAATATCGAAATTTAATAAATTCAAAGTGGGTAAGTGTTACGTAAGTAATAAAGATTTTTATTATTTTATTACATTCCTAGGAAATCCGAATTCACTTATAACATTTAGACTATAAATTATTAAATAATAATGTATCTAATTTTGAAAAAGTTATTTACTTTTTCTTGGAATTCTGCATTTTTGTTAAACAAAATAACGAATTTTAAAAGGAGTAATAATTATAATACACTGCTTTATTCGGCCTAGAATATATTATCATAAATACACTATAATTTCTTTATAAATTACCTTTTTCAATGAATATAAGTTAGATTGATTTCAGTCGTATCAGGCTTATAATAGTCGTGTTTATGGTACAGCCATAGCTCGCATCCAATTGGTGGAGATTTGAAAATGCTGAACCAATAGTAATGCTGGAACGGAAGTGATGCATTTGGTCTGAGAAATTCAGACAATCCTGATTAGTTCCTAAAACGACATCATTTTTTCTACGACTCACAACAGTAAATCTCCGAAGTAGTAAGGAAGTAATTATAAACAGGAAATTGAAGATTAATTTTCATTTCAAAAGTGAGGAAAAGGAAATTGCCAATTTCAGCAGAAGTAAAGTCTTTAAAGGACAAAAACACAATTTGTTGCTCATTAGTTTCAGTAATTAGGTATTCCTTTAGAAGGTTCATTAGTGTTCACTACAAAATGAATTGCCCTAGTGCGAAATTCCTAAATTCTGATTTAAGTAACTTTAGCCACCAGGACACGACATTTTGTAATTATTAAAACTCCATTTGTAATCAATATGACACACTAAAATATCGTTTATTGTAGTTATTTTTGTAAAAATCTATTACCTAAGTGCCGATAAAAACAAGAAGTGTGATTGAAGGTTGAAAATGGTTGACCCATCTTAAAAGAGACAGTCTGAAGCGATTTATAGGATACACAATTGTTTCTTGTTTTCATTTTGTGACATGAATCTATCTTGAATTGTACAGACCAGAGAATGTCCTACAATAACTTAGGAATAGAATAACTTGTTAAGAACACAATTTGTAGAATAACGTTAAGGAAGTGTTAATTGCAATATTTCCAAGAGTGGACATATTTGACACCATTTAGAAGCAACAAAAAGAAAAAGATATATTTTTATTTGTATGTATTGATAAATAATGTCAAAAATAGGTCTAGGTAGAAATATTGTGAAAATAAGTAATCTATCCTTTTCATGTAGATAGAAGTATCTATGATTTGGGCTTTTTGTTGATCACTGTATACGCACAGATTACTACGCAACCATTCTTGTTGCCTAGTTGGGTTATATACCTAACAATAATAGAAGTGAACAATATCTCTAACAATTACTTGGTTACATGTCGAATACATGCATCGTATTTGTAAGTAGCAGGAATATCTTGGGGAATGTTGTCCAGGTCCTTATTTTTGCTCCTGGCAGTTCATAATCGCATTAACATTAGTAGAAAATTGTAAGAAGCGTTCAGAACGATTTACCAGATATTTCTACGATTCATGCATTGTCCGCTGTAGCGTCTACCGTTTCTCGTTCTATGTCAGGCCATGAAAGTAACAAAAGCTAATTATAATGTTATACAAAACATATAAACAACTCCTTTTCCCTTTGTGTTAATTTTGTTACGTTTTTACTCTAAAATTTTACTACGCCGTCTTAATAACTTAAAATTAGTGAAGGTATAAAAGTTCGTGATCTCATTAGTTTAGTAATTTTGTGCCTGCTTCCGGTTGGCCTAGTTTTAAAGGTAGGACCTCACTTGGTGACACATTTTTTTGGCTAGTTAAAAAAAACCCCTAAAAAGGAAGGTTTTTCGTCATAAAGTGAAATTTCCCTAATTTTTTATATTTTATTTTTAATATATTATATTTTTTTCATTCGCATCCTGTAACAGTCGCCAATTTTGCCGCGGCCAAACCCCACTGCTTCCCGCTTATCTCGCGTCTAACCCCTGTCTCAACACACTCAGCCACGTATATTTTACGCTTCAATTTGACTTACTGATGATAGGTGCTGTAGATCCGAAACGCGTCAGTTCCGCCGTGGTCAAAATATGATCCCACCCGACTTGCCAAATCCTGGTACCTGTGGTGGGTCCAGCGTTATCTGCCAGTAAATAAATCCTTGGACTTCATTTATAAAACCAACCATAATACTCTATCTCATTTAGATAGATTTTAAGCTCTTTATTAATTATGTTATCAATATTAAAATTATTATAATTGTTTGCTATTGCAGAAATATTTATTATAATTCTTTTTTCTAACTTGATTTGAAATGTTTGCTTCTATTCTTTAAAATCGTTGGAAAAATTCTAGATATTGTATTACTGATTTTCCACAGCTTAATAATAATAATTTTAAATATTTTGTAGTTTCCTACAACTGTAATGCTTCCTGTACTTAATAGTTATTTTGTTATTAAGATTTTGACTTTCCCCTAATATACTACTGCACCTCACTCATATTCTCCCAAGATTGGTCCCCCCTGGAGTCTGGAATGTTCTAGCGGACGCAAATGAACGATTTTAACACCGTCTTTAACACTGATTAGTTACATTCAAAAATTTATATTTTAATTCGCAGTGGTTGAAAACCACTCTTTGCTTACTCATAAGACGGGTTTCCTCCTCTTTCGTTTCGTTAGCCAAACCAGCCCTTTGGACTGGTTTTGTTTACCTAATCTGATAGCGTAACCGGCTTTGCCTGCTACTTTTACTTCCATTATTGTGTTTAAAAAATCTTTATTTAATTTAATTTTACTGATTTTGCCTTATTTTGTAAAATCTGTATATTTTGAGAAGGTATTGGCCGTCTCAACACACACAAACACACTGCAACGTCCCCCCCGCGCTCATCTTCGCTGTTTTGGTTTTGTTGTGTTGTTGGCACAATTACCTATTTATTATATATTTATATATCTGCTGCTCACACCGTTTTGTGTACCGTGTTAAGATTCCTAACTTTTGTGTTGTGTTCCCGCGTAATGGACCACGCCCAAATGCAAGCCTATTCCAGCTGACTTCTACGGTTTGTTGGGTCTGTATTTAGTCATACACGTCAGTAAAATAGTCAGCTGGAAAGAAACAACATTTATATGAACACACAAAATTTTCAAAGAATCTTACCACTTCATGAGATCTGCAGGCACAGCAAGGGGACGTGCAAAATATGGTCATATAGATCATAAGATACCTATTTTAAAAGTCTCCTGTGTTCTTTAAACATGATCTGACAGTAGACATCGTCTCTGGGCTTCAATGCAAAAAACCAACTAATTTTTAGAATAGCTCAATAAAATTGTTCTCAGGAGAGAAATCGTTTGAAGAAACATTAGGTTCTGAATTCTATATATTCATTAATTAATGAAATATAACTAAAACTGTACTTTGATTTTATAATCATTATTTATCAGTTGGAAAAAACTAAAAGTTTTTATTGGTTGTTCAACACAGGATAAATTCAAATACTGTAAGTTTTTATAATGCATTTAATTACTGATTTTAAACTAAAATAATTATCTTTTCAAATAAAACACATTTAGCTCTCTCTTTATCTTCGCAAATTATTAATTAAAAGCTCGTTATTATTCACATATTTAAATCCTACATTGCATATACAATTCATTAATTACATTTACACATTTTTAACCAAAATTATTTCCAAATTTAACATAATCAAATATTTGATCTTCTCATTTAAAAATTGAATTGATAAATTCACATTTTATTGTAAATAATTTTAAAATTTATATGATTCAATAAATCTGGTCTTCTTGAAAATGATTAGATTATAGCCAAAACCACTTTCCAAATTTAATATTTATTACTCATTATTTAAACATTTTTGTTATGATAATTAATTTTATTACTTTCAAGATTTATTTAATTTTTCAACATAGAATGAAGTCGTTGTTTAAGTTAATTTTTGTAATTTGAATTTAATAAATTTAAGTGACTAAATTTGACGTTAATTTGTATATAATAGAGAACATGACTTGCCAAGGATTTCCCTGCCGGTCCTAGAGTCCTCTCGTCTGGATTCCCTGGTCCCTGGACATCGGAAGTTGCCATCCCTGGTCAGTCGATGGAAGTATTCCTCCATTTCCGCGTCCTGGAGGCTGAGTCTGGAGCCCTCGTCCATGGATGGAAGTAGACGGCGGAACGTGGCTATTTTGGTCCCATCTGGCCATATGCTGGTTGTCCTAGGTGCTGACCCACATTATGACCGTTAGCACCTCGTATTAAAATTGTTTACAGACTGCCTTACAGGTCCCTAAGTTCCTGTATTTATTGCGGCTATGTAACCCTTCCCCCATTTTCTAAGCTCCTCGCTATCTCCGTGCTTGTTTCTTGTACGGGCGGGTTGGACAACGTATCAATTTTAACCTGCATAATTTTGTTATCTGTTTTAGAACACTGAAAAATGTCTATTATTTTTAAATGGCTGTAACTTTTTTGTTATTTGAGTTTTTTGAATTCTGTTTTCATCACTGTTTATTATGGATTTTTCTGGTCATTTCAAAATGTCGATGATAGTTCTACGTGGCCTAGTTCTCAAGTTAGCATTTTTCGGCACTTAGAAAATTTTCACTTCACTCTCGTTTGTCAAATTTAGTTAGTTATTACAGTTTCATGCTATTATAATTTTTAATTTGTCTTAATAATACTTATTCAAAATTTTACTGACTTCTTGACTCTTTACTATGTTTATTATACCATAAATTAAAACCTTATTATTTAAATATTAAAATTGTTATTTAAAAAATAGGAAGTTATTAGTTGACTCGCTCTTCTACTGTTGTTGGGTTCACCTCGTCAATGGTGGATGAGATTCTAACGAAACGTCGGAACTGCGAATTTATGGACTGCAGAATGAACGGATGTACTCCAGATAATAACTATTCATCATCATATACATATATATATATATATATATATATATATATATATATATATATATATATATATAACCACAGAATTAAGAAACCAGACAAAACCAGATTAAAAACGTTATCAAAATTACAATAAACTAATTTGGAACTTAGTGAAGTAAGAGTGTTTAGAATATTGGAATTTGAGACAGGAACCTAAGTTTCTAAGTAAAGGTCGAATAGACAGCCTGAAACATTTCCGAAACAACAAACTTTTAGATTGCATAATTTTACATATTTTATTATAGGGAACGATAGTCATCTCACGAAACAAAAATGTCATGTGTTGAGATTCTATGAGGTATGCGGGACCATACACTTCCTCGGCCAAAACCATAAAATATCAGGTATTGTCCTGTAAAAAATATGTGATTGCATATTTTTCGTTCAGATATACAGATTAAGGACAATTAAACCTTCTTTGAATGATTTACACGGAATGTGATTAATATAAATGCGTGTAAATATTAGAGATATCTCCTTAAACCTTTTGTACGTATCATAAAATTAATATATTTCTTATATCTATAAAATAGGTGTATGGAACAAACGGTTAAATAAACTATGGTTATATCATAGTTTGTTAATTTATATACCCAGGTGCTCCAACATCATGTAAAATCTCTTTATTTGTCACTTTCACTCAGACAAAGATAACGTTCCCATCGTTTGGACTTAAAGTGTTGAATATGAGGCCAAGTATGAAATTTGACGCCGACTCCCAAATTTTGTGTAAAACCTTAAGATAAATTATCATTTCGTTGTTGAAAAATTATTTTTTTACTTCTTAGTGTGAATATTATATATTCAGGTTGTTTTTTGTCGGTTATTTTAATAATTTTTATTTTACTATAGTAAAGTGTTTTACAAAAATTATTTTACACACTTAAATTTAAATAAACAGAAATCAATTTTAGCTCCCAGGAATATTTCTTTTACTTTTCATATACAGCAAAATAAATTGTACTAACTACATTTACCAGAAGTGCTATCAGGTTCAAGTTTACATCAAAACATCCACAGGAAATCACACGTTCCTGGTGCTGAATCCAGTAGTACATGTTCTGCAACTGCTTGTCTAAGTCCTTGTGCTTATTTGTCTGTAGAAGCTGCAGGAAATCATCCCTTGAGTGTCTTACTTCTGATTCCACAAGTGTACAACACAGAAGTGATAAAAACATTGGTAAGAGAAAAAACAACATAACCACAAAAAATGTAACACTGATGCTGGATAAACTTTTCAAGAAATGACCAAGTGATACACCCGTACCCACAACGTTTATCGCACAACTACACTTGTAATAGTCCACGGTAAATCGTAGTGCGTGAAATATTTCGGTGTAAAGCTTCTTGACAGTCCTTAGCCTTTGTTTGTACATCCCATGACTTGTCGAAGGGGTTGCACTGGTGGATACTACTGCAGGCAGCACATGCAGTATGAAAATGTCTGGTGAATTATCCTCCAAGAGTTCCATTAAATCTCTTACACATTCTCTAGACATTCGCATGCGACTACGGACTGCCAGAAGAAAAATACTGACGCTAGACAACATTGCCCAAGACATTCCAGCTAAATGCAAAGAGAATGCATGCATTACATAGGTAACCAAGTAGTTATTAAAGAAATCTTCCACGGTTCCAAGAGTTGTGACTATAATTACTAAAACCACGTTTAGAGCAACAAGAAGAATTACGTAAGTTCTGTGTTTGTAGTGTTCAACAAAATGCCCAAGACTCTGCAACCTCTTGTCAACGCACGACAGAGCCTTAAAGATGCCGATGTAGAGTGGGTACTTATTGTAGGCATTCCATAATATATAAAGACCACCGATTCTATAGGATACGTCAAAGGCAAGCAAGAACCATTTTTCACTCGATGTGTGAACCTTTACCAGATGAGTGGGGATGACTACTGCACTTGTTAGACACAATAAACACAGCAGAAACAGCGTGTACATTGCGTACATCTGCTTCCGGCACTGTTCCTTGATCGACACGACTGAAATGCCGTAAAACACTGTCATTACTGTAAAAGGATCGTAGCTCCATGTAACGTCCGGCATGGTGTAAAGTAGAAATGTTATTGATATGTTTAAATAAAACCATTTGTTTTTGAGCCGTTGCTATGGTGACAACACGAATATGTCATGTCTATTATTTTGATATTTGAGAACAATTATTGGCAATTTAATATATTCAACAACAAATATATTTTACTGTTTACTGAGATCTAGACTACAATGTATTAGTCCATTAATGTATTAATGTTCTAGTCAACTTGCTCTAGTTAATTGACAAGTTAAATTAATAACTTCGACATATTCTAACATATTATGATCACAAAAACATACGCTATGGACCCATGAGCGCATTGAAGATGGGTTACAGCAGTTAACCTTCCCTACGAGATAGACAAGTGACATCACTATTATTGTTACATCACAACATATTATTTAACCGAGAACATAACCAATAGTTTATCTGAGATAATAAAAACATGTGCGCATTGAAGATGGCTTACAGCAGTTAACCTTCCCTACGAGATAGACAAGTGACATCACTATTTTTGTTACATCACAACATATTATTTAACCGAGAACATAACCAATAGTTTATCTGAGATAATAAAAACATGAGCGCATTGAAGATGGCTTACAGCAGTTAACCTTCCCTACGAGATAGACAAGTGACATCACTATTTTTGTTACATGACAGCATATTACTGTCACCGAGAACATAACTAATAGTTTATCTGAGATAGTAACCCTCTTTGTGTTAGTATTCTTGATAAGGATTCATTTTTTTGATGTCTTAGATAATTAGGTTTCAATGGACTGGATGACTTTCATAATAAGTTGGCGATTGAGCCTCTCCTAATTCTTTGGGCCCAAGCTACTCATAGATAAGTTGTGTGTTTGATCCAGTACCCAGATGTATTAATGTATTGTTATCATTGATGTACCGAGGGTTTTGCTCGATGCTGCTTACTATCTTATAACGATGCCGCACCAATATTATAATGGAGACTGAAATAGAGCTTCCTCCATATTGCAGTCTGTAACATCAAACCCGATTTATTTCAAAAGAATTCCACTACATTCCATTTATTTCGTACAGAGCTAAGGTCGTACAGAGCGTGGAATGGCTCAAATTAAAGGTATTTACACAAAAAGCGGGGAAATTATATGCTGTTCTCAATATACCACATTTTTATTGTTTTGAAGAACTTAAAATTACCAAAACCTCGAAAAGAAATATATTGCAATGAAACAGCTGAATATGATTTGTAAACAGATGTGTTAACAGTATCAAAGATTAGGTGTATAGGTGTTTGCTAATAACCTTTATAGTTTTTGTGTTTACAATATTTATTTTATTGTGTAGTTTTATTATGAATAAACATGAATGGGATCATTTGCCCCTACTTTATTAATAAATACGTGTAATCTTTGATAGTATCAAAACTTTAGTTATTTTGGTTATAATTTTGCTGATAAGATAGCTGTGTGACTGATATACAACGTTTTAAATATCCTATCAACAACCTTGCCCTTAAAAGACAATAAATTGTCTCACAGATATAATGTTCAGAGAAATATTAAAAGTAATAATTGTTATTTATAGAATGAAAATCGGTTTTCTCCCCAGGTAAACATAGCATATATATTTCCAGTGAACAAATAAATAATAATATATGCTAACAACCATAATGCAGAGAACTTTTCAAATTGGTCGAGGATGGCCATAGTAGTATGTCATCTTCAAGTGTACGTAAAGGAAGTAGGACTCTGCGACAAGGAAGCATACGAAGGCTGTGTGCAACAGGACGCACACGTAAAACAAAATGTTCACAATTAGACTCTGAAAGATGCTGATTAGTAACAAAATCCACAGCTTATATTTTGCCTGTTTCGCTTTGTTGGCGGAATCTTCAGTGGTTGAAGTGCCTATTGTTCGTTTCATGGCTTTACAACTCTGTGATTTTATAAATCCAAATCCTCACTTTAAATAATTCAGATTTTTGTGAATATATAGTTTCTATTGTTTAAATAGAATAGTTATAACGTTATTTATTTGAGAATATAAGGCTGTTAAAAAATGTCTGTGGTTTGATTATTTTAGTTGCTATGGAAATATAACAAGAATAGGTCAATTGTTAATAAAAATAAATTCTTTGTAAAACATAATTGGCTGTATATATTATAAACAAGTTTTACATGTGTTGAAAGCATGTCAGTTATACAATTAAACTGTTTTGACGCTAGAGAGAGTTGGTTCTGTCTTATATATGTGTTTAACTTTATTGGTCTATACTATATACTTTACCTATATAGTAAATCTATACTAGTAGTTTAACTGTATATGTAAAAAAGTGAGATATATATTTAGCGAAGAAAATGTGTGTGTTGTTACAGAGACTTTGCGTCACCCATTATTCTCCTAACACAAAGGAAGTTATAGCTTGAGATGGAGGTATAGAGTGGTTTCAAGGCAGCTAAGGTGCATACCCTCAGCTACGAGCATCTATACTTCAGTTTGCTGCACTAGTTACAAAAAAGATAATGTTTCATAGTTCAAGAATACAAAAAAGTAATTTTAATATAACTGTAAATATTATTTAAACTTTTTTTCATAATATAACCAATAGATTCATGCACCTATCAGTTCATATTATTTAGCAGTAACTATAATTACTGTTAAACTAATTAAAATCTTTCAAGCTAAAGCAATGTGTTGATATATAGAAATTACATTCTGTACGTAAATACTCACTAAGTATGTACAAGGCTACCAGAAATGAAGCTGTAACAATCAAAAGAGGCAACTTAAGGGAGAGCTACCATTCCTCGCAAAACTAAAACTCTCTCTAGCTAGAACAGAAAGAAAAAGCACAACAAACTAAACGAAAATTCAAACACATTGAACATGTTCTTTCAAAACTTGTTTTTAATTATAAAAAAGTAGAGAAAATTATATTTCAAGGAAGAGGTAATGTAAAGGAACCCAGTAGAGATAACATAGGTAGTTTGCTATTCAGTAAACATATAGGTTAGATAGTTTCTCTACAGGTTGCATGTAAATTTATATTCTAACTGCTTTATAGATAGAATACAAATACATTTATGCTCTTATACATGAACGTCTAGTTAAATCCTTTACTTGGGTTAAAAAATTCTATCACTATCACTAATACATCACTATTTATATACATATAAATTTACCACAAGTTTTTAGATGTTTTTAAGCATGCCAGTTATACAATGTAACTGTTTCTATGTAACTACATTCCAAACGTTCGTTGAAATTTAGAATTTTGAAACTAAAGTGGTAAAAGCTTTCCATACTTCTAAAATGAAAAGAAAAAGGGCAAAATAAGCAATTTAACTACATTCCTTTCGGTTATAAAAACAAAAAAATTTACAATTAATTGTAAAAGAGGAGTAAAAGTGATTAAATTGCTTCTTGAATTATCAGGAAACGTAAAAGCGATGCAAATAAAACCATCATTGTTTGGTAACAATAGTTTCGGAGGAGCAATAATTATTATAATTATATAAATTAATAGTTTGTACTTACGTGCACCATGGAATACACACACTTATCGCACTCGCGTATTAAATAAGCAATTTCTGGCCAGAAAACTTGTTAGTATACCACGCACTAGTCACATTCGGTTTAAAAATTAATAAAATAGTTGCATTCACGTGTGCTAGTACCTAAGTTACGGAGATTGAAAGGTATAATAATATACTAGAAAGTAGGGGTATCGGTCTACACTCCGGAAAGGTCTAACTTGCTCTGCCGTTCAAACTGCAGAACAAACCTTATCACAGGTGAGCTTTGTCTGACTTTGGCGGCGGGTTTAAAATAAAAGAAATGAGTCTATATTACAATTTTAAATACGTAACAATCATTATAAATACGTTAAAATATCTTCAAACCTAAATTCACAAATTCACAGTTTTATGCAAATAAATTTATTTTGTAAAATGACAATATTTGTAATCTAACAGTAACGAAAGAATATACGTAAGACATGTACAAGATTAGTTTATTGTAGATTGCACAACAATTTTATTCCACGTGGTTTCCTACCTCATTAGTTTATTGTGGATTGCACAACAATTTTATTCCACGTTATTTGCTACCTCATTAGTTTATTGTGGATTGCACAACAATTTTATTCCACGTGGTTTCCTACCTCATTAGTTTATGTGGATTGCATAATAATTCTACTGTACGTGGTTTGCTACCTCATTAGTTTATGTGGATTGCATAATAATTCTACTATACGTGGTTTGCTACCTCACTAGTTTATGTGGATTGCATAATAATTCCACTGTACGTG
Source organism: Prosapia bicincta (assembly GCA_036971475.1). Taxonomy (NCBI): domain Eukaryota; kingdom Metazoa; phylum Arthropoda; class Insecta; order Hemiptera; family Cercopidae; genus Prosapia; species Prosapia bicincta. The sequence continues at coordinate 6,598,716 of JBAIZL010000003.1, read as the reverse complement.
GCTTGCTACCTCATTAGTTTATGTGGATTGCATAATAATTCTACTATACGTGGTTTGCTACCTCATTAGTTTATGTGGATTGCATAATAATTCTACTGTACGTGGCTTGCTACCTCATTAGTTTATGTGGATTGCATAATAATTCTACTGCACGTGGTTTGCTACATCATTAGTTTATGTGGATTGCATAATAATTCTACTGTACGTGGTTTGCTACCTCATTAGTTTATGTGGATTGCATAATAATTCTACTATACGTGGTTTGCTACCTCATTAGTTTATGTGGATTGCATAATAATTCTACTATACGTGGTTTGCTACCTCATTAGTTTATGTGGATTGCATAATAATTCTACTGTACGTGGCTTGCTACCTCATTAGTTTATGTGGATTGCATAATAATTCTACTGTACGTGGCTTGCTACCTCATTAGTTTATGTGGATTGCATAATAATTCTACTGTACGTGGCTTGCTACCTCATTAGTTCATGTGGATTACATAATAATTCTACTATACGTGGTTTGCTACCTCATTAGTTTATGTGGATTGCATAATAATTCTACTGTACGTGGCTTGCTACCTCATTAGTTTATGTGGATTGCATAATAATTCTACTGCACGTGGTTTGCTACATCATTAGTTTATGTGGATTGCATAATAATTCTACTGTACGTGGTTTGCTACCTCATTAGCTTATGTGGATTGCATAATAATTCTACTGTACGTGGCTTGCTACCTCATTAGTTTATGAGGATTGCTTAATAATTCTAATGTACGTGGTTTGATACATCATTAGTTTATGTGGATTGCATAATAATTCTACTATACGTGGTTTGCTACCTCATTAGTTTATGTGGATTGCATAATAATTCTACTATACGTGGTTTGCTACCTCATTAGTTTATGTGGATTGCATAATAATTCTACTGTACGTGGCTTGCTACCTCATTAGTTTATGTGGATTGCATAATAATTCTACTGTACGTGGCTTGCTACCTCATTAGTTTATGTGGATTGCATAATAATTCTACTGTACGTGGCTTGCTACCTCATTAGTTTATGTGGATTGCATAATAATTCTACTATACGTGGTTTGCTACCTCATTAGTTTATGTGGATTGCATAATAATTCTACTGTACGTGGTTTGCTACCTCATTAGTTTATGTGGATTGCATATTAATTCTACTGTACGTGGTTTGCTACATCATTAGTTTATGTGGATTGCATAATAATTCTACTGTACGTGGTTTGCTACCTCATTAGCTTATGTGGATTGCATAATAATTCTACTGTACGTGGTTTGCTACCTCATTAGTTTATGTGGATTGCATAATAATTCTACTGTTCGTGGTTTGCTACATCATTAGTTTATGAGGATTGCATAATAATTCTACTGTACGTGGTTTGCTACCTCATTAGCTTATGTGGATTGCATAATAACTCTACTGTACGTGGTTCACTACCTCATTAGTTTATGTGGATTGCATAATAATTCTTACTTACTTACTTACTTACTAGCCAACGCCCACTCTTGGCTGTTGGGCCATTTGGTGGCGCGCTGACCAGTAGAGACGAGAGATCTCTTCTTCCTTCGTGTCGTTCAGGGGTCCATGGTCCAGAGCTGTACATGACTGGAGGTGCTCAGCTGTCATGTCCTCCCCGCTGTCACATAGGGTGCACCTGGGAGACGAGAAGACGTGTATCTTGTTTAGGTGTGCAGCTAGGTAATCGTGTCCAGTTGTGAGTCTAAAAAGTGCAACCCCGTCCCGTCGGGGTAACATGTTGTTAATTGGCCCGTTTTCGACAAGAGTAGCCCAACGTTTATTAAGAGATGCTTCTCGTAAGTAGGCTTGAGTGCTCCTCTTTATTGCAGCATTTATTTGTATTTTTATGGAGGGGAGCGAAGTTGCTACGCTCGGCTGTGGGAGCGTTGTTCCTTTTTTTGCCAATGAGTCGGCTAATTCATTACCTCTTATATCCACGTGGCTGGGGATCCATTGTAATTCAATTTTCCATCCCCTATTCATTAGTTTTGACAAATTTTGACGGCAGGCTAGAGTGGATCTGCAATCGGTCTTCTTGTTATAATAATTCTACTGTACGTGGTTTGCTACATCATTAGTTGATGTGGATTGCACAACTATTTTATTCCACATGGGTTGCTAAGTCATTATATTTATGTGGATTACACAAAACGTTTATTCCAAGTGGTTTATTACCTCTTTAGTTTATGTGGATTGCACAAAACGTTTATTCCAAGTGGTTTGCTACCTCATTAGTTTATGTGGATTGCACAAGAATTTTATTCACCGTGGTTTGCTACCTCATTAGTTTATGTGGATTGCACAACAATTTTATTCTTCATGGGTTGCTAAGTCATTATATTTATGTGGATTACACAAAACGTTTATTCCAAGTGGTTTATTACCTCATTAGTTTATGTGGATTGCACAAAACGTTTATTCCAAGTGGTTTGCTACCTCATTAGTTTATGTGGATTGCACAAGAATTTTATTCACCGTGGTTTGCTACCTCATTAGTTTATGTGGATTGCACAACAATTTTATTCTTCATGGGTTGCTAAGTCATTATATTTATGTGGATTACACAAAACGTTTATTCCAAGTGGTTTATTACCTCATTAGTTTATGTGGATTGCACAAAACCTTTATTCCAAGTGGTTTGCTACTTCATTAGTTTATGTGGATTGCACAACAATTTTATTCCACGTGGTTTGCTACCTGATTGGTTTATTGTGGATTGTACAACAATTTTATTCCATGTGGTTTGCTACCTTATTAGTTTATGTAGTTTGCACAAATATTTTATTCCACATGGTTTGCTACGTCATTAGCCTATGTGGAACCGAACGTGAAATTGTAACCTCTCTCAGAAAGTAAGTCTAGTACTTCACGTTTACACGTACGCAGTATAAACCAAACTTAAATGCATTCATTTAGTTCGGAAAATATGGCATTTGCTTTGATGTGTAGAATTTCAAATTCATGCAATATGACAGTTTGCGTTTAAGTGATACAAATATATTTTGTTAGACTTTCTTTTGAGAAATGGGGTATATTAGTTGCAAATTATTGCAGTGCTTTTATAACATCTTCTGTGTTTGTACATTTAATTTAGATTTGACACTATGCTCATGAAATAGCACTCAGTATAACTGCGTCTTTATAGTTTTCATTTTGTGCGCATTATATGGAGATCGAAATTTATTTTATTTCAGATTTATTCAATATCACAACGAATAATTTGACTAAAACCACTGCATTTATGATATTTCTATAAATAACAGTATTAGAATAGGTAGAAATACAAAGAGCAGATCGCTTTCGTGTTGTGTGTTGTGAGACAAAAGAGAAAATGAGTGAAAAAAAACAATTTTCACCAGATCAGGTTTCACTAGATCGACCACAATCATTGACAGAACAGCTGTTTGTCACTAATCTACTGAAAAAATATTTTACTGGTTCAGTTGTAACCAATTATTATTGTTTCTATGATTAAAAATGTTTTTATTCCCCCATTTACTAAAATTACTTAATACATTCTTATAAAACTGCAATAATATTGATAAATTTAAAGTTTAATTTATAATTTGGTTAAATAATATAAAAGTATGTTTATGATTCATTAGTGAAATAAAATATTTTTAGTGCTTTCGAGTATTTGTCCAATTGGAATATACTTCAAAATTTACTCGGTTGCGTTGATTTAAGTTATCCTATTTGCACTTGAGTTTTAAAGAACGTCAAACCATATAGATTCAAGCTCGCTAGATAATTGCTTCACAGATAAAACATCACTACGTTCTTCGTAAACAAAACACCAGGATTGACTTCGGAGCTTGCGTTGCTGAATATTCAAACTTCCTCAACATGATCCCAACTTGCTTTGAATCCTTAATCAGGCCCTACTCACAAGGGGTGGGTCAGTAACATCTACTCCCGGTGTGCAGGGTAGTGAAACATAACTAACAAATGGTCTCCAGTGACGGAAGATGAAGGGCCAAAGTAAGTCTCTCTGTTACATATAGACGAGGACGCTTCTTGGACACATTTCTAATATAATTCAGCATCGTCCAGACAAGGTAAACTCTTTGAGAATCCTCAGTTTAAATGTTTCTGATTATAGACAAAAAACATCTTCTATTTTAATTCCTATAAAAATGTTTCATAATTTAAATAAATGAAACAAATAAAAATGCCCGTGTAAACTATTTAGGTTTTTACGTTTTTCGGTTTTGTAATGTATTAAAAACAGTTAAAACTATAATAACTAAATTTATGTATATATAAATAAATGAAGCATCAACTTTATAACTTATAAAAGCTCTACGCCAAGTGAAGTGTCCCTAAACTAACACACACACACACACACACACACACACACACACACACACACACACACACACACACACACACACACACACACACACACACACACACACATACACACATTAGTCCTTTCAAATAATTCAATTCTCTCCAATTATTTGAAAACAATATTGATGTAGGATTTTATAGTAATGCATTGTAATCTGAATATATGCCTATTACAAGAAAGCAAATGATTGGCTACATTGAAAATAAAATAAATAATATATATATATATATATATATATATATATATATATATATATATATATATATATATATATATATATATTTAAGATCAAATAATATACACAAATACAGGAATATTTAATTTTTTGAATAATAAACTCAAAGCTTTTCGTTGGTTTACATTACCAACATCCTCAGGAGTTACAGTTACAATACTAAGAATCTCCTGTTTGTTGGTAATGTAAACCAACGAAAAGCTTTGAGTTTATTATTCAATAAATTAAATATTCCTGTATTTGTGTATATTATTTGATCTTAAAAATATTCTAACAGGAAAACACATTTGATATTCTATATATATATATATATATATAAATCTTAATAATAAAGGATGTTCTAAGTATGAAAACTGAAGAAGGTTTAAATAGAATAATCAGAAACAAGAGTATAACTATATTCCCTATTGAAAGGAACAAAAATATCTATGACAGTGAAGACGAGGTTTCATTGCTACTTGGAAAAATTATAATAGGTTAGCACTAAAGCTAATTAGATGTCTCAGTGAAAGTTACGGAGCAGAGTGGTTTTATAATGAAGCTGGAAACTTTGTTTTGATATTTGACGTCACAGAACACCTGTTGTTTCAAGGGAAACGCTGCAAGTACCATTTAAACGCGAGTAACGTAACTGATTTTTCATACTAAATATCATTTTATGCTAAATGTTTTGACGTAAATAGAATTAAAATCAGTTTGGAAAATATTTTACATGTTTAGCCTATTGTTTTAAAATTTAATTATTGGTTTGAATATATAATATAATAACTGTTGAATATGATGAAAAACACATAAGCACTATTCGAACCTTTATTTGTTTTAAATGACAACCTATGTCATAGATTTATTCATGTCTAATGAGATTGTAAAAATCGAGTAAATAAAAGTAACGGAAATTGTAAGTAGTAAGAAGAAAAGAATATTAAAAGTAGGGTTGAAAAATATTGGTTTTGTAATAAATAAAAGACATATTTCAGAATTATTTACAACCGGACGTTACTTCATACATGTTCAGACGGTTGTTTAATATAAGTTTGAATAAAGATGTGTATACATGTGAGTGACAGAGATAACATATAATCACTCACCTCTTACAGCAAGAAGAGGTGCCTTCATTATTTTGTCTTACATTTGTAAAGCTTATACCAAAACAAGGAGTTTAAGTAGATTTTTTCTAAACATTAATATAATCAATGGTGAAAACGAAAGACCCCGATTATGAAAGCGTTTAAAATAAAGTGACCAAACAAATTTAGCCATTTGTGACTAGGATTAATGAATATGCTAAATGGTGACATCAATACATTTGATATAGTTTAATTAAATGTATTTCGGAATCTATGTACAGGATAAACACACAAAAATAGAGATTTATCTATCTGGTTTGGATTAAAAGTGTGAGAAGATACGAGGGAGATAATTGTATAATTAATCATACAGAGACTTCATGAATTATGAAACGGCACTGGAAGCATCTTGTGGTTACCTCCAACACAAGAACACAATATATCTACAATTTGGCTTTAATTATTGCTCTAAAAAATGTAATACGTTGTATAAAGACATTAACACACTAAATTATTTACAGATATAGAAATGATTCCTGACATATTTTAACATTATATTGTTGAAAACAACTGTCTTGTACTTACAGCGAAATGTTTAGAGTGTCAAAATAATTTTAGAGTAAGTTATTTTTTACTGAAAACACATTTTGGGAAAATAAATAAAATTTATTTTTTATACGAACATCAAATATTTTTGAGCCAAATATATCGAAACATAATGTTCCTATCTGCTAAATAAAAAGTAATGTTTTAAATATTATTAAATGTATAGACAAGAGGATTCCTGTGTCCAATGTATACCGCTAGTTAAAAAGATAAAAGCGGTTTTCAAAAGTATAGGGGTTTAAAAACTGTAAATGGGAACAAGTAGAGTGATGATGGAAAACCGATAGTCCAAAAGTGGAGTCTTTAACCGCGAAATTTCCTAACTTGTACTTCCCCATATTAAACGCGTGCAGAGCAACAACGCAAAGCAACTTAGGCCAAACTTGGTGGATAAGAGATATGAAAGGGAAGCGAGGGAAGGGGTGGCAGTTCAGTTTAGGCATCAAGTAAGGAGTTCGAAGAGACGACGGAGGAGTGAGTTTGGGCAGTCAAAGAGACAGCAGGTCATGGAGCTGAAGTGAATTCCTACCGTGGGAACCAGAGAGGAGAGACGATAGAAGAGAAAACGCCGCCGTGGTTCACAAAATATAGAGGAAAAGAGAAGATCACTCACGCTACTAAATGGAATTTAAGTTTCAGTTAATTATATGTTATAAAATTGTTGTAAAATATAAATTAAAAACCAAGAAGCAAATTTTCGAAATGGGTATATTAAGTATAGTTATTAAATTACAAGCCATAACACAGTAGCCTCACTCTTAGAGAAAAATACATTAATCATAGGTTACATCCAAAATAATATTGAATCTAAGACAACTGTTAAATTGAAGAGTTGGTAATAGGCTTCCTGTTGTGTTGTCTTTGAAGCTAGCTGGCAAAATTGTAAAATTTTAATATTTAAATGTAAATTAGTCTTAAACCTTTAAATTTAAATTGCAAATTTATCAAGCAATTCATTGCGTTTTTGTTGTTTATTAAATCCAGAATATATTAATGTAATCGTTCCGTTTTGTAACGGTTTTGGCGGCCAACATAAATAATTTGATAGTAATACTTTTTAATACCCTAATTATGATAAGATAAAATTATATGTTTATTTCTTAATATAAAGGTCCCGAGGTGATGGTATTTGTGTCGCCAGCATGAAGACAAAATAACTTATAATATAAATTGCATATTCGTTACGTATATATATATATATATATATATATATATATATATATATACAAATACAAGAATAATTTATTAATTTTTATTATTTAAAACTTTTTGTTGGCAAACAGTTCCAACACGAGCTTGAAATTTGTTAAAAGACTATCTATCCATTCAGCATCAGATGGTTCGTAAAGTGATACAAGTATGCGTGAGAAGGTAATGCTTTTATAGGTATGTATTTATAGTGAGACTAGTATGATTAGGCACCAACGCTATTTAAAAATGGCGACATTTAAGCAATAACTTTCGTCTTGTTTAGAATGTATTTTTATTATCAAAAAGTGAAAATTGGAAACAATTTTGTCAAAGAATATTTCACAAATTGTGAGACCCATCGTCTTGTGTAAAATATTCCCATTGGTTAAAAGAATGACCAATACATTTTGAGTAAATACATCTCAAATTACAGTGTGAACTAACTTACGAGCTTTATCTTCCACTTAAGAGTGAATGTTTTGTGCTATTTATTTACCTTGAATTATTTATTCCAGCAATATCGTTTATATGCTGAATTCTAACTCGGATTATGTATCTAGGACACGATGCGCCTTGAATATATTCATGTAGGCAGTGCGGAGAATCAATATTCCGTTTTACAATTTATACACAATAGTGTATAATATATATATATATATATATATATATATATATATATATATATATATTTACCATGATATGTGTCACTTTTGAAACATAAATAGGTTACCGGTTATAATAAAATATTTCATACCATTCTGTTGTATGACCGTAGATTCAGTTATCTTGTCGTCTAAACGCATCTCTGCTTCATTGCTTTGTTGCACACAGTTGCAAGCATAATGTCGTGCACGACTTGCCCAACGCATAAACAGTGTTACATTTCCATACAATTTTACTTCCTAATTATAGCTCACTTTAATTCCGAACGATCATTTCTTGTCTTTTTATTAATTAAAGTACAAAACTTCACTGATTTTTTCCTCAGCATTCAATTATTTTCAAGACAACCTATCCTGTAGTAATAATATTTACATCTTATTAACTTACATTTTAAACAAAATTCTCACAAAATACTCTCCCAATTAATATACAAAAATATCGATGTAGTCATTTTGTTATTTCATTTTCATATATAGTAGGGTAAATTTAAATATATATATAAGCAGTTAATAGTATCTGAATTTATTTATGATATCAAATTATTAACTTTTGTAAGAAACTGAAACCATTATTTATATGTTTTGGTATTTTAATTACTCTCATAAGTGGAAATATTTCCATTTGTTGCTGGAAAATAAATGATTATAACATACCTTTACAAAATAATGATGCAATAATAAAATACTATTAAACTTATTTAAAAATAATATACATGTTGCAAAAAATTAACCTGTTGTAAGTATAGTTTTACTTTTAATAAATATATATCTTGAGGCTTGATGTATACCGACAAATCTATATAACCGTCAGGTGTAGGGGTCGGTATCACTTTGAATGACGTTAAACAAACGTGGCTGACACACAAAGAAGTGGAAAATCCATTTCCTGTATTTGCGGAGTAAGTCGAACATTTCTTATCCGAGCAGAAGCAGTTCCGAGAGCAGTCAACACACGAGTCTTATATTGCTTTAAAGTAAACCAGTTATATTCTGCTTCCCAGAGGCAGCGTCCTTACATCTCCACTCTTTTTAAGAAAATCTGATATCTTTTAGATCACTAGAAGGGATATATTAACAATTATTTTAAAATGTGTACATTTTCTTACTTCATTGATAAAATGAAAATATCTTTCCCGATACTCTACTTTTATGTTCATAAATTATTCTATAAAACATTTTAATGAACAATAATTGTTTATTAAGTAACACTTTCACCTCAAGCCAAAAAACTCTGTAAAACAATATTACCTCGCGTTTTGAGGTACTTCACTGAAAATAATGACAGGCTCTTTAATATACCAGGACAGAGATATTTTAATTTCCTCTCGGCTAAACCAAACACTGACGCTTGTATGGTATCCTAGCAAGTGTAGTTTACCAAGGGCACAGAATAATAAACACAAAATGCTGTAATATATATATATATATATATATATATATATATATATATATATATATATAAATTAAAAATCTATTACGCTATGGAAAATATATATTTTATTGTTTGCATTTTTAACCTATTAATTTTGAAGAAAGTTATTGATATCATTCTATTGTAACTATTTTAACAATGTTCATATTTTTTTTAACAAATCTACATCATAATTCTTGTGTCATTACCAATACATTTGTCAATCAAAATACATGATTATAAAATTATTTGTATAAAATGGATGAGCCCTTCCTTGAAATTGTGTTAAAAAATTCCAAAAGCCATATTAAGAATAAACTGTATGTTTCGTCTAAGTCTATATTTTAATATATATATATATATATATATATATATATATATATATATATATATATATATATATATATAGTTAGATATTTACTAATGAACCAGAAAAACATGTTTTTAGAATATTTTTACATTTCATATTAGTAACCTATTTTGCAAAAATAGATTAAAACTTTTGGTCATCTATATTGTTGACTTAGAAGACAGTGTTGAACTCAGATACTAAAGTTTGGGAGGGTTGTTCTCTGCTTGGGTAGTTGGTCAGCTGTTTCATTTCTAATGGTGATTACGTAGCTCGGGATCCAATGGAAGTTAGGTGTCAGGGACGTTTAGGCAGGCGGGACTTGCAAACGCATAGGCAGGCAAGTTGTAGAAACCAATAATACTGAAACGTTGTCAGTTCCTCCAAATGCCGACAGTGACCTCCTCCAGCTTATCATCGACCTCCATTTCCTATAGGTTTAAGGTTTCGCCGGGAGTGAGTAATTACACCCGATGAGAATACCAGAGGCCACCTCTGGCAATATCCAATTCGAAATAGTTTTCCTATCCGTTCTCATGTTATGTTGTTTGACATAATGCAACCATGTAGCACTGTATACAGTATATCAGTATAGCCTCATATCTAGGAAAAACATTGGCAGTAGTAGTAATAAAATTTAGATCAACAACATAAATTAATCATACTAAATAGATTCAAAATGACGTAAAACGTTATGAGAAATTGACGTTCTTGGACCGAATATATAGTTTTGTTTTAAAAATAAGTAAAATACACAGCGTTAAGGCCGTCAAATATTTCACGCGTTTATTTATTACAATTTCTGTTCTGAAGGGACTTTTGTCATGGAAAACCTGCTATTTATAAGATATTATCTTTGGAGAGAGATATAAGGAAAATATACGACGGTATATTACGTGCGGATCGAATAAGCGGTCCTTAGCCTATGGCGTAAAATTAATGCTATAAACTTGGGGATTTGATACCCCGGAAGGAGGTTATGGTATTATAAACTTTGAGATCGATGTTGTGTTAAATATTACAGTTGGCACAAGGAAATGTGGACTGTTGCAGAAACAATAATACAAAATGTAAAGGAGAACAAAATAAACTTTATAATTTTACGAATATTCTTACAGAAATTTATATTAAAATTTGAAACAAACTAAATAAATAATAAACTTTGTAAATATAATTATAGAGTTGGCGTAAAAAGAATTAAATGTGTGATATTAGAGTTGTAATTACCTGTGACCCCTGTAGAAATACCTGATACAGCAAGCAAATTATTTACTACCGTGATTATATTTTGCCTGTTATCGTGTATATATATATTTATATATACATATATATACTTTATATATACAAAACTCTTTTTTTTACTTTATTTTCAGTAAAAAACAATTGTTGAATTTGGAATAGATAACCAAAAACAGAATTTTGAAATTTATACACTGGAGTTTCCTCCACTCTACAATAGTTGTCAATATAGAATGTAATATACATATACCAGGCAACACAATCTCTGAAAGCCTATACACTACCAAAACATTGATGCTAAAAGTTTGGAACCCGAGATTATACGATTGATTTACAATACCATACGCAATACTTACCTGACATTTTGTCCGTGATAAGTTTCGTAGCGGATGTACTGAAAGGTACAGTAAATATTGGTTTTGCTAAACTTTAATTGTTTATCTATACGGTAAACTAATAAACTAATTATCATGATTTTATTCTGCCTGTTAGCTTGTGTATAAGATTTATTAGGATTATTATCTATAACATATATCAACTGACATTGTTACATTATCTATATCTGCGCTAGAATGGAAATGAATATGTTGAACATTTATCTTTTCACCGAAGTCGTGGCTAGAGGAGACGGTGAGATGGCTAGATCAGCATCAGGCTACCGATAGGCAATGCCATTACGTTAAATACATTTCTAACAATATATATATATATATATATATATATATATATATATATATATATATATATATATATACATATAATCCTAATTAGTTTGTAACAATGCCTGAAATCACTATTTGTGAAAATTGTAGAAAAAGAATGTTTTAAATGTCAAGAAATGCAATCATTTTAGGCATACTCATTTTGTCAAAATGGAAAAATGAATATTATGAGATGGTATGATAAAAATCTGGAATATTATGGTATGCTAAAGTGATCAGTACGCTACAAATATTTAGTTATCTTTATAGGTAAGGCAAGCTAAATATACCAGATGATGCCCTGTATATACAATAAAGTGGAATGAAAGATTGGGCCGCCAAGATGCAACTATCGCATGTGAAACCACTATACGCTTTACTCTTACCTAATATGTACCATATTGTGTGTTTACATATTCCAGAACAAATTATTGCAAAGTAGATAAAAGAACTCTTAGAATTCACCAAACAATAGTTTCTTGTCGAAATCAATACTGCATTTGTAAATGTTGTTTACTAGGGATATTAATATTCTATATTAAAATGTCTTCGTTTATAAGACATATATATATATATATATATATATATATATATATATATATATATATATATATATATATATATATATATATATATCGGAGGGAAATTATTAATTTTAATGTAAAAGTCGAACGAATATTAAAGCATATACTTCACCAGAAGTAATTAATTTTAAAAAAGTCACCATCATACAATTGACATATTAATTATTGCAGCAAAATGTATCTAATAAAATAATTTATTTGCGATTAAAATATTGTTAAAGTCATTATTCTTATATAATGAATAAAAGGAATTATTTAAATTCCTATAAATTGAATTACATAATTATTCAATTTGTTTCTATCTATGTCACCTAACGGTATTACATTAGTGGGTAATAGAGAGGTCAATAATGGCATTATTCGACAAATGTATTGTCAACTCAAAACTAAAGAAGCCACTTCAAAATATTAACAAAATGACAGTGTTTACTGTAGTCATAGTAACGGTTCAAACAAATCCTTAAAGTGGGCTTATTGCACAATATAATAGTGCTGACCTATTGGCAAATGCAAATGCCGAAGTAATTTCACCCCACACAGTAAGGAAACTGCAACTTTTGGACAATGACCAAAGATTTCACATGGAGTTACGCTCCGTTGTTCGCAATGTCGTTGTTGTACGGCATTTCGGGTGTCTTTGAAGGAAAAGTGCCGGAAGGGGCTGGAGGCAATGTACACAGCGTTCCTGATGGGCCTATTGTGTCTGACGAGCGCTGTGGTCATCCCTTGTAGTTTGAGGGAATCAGTAGGCAGTGACCAGTGGTGTATCTTTGCCACTTAACTCTCATTTCGTGGCTGTTGTTTCTATTTATTGCGGAACACTTTCAAGAACTCCACTCTACCTCCGCATCTTTGAAGCTCTGGCTAGCGTTGACAACAGACTAACAAATCATGGACATTTTGTTGACCACTGCAAACACAGAACCTACGCCATACTTTTTGTCTTCGCAAACGCTACAACTGTTATTATATACTTTACTCTACTCAAAATTAGAGCTTTCCTGGACAAATCTGTGCTCACTTACGTCATGTGATGAAAACTAACAAAATTTATAAAATGAAATTGCTATATATCATTTCTAAGGGTCTTAAGGGTATATTTAACTGCTACTTCTATGACGTCTCTAGTTAGAATGCACAAAGGATTGAGGGAGTATCTAATTAGTAGGGATGTATGTGGTTATGCATGGACTTAGTACCTGATCAGACTGAGTAAATTGTTTCATATTTAAACATGAAATTATTTCAATAAACTGTTATTCATTTCCTAATATATATATATATGATGAATAGTTACTATCTGGAGTACATCCGTTCATTTTGCAGTCCATAAATTTGCAGTTCCGACGTTTCGCTAGAATCTCATCCAGCATTGACGAGGTGAACCCAACAACAGTAGAAGAGCGAGTGAAGAGCGCAGATAACTCGGCTCCTATATATAGAGGAATGAAGCCACGCCCATTGACGTCAATCCAGAACAATGACGTCAATCCACACACACCTGATCCAAACAATTACTCACATTCCTTTGCCTTTGTTCACCTTTCTGCCGATAAAATCTATCGAAGACACACTTCCAGACTGCGGGCAAATTCAAATTATCATCACTTTTGTTAAGACTCCCTCGCTTTTCTATTTCAATAGCCTCGCGAATAACTCTAGTCCTGTAGTTTTCCACTTGAGCAATCTGTCGGTAAGATTGGAAATCAATGGTATGCCCTGTATCGCAGTGGTGCCTGTACAGAGCCGACGTTTTCTGCTTGTTTTTAAGGGCCAGTTTGTGCTCCTCAAGCCTAGCTGAGATACGTCTGTTAGTTTGGCCAATGTACGATTTCTTACAAACTCCACAGGAAACGCTGTAAACACCATGGTTTTCCAAGAAGATCTTATCTTTGGCGTTACCAACAACCTTGTCGATGGTGAGGTAAGGTTTGTAAACGGAACGTAAACCATGCCTCCTAAAGAGTCTGCCAATCCTATCAGTGGTTCCTTTAATAAAGGGCAGAATAACAGTACCAGCTTTCTGAGTCTCTTTTTCGTCCACGACAACAGGAAGGACACTTTGACGGTGTAACGCTTTATTAATGACATATTCCTTATAGCCATTGCTTCTAAGCACCTCTCTCATAGTAATGAGTTCCTGGTCCCTCGAATAGATGTCTGTTAACTTGTGAGACCGAGAGAAGAGCGTGTCAGCAACAGCCTGGATCTGAGATGGATGGTGATGTGACTCAGCGTTAAGGTATCTATAAGGAATGGCTATAAGGAATATGCCATTAATAAAGCGTTACACCGCCAAAGTGTCCTTCCTGTTGTCGTACAATAATGATGTATAAAATGCATTTATATAGTATTTAATTGTGAAGTCACCCAAATATAAAAACGTAAACCGTTTAAACTTTAAAGGGTATTTGTGTGGAATAAACCTCCGCAAGCGTCCTCTCCCATTTTAAACTCTATGCGCCCTCTCGAAGGTTAAGGAACCAAAATGTATCAAATATTGAAAAATGGAAGGAAACAAAATAATAATTAAACTCAATCCACTTCACAGGAAATACTTAAGATATATAAAGTATATTGGAACTGTATTTAGGTATCTGTCTGTAGATATGAAAGTATAAAATGATAAAACCTGTCCCATTTTAGGTTTTAAAAACAGAAATATCACTTTTTCAACAAACTTTCTCTGTTTTTAAGAATAGTGTACAAAACTGAAAAACAATTTTAGCAATACTATTGGATAAAGCTATATAAAAATGAAAAGATTTTTCTAAATATAATGCAGAATAAATTACCTTTTATAGCGAGGACATAATTATCTATTTTCACAAGAATAAAATAAAATATTGTATAAACGAAATTATTTAAATATTGCTAACAGTAGTTTCAAATGTTAATTCACAAGCGGCTATCCGAAAGCTATCGCGCAATACGGATACAGGCTGCAAAAGAACAATGAAAACCGAAAAAGCCCTGGACGCCTGGCAAGTAAAGGTTGGCATATAACTTTATAATGGATCCCTAACCATGTTAGCATCTATGGAAACGAGAGGGCAGACTTTCTGGCCATAAAAGGCACATCAATGGCACAACCCATTTTTATGCCCTCGTTGCAAAGCACGAAAGCCCTTATCAGTAAACTATTGACCGGGTCAGCAAACTGCATCTCACACACCAATCTGCAGGACGAAAATGGGAATACCTTGTCACCACAGACTTCCATACCATCGACCACAGACTTCCACGAGCTGTAGACCTTGCCAAGTTCAGAGTGCAGACCTGCCATGACTGCCTGGCCGCACATCTACATCGTGCTCCCAACTCCGGAATGCCCTCTCGGACATGATACGATGGATGCGGAACATCTGATGACTTGCAATGCACTCGACCATTCCGGAGATGATGACTCATTTGTCCGTCTATACTAATCAGCGCGTCTCCAAATGGCTCAACAGCCAAGGGTGGGCGTTGGCTAGTAAGTAAGTAGGTCAGCGCGCCACCAAATGGCTCAACAGCCAAGGGTGGGCGTTGGCTAGTAAGTAAGTAGGTCAGCGCGCCACCAAATGGCTCAACAGCCAAGGGTAAGCGTGCGCTAGCAGGTTTCGAAGGCTAATAAAAATATTTCGAATGAGTAAGAAGCACAAAAATGTTCCAAAACTATATTGCCCCGTATAATATTTTTCTAATAAACCCACACATTCCCAAAAGTTCTATTCTGCAGTCAAATCGCGTTTGAGGCAATCGTATTTCATCTTGTAGCCCTTTTAAAGATTTTCATATTTTTAAATACTTTTTATTCAAAATCGTTTTAAGAAATTACTCGTATATAATAATGTTTATGTCAGAATTCTTACAGACAGCTTCAATAATTACAATTTATATGGTAGGGCTAGACTATTATACTTTAATCGAAAGCCGGAGTAAACATTGTTTATACATTAGATTACAGATATATTAAAGGTTAGATATATTACAGAAGGTTTGTAACCTGGTGATGTTACTGTGTTAGCGAAGTGTACATCTAAATTGTTTAAATATTTGTAACAAAGGTTATTGTTGTTTAATTATTTAATTATTATAATAAAAATGTATGTTTTGAAACTGTGAATGTTTAAATATGCATCATCCTGCAATTAAAACAATATTTATACTAACCGGATACACTTTACGTACCAATTACCCATATTTAGAGGAAACAAAACATACTTAGTTTTCCATGGTATGCTCTATCAGAACTTAAATTAGAAATAAAAATTAAAATAATTTAATCAATAGGTGAATAAATTTTCTATACAATTCACCTGTAAACGTCGTCTGTTTTCTATTTTTGCGACACACAATACGTCAAATTTAAAATGAGTAGAAACTTATATTCCAAACAATGGAATCGTTTATTAAAGTTTGACAGTTCGACAACGTCAGTACTGGGAAATATGTGTTATGATCGCTATAAACTCCAGGGCGCCAAATATTTTTAAGGATTTGGCAGCTGTTACGAACGCTTCTAGCAACAATTACTTTTGCCTTCTACAGGGTGGCCTAAATCTATTTCTGTTTCTATATGTTTACGTTATATCTATAACGTAGTGGTATCTATAACTAGGTTTGATTATCCCAATCTTTGAAAAGTAACAATCTACACAATAAACAATTTAATAGTTTGTATTTTCTATTAAAGTCTGCTTTGCGAGAAGTTAGTGAAGAAAAATCAGTGATATGTTATTCACGTTTGTTAAAGCACTCCAAACAAGTATTAAATAAATAATAAACCGGGTGAATTTCGAGTATTTTATATTTATTTAATAGCACAACGTTTCGGTAACTAGTTCATTGCCCTTATCAAGCCTTATGTGTCATCAAAACGAAACTTCTTATATTTGACGTTCAAATCTGCAATGTGATTATATATCAAACCCCCTTACACTTCACTAAAAACTTCCTTTATCTATTCTACCTTTTCTTTCAACAATACACATGTTACAGTTTAACAGTAACAGTACTCGGTGATATGTTACTATTTAGAAAATAGTCTCAACATGAAATATAGCACATAAAATGGATCATTTATAAAAATGTACCTTTAATACGACTTTAACGTACTTTAGTACTTTAGCTAACTAAAGTTGTACTTTAGTTTTAACGTAAAAGACTTATTTTTGCTCATACAAACAAAATAATTTTCGACGAAATGTTAATAAAATATACTTTGTGAAAACCTTCTCACATCAAGCCTATAAATTCTTAAATAAAATTTCAACACTAAACTTAAATGTTAGTTTAGTTTCTTTTTATTTTATAATTACAACTAATATAAATATGTATATACCTATGTCAGAATAACAATATTAGGTGGCAAAATAAAAAAGGAATTTTCTTGAAACTTTCCATTTTTCCTTCTATGTGATGGCGTTGGACTATTACTTTTGTGTGTTACTATTTATTTGTTTTTTCGTCGCCTGCATTGTGTTATAGTTTCATTCTTTGTCCGTTTGTTAAGCAAGGTTCGATACTGTTAATCCACTTTGTTTCTTTTCATTCATTTTCAATCTTATGTATGACGTTGTGTGGTAACTATGGCAACACTGTAAGGTTCTGCGACGCAGGTTTGGAAGACAACCGGATTGAGGTGTGAGGAAAATTCATAAACATATTTGAGAAGTATACTACTGGCATTGGAAAAGTTGGCGTAGTGTCAAAGCGCGCTAGACTTCAAACACAAAATACTCAGTTCGAATCCGACCTAAGCCTTCCAAATTTTTGTAAGTTTAATTATTAAATAAATATTTGAAAAAAACTGTATTAACATCAATTGTCATCCTTTATAGGCTAAATAAAATTGTACTTGGTTAGATGAATAAAAACGTATTTTATTAACGATTGAAAGTTTTTGAAAGTTATATATCAGGAGAGTGTGAGATAATAGAAGTAATTTAAACAAATTTGTTGGTCGTGGTGGAAGGTAAAAGTTTGTGTTTAAAAATAACGAACATACTGAGCGGGGATTACACAATGTAACTCCGGCAATCCCTCGCGATACAATGCCACTTAAACTGCTATAATAGTCGCATTGAAGCTACTTGAGTTGGGATCCTGGGAATTGCATTTCAAAGGGAGTTATACCAAAAGAGGTACATTCATAGATTCCTCTAATTTCCTAAACGCTCTTGGTCAGTCCATTTTAAATCCACACAATTTCTTTCTATACACTTATTGTGTAGAAATCAGTAAGTTGCAAAATGAACATTTCCTACTATCCATATATAAGTGAAACTTGAATGATAATTCCTTACTATTTGCAAAAATACTTTGTAATTAGGTTTCTAAAATTGTAAAATTACAATAAACCTAAGCTGCGTACGTTTCTCCCTTCTTGTAACAATATGGTTACATAGCGAATATTAAGAATTAAAAACTCTATTTACAGTATTTGAACTGTGGGAAGCTACGTATTCATTTCGCCGAAAGTAACATTTTTACAACTTTCGCGTTTATCACTACCCTTTTAAACATTGTTAGCGTAAGATATATTTTATTATCAATATTATTTTTCTTTTGGTAATCTTCTACTTTCCGCTAGGGTTTGAATTATTACTTTTAGTATCATAAATATCCAAATCTGCTATTCCTAGTGCTGTTACATTATTCGTTGACGCGTTTCGGAGAACCTCCATCAGTCAGATCTTTTTATGAAGAGTTCATAAAAGTTTCTGACTGATTTAGGTTCTCCGAAACGCGTCAACGAATAATGTGACATTGTTAGGAATGGCTAACATGGAATCACGATACTCAAAATTAAATTATAGTTGTTCTTTTTGAAAGAAAATATTTATAAGACGTGTTTAATCAAAATCATTTATTTTTGAATATGTTGGAAAAGAACTCTTATATAGTTTAAGTAACGGCGATGGGTTTGTGACGAAATAAGATAGCACTTTCCATTGAGTAACATTTCCTGCCAATTAATATCATATTAAGGTTTCACTGAACAGTATAATTTGATATGAAATTCGGTTTTGCATGAGTACCCTTGCTGTCTCTTCGCTCTAGAAGTAAATAATAATTTAATTAATTGGATACTTAACTCAGTTTCACTTTGGGTAATTGACTTTACTTTTGAAAATTTAGGATGACACTCAAAGGTCGATTCACGGCTGAGATATCACTATTGAAATATTTTATTTTAACCATACTGAAAATTTTTTGTCATTATGAATTTAAAGTTTTACATTTCTAGTAGTTTTAAATAGAGAAAAGAGTTATTAGTGAGGTATATGAACGTTAGTTATTGTATCTAATTCTATCGTACTACAATCTATTCTATAATATTATTTTAATATATATATAACCATATAAAATATTATGATATGGTATATCACATTTTATTATATTTTATTGTATTATAATATATTAAGTTATATTATATTATATATACGTAATATATAATTAATCTGATGATTAAAGTAGAGTCGAGTGAAGAATGTGGGCTAAAATAAATACAGAAGTAAAATAACTGGTAACTATTAGCGAGAAAGTCGGCCAGACAATTGAGCAAAGCTAAGATTTTGAAAAAAACGTGTTTTTTGTTTACCTTTTATGGGCATTATTTTATGGTTGGACATCAATTACTTATTTTATCCATAATTAAATTTTACAAGAAATATTGATGAGATATATTTTGATACGCTTAGAGAAATATATCGTTAGAAGTAAAAACTACAAATAATTTAAAACATATAATATAAATAAAATTTATTTATGTATTAGAAAACTAGCCAAATCCCACTGGAATATATTGTGGTTGAATAGTCTTTGTAAGCTATCCCTCTGAGGATGATTACTTAATCACTGAATTGTGAATAAAGATAAAATAAAAAAGTGTCGTGGTCAAGAGGTTTTGAATATTTATTATAACTAAATCTAGAATAGATTGTTCACAGACAGATGGTGTTATCGCTTTGTATCTTTACTGTGAAATGCGTTTTAAACAATATAATTTACTGTAAAAAACACATGTACCTTGCAGACGTTTTAGAAGAATTGTAGAAGTTCATAATTTATAAATAGTGATTGAAATATGTACCTTAGAAACATTACCAAAAACACCTTCTAATACATCTCCCAAAACTAATCTTATTCTCTTTAGAGTTTTACAAAGAAATTACTGCAATTTATAAATTCCAAAAATGTACTTAAGATCTCTGACAAATTTTGACTAGACCATTCATCCGCCATCTTAGCAATTGATTATTATTGAAAAATAGTTAATTTTTAATTCACTAAACAGTTGCAAGCATCCTTTATATAATAAGTGATCTAGTTTGTCTCGCACGCATCATTCACGTTACTATGGCCTTCCTACTTTACATTCAGGGAGTCTCTGACTCATACACTTGATGCAAGTGGAGACCCAGGTTTACTTGTATCGAACCAACCACCAGAGGTTACTTTACTGGTGAGTCAAACAAGACGTTCGGAATGTACTACTTATTTCTAAGTGGCTCTAGAAGGCAGGTCTTAAGATTCTGGTAGGAGTATTGTTTCGCTCTACCAGTGGTTTACCTCACATACTGGTACCACAAGAGGTCATTAAAACCTCTTCTCTTGTTTAGGTTTAGATTGTATAAATAGGATTAGTCGATATTTGAAGACCGTCTATATCATCTACCAAAGCGTTCTGTCAAGTATTTACCCATCTTAGAAGTTTTAGGTGGTTTTATACACAGCTATGTTGAATGTCTACACTTTCCTTGGCAGCGATGTGGTGACCTACTTTATACATGGCAACTTCTTGCATTTAGTAGGAATGGCCTGGGCGATGATGTTTGAGTTCTGTTTTTTGCTCCTGGAAGTCCGTAGTCGCATGAAAATAGCGAGCGAATGTCTCAGATACTTCATGGAAACCTTGCAGAGCGACTTACCAGACATTTCCATACTGCACGTCTTGCCTCCAGTAGAATCTGTCAGTGTGGCTTCTACGTCAGTCCAAGGAATGCACACACAAAGGTTAAGGAACCTCAAGAAGCTTTACAACGAGATATTTCACAGCCTGCGTTGTATCACGGACTACTACATCGACAGCTTGGCTTTGTACACCGTAAACCAGGGTTTATTACTAGGCGTGATTTTGAGCGATTACAATCGTTCAAGTACACTAATAAAATTATATGTGACATTGATTTTCTTTCTACCTATATGGACATCAATTATCTTTTGTACACTTCTGGAATAAGAAATAAGACATACAAGAGAAACGTTTCTGGGGGTTCTTCAGACAAACAAGCGCAAGGACTTAGACAAGCAGCTGCAGTACATGCACTACTGGATTCTGCAAGAGGAAAGTGTGATTTCTTGTGGTTGCTTTGGTGTAAACCTTACCTTGATACCTATCTTGGTGAATGTAATTAGCACGGTTTGTTTTGCTGTCTTTAGTTAGCAAGTTGTTTGATTGTGTCAAAAATAATAAGTGAACTATTCCTTTACATAATAAGTGAATTGTGTGAAGCTTCTAAGTTTTTTTTAATAAAATATTAAAATGAGAAAGACTATTTTCAGGAAAAAAAAGAATAATATATAATACAGAAAAACTATCTGTGTTTAGAAGTGAATTGCTTTGGTGTAAGTAAATATTTTATGGATTTATTTTTGTTGTACTTAATGTTAAATTCTTCTTACATACTGTGCTTATGCAAATTGAGCAAACATATTCATTTGTAGGAGTAAAACAATGTAATCTCCAATACAGTGGTTAATAAAATGTTGTCAGTTTCTTACAAATGAATGCTTTTAATCTCAATATAAACTCAGCTTCAAGTTACACTATAATATTCATAGCAGCAACTTATAATATTCATAAGCATTCATACAACTCTAATGCTCTCTATTTACATTATGCTATTCTTTTCATTTAAATTTGTTAATAATTTTGGAATTATTCTAGTATTATAAATTGCTATACCTGAGCTCCTACAGAAGCATATCATATATCGTTTAATAAAAGTAACGCTTGGCGGTTTCATGTTCGCCCGGCCTACCTGGAGGCATGTCAGGCTATGCACGATCCTACATGAGGACAATCAAATGGTTACAATATAATTATTACCAGCTCTGCGTAGTGCTGCTCCCTCACAATGGGTACTAAGAATGGAGTTTTATGCATGATTTTATTTGTAGTTGTAATTGCTTTTATACGATAGATACGTGTTTATAGTGTCGATAATTTATTTATCGGTTACTCAAGGATTAATTATATATGTCAGTTGCAGTTAGAATATCTGGACACCCAGGAAGAACAATTCACCTGGCATTTGCATCCTGCACTATAATCTACCAGCTCTCCTTCCCAGTCAGGTCAAGGTATGTAAAAGCAGAAGGTGATGATCGTTACGAAGCAGTCATTTCACATTTACAGTTGTGTTTAGCGTCCTAAAGTTTTCCGCTTGGAATTATTTAAAAAATCTTTCACCTTAGAAGTGGTTCAGAACTCTCAAGTTACCCATAAGTTGCGCACTTGTGATGACAGAAATGAAACATACAAAGAGAGTATTTCTGGAGGTCCCGTATTAAAGGTAAAGTAGAGGTATTAAGAGCCGTTGCCGTATGTGTACCTTTAGACTTTACAAGAAGATAGCGGGATATTTCTACAAAACGTAACAATTCATTGAACAAGACAATATGCAAAGGACAATTAAAACTGTATCACCCTCCTTCAATGGAAGATTTAATAAAAATAAGGAACATGTAAGGTCGAAATCAATTAGGCAGACTTGCAAAGGGAGCAAAATTCAGTTCGTAGGGACGTAGGTAATGCAAAATGAACTAGAAACAGGTACATGAGGTATTTTTGTTGCAAGGGGATGGAAGTGCGTTCAGAAAAGATCAGGGAAAGCCTGTTTCGGAGGCCTTTCCGTGCCCAAGGCGGGGGAAACCTAGAATAGAGGAATATATTTTCACTGATGTAACTCTAAGATATTTATCTGAAAATCTTAAAGTATTGAACTTTAAGAATGTTTTATAACAATATACAGTCACAGGGATTGATTAAAATTAAAGCCACTGCTCGTCGTAGTGGAGAGAGTAAAAGCAATGTAAAATAAATTAGGTTTTCAATTTTAATTCTTAAATCCCTTAACAACATTATTTCAAAATTTAGTCCTCATATGAATTTAGCTTTAGCAATGGAAGAATTTAATTATGAAATGTTCTCCAAAAATAGATATTATTTGACAGAAATCAACTGCTGCTTCCGCTATCGATTGCCATTAGTGAAGATAAGAATTCCTATTTTAACTCCCTCCCCGGTAAAGGTTTCCATTTAATTAATTTACACATGTTGATATGTATATTACAACTCCTTAGATCGAGTACAAGGAACGTCGTTGCTGTTTGACAAGTAACCATCGATCGATTAATTGCTATTATCGTTCAGTTATTTGTCATAGGCTGAAAGAATATATGAAACAATATTCTCTAGATTAACGTATACTATTGTAAACTTCAACAATAGCCTTATATACATTGGTAATCAATAATAGGCTACTACTATTTGCATAAGGGTAAAATAAAGAAAGTTTGTGGTTAAGAGGTTTTTGTGTATTTGTTATTAATAGGCTATTAAACATGGAAGTAAAAAATGACGTGTTCACTTAACGACGCTAGTTAAATATCTTGCCAATATTTTCTTTCATACTCTGTATAAAAGTGATATTTTTCTGTTGTTTCATTTAATCTACTCATGGATATGTTTTTCCTCCAGTTTTTACTATTTTTGTAATTACTATATATATATATATATATAATACGTTTTCTTGTTTAATAATTTAAAGCAACATAGGTTATTCAAATACAAGAATATTTATTAATTTATATCCAAAGCTTTTCGTTGGTAACAGTACCAACATCAGATTGTAATTTTCATTCCTGATGATGTTGGTACTGTTACCAACGAAAAGCTTTAAATATAAATTAATAAATATTCTTGTATTTGAATAACCTATGTTGTTTTAATATATATATATATATATATATATATATATATATATATAATACGTTTTCTTGTTTAATAATTTAAAACAACATAGGTTATTCAAATACAAGAATATTTATTAATTTATATCCAAAGCTTTTCGTTGGTAACAGTACCAACATCAGATTGTAATTTTCATTCCTGATGATGTTGGTACTGTTACCAACGAAAAGCTTTAAATATAAATTAATAAATATTCTTGTATTTGAATAACCTATGTTGTTTTAATATATATATATATATATATATATATATATATATATATATATATATATAATACGTTTTCTTGTTTAATAATTTAAAACAACATAGGTTATTCAAATACAAGAATATTTATTAATTTATATCCAAAGCTTTTCGTTGGTAACAGTACCAACATCAGATTGTAATTTTCATTCCTGATGATGTTGGTACTGTTACCAACGAAAAGCTTTAAATATAAATTAATAAATATTCTTGTATTTGAATAACCTATGTTGTTTTAATATATATATATATATATATATATATATATATAATACGTTTTCTTGTTTAATAATTTAAAACAACACAGGTTATTCAAATACAAGAATATTTATTATTTTATATCCAAAGCTTTTCGTTGGCAAACAGTACCAACATCAGATTGTAATTTTCATTCCTAATGATGTTGGTACTGTTACCAACGAAAAGCTTTAAATATAAATTAATAAATATTCTTGTATTTGAATAACCTATGTTGTTTTAATATATATATATATATATATATATATATATATATATATATATATATATATATATATATATATATATATATTACTATTTAGCATTTATTATGATCATTTATAATTTATAATTACCTTTTATAATATAAAATTTACCATGAGACCACCAATTACGGAGACGGAATATTGTGACGTAACAAGAGGTTATGATCTGTGCATTTATTGGTTTTTTGGGATTTTCTACCTGAATTCAGCCCTTCCTACCCCGTATATCTCTGGTAAATTTCAATTGGACAATCAAAAACTCCCGTATGACCATTTCGGGCTACTCTCATATTAGGTTTTGGACATTTTTTAACTCCATTCTTCCCACGACCTACACTTGGTAAACCCAGTGCTAATTTTGAAATCGGCATCCTCAAAAATCCTCCATTAACTATTTTGGGGCGTTTTCTCAACTTTCTAAGGCCTGTAAGATTTTTTGAATATTTATAATTTTAGATGACTTTTATACACCTCATTTACAATTTTCGATAAATATGAGCTATTTATGTTGACTATTTCCTGGTATATTTCTGAACTCAAAGCAATAATCCGCATATTGATACGAAAACTTCTCTGTCTTGTGTTGTTTCTGAAAACACGTTTATATTGTACAAACATCTAGTAACAAGCTTAATACTAATATAAATACCAGCACTCTTAGTACATTTGTGGCTGACATTATGTTAGGGCAATGGTAATATATACATGGAAATTATATACTGTAGCCCTGATTGAAATAGTACGATATTTTAATATACAATTTCTGTTCATTCTGCTAACATTAAGAGTGTTTTGGACATCAACGGAAGATAAAGGGATCATCTTCAATAAATCACCTATCTGTCAGATACTGTCCCCAAACAACCGACATCTGAAAATTCAAAAACCCCAACGACGTTGAAGGTCTGTTTGTAATCCAATAAAACAACGATTTGAAAAGCTGTGGGGAAAGACACACGATATTACTGTAAAGCATGTGATGTTCAGTATTAAAAAAAAATAAATACTAAAACAAATTTTACAAATTGAAAACTAACATTTCTATTTTGTCGATAAATTTAACTCAAACGGTGATCAATGCCGATTTTATTATTTTAAAGCTTGAAAGGGCCACCTAAAATGTGACTTAAATAAAATGTTATTTATTATATTTATATTATTATTATTATTATTATTATATACTTTATTATTATATTATTATTATATATTAAATTATTATATTATTTATATATTAATAATAATCTTTCCCCACAGCTTATAAAGTTTCTTCCAAACAGATCTTCATCGACGTTGGGTTTTTTGAATTTTCAGATGTCAGATTTTTCAGGATAGTATCTGACAGATAGGCAATTTATTGAAGATGATCCCTTTATCTTCTGTTGATGTCCAAAGCTCTCTTGGTTTGCTACCATTTAAGCTAGCTTTGGACACAGTCAACAAGGTGAACAGAAACCACTGCCCTTTGGCATCCATCAT
The DNA here is from genome assembly GCA_036971475.1 of Prosapia bicincta. Taxonomy (NCBI): domain Eukaryota; kingdom Metazoa; phylum Arthropoda; class Insecta; order Hemiptera; family Cercopidae; genus Prosapia; species Prosapia bicincta. The sequence goes on along the minus strand of JBAIZL010000003.1, from coordinate 6,572,024 downwards.
CAGGTAGTCATAGATGGAAAAATAATTTATTCCACCATTTCTGTTGAGTGGAGCTTATTTCATAAGCTTATCGCCGTGATCACCCTCGACTTAATGTTACAGGTTATTGAATTACTAATTCGGGTTTCATATTTGTCTATTTTTCCAACTTTTCACTTTACCATAATATTATTCGCTGAATACTTGTGCTTGGTATGTATAATTAAGACATCCCGGCTGTCTGCCTAATTCAGGAACAACAGGTGGCTTTTTCGTTTCCGAATAAGTTCAAATTTTTGTAATTTGATACCATAAATAATCCTTTATGGAATGCTAAACTATAACAATTTCATACATTGCCTATCCAAAGTAAATAATGACCGTAAAGTGTTGGTAATACTGACGAGTAAACTCGGGTTACATGAATCGGGAAAATATAGTTGTAGAAAAACCGAGAAAACTAGTTTAAAAGGTAAAAGGGCAATGAATATAATTTACTCTACATAAATAATATATAAGAGGTGTATGCCAACGAATGTTCCTAAAAGATAAGAGATTTCCTTTAAAAACATCTTTGTGGGACTGTTATTTTTATTATTAGTTTTACGTCTATAAAATCCATGATAACCTTTTTTCGTAAAGATAGATATATGCTTTCTAAAACACGTTTCATATTGAAGATAATTTTAAATCAGTTTTATGAAATCGTTTCTATTTGCCTAACACTCTCCTGTTGTACAAATTTTCAATCGGTATAAAAATACGTTTTTATTCATCCAATTACGTTCAAACATATTTTTCTCAACATGTAGTGGGTAACAATTGTTGTTAACTCCGTTTTTCAAATATTAATTAAATAATGAAATTATAAATATTTAGGGCTATTGGCCGGATTAGAACTGAGTATCTTCATGTTCAAAGTCTAGCGCTTTTTGGCAATAAGCCAACTTTCCATAGCTAGAGATGAACTTCTCAAAGATTCATATGAAAAAACTCCATTGAAAACCCTTAAACTGTTGCCATGGTTACATCATATTATCATAAGTATTTCTCTACGTTTAAAAATAAATGAAAAGAATAAACATACAAACTGGATTAAAAATATCGAACCTTGCTTCACAACGCGTTGCGAAAGGAAAGTAAAAAGAAACTACAACACTATACAATCGACAAAAAAAGAAAGGTATAAATAGTAACAAACAAAAGTAATAATCCAACGCCAAAAGAAAGGGCATTGAGAAATTACAAGGTAATTCGCTTTCTATTTAGCAAATTAATTATATTTTAGTGACATATGTATATACATGGCATGTCATAAACATTGCTTATTTTGCGGTAATTGTAATTATAAATAAAAACTAAAATAAAATAAAATATTTCTTTGTTGATTTCAGTTGTAATTCACTTTAAAAATAAATATTTTAAATTACTTGTTAAAGATTCGGCTGAAAACCGTAGAAACGTTCATTAATACTCGTAAAATTGAATCTCCATGTTACGTCTGTCCGTCTATTAGAAGTGACAGCATATTAGACCAGAAAATCAAGTATGTAATATGTTTAATGAAAATCTTTGTTATAGAACAGTTGTTATGGACACGGCTTATATAAGCGGCAATTACTAAACGACGTATGTACCAATTGGAAAGGTTAAACAAATAAAAGACTTTAGGAAATCAATACCAGTAAATTTAATGTTCTGTCAAGTTGTTAAGCTTTATATTATTATAATAATAAATGCTAGATGTGAAGTCATTTCAATTGTTTTCAAAGAGTTAGTATTTGCTTCGAAAAGCTCTCGTTGAAAAGCTCCGATTCTAATGAGAAAAGATCAATAAGAGTGTCTCGAGTGAGATAGCAGGGCCAATACAAATCCACCACTTCTTTCATTCATAAAGCCTCAACAACGTACACACAATGAAAATAACTCCGTTTCACCACTTCGAAGTACTTTTAAATTTAGACACTCACCCTGTATAAGTCGATACTGTGTATTAGACATGAACAACTCAAATGTATTTCATTTTCCAGAAGCACATATATATCCTAACCGTCCCAAAGCAAGAAGGATATTTCTCAAGGAAATATATGAATTTTTTTTGCTGACATCTAATTTTCGTCGAAACCCATGTAGAGCTTTACATTGTTGCCATGGTTACCACACAGTATCATAAATAAAGTTTAAGGATTTAAAATTAATGAAAAGAAAAAAATCAACGAACATACTAGATTAAAGCTATCGAAGCTGCTTCAAAAACTGACAATGCAAAGGAAAGCGAAGAGAAACCACGTTATAATGTAAACGACAAAAAAATGATAGCGTATAAGTAGCAACAAACAAAAATAGTCCAACACCATATATAGAAGGGCAAATGAAGAATTGCAAAAAAATTCGCTTTCTAATTGGTCATTTAATATTCTTATTCTGACATATCTAAAGACATATTTATATGAGGAAACAATTTTTTTTATTTTATATAATTACACAAAAGATCCTAAAGTTCTACAGTAAAATGTAGAATTTCAAACAAAGTAAATACTTCGACCAGACTTGTGTTTAGCAATGGACAGATTCTAATTATTTATTCTAGGAGGTCGAAACAAAATATAATTTTAGAAACACACTCATTTATTAGGAAATTAATATGGCATAGAAAACGTCAAAAGTCTCTGTCAACAAATAACTCGACATACACTACATTTCGTCGTTATAGCAACGCCACAAAAACAAAGCTTGGCAAATAATCAGTAACACTGGGATATTAGAACAGTCTTGTCTTACAATGTCGCTTGACGTAACCTGGACTTACGCTCCTATATCTGTCATGTTGGTTTTCTACGGCGTGCTGGACGTGTCGATCAAGCAGAAGAGCAGGAAGGAGATGTACGCAATGTACACGCTTCTCGTGATGTGCTTGTTATGTCTGACAAGTGCAGTGATCATCCTCGATTGTTTGGTTGAACCAGCAGACGTTAAAACATGGTTTTTCATTGGAGTTGAACTTACATTTCGTGCCTGTTGCTTCCATTGCCTATGGAAATCCTACAAAGAATACCCACTCTTCCTCCGCATCTTTGAGGCTCTTACTGGGGTTGACAAGAGGCTTCAAAGTCTTGGGCACTTCGTGGCGCACTGGAAACACAGAACGTACGCTATAATTCTAGTGGTTACAAACGCCACCTCAGTGGCTATATACTCCACCCTAGTAGACGTGATAACGTTCCTTAACAGCTCTGTGGTTACCTACGTCATACAAGCAAACTTTTTCCACTTGTTAGGGATGCTGTGGGCAATGACGTTTAGCTTCTGTTTCTTGCTGCTGGTGGTTCGTGATCGCATGTACATGTCTAGAGAATGTGTAAGAGACTTACGAGAATCCCTGGAGAACGATACACCAGACATTTCCATACTGCATGTACTACCTCCAGTAGAATCCACAAGTGCACCAGTAATGTCAGGTGAGGAAATGCACAGGCAGAAGCTAAGGAACGTCAAGAAACTTTACAACGAACTATTTCATACTCTGCGTTTCACCGTGGACTACTACGTTGACAGCTTTGCCATATACTTTGTACATGCGAATTTAATAATTGCTTGTTTCTTGAATCGGTCCATTCAGAACGGTGCTACAGTTACTGTGGGTCTCATATTGTTCTCTGCATTGCCAATGGTTTTATCTGTTCTGTGCTGTATGCTTATGGAATCACAAATACGACATTCAAGGGAAGATTTCTTGCAAACTCTAAAATTAAACCAACGCAAGAGCTTACATAGGCAGCTGCAGAACATGTACTACTGGATTCAACACGAGGAAAGTGTGATTTCATGTGGATGTTTTGATGTAAATATGAGTTTGATTTCTATTTTTGTGAATGTTAGTAGCACCATTTATTTTGCTATTTATGGAAAATAATTTGATTGTGTGAAGTTTTACATTGGTTTTAAATAAGGCTTTTGGATTACTCAATTAATTTATATAGTTTGCTATAAAGTGTAATAATAAATTTAGTTCTTGTAAAAAACAAATAAATATTTTACAGTACGTTTAAACACATAAAAGAGTTACAAAATTCACAAAAAATAATCATTTATTAACGCATACGCGTTTCAATGACAAAGACATCATCATCAATGAGTGTTACCACTACAAACTCCAGCTTACAACCAAGGTGAAAGTAAGGTTACACTTCTATATTTATACAGTGAGCGTTGCAACGCTTACCTGTCGAAAAACAGTTATTAAAATACTTCAAACATGATACATCAAATAGAAATTTTATATCTAACTCATTAGTTACAATAAAACGTTTAAACATACAACGTAATTACATATATATAGAATAGATAAATAATATTTCAGTATTATTATTATTATTATTATTATTATTATTATTATTATTTCAAGATTTTAACCTAAAAGTTACAATAAAATTTTCTTGTGCAACACTAATTACAATAATATAGAATTTTGAAAAGGCCTGACTATTTACAATATTATTTGTACAATTAAAAACGTTTGTTTTAACAGGTTTACATCGTCTGTTTTAAATTCGTGCTTTTCCTCTAAACAATGTTTCGCAATAACAGATTTTTCTGGTCTGTTATATTTAACGTGGGAAAAATGTTCATCAGCTTTAGTTTTAGTATTTTTTTCCTATATATTTCAGAGGACACTTGCTTCACTTCGTGCAGGAGGTTCCTGAATTTTCTTCATAAGGTATGAAGGTTTTATGGTTCCCTAATAACTCTTCGGTTATTTTCATTGGAAATAATTAAATGATTATTCTGTGAGTTTTGTGCATTTCTTTTATTTGTTTTAACATAACCTCACAAGCTAAGCTCAAAGAATAGTTGTACAGTACGTTTGTTCAACAATTACGTTTCAATGGAAGACTTAAAATTACTTTAACGTTTCATATATTAGTAGAACATTGTTGTAATTTTAGCGAATAGGTTTTCTTCTAAATTTTCACATTGAGAAATTTATTTTTAAAATTTCTAATTTAATAGATTCCTTTGTAATAGATTCCTTTTAACGTTAATAATGGGCCCCTTAGATAAAAATACTATAAATGGCCAAATTTCTCAGTAAATAAATTACGCTTAAGTATAGAATATTTTATTTAGCAATAATTTTATTTTATGGAAATACCTTCTAATCGGATTTCACACAAAGAAATTTCTCAAGACGGGATTGGTCAAATTTTGATGAACAAATAGAATAACTTGTATATTATGTAATAATCCAATACTATATGTTTTTATTACTTAATATGGTTACAGTTGTAATATCACTGAAGAGATACTGTTGACCCCAAAAATGCCTTTCTTGCTTTTCGCCTGCATTGTTGTATATATTATAGCTGTTCACTCGTAAGCTGGTCCGTGATTGATTGATAGAAAACCTGTACTAACCATATTCAAAAACATTGATTTTTGTAGTGCGTGTTGCATCAAAAGCTATCGCTAAGAAATTACAGGCGTTGTGGGCGTTTACAAACTGATATAAATAATTTCTTTCAAACCTTTATGTAAATGATCTGCTTAATATGACAAATCAAATAAAATAATAGAAAAATTGTAGAAAAATCAAATAAAATTTATAGAAGCCTTTTGGCTTTGTCAAATCTACATTATTGTAACATAAATACTATATCTCATTTTTAGTTAATTAAAGTTTAACTAGTAAGAACTATTCACAAAAGTAAAAGTCAAAATAGTAAACTCAAAGTCGTCGCTGAAACTAGTTTGTTGTGTGTGTGTTTATTAAAAACTAATTTTTTGTGAAATTTTGAGTTCACTATTTTGACTTTTACCTTTGTGACTATATCTCATATTATAATGTCTATTGAGCCGTTTTTTGCTTCCTCTGCCCTTCCACGCGCCTTTGCTTGCTCATTCTAGGTTGCGGGCCAGCTTACGTGTGACCATTTGTACTACGGTTAAATCTCCTATTATATTATAATTTATGAGACTATTCCCCTCCCTTTATGAGTTTTCAATTTCAACTCACTTCCTCTACAACGAATACATTTCTACTGAGAAAATTAGCAGCATTAAAAGTGAGGAATTTCAAGCAACACAATAATTAAAATTATCAACTTAAATAGCTGTGTTTGTGTATTTAATGGGCATTTATTACTTAAATAGCTGTGTTTGTGTATTTAATGGGCATTTATTACTTAAATAGCTGTATTTGTGTATTTAATGGACATTTATTACTTAAGTAGCTGTGTTTGTGTATTTAATGGGCATTTATTACTTAAATAGCTGTGTTTGTGTATTTAATGGGCATTTATTACTTAAATAGCTGTGTTTGTGTATTTAATGGGCATTTATTACTTAAATAGCTGTTTTTGTGTATTTAATTTGCATTTATTAATTAAATAGCTGTGTTTGTGTATTTAATGGGCATTTATTACTTAAATAGCTGTATTTGTGTATTTAATGGGCATTTATTACTTAAATAGCTGTGTTTGTGTATTAAATGGGATTTATTACTTAAATAGCTATATTTGTATATTTAATGGACATTTATTACTTAAATAGCTGTATTTGTGTATTTAATGTGCATTTATTACTTAAATAGCTGTGTTTGTGTATTTAATGGGCATTTATTACTTACATAGCTGTGTTTGTGTATTTAATGAACATTTATTACTTAAATAGCTGTGTTTGTGTATTTAATGGACATTTATTACTTAAATAGCTGTGTTTGTGTATTTAATGGGCATTTATTACTTAAATAGCTGTTTTGTGTATTTAATTTGCATTTATTAATTAAATAGCTGTGTATGTGTATTTAATGGGCATTTATTACTTAAATAGCTGTAATTGTGTATTTAATGGGTATTTACTACTTAAATAGCTGTGTTTGTGTATTTAATGTGCATTTATTACTTAAATAGCTGTGTTTGTGTAATTATTGGGCACTTATTATTATATTTCTTGTAAAATTTAAAAGAAACAAATGAATGTATATTTAAAATATAGGTTTTTAATTCAATATCATAGAACAATGTATATTGGGCACATAGTCTGGTATAGGACTGTGAGTTGAGGTGTACTCAAAAATGATACGAAATGTGTATAAATATAAGGACAATAATTTATAATAAAATACCTAAAATAGTACCTAATAAAGTTTGGCTATTTTAGGTAACATAAATCGAGCTGTTTTGACATTTAAAAGAGTACCCTTAACCTTGATTAATATATCTGTATTAAATACTTCCAATATATAAAGAAAACTCCAAGTATCGAGTCTTTTTGAAAGTTGAGTTATTGAAAGAGTTAAGTAACTTATAAAATGGAACGAAATTAAATGAAAGTAAAGACGCTTTAAAGAACTGAATATCCACGCATTTCATGGAACTTAGAAAGGTATAAACTTTGCATTGCACATTGACGTCACTCGCCATGAAATGACAACAGGACAGGTTAGCTTGTTTAGATATATAGCACCAGGATCCTACAGAAACCGTAGAAACATTCTCGAAACTGGTAGAATACAGATAACAGAATAAAGTAGCGAAATACTACATATCGTTGAATTTGTTTCAAAAGACTGCATTAATGGAGTCTTGGGTTCCCGTTTATGACAACAAACAAAAACAAAGCTGTAAATATTATTCATATGTCTGCTTTATAAATATTTCTTTCGTCTGAATATGTTCATAATAAAAATCCTTTCAACAACCTAAAATTAACTTGTTTAATCACAAATTTGTATTTCGAAATGGAAAACCCCGTACGAAGGATGTGTACTCTGATAGTATTTTATAAAAATATGTATATATGCGAGGTTATTTTACTGCTTACAAAGACCTAAAGTTTATAATGAAGCGGTTGCAATGGATTTGATGGTTCTTGGTTCATGAGTCCTTAATGTGTGTAGGGAGTTATAGTAAACCCTCGGCACAGAGTAAAGGGCGATTACTCTGAAGTGTAAATAGCTTAGAGCCGTCGCTTGGGAGCAAGGTTAAGCCGGCTGCGAAGAAATTGTTTGTTCTCCCAGACTAAGACCGTCCTAATACTGAACCTTATTATATAAAACTAAGATTAATTGTATTAAATATTGTGCTGCATAAATCGAATATTAACATTTGTAATACAATACAAATAACTTGTGCCGAATTACTTTTAAATATTAGAAAGTATTGCGTTCGCGAATACAGTTCAAAATATTTAATAACTATTCAAATAGTATTATTAAAATAAAAGAAACTGCCATTAAAAATAAATATGTAAATTAAAACAAATAATTTTATTTATTGTAAATTTTTTTTTAAGGAGGGATTATATAATTTAAAATATACGAGAGTGAAATGATAATTTCAATTCCTTATATTTGATCACACTCTCCTCATATATATATATATATATATATATATATATATATATATATATATTATTTTATATATATATATATATATATATATATATATATATATAGCAATATGTATTCTTGTGTATTAATAAAGAACAACAGTCAAAATACAAATACAAGAATTATAGTTGAATTTACAATTCAATTTATACATATTGTAAATTATTAATATATTAATATTAATTATTATATATATATATATTAATTAAATACCTAATTATAATTCTTGTATTTGTATTTTGACTGTTGTTCTTTATTAATACACAAGAATACATATTGCGATATATATATATATTTATATCACTTAGAATTTTTGTACTTAAACAAGAATCTTACTTACTTTCTTTGCGAGTTACCTTTCGAAGATTAATGGAAGTATCTTCATTGTCGAGCATCAACTGACACTCCAATTAATTCGCATTTATACCAAGTAAGAATCTTTTTAAGGTATGTAATATTTTTATAGTTTATGTGATAGGTGAATGAAAAAATACAGTGTTGCAAAGTATATATATATATATATATATATATATATATATATATATATATATATATCACTGACCGGGGGTTGTAGTAGACTGGGAGCTGTGTGGAAAATCTGTTGTCACAAAGTGTGGTGTACCGTTATTGTTCTATTTTCGGATTCCCTGCACTGTGGGAGTCTTTAAAGTTTGTCTTGGGGTTAATTTTGTCTATTACGGTATTTGTTCATTTATGATATTATTTTTATGTTTATAAATTTATGTTTATTTTACTAATAAACTACTAATAAAAAAAAGTACAAAAAGGTCTCAAAATGACAATCTAGGAACAATAACGGCACACCACACCTTGTGACAACAGAAATTCCACACAACTAGCAGTCTACTACAACCCCCGGTCAGTGATTCTTGATGATGGATATACTACCAATCTTTCAAAGTTAACTCGCATAAATACCAAGTAGGATTCTTCTTTAAGTACATATAGTGATTGTAATAAGTTAATACAAGAAAACAATGTTGCAAAGCTATATATATATTTATTTATGAAAGAAAACACGATTAAGTAAATAAATATATTAGAGTTCGTGAAGTTATTATACCTTAATCAATTAGAACAGCTGGTTTAGAAACAGTAAACATTTTGTCATATTTTTATTTCAACATGAAAATAC
>JBAIZL010000003.1:6525000-6557500 GCA_036971475.1 Prosapia bicincta | reverse complement strand
TGTGTATTAATAAAGAACTAAGTCAAAATACAAATACAAGAATTAAAATTGAATTTACAATTCAAAGCTTTTCGTTGGCTAACAGTACCAACATCATCAGGAAAATTAAACAATTGTTTAATATCCGGCTTGATCTGAGAGAAATTGTATATAAATAAATAAATAAATAGTCAAACTTTTGTTTTTGCAAGTTCTATTTGTGCCCCCTCCCCAACAAAACTACTGATATTTTGAAACTTCTCTTTAAGGCTACGATATTGAATGTTATTTTAACACAAAATGTTTCCTTCATTGATATATACTTAGGACATCAAAATTTTTAACAAATGGCATTAACACAATCCGATTCCTCATGGCCTTTCATGCTAGAGTGGCCACTTACACCCTGTTAAGAACACGCAGAACTAATGTTTCCAAAACGCTGACACTTGATTTTTTTTTCCTGGCGATAAACCAATTGTGGTTATCATCGCCAAACAAAATCTAACACGGAACGCAATGTTTTAAATAAAACCAAATAAATTTAAATACAACAAAAATTACAAAACAAAAAACAACAACAATAAATAACAAAAAATAACAATAAACCCATAACAATGAAAAAATTCTTAAAAAACTAAATAGCAAAATAACAACAAAGAACAATATAACAGTAAATAAATAATATGTAAAACAATAATAGGTAACAATTTACCAATAAATAAATCTCAATAACAATAACATGAACACAAAATAAATTTAATTAAAATAAATAAAGGAAACACAGAGAATTATATGTATAAATATAAAAAAATATATATATTTATGTATTAAATTTTAAAAAATATTTTCAAGTGGTGCAAGAAAGCGATGACTCGGTCAATGGCCGAGGCATCGTCCCTTAGCACCACCTTCAAACTCCCTTTTAAATTAAAAAGGGCACGAGCATTGCCTACACTAACACAATCTACCAAAATATGTTTTATTGTGAAGATACTCCCGCTGTATTGGCATATTGGTGGATCTTCACGACGCATCAAATATCCATGAGTTACAAAAGAGTGGCCAACGCGAAGGCGTGTAACCACCACTTCCTCCCTACGTTTTGAACGAATTGAAGTCCTCCATGGACGGACGGTATCTTTAATTTCCCTCAGCTTATTCTCAATCACGGTATGCCACTCGTCATTCCAAGCAGCCAGCAATAAATGTTTCGCGAAACACACATAATCAGATGCCATAACTAGTTGAGTAATAGGCACCAAACTTGTAGCTTTCTTCGCCGCTTCATCCGCTTTTGTGATTCCAAGTATTCCGCAATGTCCAGGTACCCAACAGAAAGTTACCCCCACACCCCTCAATTGAAGCCTGTGTACAGCACACAAAATGTCCCCAACTAAAGGGTTGCTAGAGAAACCATCCTGAAGAGCCTGAAGAGCACTTTTGGAATCCGAACACAAAAGATAATGCGAGGATTGAGATTGAATGGCGGTCAAAGCTTTAAAAATAGCAAATAGTTCTGCCGTGAAAACACTGCAAGCTGAGGGCAATCCGTACGTGTAGGTACATCCAGATGCATAAAACGCACACCCAAGTCCATTGTCCAGTTTAGATCCATCCGTAAAAATAATCTCACTATACTGGTGGAATCTGTATATTGCCAAAAACTCCTGGTGGTACACCACATTAGGAGTATTGGTTTTTATAAAACTGGACAATGAAAAATCAAAGCGGGGTGTTTTTATTATCCATGGAGGTAGATAGCACATTTGTCGTTCAAACATAGTTGGAAGTTTCAACTCAAGGTCATCCAATATTCTTAACGTTCGTATGCCAAATGGAGCGGTCGAACGTTGACGTGTATTGTACACTTGGTTTAACGTATTATGAAAGACTATTTCAAATGCCGGGTGGTTGGGTTTGCTTCGAAGAACAGAAACGTAAGATATTTGTAGCATCTGACGTCGTCTAGAAAGGGTAGGTTCCCCAGCTTCGACAAGAAGACTAGGGATTGGGCTAGTTCTAAATGCACCAGTAGCCAGTCTAAGTCCAGAGTGGTGGATGGTATCAAGAGTTTTAAGAACTGTAGGTCGTGCAGATGAGTAAACTTGACAACCATAATCTATGCGCGATCTAACGATTGCGCGATAAAACCGAAGCATAGTAGCTCTGTCTGCTCCCCAATTCGTACCACTAAGGACTCTTAACATATCCAATTTCTTGCTGCATCTCACCTTCAAATCACGAACATGTGGACTCCATGAGAGTCTTTTATCAAATAAAAGACCCTAAAATCGAACACTATCGTGGTTTGAAGCTGAATCCCATCAAGATAAAGGATCGGCTCCTGGTGTTGCCTACGACGACTAAATGCTACACATTGGGTCTTCGAAGCAGAGAATTTGAAACCTTTAGTTTTTGACCATTCCTCTAATCTGTATATTGCTAACTGCAAAGATCTTTCCGCAGTCGCCATACTACGAGCAGGCACATATATACAAAAGTCATCCACAAAAAGGGAACAGTGTACCGGAGATCGTATATTGCTGGTGATACTATTTATTGCAACGGCAAATAGCGTGACGCTCAGCACGCTGCCCTGCGGTACACCATTCTCCTGTTATAGCTGTTTGAATACGCGCCTCCAAGTCGAACGCGAAAAGATCTATTAGAAAGAAAGTTAGCGATGAATGCTAGGATATTCCCTTGTATACCCCATGATTTCAGAGTGTTCAGAATTCCTCTTTTCCATGCCATATCATATGCCTTTTCAAGGTCAAAGAAAACCGCAACGAGTGTTTGACGCAAGAGAAAGGCTTCTTGAATAGCGGATTCTATCAAAACCAATTGGTCAACTGATGATCGTCCTAGTCTGAAACCACATTGTTCGTTGCTAAGAAGGTTGTTGGTTTCTAGGTACCAGACAAGACGGCGGTTGACCATCTTCTCCAGTAGTTTGCACAAGACGCTTGTAAGTGATATAGGCCGGTAACTACTGGGGTTGGTTTTGTCCTTACCTGGCTTCAAAAGAGGAATTATAGTCGATTCTAACCATGCATCGGGGAAAGAGCGCTCCTCGAATAAACGATTGTATACTCGAAGGAGGACAAGTTTCGCCGATGATGGTAGATGTTTTAGCATGGAGTACACAATAGAATCAGGACCTGGTGCAGAATCCTTCGTTGACGCAAGAGCTGACTCCAATTCCCCTATAGAGAAAGGGGTGTTTAAAGTAGAGGTAATGCTCCACCAACAGTAAACGGTATTGCTTCTTCCTTCAGTTTATACATCTGGAACAATCTATTATAGGCTGTAGTAGCAGAAAAGTTAGAAAAAGATGTTCCAAGTACATTAGCAATGTCATCACTGTTTGTGATTAATCCCCCATCTGGTTGCTTCAGCGCAATGGCTGGCAACGGAATGGAAGTACCACAAACTGATCTTAGTTTCCTCCACACTGTGGAGGACGGAGTTGTTCATCTAATTGTGCTAATGTACTGTTCCCAAGAGTTCTTTCTACTCAGCCTAAATATCCTCCGTGCTTTCGCACGGAGTATTTTATATTCCTGAAGGTTTCCATTTGTTGGGTGTCGTTTAAATTTCCTAAGAGCTCTTCGTCGTAAACGGAGGATTTCTGTGCATTCATCGTTCCACCACGGCACAGGCGGTCGGCGTGGATGCGCAGAGGTTTTCGGAATGGTCTTTTCAGCGGCATTTAAAATTGCTTTCATAATATTTTCTATATTTTCATCAATGGGTGTCAAATAATCCATGTCAAGTGATACAAGGTAATTCGAGTATGAGTCCCATTTGGCTTTTCGCAAAATCCAACTGGGATTTCGAGCATAACAGGGTTGGGAGTCACATAAACTGATCTTGATAGGCACATGGTCGCTTCCATACAAATCATTTAGTACCGACCATGTGCATCTAGTAGCTAATTGAGGGCTGCAAATCGATAGGTCAACAGCTGTCCATCCACCAGTAGATGCTGCTAAATGGGTAGGCGAACCGTCATATAGCAGACATAAGTTCAGTTCCGTTCTCACACTCTCAACAAGATCACCTCGACAGTTCCTAGTCGGAGATCCCCAAGACGAATGGTGCGCATTAAAATCCCCTACCAATAAGAACGGAGTTGGTAACTGGCTTATCAAATTCACTAAATCACTGTGATGCAGGTTTTCTTCTGGTGGCAAGTAGACACAACACACAGTGATTTTATACGGGACAGCTGTTGGAACGGCTACTGCTTGTAAAGGGGTTATTAAGTTTAGAGAAACAGCATCGATACAGTCACGGGCTAGAATGGCTACGCCACCTCTAGCTCGATCTTCTATAACGAAGTCCGATCTAAAAACTGAATACTCCCTTAAATGGAAATTATGCGATTCGTGGAGATGTGTCTCTTGTAGACATACAAACATTGGATACACATCTCGCACGAGTACTTTAAGTTCTTCTATGTGACTCCTAACACCGTTGACGTTCCATTGTATCACTGACTTCCTAAGCAAAGACATTTATTAGCTTAGCAAAGGATTTATTTGACACCCATTGGTGCTCTCTCCTTTCTTGCCTGGGACGTTTTTGGACGTCTCAGGCTTACATTTCTCAGATTCCATATCCACCCGTTCAGGGATGGAATCTGAGGAAGTTTTGGGTTTAGGAGGGGTAGTTTTTACATTCCCTCCTTTGTTAGCATTTTTCTTAATTCTCTGTAACGACTGTGGCGATGTGGTCTGTCGTAACTCTACGTGGTTTGGATTTTTCCAACATCTTCTGCACAGAAGGTTTACTACCCGTTGATAATACCTTCTGCACAGAAACACAAGGCTCACTTAGTGATTTATTTCGTGCTCCAATCCCCCCAGTGGAAGGGATAGAGGTACACGAGGTAAAACACTATCCGTTGCTGCAGGTTGTACCAAATTTAGAGACGATCCATTTGTGACTAAGCACAAAAGGCGAGACACTTGTTCAGTTAGAGCTTCAATCTTCTTGGACAGCTCAGCACAGTTGGTACAAGACGATTTTGAAACGGTCAGGGTAGCGGCATAAGTCTTACTGTCTGCCTTTGGCTGAGTGGATCTATAGAGTTTTTTGGCCTCTGGAAACGACAGCTTGTCTTTCGCCATGATGCCTAGGATAGCTTTCTCTTCCTTGAAAGTAGGACAGTTGTAGGATCGCGCTGGGAGGTCACCACCACAGTTGGCGCATTTCGGAGAACTAACACATTCCTTATCATCATGGCCTTCAACGCTACATATACCGCATACGTACTGCTTCGAACACGTAGAGCTGATATGCCCAAATCGCTGGCACTTGAAGGAGCGCCTAGGGTTAGCCACGTATGGTCTCACTGAGATCCTTTGGTAACCTGCATGCAAGTATTCGGGTATTTCCGGCTTTCCAAAGGTTACGATAAAAGACGCTGCTGCTACTTTTTCTCCTTTCTCCATTTTCATTATAGGGATATCCTCCGTAACTAACTGAGAAGACAGTTCAGACTTAATTTCATCGATTGGAAGGTGCATTAAATCCCTAGATGTGATAACCCCCTTTGAGTAATTCAAGGACCTGTGGGGAGCCACAGATACCATGACCTGGTCAAAGAAGGAGGTCATTTTTGATAGAGAACGGGTTTGTCTGTCGGTGGAAGTCGCAACTAACAGTGTTCCGTTTCTAAGTTTCTTAATAGAGGCTACTGGGCCTCCAGCACAAGCAGTAATAGCCTTGTTAATCAGGAAAGGAGAAACTTTGGAAAGATATTTCCCTTCTTCGGCACTAGAAAAAACTAAATACTTTGCTGATGGCAATGTCTGCGACGTTGCCACCATCAACTTTTTACTCAAATCTTTGCTAATTAGATCGTCAGGAGAATCCTGGCGTGTCCTCTTCAGACTAGTCATATTTGACGTGGTTTTTGAATCCATAAATATTTTTTTCCAGCCATCGTGTCAAGCGTTACGGGCGAAATTATAGGAACGGGTACACCCTTGGATCACAATAAGATCATTTCCAATCCTCAGAACTCTGAGGCCTATAGCTTTTCTCCTTAGCTCGACTGGATGGGCATCAGTCGAGAACTCGGAATACTGTGCACAGGCTCCGACACCCAAGCACCGCGGACACTCCCTGACCAAGGGCCGAAGCGGCTAGTAGACCTGAAACCGCGCTTACGTCTGCGGCAGAGCAAGCTCGCATCAGCGTCCCAGACCAGAGTTTGTCAAGCTCTGGACTTTTCAGCACTCCCAACGCGCAACGGTTCTGACCAGTCAAAATTCCCTAAGAGAAGTTGTAAGTGTTGAAATGTGTATGGACTGTGTTGGTGTGTGTATGTGTGTATGTGTATGCTTTGTGAGTGGTGTAGTGTTAGGCTAGGGTACCGCGAGGGACGCCAAATCCCTCGTAGGTGCGGCTAGTCCGCACCCCCCTGCGGGCGCTGACACTTGAAGCATCGCCGAGAGTTAGATACATATGACCTCACTGACAAACTTTGGTCGTCTGCATTAAGTATTTCAGGTATCTCCGGTTTTCCAAATGAGAGAATTATCGAGGCAGTTGCAACTTTCTCGCCTTTATCCGATTTCATAATGGCGTCAGCATCCGTAATGGACTATGACGACAGTTCGGACTTGATTTCTTGTTTTGGAATGTACATAAAAACCCTATATGTAATGAACCCCTTTGAGAAACTCAAGGATCTATGGGGCACCATAGATACCTTAACCTGGACAAAAAAGAAAGTCGTTTTTAAAGAAATCGCATCTGTTTGCAACGAACAGTTTCCCGTCCCTCAATTTCTTGATAGATGTGACCGGAGCTCCAGAACAGGCAGTAATGGCCTTATTTATAAGTAAAGAAGAGACTCTGGACAAATCATTTCCTTCTTTTCCACTAGAAAATATTAAATATTGGTGATGGCAATGCCGTTGACGTTTCCACCATCAACTTCTTGCTCAAATCATCAACTTTAGGCTCGTCAGGTGAATCCTGACGTGTCCTCTTAAGACTAATACCGTTTGCCGTGTTTTTAGGATCCATATTTTGTTTACGGGCAAGACTATAGGAACGAGTGCACTCATGGACCACATTAAGATCATTTCCAGCCCTCAGAACTCTGCGGCCTATACTGTTTCTTCTTAGCTCGACTGGATGTGCATCAGTCAATACCTCATAATACTGTGCACAGGCTCCGACACCTGTGCAACGCGGACATTCCCTGACCAAGGTAGAAGTGTCTGGCAGACCAGACACCGCGCTTACGTCTCGGCAGAGCAAGCTCACATCAGTTCCCGGAGCAGAGTTTGTCAAGCTCTGGCCTTTTCAGCATTCCCAATGCGCAACGGTTCTCTCCAGTTAAAAATCCCTAGAAGGTATAGGTTTTCATATGTAAAGATTAAGTTGTTATTGTAATGTGAGTAGATAGTGTAATAGTGTGTGATGTCATTAGTGTTTATGTTAGACTGGGGTACCGCGAAGCGCGCCAAACCCCACTTAGTAGGTGCTGCTAGCCCGCACCCTCCTGCGGGTGGGTAAAAGAATAAGAGCACTGATAAACCCCAGGAATCCAACATCAACACTGGGATGATGAAGCAAATGCCCTTAAGAGGTATAGCGAAGCCAGACGATACGATGTAAGAAACACTTGTTTAAATAAACTTCTCAAAAGTTAATTTATCTTTAAATAATTACAAACACTTCGTTGTGCTTTTCGTTGTTAACAGTGGCCATTTTTATAAACCTTGCATTAAAAAGTTTCCAAAAATACCTGGTAACATTCAATTAGACGTAGAAAGAACTAAAAATAACCTGACAATAATATTGTTACATACATTCTTATGAATTATTAAGAACCAGGTCACAAGGCCTTGAGAACGTAGCGGGGCCTATTGTTAAAGTAAATTGGGGTTGTTTAAAATAAGGGCAACCCTAAACTTGCCAGTTTACCATCACTTGGGGAATTAAATAAGACAGGCCTAAACCTAGTTTCGCTTAATTTGTTAGTTTTACTTGTACTGAAATAATAAATATAAATTTACAGTGTCTATGAAGTGATGTTTTACAAGAACTTTAGTCATTCTGATTTTAGAAATAAAACTGTAAACTGTCAATTTAGGAGTTATTCTTTATTTAAATGCAAATATGTGTATAGTGTATAGTTATCTTTTAGAACAAAATATTGTAATCACATAAAAAAACAAAAAAATAGCAACTGTTTTGCGTGCTAAGAAATACCCTATATATTGTACTATTTAGACTATATTTACCCAACATTTAAACGAACTTAGTACCTAACCATATTTATATTTATAAAATGTATTTTTATTAATTTCTTAGTGATATATTTCGTTTTAAAATTAACGTATTTGTTTAAAATCAAAATTTTTTAATTATAAAATTACAAGATATTTAAAAAGCTTCTTCATTAACACATAAATGTATATTTCTCCATACGTAATTTGTCTTTAACCCATGAGTGATTACTGCACGATAAAAATATAAAACAGGAAGTGAATTTCCTTACGATTTTTCATTTTCCTCTCTTTACACAATATGACGTTGAACTATTATATTATTTGTTACTATTTATTTGCTTTCTTTTATTCTAATTGTTTGTCACTAATAAAGCTGATGGTGGTTTATAATTCGTTATGCTTCGTTACTTTAAGGAACCTTTCTTCTATTATTTCATATACACCTTTATATAACAATAAAAACCTTGCTATGGGACAGTTGGCTTATATACAAAGTGCTGAATTTCAAACAGAAGCTATTCAGATCAAATCAACAAAGAGACATCAACTTTTTTAATTTTAATTATTGAATAAATTATTGACAAAACTTTATTAACATCAATTGTCATCCACCACAGGTGTTTAAAAATGTATCTAAATTTGATTGGATGAATAAAAATGTATTTTTTAAAATAGAAAATTTGTACAAATTAGAAGGAATTTACAAAATCACGTTAAAAAATGAAAAAAAATCAATTTCGGTGGATAGACTCCACTATAACCACATTCTAATGCAACAAATATGGTAACCTTTATGAATAATATGTAAAGGTTTTAAAAGAAGTTTAATAAATTGTAAATCTCCATCTACAAATATTTGTGTATACTCAAGGTTAGAGGTTTTTGAATATCACTTACTATAGAGTTATATGTGTATATGTAATATTTGTAAAAAGAGATCAATTATATAAACAGAAACGAACTATAGTAATATATCTACAGGAGTTATTGCTACACACTCATGTACTATACCCGTTGTCTATAGTATCACTTTGTATTGCATGTAAGTGTGTGTGTGTGTGTGTGTGTATGTGTTATTATATATATATATATATATATATATATATATATATATATATATATATATATATATATGTATGTGTGTGTGTGTGTGTGTGTGTGTGTGTGTGCGCGCGCGCGTGGGTGTGTGCGTGTGTGTGTGTGTTATTATATATGTGTGTGTGTGTGTGTGTGTGTGTGTGTGTTTGTGTGTGTATGTGTGTTTGTGTGAGTGTGTTGGAAGGGTCGTCTCTGTGTGTGTGCGTGTGTGTGTGTGTGTGTGTGTGTGTTTGTGTGAGTGTGTGTGCGTATGAGGCGCGCACGTATGTGTGTGTCTGAAAGTCTATGTGTGTAGGTCAAACGAAATACCAAATTAAAAAAATATGAAGTAAATATAAAAAACCCATCAATAAACCAGACATATATAACAGGAGTTCCATTAAAAATAATTGAACATTTTATTCTACGAAAACGAGGGCTGAACTAGTTTTGGATAAACAGTGGAAAAATTTTAAAATACACCGTTTATTCAAGTTATATTTTAGATTTTGTAGTAGCTGTAACTACTATTTAATATTTATTCTATGGGACTTGTATTTAAATAAAACTTTAGATGTAACCTTAATATGTAATAGTTTGAGAATGTAGCATTGGCGTTAGGAAAAGTATCAAATACCCTAAAACGTGGTATATCAAGAATAT
The DNA here is from genome assembly GCA_036971475.1 of Prosapia bicincta. Classification (NCBI taxonomy): domain Eukaryota; kingdom Metazoa; phylum Arthropoda; class Insecta; order Hemiptera; family Cercopidae; genus Prosapia; species Prosapia bicincta. Next base: position 6,547,520 of record JBAIZL010000003.1, on the reverse strand, counting down.
AAAGAGAAACAAGGCCAGAATTATATTTATGTCAATTTATTGTGTGAAACAATATTTCCGAAATTAAATTCCCCACACGTCACAAAACGTTTTATCTCCTGAGAAATATGCTCCTGAATCAAATTTGTACCTGGCCATTTTCTTCTTTACAATGTCGGCTTCTTCTCACTTTGTGAATCTTGTCATTGAGTTTAAATTTGGGACTCTATGTGAGAATGTTTATTTACTTACTTGTAGTTTAGGAATATTATTATTTTGTAACATTTAGTATTATATCATAAGATAATTACCGGCTATATTTTTTCCTCGAGAGTGTCCTACTGCATAAATTAAAACACTATTAAATAATTCTTTAAATTTTATTAAATTTTGACTGGTAACACTTTTCAACAGGTGTTTGAAATGAGATTTAATGGGATGTAACAACATAGCAATTTCTTATGATTTGGAATATCTAATATTTCGAAACGTTACCTTTCTCATGCAACAATATAACAAAGTTAGAACGACCAGAACTTCATTATTAAGCTCATCGTCTACTTTATTTTAATTTGTTTACAGCAAATGCTCAAAGAATGGTAGAAAAATACGAAGAAATTAAGGCGCTTTTAGTTTTATTTAAAGATATGAAGACAATCTGATAAGTATCCGCGCCGGATGAAAAAAAACTGGTCTTAATTTTGACAAAGTAAAGAAAGTCTGTGCTAAAGTTTGCCGGAATAATAAACCACCCACGAAGGAAATATAGAAGATCTGGAACTAGACAAAAAACAAGGAACTGTTGCAAAAACTAAAGGAATCAAATTTTAAACTGGCCCTTTTGATTACTTAATCTAAACGTTTCGTTTATTAAATTTTATAAGTTGTAAGTTATTATATTGAGACTACTAGTACTTTGTAAGTATAATTAAAAGCAATTCAATATTAATGAATCACTTTTACAATTAGTTATGACTATCCGAACTTTTCGTTTCCGTTTTTGATCACTCTGTGAAATCTTCATCAGTGTCTTCTGCTGGGATTTGTTACGTTAAGCGGTGACGATTTTAAAGGCAGGTTTTCGATAGTATCAAAGAGTATGTATAATTTTTATTGGGTTTGTTCGTTTAATATGTTTGTACTTTGTGTTTTTGTGTGTTTGTAGATTTCATATTGTTTTAGTGTGTTGAGATGTGGTTCTTCTTTGTTAATGTGTAAGATGTCTAAGTTTATAGTAAATGTCTGTGTATTTGTGTCTTCTTTCTTTTATGTGATTTTCGAATGCTGAGTTGGTGTTATGTTTGTGTTCCTTGACTCTTTGTTTGAAGATGCGACCAGTTTGGCCAATGTAGAATTTGTTGCACTTGCTGCAGTTTATTTTTGTTGTTGGTGTCGTGTTGTGTTTTGTATTGAAAATTGGTTATGAGTTTTTTAGTAAAGGCTTGATAAGGGCAACGAGGTAGTAGTAATAAGAAAATAAATATCTTTGACTAAATGACAAGTTTTTAAATTTACACAATGGTTTTAATCATAACTTCAAGTTCCTCAGTCTTTTAAAACTACTTCCGCTGTGATATTTTAAGCTTCATAGACTATTTGGAACAGTAGGTTTAGTTCCTTTCGCTATAAACTATAGCAACAAATAAAATCCATTTATAACATACTGTAGTTATGAGACTAGCAAACCCACTTCCACCGCCGGAAGGCCAGATCTGGGTCAGAGAGATTACGTGACCACATATGCAACTGAAATTACATTATTTTCTTTGACAGTTATAGCGTTTTACAATCACACTTTAGTACTTCAAGAAACTTGTAAAACTGACAAATTTAAGTACTTTATTCCTATGTTGACAGTTAAAATACATACTTTATATATACACCTATACTAGCTTCACCCAGCGCCCGTTGCTGCGCCCGAAATCATAATTCTGTAATGGAAGATGGAAAATCAATAATTAATTTTCCATTATTAAAAGCAGATCAACATATATAAATAATTATATTTCATTTACTGCAATGCTAGAGGAAATCAAATGGTTTTCATCGTTTCATTAGGCGTATAAACATATAAATTTAAGGTGCCTCAACACGAGAGCACGCAACATATAATTCCCCGTGAGAAATGTTCCAAATTTATTCCAGCAACGGTCAATGATTGTCATTGTGCCATTTTTATGGTTATTGCGGATGCAAGACGCAAAAAGGAAATTTTAGTCGTTTGAAATTGAAGGGTAAATCGGATGAAATTATCGGTACTCGTGGAATTAAGATCATCTCTCCTTTGAACTTGCCACTTATTATTTCTGCCTCGATCAAGTTGGGTGTCAAATTTCGTAAGAATATTATCGGCGCTACTACTTTTAATATCAATAAGTGTGGTGGCAATAATTGTACGTAGAGTTTAGCAATTTCAAACAATATAAAATAATAATTAAAGTATTTTAATTTTACATTAAATTTATAATTTTTCAATATAATTAAGTAACGCTAGAGTGGATATACATTTTAACAATAGACTTATGAAAGGTTGTACATTAAACCATCCTAAGCCCTGTGAATAGATCTGCACCAAACTTCACATGTACTATCATGGGACTATATTAAACAATCCCTCCAATTATCATTTACTTCTGTACCTCGATTTAGGCGTCCATAAGATACATAAAAACAACATAAATACATAAGTTTTTGAACCATCCAAAGCCTATGAGGCGGTCCTCTGTGCATGATCTGCACTAGTTTCATCAAATGAAGACCACGTCTTTACACATTAGAATTCATGAAATTTTCAAATGTACTAAAACACCATAAAAACATATTACACGAACAAACTCAATACAGATCACATACATTTCTGGACCACATTATAGATTGCCTGCCTTTAAAATCGCTGCAGTATAACCAAACAACGCTTCCATGCGGTCAATAAAGACACTGATGATATTCACCTACAGCGATCAAAACATTATTGTTTTAGTAAACCAAAAAATTAAAAAACACTTAGGCGATAGTTTGCTATTTCGTTATTTAATACAATAATACTTTCACGTGCGGGATATAGTCATAGACATTACAATTCCCGAGGATATTTATTTTTAGTTTCAACTCTTTATTTATTCCAAGAATAAAGTTTTAAAATGATAAGCTGGCTTTTAAATTGATTGAAGTTTAACTCGCAAAGCCTGCTTACTGTCCTTTAATGTATTACTTCCACTGCTTAAAGTCACACCTTCTACACCACTTCCTCACTAAATAAATCTTCCTGTAAACTCTGAAATAACTCACGAGTTTTATGTTCCACGTAGGAGTTGATTTTATGTGCTATATATTTACCTTGAATTATTTATTGCTGCAATGGCTTTTATTTTCTGAATTCCAACTCGGTTTATGTAACTGGGACAAGACGCGCCTAACATACATTCTTACGCGCAGTGCAGAAAACTATTGCCCTATTCTACACATTATTCACACAATGTATAAGACATGGTATTTTTGTGAAAATTCAACATCGACAAAGAATTCTTTTCAGAATTTTGTTTATAATTAGAAGCAGTCCTCTTTGTATTGTTTACTTGTATTCTATCATTATCAGAGTCTAAGTTAAAATACTAGTCCTGATATTACCAGAAGGAAATATTATTGGAAAATATTCCTTATTTTGATGAATAAAAATTTAGGTTTGATTATTGAATCAGAAATGATGACATAAGGTTAACGATATCGTTACGTTTTACTAATAATTAGTACATCATGAAATTAGGTCTCAGTTATATTCAGATTATTATTTTGTAAAACACCTTCCTATTTGAATAAGTATATCACAGAACTTCAAGAAATAGTGACATATGTTAGTGGGATGGATATATTAGGCGTTGTGATATCCTCAGCGACATGGTGAATAAAAAGAAATCAATAATAGCACAGGAAACCAATATATAAGAAGAAATAATTATTTGCATATAAAACCAATATATATATATATATATATATATATAAGAAGAAATATTAATTAGCACATGAAACCATTATATAAGAAGAAATAATTATTAGCATATGAAACGAATATATATATAAGAAGATATCATTAAAAGCACATGAAACCATTATATAAGAAGAAATAATTATTAGCATATAAAACCAATATATATAAGAAGATATCATTAAAAGCACATGAAACCATTATATAAGAAGAAATAATTATTAGCATATAAAACCAATATATATAAGAAGATATCATTAAAAGCACATGAAACCATTATATAAGAAGAAATAATTATTAGCATATAAAACCAATATATATAAGAAGAAATATTAATTAGCACATGAAACCATTATATAAGAAGAAATAATTATTAGCATATAAAACCAATATATATAAGAAGAAATATTAATTAGCACATGAAACCATTATATAAGAAGAAATAATTATTAGCATATAAAACCAATATATATAAGAAGATATCATTAAAAGCACATGAAACCATTATATAAGAAGAAATAATTATTAGCATATAAAACCAATATATATAAGAAGAAATATTAATTAGCACATGAAACCATTATATAAGAAGAAATAATTATTAGCATATAAAACCAATATATATAAGAAGAAATATTAATTAGCACATGAAACCATTATATAAGAAGAAATAATTATTAGCATATAAAACCAATATATATAAGAAGAAATATTAATTAGCACATGAAACCATTATATAAGAAGAAATAATTATTAGCATATAAAACCAATATATATAAGAAGAAATATTAATTAGCACATGAAACCATTATATAAGAAGAAATAATTATTAGCATATAAAACCAATATATATAAGAAGAAATATTAATTAGCACATGAAACCATTATATAAGAAGAAATAATTATTAGCATATAAAACTAATATATATAAGAAGAAATATTAATTAGCACATGAAACCATTATATAAGAAGAAATAATTATTAGCATATAAAACCAATATATATAAGAAGAAATATTAATTAGCACATGAAACCATTATATAAGAAGAAATAATTATTAGCATATAAAACCAATATATATAAGAAGAAATATTAATTAGCACATGAAACCATTATATAAGAAGAAATAATTATTAGCATATGAAACGAATATATATAAGAAGATATCATTAAAAGCACATGAAACCATTATATAAGAAGAAATAATAATTAGCACATGAAACCAATATATAAGAAGATATAATAATTAGCACATGAAACCAATATATAAGAAGATATCATTAAAAGCACATGAAACCATTATATAAGAAGAAATAATTATTAGCACATGAAACTATTATATAAGAAGAAATAATAATTAGCACATGAAACCAATATATAAGAATAAATAATAATTCGCACATGAAACCAATATATAAGAAGAAATAATAATTAACACATCAAACCAATATATAAGAAGATATCATTAAAAGCACATAAAACCATTATATAAGAAGAACTAATTATTAGCACATGAAATTATTATATAAGAAGAAATAATAATTAGCACATAAAACCAATATATAAGAAGAAATAATAATTAGCACATGAAACCAATATATAAGAAGAAATAGTAATTAGCACATGAAACCAATATATAAGAAGAAATAATAATTAGCACATGAAACCAATATATAAGAAAAAATAATAATTAGCACATAAAACCATTATATAAGAAGGAATAATTATTAGCAAATGAAATCAATATTTTAATATAAGAATATATCATTAAAAGCACATGAAACCAATATATATAAAGATATCATTATTAACACATGAAACCATTAAATAAGAAGAAATAATGAATAGCATATGAAACCAATATATAAGAAGATATCAATAATAGCACATGAAACCAGTATATAAGAAGAAATAATTAATAGCATATGAGACCAATATATAGAACGAAATTATTAATAAAACATTAATTCATTATATAACAAGTAATATAAAAAGAATTAAGTAAATTCCTACTTAAGTCAACAAAGACAAATTGTATCATTGTCTGTTTATTTCGAGTTTATTTCTTTATTTTATTCTTTACTTTCATTTTTAACCTTAGAGTACTATCTATGATATTGTGTGATAACCATATCAACAGTTTAAGGTAGTACATTTCATCTACATCTTTGAGAAATAGATATCCAGGTACTGGGAAGTGGGCGCACTCCCAAAGCGAGCTACGTTCTGCAACGAAAGCTCTCAGTTCGAATACCAATGGGCCAATCAAATTATTAAAATTCATTTATTGAATAAATATTTGAAGAAGACTTAATTAACATCAATTGTCATCCACTCTAGGATAAATCAAAATGTACATGAACTTCATTAGATGAATAAAATCCTATTTTATTAACGATTGAATATTTGTACAAGATATATATCAGGAGAGTGTGAGCTAATAGAAGGAACTCAACAAGCATCATCAATAGCAGATGTTGTTGCTGTTATGTCTATTGTTGTGCAAAGTGCAAAAAGTTCAGACTCCTCCAAAAGTCTTGATGACAAACTCTGCCCGTTCTGAAGCCCTGTAGCTGGAACATGGTCGACTGCACTACTCAAAGAAAGGGGTTGCCATTGCCACCAAAGAGGTTGGACTTCTGCCTGTTTGGACCACGGGAGGTATTTTAATTCCCTCCTACCACTCACAGGAAGAGCCTGTGGAGAGGCATTCCCCTATCCGCCACCTGGGGTGCAGACTCCCGTACTGAGATTAATAGCAGATGAAACCATTATATAAAAAGAAATCATTAATAGCACATAAAACCGTAATATAAGAAGAAACCATCAGTAGAGCATGAATTCTTTATATAACAAGATACAATTAATAGCACATTAAACCATTATATAAGATGAAATCCATAATAGCACATGAAACCGTAATATAAGAAGAAACCATTAGTATAGAATGAATTCTTTATATAAAAAGATACCATTAATAGCACATGAAACCATTATATACGATGAAATCATTAATATCACATGAAACCAGTATATAGGGAGAAATCATTAATAGCACATAAAACCAGTATATAGGTAGAAATCATTAATAGCACATGAAACCATTATATAAGATGAAATCATTAATATCACATGAAACCAGTATATAGGGATAAATCATTATTAGCACATAAAACCAGTATATAGGGAGAAATCATTAATAGCACATGAAACCATTATATAAGATGAAATCATTAATATCACATGAAACCAGTATATAGGGATAAATCATTATTAGCACATAAAACCAGTATATAGGGAGACATCATTAATAGCACATGAAACCATTATATAAGATGAAATCATTAATAACACATGAAACCAGTATATAGGGAGAAATCATTAATAGCACATGAAACCAGCATATAGGGATAAATCATTATTAGCACATAAAACCAGTATATAGGTAGAAATCATTAATAGCACATGAAACCAGTATATAGGTAGACATCATTAATAGCACATGAAACCAGTATATAGGGAGACATCATTAATAGCACATGAAACCAGTATATAGGGAGACATCATTAATAGCACATGAAACCAGTATATAGGTAGACATCATTAATAGCACATGAAACCAGTATATAGAGAGAAATCATTAATAGCACATGAAACCAGTATATAGGGAGACATCATTAATAGCACATGAAACCAGTATATAGGGAGACATCATTAATAGCACATGAAACCAGTATATAGGTAGACATCATTAATAGCACATGAAACCAGTATATAGGGAGACATCATTAATAGCACATGAAACCAGTATATAGGGAGACATCATTAATAGCACATGAAACCAGTATATAGGGAGACATCATTAATAGCACATGAAACCAGTATATAGGGAGACATCATTAATAGCACATGAAACCAGTATATAGGTAGACATCATTAATAGCACATGAAACCAGTATATAGAGAGAAATCATTAATAGCACATGAAACCAGTATATAGGTAGACATCATTAATAGCACATGAAACCAGTATATAGAGAGAAATCATTAATAGCACATGAAACCAGTATATAGGGAGACATCATTAATAGCACATGAAACCAGTATATAGGGAGACATCATTAATAGCACATGAAACCAGTATATAGGTAGACATCATTAATAGCACATGAAACCAGTATATAGAGAGAAATCATTAATAGCACATGAAACCAGTATATAGGGAGACATCATTAATAGCACATGAAACCAGTATATAGGGAGACATCATTAATAGCACATGAAACCAGTATATAGGTAGACATCATTAATAGCACATGAAACCAGTATATAGAGAGAAATCATTAATAGCACATGAAACCAGTATATAGGGAGACATCATTAATAGCACATGAAACCAATATATAAGATGAAATCATTAATAACACATGAAACCAGTATATAGGGAGAAATCATTAATAGCACATGAAACCAGCATATAGGGATAAATCATTATTAGCACATAAAACCAGTATATAGGTAGAAATCATTAATAGCACATGAAACCATTATTTAAGGTGAAATCATTAATAGCAAATGAAACCGTAATATAAGAAGTAACCATTAGGATAGCATGAATTCTTTATATAACAAGATACATTTAATAGCACATGAAACCATTATATAAGATTAAATCATTAATAGCACATCAAACAAGTATATAGGAAGAAATCATTAATAGCACGTGAAAATAGTATATAGAGAGAAATCATTAATAGCACATGAAACCAGTATATAGGGAGAAATCATTAATAGCACATGAAACCAGTATATAGGGAGAAATCATTAATAGCACGTGAAAATAGTATATAGGGAGAAATCATTAATAGCACATGAAACCATTATATAAGATTAAATCATTAATAGCACATCAAACAAGTATATAGGAAGAAATCATTAATAGCACGTGAAAATAGTATATAGAGAGAAATCATTAATAGCACATGAAACCATTATATAAGATTAAATCATTAATAGCACATCAAACAAGTATATAGGAAGAAATCATTAATAGCACGTGAAAATAGTATATAGAGAGAAATCATTAATAGCACATGAAACCAGTATATAGGGAGAAATCATTAATAGCACATGAAACCAGTATATAGGGAGAAATCATTAATAGCACGTGAAACCAGTATATAGGGAGAAATCATTAATAGCACATGAAACCAGTATATAGGGAGAAATCATTAATAGCACGTGAAAATAGTATATAGAGAGAAATCATTAATAGCACATGAAACCAGTATATAGGGAGAAATCATTAATAGCACATGAAACCAGTATATAGAGAGAAATCATTAATAGCACATGAAACCAGTATATAGGGAGACATCATTAATAGCACATGAAACCATTATATAAGATGAAATCATTAATAACACATGAAACCAGTATATAGGGAGAAATCATTAATAGCACATGAAACCAGCATATAGGGTTAAATCATTATTAGCACATAAAACCAGTATATAGGTAGAAATCATTAATAGCACATGAAACCATTATTTAAGGTGAAATCATTAATAGCAAATGAAACCGTAATATAAGAAGTAACCATTAGGATAGCATGAATTCTTTATATAACAAGATACATTTAATAGCACATGAAACCATTATATAAGATTAAATCATTAATAGCACATCAAACAAGTATATAGGAAGAAATCATTAATAGCACGTGAAAATAGTATATAGAGAGAAATCATTAATAGCACATGAAACCAGTATATAGGGAGAAATCATTAATAGCACATGAAACCAGTATATAGGGAGAAATCATTAATAGCACGTGAAAATAGTATATAGGGAGAAATCATTAATAGCACATGAAACCAGTATATAGAGAGAAATCATTAATAGCACATGAAACAAGTATAGAGAGAGAAATCATTAATAGCACATGAAACCAGTATATAGGGAGAAATCATTAATAGCACATGAAACCAGTATATAGGGAGAAATCATTAATAGCACATGAAAATAGTATATAGAGAGAAATCATTAATAGCACATGAAACCAGTATATAGAGAGAAATCATTAATAGCACATGAAACCAGTATATAGGGAGAAATCATTAATAGCACATGAAACCAGTATATAGGGAGAAATCATTAATAGAACGTGAAAATAGTATATAGGGAGAAATCATTAATAGCACATGAAACCAGTATATAGAGAGAAATCATTAATAGCACATGAAACCAGTATAAAGAGAGAAATCATTAATAGCACATGAAACCAGTATATAGGGAGAAATCATTAATAGCACATGAAACCAGTATATAGGGAGAAATCATTAATAGCACATGAAAATAGTATATAGGGAGAAATCATTAATAGCACATGAAACCAGTATATAGAGAGAAATCATTAATAGCACATGAAACCAGTATATAGGGAGAAATCATTAATAGCACATGAAAATAGTATATAGAGAGAAATCATTAATAGCACATGAAACCAGTATATAGGGAGAAATCATTAATAGCACATGAAACCAGTATATAGAGAGAAATCATTATTAGCACATGAAACCAGTATATAGGGAGAAATCATTAATAGCACATGAAAATAGTATATAGAGAGAAATCATTAATAGCACATGAAACCAGTATATAGGGAGAAATCATTAATAGCACGTGAAAATAGTATATAGAGAGAAATCATTAATAGCACATGAAACCAGTATATAGGGAGAAATCATTAATAGCAAATGAAACCGTAATATAAGAAGTAACCATTAGGATAGCATGAATTCTTTATATAACAAGATACATTTAATAGCACATGAAACAATTATATAAGATTAAATCATTAATAGCACATCAAACAAGTATATAGGAAGAAATCCTTAATAGCACGTGAAAAATAGTATATAGAGAGAAATCATTAATAGCACATGAAACCAGTATATAGGGAGAAATCATTAATAGCACATGAAACCAGTATATAGGGAGAAATCATTAATAGCACGTGAAAATAGTATATAGGGAGAAATCATTAATAGCACATGAAACCAGTATATAGAGAGAAATCATTAATAGCACATGAAACCAGTATATAGAGAGAAATCATTAATAGCACATGAAACCAGTATATAGGGAGAAATCATTAATAGCACGTGAAAATAGTATATAGAGAGAAATCATTAATAGCACATGAAACCAGTATATAGGGAGAAATCATAATTAGCACATGAAACCAGTATATAGAGAGAAATCATTAATAGCACATGAAACCAGTATATAGAGAGAAATCATTAATAGCACATGAAAATAGTATATAGAGAGAAATCATTAATAGCACATAAAACCAGTATATAGGGAGAAATCATTAATAGCACGTGAAAATAGTATATAGAGAGAAATCATTAATAGCACATGAAACCAGTATATAGGGAGAAATCATTAATAGCACATGAAACCGTCAGTAGAGCATGAATTCTTTATATAACAAGATACCATTATTAGCACATGAAACCAGTATATAAGAATAAATCATTAATAGCACATCAAACAAGTATATAGGGAGAAATCATTAATAGCACGTGAAAATAGTATATAGAGAGAAATCATTAATAGCACATGAAACCAGTATATAGGGAGAAATCATTAATAGCACATGAAACCAGTATATAGGGAGAAATCATTAATAGCACATGAAACCGTAATATAAGAAGAAACCATCAGTAGAGCATGAATTCTTTATATAACAAGATACCATTATTAGCACACGAAACCATTATATAAGATGTAATCATTAATAGCAGATGAAACCAGTATATAGAGAGAAATCATTATTAGCACATGAAACCAGTATATAGGGAGAAATTATTAATAGCACATGAAACCAGTATATAGAGAGAAATCATTATTAGCACATGAAACCAGTATATAGGGAGAAATTATTAATAGCACATGAAACCGTAATATAAGAAGAAACCATTAGTAGAGCATGAATTCTTTATATAACAAGATACCATTAATAGCACATGAAACCATTATATAAGATGAAATCATTAATAGCACATGAAACCAGTATATAGGGAGAAATCATTAATTGCACATAAAACCAGTATATAGGGAGAAATCATTATTAGCATATGAAACCAGTATATAGAGAGAAATCATTATTAGCACATGAAAACATTATATAAGAGGAAATCATTGATAGCACATGAAACCGTATTATCAGAAGAAACCATTAATAGAGCATGAGTTCTTTATATAACAAGATTACCATTAATAGCACATGAAACCATTATATAAGAAGAAATCATTAATAGCACATGAAACCAGTATATAGGGAGAAATCATTAATAGCACATAAAACCAGTATATAGGGAGAAATCATTATTAGCATATGAAACCAGTATATAGAGAGAAATCATTATAAGCACATGAAAACATTATATAAGAGGAAATCATTGATAGCACATGAAACCGTAATATAAGAAGAAACCATTAATAGAGCATGAGTTCTTTATATAACAAGATTACCATTATTAGCACATGAAACCAGTATATAGGGAGAAATCATTAATAGCACATGAAACCAGTATATAGAGAGAAATCATTATTAGTACATGAAACCAGTATATAGGGAGAAATCATTAATAGCACATGAAACCAGTATATAGGGAGAAATCATTATTAGCACATAAAACCAGTATATAGGGAGAAATCATTATTAGCACATGAAACCAGTATATAGGGAGAAATCATTAATAGCACATGAAACCAGTATATAGGGAGAAATCATTAATAGCACATAAAACCAGTATATAGAGAGAAATCATTAATAGCACATGAAACCAGTATATAGAGAGAATTCATTATTAGCACATGAAACCAGTATATAGGGAGAAATCATTAATAGCACATAAAACCAGTATATAGGGAGAAATCATTAATAGCACATGAAACCAGTATATAGGGAGAAATCATTAATAGCACATGAAACCAGTATATAGGGAGAAATCATTAATAGCACATGAAACCAGTATATAGGGAGAAATCATTATTAGCACATGAAACCAGTATATAGAGAGAAATCCTTAATAGCACATGAAACCCGTATATAGGGAGAAATCATTAATAGCACATAAAACCTGTATATAGGGAGAAATCATTATTAGCACATGAAACCAATATATAGAGAGAAATCATTATTAGCACATGAAACCAGTATATAGGGAGAAATCATTAATAGCACATGAAACCAGTATATAGGGAGAAATCATAAATAGCACATAAAACCAGTATATAGGGAGAAATAATTAATGGCACATGAAAACATTATATAAGAGGAAATCATTGATAGCACATGAAACCGTAATATAAGAAGAAACCATCAGTAGAGCATGAGTTCTTTATATAACAAGATTACCATTAATAGCACATGAAACCATTATATAAGATGAAATCATTAATAGCACATGAAACCGTAATATAAGAAGAAACCATCAGTAGAGCATGAATTCTTTATATAAAAAGATACCATTAATAGCACATGAAACCATTATATAAGATGAAATCATTATTAGCACATGAAACCAGTATATAGGGAGAAATCATTAATAGCACATGAAACCAGTATATAGGGAGAAATCATTATTAGCACATGAAACCAGTATATAGAGAGAAATCATTAATAGCACATGAAACCAGTATATAGGGAGAAATCATTAATAGCACATAAAACCAGTATATAGGGAGAAATCATTATTAGCACATGAAACCAGTATATAGAGAGAAATCATTAATAGCACATGAAACCAGTATATAGGGAGAAATCATTAATAGCACATGAAACCAGTATATAGGGAGAAATCATAAATAGCACATAAAACCAGTATATAGGGAGAAATAATTAATTGCACATGAAAACATTATATAAGAGGAAATCATTGATAGCACATGAAACCGTAATATAAGAAGAAACCATTAGTAGAGCATGAGTTCTTTATATAAAAAGATACCATTAATAGCACATGAAACCATTATATAAGATGAAATCATTAATAGCACATGAAACCGTAATATAAGAAGAAACCATCAGTAGAGCATGAATTCTTTATATAAAAAGATACCATTAATAGCACATGAAACCATTATATAAGATGAAATCATTATTAGCACATGAAACCAGTATATAGGGAGAAATCATTATTAGCACATGAAACCAGTATATCGAGAGAAATCATTAATAGCACATGAAACCAGTATATAGGGAGAAATCATTAATAGCACATAAAACCAGTATATAGGGAGAAATCATTATTAGCACATGAAACCAGTATATAGAGAGAAATCATTATTAGCACATGAAACCAGTATATCGAGAGAAATCATTAATAGCACATGAAACCAGTATATAGGGAGAAATCATTAATAGCACATAAAACCAGTATATAGGGAGAAATCATTATTAGCACATGAAACCAGTATATAGAGAGAAATCATTAATAGCACATGAAACCAGTATATAGGGAGAAATCATTATTAGCACATGAAACCAGTTTATAGAGAGAAATCATTATTAGCACATGAAACCAGTATATAGAGAGAAATCATTATTAGCACATGAAACCAGTATATCGAGAGAAATCATTAATAGCACATGAAACCAGTATATAGGGAGAAATCATTAATAGCACATGAAACCAGTATATAGGGAGAAATCATAAATAGCACATAAAACCAGTATATAGGGAGAAATAATTAATTGCACATGAAAACATTATATAAGAGGAAATCAATGATAGCACATGAAACCGTAATATAAGAAGAAACCATTAGTAGAGCATGAGTTCTTTATATAAAAAGATACCATTAATAGCACATGAAACCATTTTATAAGATGAAATCATTAATAGCACATGAAACCGTAATATAAGAAGAAACCATCAGTAGAGCATGAATTCTTTATATAAAAAGATACCATTAATAGCACATGAAACCATTATATAAGATGAAATCATTATTAGCACATGAAACCAGTATATAGGGAGAAATCATTAATAGCACATGAAACCAGTATATAGGGAGAAATCATTATTAGCACATGAAACCAGTTTATAGAGAGAAATCATTAATAGCACATGAAACCAGTATATAGGGAGAAATCATTAATAGCACATAAAACCAGTATATAGGGAGAAATCATTATTAGCACATGAAACCAGTATATAGAGAGAAATCATTATTAGCACATGAAACCAGTATATAGGGAGAAATCATTAATAGCACATGAAACCAGTATATAGGGAGAAATCATTATTAGCACATGAAACCAGTATATAGAGAGAAATCATTAATAGCACATGAAACCAGTATATAGGGAGAAATCATTAATAGCACATAAAACCAGTATATAGGGAGAAATCATTATTAGCACATGAAACCAGTATATAGAGAGAAATCATTATTAGCACATGAAACCAGTATATAGAGAGAAATCATTAATAGCACATGAAACCAGTATATAGGGAGAAATCATTAATAGCACATAAAACCAGTATATAGGGAGAAATCATTATTAGCACATGAAACCAGTATATAGAGAGAAATCATTAATAGCACATGAAACCAGTATATAGGGAGAAATCATTAATAGCACATGAAACCAGTATATAGGGAGAAATCATAAATAGCACATAAAACCAGTATATAGGGAGAAATAATTAATTGCACATGAAAACATTATATAAGAGGAAATCATTGATAGCACATGAAACCTTAATATAAGAAGAAACCATTAGTAGAGCATGAGTTCTTTATATAAAAAGATACCATTAATAGCACATGAAACCATTATATAAGATGAAATCATTAATAGCACATGAAACCGTAATATAAGAAGAAACCATCAGTAGAGCATGAATTCTTTATATAAAAAGATACCATTAATAGCACATGAAACCATTGTATAAGATGAAATCATTATTAGCACATGAAACCAGTATATAGGGAGAAATCATTAATAGCACATGAAACCAGTATATAGGGAGAAATCATTATTAGCACATGAAACCAGTATATAGAGAGAAATCATTAATAGCACATGAAACCAGTATATAGGGAGAAATCATTAATAGCACATAAAACCAGTATATAGGGAGAAATCATTATTAGCACATGAAACCAGTATATAGAGAGAAATCATTATTAGCACATGAAACCAGTATATAGGGAGAAATCATTAATAGCACATGAAACCAGTATATAGGGAGAAATCATTATTAGCACATGAAACCAGTATATAGAGAGAAATCATTAATAGCACATGAAACCAGTATATAGGGAGAAATCATTAATAGCACATAAAACCAGTATATAGGGAGAAATCATTATTAGCACATGAAACCAGTATATAGGGAGAAATCATTAATAGCACATGAAACCAGTATATAGGGAGAAATCATTATTAGCACATAAAACCAGTATATAGGGAGAAATCATTATTAGCACATGAAACCAGTATATAGGGAGAAATCATTAATAGCACATGAAACCAGTATATAGGGAGAAATCATTAATAGCACATAAAACCAGTATATAGAGAGAAATCATTAATAGCACATGAAACCAGTATATAGAGAGAAATCATTATTAGCACATGAAACCAGTATATAGGGAGAAATCATTAATAGCACATAAAACCAGTATATAGGGAGAAATCATTAATAGCACATGAAACCAGTATATAGGGAGAAATCATTAATAGCACATGAAACCAGTATATAGGGAGAAATCATTAATAGCACATGAAACCAGTATATAGGGAGAAATCATTATTAGCACATGAAACCAGTATATAGAGAGAAATCCTTAATAGCACATGAAACCCGTATATAGGGAGAAATCATTAATAGCACATAAAACCTGTATATAGGGAGAAATCATTAATAGCACATGAAACCAGTATATAGGGAGAAATCATAAATAGCACATAAAACCAGTATATAGGGAGAAATAATTAATGGCACATGAAAACATTATATAAGAGGAAATCATTGATAGCACATGAAACCGTAATATAAGAAGAAACCATCAGTAGAGCATGAGTTCTTTATATAACAAGATTACCATTAATAGCACATGAAACCATTATATAAGATGAAATCATTAATAGCACATGAAACCGTAATATAAGAAGAAACCATCAGTAGAGCATGAATTCTTTATATAAAAAGATACCATTAATAGCACATGAAACCATTATATAAGATGAAATCATTATTAGCACATGAAACCAGTATATAGGGAGAAATCATTAATAGCACATGAAACCAGTATATAGGGAGAAATCATTATTAGCACATGAAACCAGTATATAGAGAGAAATCATTAATAGCACATGAAACCAGTATATAGGGAGAAATCATTAATAGCACATAAAACCAGTATATAGGGAGAAATCATTATTAGCACATGAAACCAGTATATAGAGAGAAATCATTATTAGCACATGAAACCAGTATATAGGGAGAAATCATTAATAGCACATGAAACCAGTATATAGGGAGAAATCATTATTAGCACATGAAACCAGTATATAGAGAGAAATCATTAATAGCACATGAAACCAGTATATAGGGAGAAATCATTAATAGCACATAAAACCAGTATATAGGGAGAAATCATTATTAGCACATGAAACCAGTATATAGAGAGAAATCATTATTAGCACATGAAACCAGTATATAGAGAGAAATCATTAATAGCACATGAAACCAGTATATAGGGAGAAATCATTAATAGCACATAAAACCAGTATATAGGGAGAAATCATTATTAGCACATGAAACCAGTATATAGAGAGAAATCATTAATAGCACATGAAACCAGTATATAGGGAGAAATCATTAATAGCACATGAAACCAGTATATAGGGAGAAATCATAAATAGCACATAAAACCAGTATATAGGGAGAAATAATTAATTGCACATGAAAACATTATATAAGAGGAAATCATTGATAGCACATGAAACCGTAATATAAGAAGAAACCATTAGTAGAGCATGAGTTCTTTATATAAAAAGATACCATTAATAGCACATGAAACCATTATATAAGATGAAATCATTAATAGCACATGAAACCGTAATATAAGAAGAAACCATCAGTAGAGCATGAATTCTTTATATAAAAAGATACCATTAATAGCACATGAAACCATTATATAAGATGAAATCATTATTAGCACATGAAACCAGTATATAGGGAGAAATCATTAATAGCACATGAAACCAGTATATAGGGAGAAATCATTATTAGCACATGAAACCAGTTTATAGAGAGAAATCATTAATAGCACATGAAACCAGTATATAGGGAGAAATCATTAATAGCACATAAAACCAGTATATAGGGAGAAATCATTATTAGCACATGAAACCAGTATATAGAGAGAAATCATTATTAGCACATGAAACCAGTATATAGGGAGAAATCATTAATAGCACATGAAACCAGTATATAGGGAGAAATCATTATTAGCACATGAAACCAGTATATAGAGAGAAATCATTAATAGCACATGAAACCAGTATATAGGGAGAAATCATTAATAGCACATAAAACCAGTATATAGGGAGAAATCATTATTAGCACATGAAACCAGTATATAGAGAGAAATCATTATTAGCACATGAAACCAGTATATAGAGAGAAATCATTAATAGCACATGAAACCAGTATATAGGGAGAAATCATTAATAGCACATAAAACCAGTATATAGGGAGAAATCATTATTAGCACATGAAACCAGTATATAGAGAGAAATCATTAATAGCACATGAAACCAGTATATAGGGAGAAATCATTAATAGCACATGAAACCAGTATATAGGGAGAAATCATAAATAGCACATAAAACCAGTATATAGGGAGAAATAATTAATTGCACATGAAAACATTATATAAGAGGAAATCATTGATAGCACATGAAACCTTAATATAAGAAGAAACCATTAGTAGAGCATGAGTTCTTTATATAAAAAGATACCATTAATAGCACATGAAACCATTATATAAGATGAAATCATTAATAGCACATGAAACCGTAATATAAGAAGAAACCATCAGTAGAGCATGAATTCTTTATATAAAAAGATACCATTAATAGCACATGAAACCATTATATAAGATGAAATCATTATTAGCACATGAAACCAGTATATAGGGAGAAATCATTAATAGCACATGAAACCAGTATATAGGGAGAAATCATTATTAGCACATGAAACCAGTATATAGAGAGAAATCATTAATAGCACATGAAACCAGTATATAGGGAGAAATCATTAATAGCACATAAAACCAGTATATAGGGAGAAATCATTATTAGCACATGAAACCAGTATATAGAGAGAAATCATTATTAGCACATGAAACCAGTATATAGGGAGAAATCATTATTAGCACATGAAACCAGTATATAGAGAGAAATCATTATTAGCACATGAAACCAGTATATAGAGAGAAATCATTAATAGCACATGAAACCAGTATATAGGGAGAAATCATTAATAGCACATAAAACCAGTATATAGGGAGAAATCATTATTAGCACATGAAACCAGTATATAGAGAGAAATCATTAATAGCACATGAAACCAGTATATAGGGAGAAATCATTAATAGCACATGAAACCAGTATATAGGGAGAAATCATTATTAGCACATGAAACCAGTATATAGAGAGAAATCATTATTAGCACATGAAACCAGTATATAGAGAGAAATCATTAATAGCACATGAAACCAGTATATAGGGAGAAATCATTATTAGCACATGAAACCAGTATATAGGGAGAAATCATTAATAGCACATGAAACCAGTATATAGGGAGAAATCATTATTAGCACATGAAACCAGTATATAGGGAGAAATCATTAATAGCACATGAAACCAGTATATAGGGAGAAATCATTAATAGCACATGAAACCAGTATATAGGGAGAAATCATTATTAGCACATGAAACCAGTATATAGGGAGAAATCATTAATAGCACATGAAACCAGTATATAGGGAGAAATCATTATTAGCACATGAAACCAGTATATAGAGAGAAATCATTAATAGCACACGAAACCATTAAATAACACATCATTAAAAATCATTAGGAATACATTAAACGATTTGTAACACTATTTATTACGATTATAGGTAACAAATATTCCCGTTATATGTTACATAGCTAATAAATAACCTGTAACGTTGTGTGTATTATAATTGAATTGATAAGGTGTATGTTTCAAGAAAGACACTTTTTAGGAAAAATAGAAATCAAGAAAATATTATACATGAGTTCGAAGTACAAACTAAAATTGAACAAAGGAAAATTATATACTAATTACACTCTTTTTAAAATACTAAATCTCTTTGATTATGAAGTTATTCAATTTTGAACAATTAATATTACACTTAATTTGTGATATAGATATGAGACATCTACTAGTAAGGTGTTTCATGAATTAAATGTATTATGCATCTAAATATAGAATTCATAACACCAGGTGGCTTAGTTACTTATTTATAAGTTTGGAAAGTAACACAAAATTTAACATTTTCACTATTTAACCGGCCTACACTTTTAACAACATTAAAATTTACTTATTTGTATTCAATTTTGAAGTGAAATATTGTACCAAGTTATTTTATCACTTACGTGGAAAGCTTATGTAGAATTGGTCATTTCTGTTAGTTCCTTCCCCCATGATTCTGTTTAGATTGGCCTGGATGTAGCATCGTGAGATGTAATTAATTAGATAATTTAAAGCAAAAACAAAATAACACTTTAAGAGCTCATTTTAAATAATTGGTGTGAAAATATTCTAACTAAACATTGTTTCTGTTTTAAAAGAAACTTCTGTGGATCATATTTCCATGATCCCTTCTCCCTCGAATTTAATCCATTATGAAAATAAACTTTTCGCTCCGACAGCTCAAGGTGAAGGGGGGGATAATTATAGCTTCGCGGCAACTATTAAACTTCCACGAATCCCTCTGCGCTCATCTTAGGCCTGTAGAAATCTGATATCTTGAGAATAAAATGTAGCACAAGAGAATAAAACCATTAATATAAAACACGGAATCATTATGTAACAGGAAACATTATTATCACATGAAGCAATATATTAGCACCCATATGTAAATAGAAATCAATAATATAACACACAAAATAAATCTTTACTGTTTTTTATACATTATTTATGAACAAATTAAAATTTTTAAAAAAATGTTTAAATAACTGTTTCGATATTTTTTTTAATGCTAGTGAATAGTATTAATATTATTTTATTTACTAAAACAATGTTACACACTGTATAGAATCATTTTAGCCATGAAACCATTACGGGTAAATAAGAATAAAATCATTAATATAACATACGATATCATTATGTAACAAGAAATCATTACTATCACATTTCTTACATTATTATAGTTAAGAAATCAATAATATAACACACAAAATCATTATTTAAAAGGGAATCATTATTAGCATATGAAATCATTATGTAACAACAAATAATTGTTATAGCAAATAAATGATTATGCAAGAAGAAATCATTATTATAGCACATAAAGTCATAATATCACAAGAAAGCAATAATAAAGGAGACCTACATGAAATCAATATACAAGGAAAACTCATTATTATACCTCATTAAAGCATGTGTGCGACAAGAAATCGTTACTACAGCACATGCAATCATTAGACAAGTGCAACTCAATAACATAGCACATGAAATCGTTATATATATAATAAAATCAATATATAAGAAGAAATAGTTAGATTATTAAGTATTTGTAAAAATAAAACTTTGATATAGGGTCTATCAAGTGAGATCCATATATAACAAAAACCCCTACCATTGTAACGATGTCAACTTATTTAATTTAGACTTGAATGAAGTATTAAAAATTAGATTTATACCGGTGTTAATACGATATTTTTTACACAATATATTATTTATATAGATTTGTGATGTTTTAATTTTTTTTTTTCAATGAAACATTTATTTCTCATATATATTATTTGTAATGAGGTAAAATCATTAAATGTCCTGTATTTTACTTCTATGTTATTCGAAACCCGTTTACTTACAACTTCCGCCGGAAGTAATACGGTGATATCGAATTCCTCGCTAAAATTGCATTCCTCTGACGGACGTCCAACTAACGGAAGTCCAACTGACGGAAGTCCAACTGACGGAACTCCAACTAACGGAAGCTGCCAGAACGATGATCATTTCACTTCTATGTTATTCAAACCCCGTTTACTTC
The DNA here is from genome assembly GCA_036971475.1 of Prosapia bicincta. NCBI lineage: Eukaryota > Metazoa > Arthropoda > Insecta > Hemiptera > Cercopidae > Prosapia > Prosapia bicincta. The sequence goes on along the minus strand of JBAIZL010000003.1, from coordinate 6,525,214 downwards.
CCACTTCCGCCGGAAGTAATACGGTGATATCGAATTCCTCGCTAAAATTACATTCCAACTGACGGAAGTCCAACTAACGGAAGTGCAACTAACGGAAGCTGCCAGAACGATGATCTTTCCACTTCTAAGTCGTTTTATTCTCTTAGAGATTTCTTTAAATCCGGATTCGAAATTTATTTTGAATATACATATGTATTTACATTTTATAAACATT
>JBAIZL010000003.1:6445000-6520000 GCA_036971475.1 Prosapia bicincta | reverse complement strand
TATGTTTTCTTAAAATTAGCAAGATACAACACAAATGTAATTCAAGGATAAAGAAATGCATACTGTGCTATGCATATTTAAATTAATAGATTTTAAAATAAAAAATAAATAAATATTTTTTAACTAACTTGCAAACAAACTGAGTATTCTTTTAAACAAGTTTCTTACACTCTCCTACAATCGATTTCGCCAAGTCATTTCGCCGATTATATGTCTTTCAAAAGAACTCCTTCCCCGGGATGACTCACCCGTAAAGGGTAAAATTCTCAGCAAGTTAGGTTTTTTGTTCTTTAAGTCAAGTGACTTGTTCTCTGGCAGATTCTGGCGAGCACTGCACAGCGTTCGTAGTTTTGGCTACGAACGGCTCGTTTCAAAATACTTGCTCTGCAGCGGGCGCGCGGATGGTTATGCGCTTGAGAGTTGGTCAACGAAAGGGTTGACGGCTGGGTAAGTGAGCGTATGATTTGTGGTTGAGCTGGTGGTGAGGTGGTGAGCGGGCCCGTTGCAGTTAGTAAGATGACGCCCAACGTGGGGCCGACGGTAAAGTTGAGGACTTTCCCGTATAAACAATATCGGTCTCTATAAAAAATTAACAAAAAGACATGGCGAAATTCGACCTAGGAAGTGTAAGAAATAAATAATACAGAGGTAAAGAGAAAGTTAGGTGGTATTTTTTGTTCGAAACACTGATAAATTAATTAAAAATAGGTTAGAAAAGAAAAATAGGGGTAAATTTTAGTAGGAGAAATAGTTTAAAAAAGAGTTAGGAAAATAAAATAGGGGTAAATAGTAGTAAGAAAAAAGAAGGAAACACACCGACGGACGCGCACAAACGAAACACACGCACGACATCCAGCGACACTTTCTTATAAATAAAAGGAATTTATAGGAGAAGTATAGAAATAGTATAGAGGTAGGAAGGAAAGGGATAGACACAAGAAGTAGATAAAAAGAACAGAAGCCATGGCAACACAAAAACAGCAGGAAAGAAGTGAAATGGAAAAGCTAATGGCGATGCTAAGGAAAGAAAAAGAACAGGAGATGTTAGAAAGAAAACAAGAAAAAGAAAAGGATGAGGCTAAAAGACAAAAGGAGAAGGAACAAGAAAAATTAGAAAGAAATATAGGAGAAGGAACAGGAGAGATGAGAAAGGGAGACAGAAAGGAAGGAGGAAGAGATGAGAAGATATAAAGAGAGAGAACAAACCGAATTAAGATGGCAAAATGAAGAAGCGAGAAGGATAAGAGAAGCGGAAGAGAAAGAAGCTAGGAGAAAAATAAAACAGAAGGAAAGAGAAAAGGAGAAAAAAGATCAGAAGGAAAGGGAGAAGAAGGAGAGGGAAGAGATGAGGTTATTTATGGAAAAAATAACCGGGAGCTTTAAGAGTCATAAAGAGGACATGACTCAACATTTAACTAGCATGGACGATAGAGTGTCCACCAACGAAAAGAAGGTCGACCAACTGGAAGCGAGAATAGAGAAGGAGGAGGAAACCCAGCTGGAACGGGATAAGAAAATAGGAGACCTGGAGACAGGCATAAGGAAAGTGGAATCCAGCGTAAAAAAGGTCAACGACAAAATCAGAAGCGCAGTGTCACAAGGTGCCAGCGTCAGCTGGATAAGGCCCAGAGCGTGGGACTACCAGGAGATGACTAGTATGAAAAAGATAGACTACTACGGGAAGGACAACGAGGATCCCGTGGCCTTCATGAAGGAAATGGAAGGGCTCTTCAAAGAAGTCGATCCGACGATGGAGGACGACACAAAGCTAAAGATAATTGCAAGGAACTTAAGAGGAACAGCAGAAGCCTGGTGGAAGGCAGTGGTGAAGCCGGGGGACCAGTATGAGCAGTTTAAGGCTACGTTTTTAGCCAGGCACTGGGGTTTTGCTGCACAAGAGAAGATAAGGAGGCAGCTAGACACCGGCAAATATTACGAGATGGGACCATACAGCAAGTCCGAGTACTTTCAAAGCAAGAGATTTGGACCCGCCAACACCAAAACGTTACCTCGTAAATAAGGTGATGACGGATTTCGGAAGGGAGGTCCGGAATGCTAGCCTTGGCGTTCATAGGGAGTCAGTGGCCAGTGCCATTGATTTCCTAAACGGCGTGGAGACGGATAACGGGAGCAGGGGTATAAATATAAGAGTGGTGCCGCCAAGGTACCAACAGAGGCCACCTCCAAATATGAGGCCTCCTCACTTTAGGAACACCACCAATGGAAACCCCAGGACAGAAAGAGAGTCCAGGCCATCTCCAAGACAGAACGTGACACCGGGAAATCGAGCAAGAAGTCCAAAAAACGAAGCGGGAAGGTCTCGTGCGCAATAGAAGGAAAAAACAAAATAGAGACAGACAAAGGCAAAGGAAAGGAACCGAGACCCGGAAAATAGAAATAGAAAAAGGTATTGGTAGTATGAAGGAGAATAAGGGACCAGTAGAGAAAAAAGAGAGGCAAAAGGGAGTTAGGTCTGAGGGAGAATTGAGCAAGAACGTGCTGGAAGGGAGAGGCAAAAGGGTACAGGATGGAACCAGGGTGATGGGTGGGGCAGATCCCAAAGACGCTGTAGAACAGCTACCGAGTAGCAGTAGAGAAGGAAAGGAAGAAATGAGAGGGAAAGGAGGCAGCAGGAAGCTGCGAAACAAGGAAGCCCGACGAGTTCCAGTAACCTAGCACTGCACAGCGTTCGTAGCAGACTCGTTTCAAAATTCTTGCTCTGCAGCGGGCGCGTGGATGGTTATGCGCTTGAGAGTTGGTCAACGAAAGGTTTGACGGCTGGGTAAGTGAGCGTATGATTTGTGGTTGAGCTGGTGGTGAGGTGGTGAGCGGGCACGTTGGAGTGTATGTGTGTGTGAATGTGTGCATATGTGTGTGTGTGTGAGTGTGTGCATGTGTGTGTGTGTGTGTGTGTGTGTGTATGTTTGTGTTGAGACGTAAATAATGTAAAAACTGTAAAATACGATCAAAAACGAATAAATGCTAGGAAATAACAGAAAACGAATTTAACAGTGACACTATAAGAAGTGGAATTTTCTTCTGCTTGATATTTATCGTCCCTGTTTGCTGGGATTTTGATAAATAGATGTCAGATAGAAAGGTAGTCTACATTTCTTTAAGACTGTAACTTTTGAAGTAAAACATTCCGTATCATATGTCAGACATGATTAAAATATAGCAAGTTTAAAGTACACAATAAATATACTACACTCTCAACATTCCATTACTCTAACTATTAATATATATTCTAGCTTTAAGACATTGTTGTATTATACTGTATTGTAAAAGGAGATTTTATTTTTCAAAATACTTTTATAAAATAGTATTGCCAACAATCTTCTATTCAATGTTTTCATTCAGTAAACCGAAAACCGATGACTACCCCAATTATTAAAACAATGCAACAACAACAAAATAACACCAAGCTTTTCCTCATACGAAGAGCATTCTATTACCACAGATGAAGTCAGGATATTATCTTCTTTCCTAATAGCTTAATGTTATCAAGTACGAACATTTTTTTAGTTTTTACACTGACCAAAGACGAAAACTCTCATACAAATTTTAAAATGATGACATTGTTAAATGCAGATTTTGTAGTTGTTATTGGTTGCATTGGTATAAATGTCATCAGAATAAATAGCATTTTTAAGACTTTAATAAAAAAAAGTAAACTCACATTTGAATAAAAAAAAAGTATGAACAAAACATAAATAATAATTTCAACGGAATAGATTTCGTGTCATTTTCGACAAACTATTCATAAAACGGCACCATTGAAGAAGTTATTGGAAAATTTTAATCCGAAAAGACCGATGACATGCCTAATAGACACCGCAACACCCTTTGTATTCCTTTGAAAATTATACATTCTATGATGACTTAAAGTCATCTGGTAGTGAGAGAGAGGGTGGTTGTGATATCAGTTGTCATCAGCACGAGCATGATAAGGAAGTGTTTGAAAGATACCCAAATGTAAAGACCGTACTGGAAACATTGGGAAAAAGAAGGTTCTCCTTCAGTCACAAGAAAATGAGGTTCCAGAGCTGGCAGGACCATTATGGCTGTATGCTTTAGTTCACTCAACTAATTAGGTATCCCACCATATATATACCCGTATATATACATAACTTGCTTTTAAAATGGTTTTTAACCGTTTATGAAAATACATTTTGTGCGTCTTTCTATTTTTAACAAAACTCTATATTTTATGCCACAAAATTTAATTAAAATATTATCTATATATAAGTTATTAGTAACATATATATAGTACACTATGTTTTTTGAAGTGAGAATTATTGTCACTCATATTTCTTAGGTACAAAACAAATAATATATGTAATAAAGATTAAGTTAACGACGAGTTGAGAAAAAGATAATAAATTAACCTTAAAAGGCATTTTAAATATATTTAGGTCATACTTTCATATTTACTACTTCATAAAGTATAATTATACATTATATATATATATATATATTTACTTCCCTTTTTACGAAGTTATTCTCCCGTTTTGTAATTACCACAGGATGCGCTAAACAAAACAGGAAACAATTAATAACAATCCCGATAGAAAGAGACAAAATAAAAAAATAATTCAGAAACAATTTCTATCTCAGGAAAAGTAATTACTTCTGGAGAGCTGTAGACGAAGTTTTTGTGACAATATCAAATTTCGTGGTATAGATTGCTTCATACACAAATATATTTCATTAACATGTAAACTAGAAAAAGACTATTTCTCCGACTTTCTATTAAAATGGCGGCTTATTCTAAAAACGAATTATAATGGTTATATTCTATAAATATTATTTTTTTTTTCAGGAGAAATGTTTTATCTGTGTAAATAGATTCAACTAGATGTTAAGAGAAAGTGAAACCGTTTTCGAAATTCTATAACGTAATATTTTAAAGAATTTTTAGATAAATAAATTATATAAACTCTATATTAAATTATTACTTTGTTGTGTGATGAACCGCACGATATTTATGCTGTCATCTTCAATGACATAAGTAGCAAACATGAGTTAAACACTACTGGCCATATAATTCCTCATGTCTCCGTCAAAACAAGGTTTGTTTCTCCACAACACTAGTCTTTCGTTTTTAGAATATAATGTAAGCAAATTGCACCCGATGAAACGTGCAAATTGCTTTAAAAGTAACTTTATATTTCTCCAAGTGTTTCTAGGTTAATGCGAGGAAGCGCGCTTGCACATACGGCAACGATTGCTGTCTATTACTTGCAACTACACCTCTGGGGTTTTTCGCCGCCACGCTGTAAAGTTGGATTGCTTTATAATTATACAATTAAAACATGGATACGAATTACGGAGTAAAGTCTAACAATACGAAGCGCAGACAAGTATCACGAGCGGTATGTGGCTACTTAAATCTTTACGCGTTGTACAAGGTGTAAAAGCAACCTTATCTACCATTGCTTTATATTTTTGTAAAAAAATTTGTTTAACAATTTGTTCAATCAATGAATAAAAGAAGTTATTTATAAAAGGACTCTGATTAAATAAAAGAGTCTGTGGTTTTTCCAGGTCTCCCATCCACAATCATTGGTCCTGATTACAATATTGCATTCAAGAAATATATATATATTAATATTCTAAATATCAGTAGAAACAGATTGTATTACCTTACAGCTTGGACAAGATACATGTTACGGGCTTCTTAACTTGTTTTCAAGATGATCATAAAGAGAATATACTGATAGGCCTAAAATTATACAAATTCTTTTCTAATTGTCCCAAAGTAGTTGTTTTCTCTTTAATCCAATAATTTATTCCATAAAATAAAATATTTAATTTTAAAAGACAATAAAATTATTTTTCGTAGAAATGATATGAGCAAGTGTATGTAGATAGGACTATAAGAGGAAAGTTACTTACAAACCATGTAGTAAAATTTGTAGAAGATAGTTATTTAGAGAAAAGAAGTGGTACAGGGGCGAAATAGAAAGGGGAATATGGAAGCAAACCTCAGTAAAAGTAACGGTATTCAATGTCAAACAATACTGTAAGACGTAACAGACGTTATCTTAACTAAATGCAAACATTCGTTACAGTGACAAAATATTCTTTCATTGTAAGAATGTCAGTAAATAAAGAAAATATTATTCTGATTTCTTTATTATCAGTACTCTTTTAATAGTATCAGTACTTATTCATTAGTATCAATACTCTTCCTTTAGTATCAGTAGTGTTTCTTTAGTATCAGAAGTATTTCGTTACTATCTCTATAGTATCAATACACTTTTATTAGTTTAATTACTATCTCTATACTCTCAATACTCTTTTATTGTTATCATTACTATTTCTAAAGTAGCAGTACTATTTTATTAGTAACATTACTATTTCTATAGTAACAGAACTGTTTTATTATTATCATTACAATTTCTATAGTGTCAGTACTCTTTTATTAGTATCAATACAATCTCTATAGTATCAATACTCTTTCATTAGTATCATTACTATCTCCATAGTATCAATACTCTTTTATTATATCATTACTATGCCATACAAATCAGTACTCTTGCATAATTTTTAAATAAATAAAACCTCTAAACCACAAATAACATTTATTTAAACCTTATGTACATTTCGATTGCTCAGCAATCATCTTCAGAGGTATTTAAAAATAAAACTAACTTTAAACAACATAATACAACAAATATATAGGCATAAACCTGTAACCACTTCGCAACGCCCCTTAAATTTAAAAAACTAGTACGACCAATCACGTTGCAGTAAATTCCCCCTCTACAACTTGGTCCGGTCTTCCAACTCTCGTGGTGAAGAGTTACAGTTACAATCATTTCAATTTTACTAAAAAACAAAAATATTATTTATTAACAAAGTTATAACTATCTCCAAATTAATGAATATAACTGAGATTTAGGGATAGGCCCTTTATCACAATTTAATAAATTATTTTCGTCATATTTGTATCATTACTATTTCTATGGTACCAGTCCTTTTTTATTAGTATCATTACTATATCTATAGTATATTAGCTCTTATATTAGTATCATTACTTTTTCTATAATATTAGTACTCTTTCATTAGTATCATTTCTATTTCTATAGTATCAGTACTCTTTTATTAGTATCATTAGTATCATTACTATTTGTATAGAGTCAGTACTCTTTTATTAGTATCATTACTATCTCCATAGTATCAGTATTCTTATGTTAGTATCATTACTGCTTCTATTGTATCAGTACTCTTTTATTAGTATCATTACTATTTCTATAGTATCAGTCAACTTTTATTAGTACTATTATTACTTCTATAGTATCAGTACTATTTTATTAGTATCATTACTATTCCTATAGCATCAGTACTCTTTTATGAGTATCATTACTATCTCTAGAGTATCAGTACTCTTATGTTAGTATCATTACTTTTTCTATAGTATCAGTACCCTTTTATTATTATCATTAATATTTTTATAGTATCAATAAACTATTATTAGTATCATTACAATCTCAATAGAATCAAAACTCTTATGTTAGTATCATTACTATTTCTATAGTATCAGTACTATTTTATTAGTATCATTACTATTTAAATAGTAGCAGTACCCTTTTATTAGTATCATTATTATCTCTGCAGTATCAGTATTCTTATGTTAGTATCATTACTGCTTCTATAGTATCAGAACTATTTTATTAGTATCATTACTATTACTATAGTATCAGTACTTTTTTATTAGTATCATTATTATTTCTTTAGTATCAGTACTCTTTTATTAGTATCATTACTATTCCTATAGTATCAGTATTCTTTTATGAGTATCATTACTATCTCTAGAGTATCAGTACTCCTATGTTAGTATCATTACTTTTTCTATAGTATCAGTACTCTTTTATTAGTATCATTACTATTTCTATAGTATCAGTACTCCTTTATTAGTATCATTACAATCTGTATAGAATAAGTACTCTTATGTTAGTATTACTACTATTTCTATAGTATCATTACTATTTCTATAGTATCAGTACTCTTTTTTTTTAGTATCATTACTATCTTCTTAGTATCAGTACTCCTTTGTTAGTATCATTACTATTTCTATAGTATCAGTACTCTTTTATTAGTATCTTTACTATTTTTATAGTATCAAAACTCTTTTATTAGTATCTTTTTTCAATCTCTATAGAATCAAAACCCTTATGTTAGTATCATTACTATCTCTATAGTATCAGTACCCTTTTATTAGTATCATTACCTATTCTATATTTTCAGTACTCTTTTATTAGTATCATTACTATCTCTGCAGTATCAGTATTCTTATGTTAGTATCATTACTGCTTCTATAGTATCAGTACTCTTCTATTAGTATCATTACTATTACTATAGTATCAGTACTTTTTATTAGAATCAATATTATTTCTTTAGTATCATTAATCTTTTATTAGTATCATTACTATTCCTATAGTATCAGTACTCCTTTATTAGTATCACTAGAATCTCTATATAATAAGTACTCTTATGTTAGTATCATTACTATTTCTATAGTATCATTACTATTTCTATAGTATCAGTACTCTTTTATTAGTATCATTACTATCTTGTTAGTATCAGTACTCCTTTGTTAGTATCATTACTATTTCTATAGTATCAGTACTCTGTTATTAGTATCATTACTATTTCTATAGTATCAATACTCTCTTATTAGTATCATTACTATTTCTATAGTATCAGTACTCTTTTATTAGTATCTTTACTATTTTTATAGTATCAATACTCTTTTATTAGTATCTTTTTTCAATCTCTATAGAATCAAAACCCTTATGTTAGTATCATTACTATCTCTATAGTATCAGTACCCTTTTATTAGTATCATTACCTATTCTATATTATCAGTACTCTTTTATTAGTATCATTACTATTTATATAGTACCAGTGCCCTTTCATTAGTATCAATACTATCTCTGCAGTATCAGTATTCTTATGTTAGTATCATTACTGCTTCTATAGTATCAGTACTCTTCTATTAGTATCAATACTATTACTATAGTATCAGTACTTTTTATTAAAATCAATATTATTTCTTTAGTATCATTACTCTTTTATTAGTATCATTACTATTCCTATAGTATCAGTACTCCGTTATTAGTATCATTAGAATCTCTATATAATAAGTACTCCTTTGTTAGTATCATTACTATTTCTCTAGTATCATTACTATTTCTATAGTATCATTACTATTTCTATAGTATCAGTACTCTTTTATTAGTATCATTACAATCTTGTTAGTATCAGTACTCCTTTGTTAGTATCATTACTATTTCTATAGTATCAGTACTCTGTTATTAGTATCATTACTATTTCTATAGTATCAGTACTCTCTTATTAGTATCATTACTATTTCTATAGTATCAGTACTTTCTTATTAGTATCATTACTGTTTCTATAGGATCAGTACTCATTTATTAGTATCAATAATTATTTCTATAGTATCAGTACTCTTTTATTAATATCATTACTATTCCTATAGTATCAGTACTCTTTTATGAGTATCATTACTATCTCTAGAGTATCAGTACTCCTATGTTAGTATCATTACTTTTTCTATAGTATCAGTACTCTTTTATTAGTATCATTACTATTTCTATAGTATCAGTACTCCTTTATTAGTATCATTACAATCTCTATAGAATAAGTACTCTTATGTTAGTATTACTACTATTTCTATAGTATCATTACTATTTCTATAGTATCAGTACTCTTTTTTTTAGTATCATTACTATCTTCTTAGTATCAGTACGCTTTTGTTAGTATCATTACTATTTCTATAGTATCAGTACTCTTTTATTAGTATCATTACTATCTCCATAGTATCAGTATTCTTATGTTAGTATCATTACTGATTCTATTGTATCAGTACTCTTTTATTAGTATCATTACTATTTCTATAGTATCAGTACACTTTTATTGGTATCATTATTATTTTCATAATATCAGTACTATGTTATTAGTATCATTACTATTCCTATAGTAACAGTACTCTTATGTTATTATCATTACTTTTTCTATAGTATCAGTACTCTATTATTATTATCATTACTATTTTTATAGTATCAATACTATTTTATTAGTATCTTTTTTCAATCGCTCTAGAATCAAAATTCTTATGTTAGTATCATTACTATCTCTATATTATCAGTACTCTTTTATTAGTATCATTACTATTTATATAGTACCAGTACCCTTTTATTAGTATCATTACTATCTCTGCAGTATCAGTATTCTTATGTTAGTATCATTACTGCTTCTATAGTATCAGTACTCTTCTATTAGTATCATTGCTATTACTATAGTATCATTACTTTTATTAGTATCAATATTATTTCTTTAGTATCAGTACTCTTTTATTAGTATCATTACTATTCCTATAGTATCAGTACTCCTTTATTAGTATTATTAGAATCTCTATATAATAAGTACTCTTATGTTAGTATCATTACTATTTCTATAGTATCATTACTATTTCTATAGTATCAGTACTCTTTTATTAGTATCAATACTATCTTGTTAGTATCAGTACTCCTTTGTTAGTATCATTACTATGTCTATAGTATCAGTACTCTTTTATTAGTATCATTACTATTTCTATAGTATCAGTACTCTCTTATTAGTATCATTACTATTTCTATAGTATCAGTACTTTCTTATTAGTATCATTACTGTTTCTATAGTATCAGTACTCTTTTATTAGTATCATTAATTATTTCTATAGTATCAGTTCTCTTTTATTAGTATCATTACTATTCCTATAGTATCAGTACTCTTTTATGAGTATCATTACTATCTCTAGAGTATCAGTATTCTTATGTTAGTATCATTACTGCTTCTATAGTATCAGTACTCTTTTATTAGTATCATTAATTATTTCTATAGTATCAGTTCTCTTTTATTAGTATCATTACTATTCCTATAGTATCAGTACTCTTTTATTAGTATAATTACTATTTCTATAGTATCAGTACACTTTTATTAGTATCATTATTATTTTCATAGTATCAGTACTATTTTATTAGTATCATTACTATTCCTATAGTATCAGTACTCTTTTATGAGTATCATTACTATCTCTAGAGTATCAGTACTCTTATGTTATTATCTATTACTATTTTTCTATAGTATCAGTACTCTTTTATTATTATCATTACTATTTTTATAGTATCAATACTATTTTATTAGTATCTTTTTTCAATCTGTATAGAATCAAAACTCTTATGTTCGTATCATTACTATCTCTATAGTATCAGTACCCTTTTATTAGTATCATTACTATGACTATAGTATCGGTACTCTTATGTTAGTATCATTACTATTTCTAAAGCATCAGTACTCTTTTAATAATATCTTTACTTTCTTATAGTTACTGTACTTTTTTACTTAAATCAATACTATCTCTTTAGTATCAGTACTCTTTTATTAGTATTCTTACTATTTCTATAGTATCAGTACTCTTGTATTAGTATCATTACTATTTCTATAGTATCAATACTCTCTCTATAGTATAAGTATTATTTATTTAGTATGAGTACTCTTTAATTATATCAGTACTTTCTTTCTTACAATTTTCTGGCTCTAAAACTACGTGTAGAAGAGTAGTCTACGTTTAGACAGAAATAAATATAAGAGTGGCTCTAAAACTACCTGTAGACGACTAGTCGACGTATAGAATGAAATAAGTGATCGAGTGGCTCTAAAACTAACTGTAGAGGGCTAGTCTACGTCTAAATAGAAAGACGTAACAGAGTGCTTTTACAAAGCGATATGGGAGTAAATTAGTTCAATGGATCTGTGTAACCTTATCCATGTTGAGGGGCAAGTGGAAGTTATTCGTGTTAATGCTTGGATTCCCATTGTCGTGATACTACTGTAAGATTCGATTCGAAAGACTATAGCACTGAGAAATACGACACGATACTGAGTGTTGAATAGAGAACATCTACAACTCAACTCTGAGTCACACAAACGCCTGATTTCAAATAAATTGCAGGTTAAATATCAATAAAAAAATATACAAAAATGTTTCGTTGGGGTAAACTACCAAATATTACACTCAAACTACTGATCCTGTATTAATATTATACAAAAATTCCCGTTTTTATGGGTCACCCTGTACATCAAGTGCGTCCTGTCACCGATATTTCGCAACAGTTCCATTAATAATAAATTAATAAGAGCAAGTAATTTCCTTTCAAAATATGTCACTAATCGATTAGTTGTATAAATAAAACGTTGCTAATCGGCGTAACACATTTGTCTCTTTATGTTAATATTCCTAATGCGTGTAATACATTGCCAAATTGGCAATGGCAGTTACATCGAATTAGTATTCAACATACAGGCAGTCTTTTAGAAACCCTGTGCAGAAACAATCTGTCATGGACGAAAGCATATTTCCAAAGTTGCAGAACTTCTTGATGCCGTTGCATTTATTGCAGTCTCCGTGGATAAAGAACTCTGACGTCACTGTCAGACATGCTGTCTTTTGCTGTGTTATATTTCTTCTGTCTTACAAAGCAATGGCTGAAATAACTCCGAACATCCTGGATCTCAGCAACATGTCTGTCTCTCAGTGTCTGACTATGTTTTATTACCTTGGTGTCAATATTTTTGCTTCATACGCTGTCCTTTACTATATATTCAACCATAGACAAGATCCAGTAAGTTTTGCAGAGAACCAAAAAGACATCGACAATTTGCTTGGGCTATCAGATCTAGCTGTACCGAAATCAGAGACACTGTCTTTGATTTTAATTGGATCTTTTTTATCTTACGAAGAGTTGTATGCCACCTTTTGCACATTCTTCTCTTCAAACGGAGACTCGCTTGGTTTTACCCCACAAAACTTGAAGTTCAGTATTGTACTTGAGTGGTTTCTTGCTTGCATTATGGATGTGTTGATATTTCAATGGTTAATGCTGGTTTCCATTGTTAAGAATCGATATGATGTCCTTAAGGCGCTGACGTCACTACTGACAGAATGTTCCGGCTCTCACAACAATCTACTGAATCATCTTCAAAATGCCGACAAAAGAGTCGTGCTGGAAAGTTTAATCCGGACATTTCGTTTAGTCAGAGATAACCAAGCTATTGTGAACCAGTACTTTACTAGCATGTGTCGCATCTGCTACCCACTTTGGGGAATCTGGAGCATCAGAGCTGCCTACGATTCCTGGAAATATGATACAGGGATCACTTATGACGTATTCATTGCCATTTCTTTCCTGGTGTTGTTCTACCCCCTGATCGTCGTAGAAAACTTTGGCCTCAACAAAAAGGTGAGTGAAGGATTGATAACATTAGGGTCTTAAACGTCATAAGCACTTCTTTAATTTTAAGTTTAAAGTATTGATTTCATATATTTTTTTATCTAAAGTTTAGTTTTTATTTCTAGTTTAAATTAAGGTTCTATATTTTTATTCGATAAGCGATATTTATTGTTGTACACCGGGGCGGTGATAAGGCCCCACAACCCCCGGTGAGTGAGGTGAGAGTCCGGAGTCATCAACTGCTCCAAAAAATAAAGAAAATCAAGCGTAGATGGAAATAGAAATAACATAGCAACCAATACTAGCTTCGAAGCGGGTTCGCTCGCGCATCGTGTCAGCCACCAGAACACAATTCAAAATTATATAATCCCAAATTACGTTCTAACGGCCATCCCATTTTCGCTTAGTTTAATCAATAACTCATTTTCGTTATAATGATGTTTATTAAGTTTACGTTGAAATAGTTTTTTCGGTCACAGACGATAGTTATGCAATAGGGCTAATTAGTGAATATCTTATGAGTCCTTGCATTGCAGCCTAAAAATCTGTTTGGAAAGCATTTTATTCTAAGGGGCCCCACATGTCTTTTCTCACCTGATCGCTTACAATCCCCACTGATTGTACCAAAAAATTATTTTTCAAATTGATAGGCATAAAGATTTTCAACTTTCCAAAGTGACTGGTATAGGTAGGTTATAGAAGGTGTTACCATCTTATTCGGCGACGCTCTCATATAGGTTTCTCTATCAATTTCTATAAATAAGAATCGCCTTTATACTAAATACAACAATAAGATCAAATATCGATTCCAGGAATAGACCCGGGTGTATATATAATTCCATCTTGAAGTAATAAAGGTTTACAGAATAGTTTTTATTATTTATACCTGTCCATTGGTACATTCATCCAGTTAAAGGACTGGATCTTTGTGTGAAACATGAACCAAGGACCATGTACACCTAATATACTCAATCTATTTCCTGACTTATTCTCTCTAAATCTTCTCTGTTGCCTCTTTTCTATACGTGTGGTATTCTATTTCCTAGTGACTTAAAAATAGCACAGACGAAATATTACGTAAAATACCTTTATAAACAAGATAAATAGCTATTTATTATCATTACTATTAAACCTAAATCTTTAAGATGGTAAAGTGAGAAGCCTATATAGGATAAGAATTCAATATTATAGAGTAGGGTATCTTTTGCATGACTGGTGTATCTGTGTTTTTTTTTTAGGATGAACTAGAAAATTATCTGTGACTTTCCCATCACAAATCTGTAAAATTGTTTGGAGTTCACTTCTTTAGCGCATTACATAAATGGAAGTTGAGTGACTTCGCCCACAATTCATACTCTCTTCTACTTAGTACAGTGGGAGCAATGTTTTGCTTCCTTACTTCTTTCCTTACTATTTTTCGCTTCCTCGTTCCCCAAATGCTGTAGGTACCTGTCTGCGATCCATTTAGAATGTGCAACTCGTGATAGACGATTCCGCACATTCCTGAGATCATACACTTCCTTAATCTCTCGTTTCTTTAACCTCTTCTTCAACCTTCAAAGCTACTTCCTTTGTTCTGAAGGATACTTCCGGAAGTGGTTCTACTTGAATCTGTCCGTGAGAGCTTTAAGGTAACATGGACCAAGAAGTGTTTGCGCTACAGTTGTCACTGTTCCTTCATAACATTCATACGTGATACTTATTATTAAATGAATATATGAATAATAATATGTGAATTATTTAGATGAATTACTTAGATGAATTATTTTTTCTTGTTGAATATGTATGCTGAAATGAAATAACTTACATAAACAAGAATATACGATGAATTACGATCGTATATTCTTGTTTATGAAAATTATTTTATTTCACTATATATATATATATATATATATATATATATATATATATATATATATATATATATTAATATGTATATTACCATTAGAATATATATTCTTGGTGTTTGCATTTATTACCACAAATTATATTTTAAACACAAATACCTTGATTTTTTTATCACGACACGTATTATAGAATGTCTTCCAGAGTCGAAAAAGGTTTTACATATGCTCAGTGAAAAAGTACTCAAACAGTATTCCTTCTGCGAACAAGATACACTGATAAAGTGAAATGTAATGTCTTACGCGTCTGTGAACAAAGTAGGTACCGTAAAATTCCAAGATCTCTTCAAATACCATTATTTTAGTTTCGGTTTTAAAGTGCTGGGTCCTGTGCGATATTATTGTGTGATATTACCATTATTGTCTAACAGGATAGAAAAGAACTTAAATGTTATTTATGTTCTGGTTAATTCAAGCCCGTTGGAGTGTATAGATAGATCCAGGATTTACAACGATTAGTGGGGGTTGACGTTATACCTTGCAACTTCACAGACATTATAGGCAAGCAGAGATATGCCTTCAATAGGAACATCCGAATAAATGTTCCTTACTCCCATAGTGAAAAGCTTTACTTTATGCATTTACCTACGGCTTTAGGTATTTTTAACGTTTGTAGACAAAACATATTTTGTTGGCGATGCGACCGAATATTTACGTATGTTTTGGGCTTCCAAAGAGGAATAATTAAAACAAAGTAATTCATTAGGCATAGAAATAGTTAAATCATAATTTTTTATCACTATAAAGGGTTTATTACATAATTTAATATTATTATATATGTCTGTAACTTATCCATTTTATAATAGTGTATAGTGTTTTAATGATGTTTATAACATCATTTTTTATTACCAATATCGGATGTTGTAAAATTTTGGTACATAAAAATCCACGATAAACACGCTTACCCACAAACACACACACACACACACACACACACAGACACACACACACACACACACACACACACACACACACTCACACACACAACACACACACACACACTTACACACACACACACACACACACACACATACACACACACACACACAGACACACACACACACACACACACACAACACACACAACACACACACACACTTACACACACAACACACACACACACTTACACACACACACACACACACACACACACACACACACACACACACACACACACACACACACACACACACACACACACACACACACATACATACATACATACAGACATACATACACTCACACACAAGTGCACGTGTGTTAAAACTCAGTGTCTGGATAATTTTTTTGTTTGACTTTTAGTTTGAAAGTTTAAAGGAAGACATTGACTTGGCTAAAGGAAGACATTGACTTGGCTAAAAAAATAATAAATAATTTATGTTTTATCATTTAAACATTCCTAAAATATATTTTTTAGGATTTTGTTGCAGATATTGTAGAAAGGTTTCTTCAAAGACGAAACATTTAAATATTGTGTATTTCTTTTAGCTAGAGCAGTTGAAAATGGAAATGGATAGAGTGAGAACGTTTTCTAGATCTGAATTCATTGAAATGCAGGTAAGTTTTTTATGTAGTTTTTTGAAAATTAATTATGTGAAATGTTTATTTTCAGTGATGTTCATTTCGGAGTTTAAAGAAAAATAAATTACGAGAACAACAACCTTGATGTAGTGAATATATAATTTTATCACAAAAACTTGTTAAACTAAACATTTACGTGTAAATATGGCTAATGTTCAAATCAATATCGGTCTTTCGATACGTCCGTTCAAAATATAATTCTTATTATATTATTAGGTATATTAGGTAATTACTTACACTAATATGCATTCAATTGGAGCTTTGCTTTGTCTCTATTTATTCAATTTCGTCTATCAGTTCACACTCTCCCTACAGATATATATTAAACCAAAATAGGTTAATCAAATACAAGAATATTTATTAATTTATTACAAAGCTTTTCGTTAGTAAACAGTACCAACATCATCAGGAATGAAAATTACAATAATGTAATATATATATAATACGTTTTCTTGTTTAATAATTTAAAACAACATAGGTTATTCAAATACAAGAATATTTATTAATTTATATTCAAAGCTTTTCGTTAGTAAACAGTACCAACATCATCAGGAATGAAAATTACAATAATGTAATATATATATATATATATATATATATATATATATATATATATATATATATATATAATACGTTTTCTTGTTTAATAATTTAAAACAACATAGGTTATTCAAATACAAGAATATTTATTAATTTATATTCAAAGCTTTTCGTTAGTAAACAGTATCAACATCATCAGGAATGAAAATTACAATAATGTAATATATATATATATATATATATATATATATATATATATATATATATATAATACGTTTTCTTGTTTAATAATTTAAAACAACATAGGTTATTCAAATACAAGAATATTTATTAATTTATTACAAAGCTTTTCGTTAGTAAACAGTACCAACATCATCAGGAATGAAAATTACAATAATGTAATATATATATATATATATATATATATATATATATATATAATACGTTTTCTTGTTTAATAATTTAAAACAACATAGGTTATTCAAATACAAGAATATTTATTAATTTATATTCAAAGCTTTTCGTTAGTAAACAGTACCAACATCATCAGGAATGAAAATTACAATAATGTAATATATATATATATATATATATATATATATATATATATATATATATATATATATATATATATATAATACGTTTTCTTGTTTAATAATTTAAAACAACATAGGTTATTCAAATACAAGAATATTTATTAATTTATATCCAAAGCTTTTCGTTAGTAAACAGTACCAACATCATCAGGAATGAAAATTACAATAATGTAATATATATATATATATATATATATATATATATATATATATATATAATACGTTTTCTTGTTTAATAATTTAAAACAACACAGGTTATTCAAATACAAGAATATTTATTATTTGATATCCACTATAGGTATTTGAATAACCTATGTTGTTTTAAAATATATATATATATATATATATATATATATAAATATATATATCATACAAATATTTTCTTAACAATTGAAAACTTGTACAAGATATATATGTGTATATATATATATATTATATCTTGAACAAACTTTCAATTGTAATTAAAAAATGTTATTTTCATTCAATCACGATAAAATGCCTAAGGTGGACGACAATTGATGTAAATATAGTTTATTTTCTAATATTTATTTATTAATTAAAATTTTAAAAGTTGGAGTCTCGTTCAAATTCGAACTGAATGACTACATGTTTGACACTGAGCTGAAACAGTGGCCACTTTGACATTGAACCCACTTTGCCATTGCTAGATATCTATTACTTAAAGATGTATATGAAATTATAAGAGAAATGTTGCTTGCAATAATGAAATAATACAAGAAATTGATAGAGTAAGAAATTATAGAACCACCAGCTTCATAACCTATAAAGAAAAAAAACGGATAAATTATAAGAAAACCAATATAACAGTCCAACACCAAATACTGAATAGAGAGGGAAATGGACAATTACAAGGAAATTCGCTTCCTATTTTGACACTTAGTATTGTGGTTCTGCCATATCTATATACATAATTATATTAATTGTAATTATAAAATAATCAGTAACTAAAGTACAATTTTTCATAGTTGACCTCCAAGTAGGAATTACCTTGAAAAATTGGTTTTTCATATTACTTGCTAAAGATAATTAGTTCATTTTTTTATAAAATCCATAACATATTCACTAGTATATTCTTTTCATACTGCATTAAACTTTGACATCATTTTTAATTATATTTCGCAGTTTATTTTTTACTCTCGACTTCTGAAAATTATTTTATGCAATGTTTCCTGAGTAGTCTATATCTTATTTAGCAAACCCAAACCTTATATTAGAAAAATGTTTTACACAAGGAAGGATAAAAAATTAATCAGAAACGAGGACTAACTGTACTTAGGGCCTCAACTAAAAATATATTTAAATTATTAAAAGTATTCTGGTAATACTAGGCTTTTACTTTCATTTGTACTAAAGTTATTAATATTTCTACTATATTTTTAATAATATTTTGTTCAGATTCAAAATTGTTTTTTTTCTATTTTCAGCTGTTCCTGCTTTACCAAGAAACAAATCACCACTCGGTCGCCATAAACAGCTTTGCGTTCAGTCCAGAATCTCTGACAGCGGTGAGATTTTGAATTCTTAAAGTTATTGCCATATCTATAAGAATGAAAAAATAAATACTTATCATAAGATAGCTTAGAGAAGATTTCATATACAACCTTGCTAACCATGTGGAGTAATTTAGTTGTAACCACTAATGTTGACGATTTGGTCTTTGAAATGCGTTTAGCATTTTAATTATTATTTAGGGACTTACACAAAAAACATTGTCTTCATAGTAAAAAATTTTGTGAAGTTAAGTTTAAACATGTGATTAATTATCTACCATCAGATGTAAAATAATGGATTCCTAATGGATTCCTTAATACATTCCCTATAAATATCCAATGGATTCCCTAATTCATTCCCTATAAATGTCTAACGGATTCCTTAATACATTCCCTATAAATGTGTAATGGATTCCTTAATACATTTCCTATAACTGTCTAATGGATTCCTTAATACATTCCCTATAAATATCCAATGGATTCCTTAATACATTCCCTATAAATATCCAATGGATTCCTTAATACATTCCCTATAAATATCCAATGGATTCCCTAATTCATTCCCTATAAATGTCTAACGGATTCCTTAATACATTCCCTATAAATGTGTAATGGATTCCTTAATACATTTCCTATAACTGTCTAATGGATTCCTTAATACATTCCCTATAAATATCCAATGGATTCCTTAATACATTCCCTATAAATGTGTAATGGATTGATCGTTTGCACAAATGCGTCATACATCCTAGAGTGATGTAATATTAAGAGTTTGGTTAGCGTTAATGTTGCTTTCTATTAAACTTAGGTTACCGTTAAATAATGCGATGGTTTTACTATCCAAAATACAAGTTATAAAACAATACACTATATATATATATATATATATATGTATAGGTCAGAGTAGGGTAATCTTGGGCGTGTAACAGTACGTTAATAAGCCTACACCGGCGGTAATGCTGTTGGACTAAAGGCATTGGTATAAACTTGCAGCTTCACTATTGGAAGGTTGAAAGGATACTTTTATAGGTCAGCAAAGGGTAATGTTATTAGCCTGTAACGGTACTTTCATAGGATTGCAACGGTTCTGTTACATGCGGTATTGTCACTTGTCAAAAACGGAACTGTTATACACTTGTAACGGATCTAAATAGGTTTGAAAAGAAGCTTTGCCTGCAAAGTTAATGTCTTATGTTCGGTGGTGACACAGTCCTGCAAAGGTCTATTCGGTACTAGGTCTACATGAAGTTGGGATGTGATCGTGGGAATCATGACGCCATTGACATGTGGTAAGTTACAGCACCTTACTTCGGATCCACTTTGTGCAACTCCCCCTTAGGAGAAAAGGTATTTCTATCGTCCGATAGTACTGACTTATTATTCTTTAAAATAATAGTTTCCACATTGGGCAACTGACAGCCTTGAAAGTCAAAAAGGTTGATATAGATGTAAGAAATGGATGTTTCTGAAATGTATTCATTACTGACACCGAGTCTATCTTCTCTCCCTCATAATTTTCTTTCTACTAGTTAGTCTTTAGTCCACCTTACCTTCGCTTCTCTCTAGGGGTTATAAGTCTACGATATTTGTAAGTAGAAAGTAAAAACAAAATTTACATTCTTAGTAATATATAAATTTATGATTAATTTTAAGATTAATAAAAACATTTAATTAGTTATACAATATACCAAGTGTTAGTGATATAAACTACTCTTTTGAATTCGTTTCATGTTTCAGCTGCACGCGGCAATGATCAACTACCTCATCATCCTGATACAGTTGTCATAAAGGCTGGGGTATAGTTGATCACGTGACAAGGGACTTTTTAGTACATGTCTAGTTGCATCTCAATAAAACCTAAGCTTTCTATTTAGATTTGAGTGTTATTATCCGTGTCCTAAACTCTCCAAAGCAAACAATAGGCCTCTATTTTTCCTGCCTTCTCTTACCCAAAGGCATTCTGTAATCTTCAACCTTTTGAGTCTTCTATACATCAAACAACTTCTTCAACAGCTTCTGCGTCCGATATGTCATTGTTATTTCATACCAAAGCTAATTTATCTAATATCGACCGTCTCGTGCAAGTCAGTGTTTTAACAGTCCTTATCACCTTTGTAGGGAATTATTTATACTGACCCTCACCCATCCCCCCCCCGTCTCGCCTACGGCGATCTCTCAAAGCCAACCAGTTACGTGACCGCACTATAATACAAAGAAGTGGTAAAAGATATTTATAGATAAATTAATACAAGGTCACCAATCGCAGGGGGTGGCTGTCACAGTCTATTTCCGACCCTGTTTAAGAGTTTAGATGTTCTACGTTCCGCCTAAAAACCCAGGTGTAGAAGCTTTACCAGCTGATAACTCTTGCGTTGGGTAGCAGGAACATAAAACGAACATTCTTCTAGGTATGAAAGCATTATGGATGCACGAACTAATCTGGTGCGATGTACGACTAATAGTTAGTAGATACAACTTTTGTTTGTGTATGGTTTTAGGGGATGTTGGAGAAGTTATATATATATATAGGCCTATATATATATATATATGTGTGTGTGTGTGTGTGTGTGTGTGTGTATGTATGTATGTATACATGTATGTATGTGTGTGTGTGTGTTATTATATATATACATATATAGTACTCTTTCTTTAGTATCAATACCCTTTGCTTAGTATCAGTATTTTTCTTTAGCATCAGTACTCTTACAGTATCATAATATCTTTCTTTATTATCGGGATATCAGTAATATTTCTTTAGTGTCAGGAAATCAGTACCATTTCCTCTTTATCAGCAAAGAGTACACTTCTATTGATATAGGTAATAAAACATATGATACAAGTATTAACCAAAATATCTTCATATCTGTGTTGATAAAATATCGGTTACAGTAATAACATAATCCTAGTGAATACACTGTTATTATTTAGACCTGCTTATTTCGAAAGCCTTCTGACGCTAACATATGTAAACTTCCGACGTCATTTTTTGTGGAAACACCTTTCTCAAGCAATTAATTATTCCTGCCCTTCATGTATCTTGTATGAAGGAAGCACAGCACATATACGCACTTAACTCTAATTGCTACGGATCTAAATATAATCCCGTATTGATGAGACTAAATCACATTCATTTAACAAGAAAATCTCATTGAGAATGTAGGGGGTGGATTTAGGAGATCATAACGAACGTTGCCAGATCCGCTCTCATACCCTACTTTTTATTCTGTCCATTCATGCTTAAATCTTTCCTTTATGTGTTTTTCACAAATTCACAGCAAAAGTAATTTATTACACGCCCTATTATTAAAACTTAAATTATCTATTATTATGAGCTCTATATTAAACGTTGAATAAAACCTGGAAAATGTTTTCTAAATTGATGTAAATTTTGTTTAAAGGTTTACAAGATCAAAATTTATTTGTAATTGTTAGATTACCTTATTGCAAAATTTTACCTCAATTCAAAACTAAGGAGTGACATTTGAACTTATTGTTGAAGTTAGTAAGTATTCATGTTTTCTATATTTAAATTTGTTAATTACTGTCGCCATCTGTGTCCTTACTGTTGCCGTGGTACCCGATGTATATCTATTTGTGTTACGTTACCCTAATCATACAGGTCCATTACAAATTAAACATGGATAATTGAACTAAAAAGTTATTGATTATATATATTTTTACGAAAAAATTATATAAATCATTTCTTTAGCAATTCATTAAATGGTCTTTTGCAAGACCAAAGATAATTATTAGTAAATTATTTAAATTAAGATAAAATAATACCAAAATAAACAATTATTATATAATAAAAATCTAAGTCAGATCAGCCATTGCAGTAAGCTAAGAAACAGATGTAATTGCAGTTTAATATTTAACACGTGACTTTCTTACAGATGGTCTTCATTTTTAATTCAGTCCCTCCATCTTGGGTTACATCGAGCGCTTCCTTATCTAGATTACACAATGTAAATAATTCAATGTTACAACGAAATTTAATTATGTTTTCTAAGCTCATCAATGCGTTATATCAATATAGAGGTCGTGCGGAACGAGGCGAGCCCCGAGTAGGGGAGGAGGTAGGGTTAGGTGGGAGTGATCGCCGGCGTAGGGGAAGCGCCGGCGCGGCGTGCCGGCAAAGCGGCGATGTACTACCCTGAGTTTAAATATTGCCTATAAATAAATAACTACAGCACGTATAAATACTGCACTTGTAATATACCGTTTATAAACCAGTAAAAACAAAAAGTACCGCTGATAAGTTTAAATGAAATAAAATTATGTAAACAAATACTACCAGCCTATTTGAAAATTCTTATTCATGCAATTTATTTAGTAAATAGACACATATGGCGTTACTTAATTCTTCACTTACATTAGGCCTTGTTAATGAAGTTCTTCCACGCCACTCATTTCCCCTTCACTTTCTTCTCCGTGGCTAGACTGCTCACTGTCACTATTGTCGTCATCACTACTGTCCCCACCAACATTGATGATGAATCTGTCTGTGATGACATCAAGTGATATTTCGTATTCCATATACTTCTGTTCAACGTCTCGAGCGTGCTGGCATCTCTTTGCCCATTCCTCTGGTGTAATGTCTCAAACCTTTTCTTGTACAAGTTGGATGCAGTCATTTATATTGAAACTCACATTCTTTAGGGCAACGTGGTTTTTTATGAGGGTTCATATCATTTCTATCGGGTTCAGGTCGGGATGGTAAGGAGGAAGGCGCAAGACAGAGTGGCCGTGTTCAGCAAGGAGACCATCGATTTCGAAGGTTTTGTGAGGGTTCTTGTTAAATTAACAAGTTGGTACAGTTCTGTTTTTAACATGCTGTCGTGGAAAAGGATCTTGTGATTTACTAACCACTGCACTATGTCTGCTTTTTGGAATTGCTAGTTGGGGCCGGATTTACTTGCTTGTTGTGATATGATGCATTATCTATAACGATCACTGATTTTGGAGGTAAGTTTCGGATGAGTTTTTCCCTTAGCCACGTTTTGTAGTTTTTATAATTCATGGAGTCGTGGTAATCACCTGATTTTTGACCAGACTTGAAAATAAGCAAAGCATTATTTACAAACCCATTCTCATTTCCTGCATGGACTATTATTGCATACTGACCCTTAGAAATTGGAGTTAAAAGGCCTTTGTTACTACCGTCTGACCACAATTGGAGTTTAGTATGGGAAGCATGCACGTATGTTTCATCTGTGTAAATAATGGGTTGACCTTCCTCCCTATAGCGTTTTATTTGCCTAAGAAAACGGACCCTCTGTTCTCTTATTTCATGCTTTTCCGTCAGCAGCTTTCTGTTATCTGCAGATTTCCTCCATTTGAAGTTTAGTTCCTTAAGAACTTGTCTCAGAGCCCATATGCCTCCCCTAAACCCAATTTTTTCTTTCAATACAGGAAGCAACGTTTTTAGCGTAGGGCGTTGTCCATCCATCTTGTGGAACTCATGTACAGTCCGCCTAATAACAGTCTTGTCGAAGTCGTCATAAGATGTTTTTTTATTTTTTTTCTGACTGACATCAGAATAGTTACACTGACATCAGAATGGTTGCACTGAGATCAGAATGGTTACACTGATATCAGAATGGTTACACTGATATCAAAATGGTTAAACTGATATCAGAATGGTTACACTGACATCAAAATAGTTACACTGACATCAGAGTGGTTACACTGACATCAAAATGGTTACACTGACATCAAAATGGTTAAACTGAGATCAGAATGGTTACACTGATATCTGGATTTTTGTATATTACTCCCTTTTAAAACATACACAATACATTATTTGATATAAATCGGGAAAATAAACAAATATTATTTAGCTATAAGGGAATTTAATTGGAATTGTTTGCCCTATTTTAATGGCATAAATACCGCATACTGTATGAAGGGAAAGTTTTGAGGAGAAAAGCATATAACAAGAAAAAGTAGTTCTAAGAGTATAGAAAGTTTTAAGCGAAAACGTGTCGTTTAAAACGATATTTCTAAAACAAAATTTCCCACACGTCACACACAGGACCTATCTCTGGAGG
Organism: Prosapia bicincta; assembly: GCA_036971475.1. Lineage (NCBI taxonomy): Eukaryota > Metazoa > Arthropoda > Insecta > Hemiptera > Cercopidae > Prosapia > Prosapia bicincta. The sequence goes on along the minus strand of JBAIZL010000003.1, from coordinate 6,494,517 downwards.
CATGCCGTGGTAAATTAAGTTTTTCTCTTCCCACTGAAATATAAAACCCATTAGGTGTTTTTTATTGTAAAAGCAATATCGTGTCTCAATATTAAAACAATTTAATAATTTTAAAGGGAAATTTAAAACAACGTAAGCATCCAACCAATCGTAATATCGTGAAAATAAGAGGTCAAATTTAGTTAAAATTTTCATTTATTTAAAAAAAATTTTCCACAAAATATTGCAAACAAAAACGCTTTCTTTTATCCGTCTGTTACTAAACACAAGAACTGAAATATTCGGTTACGCCGTAATTCTATTCTTTATCGATTGATTGCGGATATCCACGCAAATTTCCCGCATATATTTATTAAACGTAGTACGGCTTTGTTACAAACTGGTGCAGATTAACTTTCAACCAATAACAAGACCAAATAGAACATTCAAACAATGTCTGACATTTTTATCTGGCTTCCGTAATTGTCCGTTCCTATACAACACATGCTATTTGGCTGTTAGTTTGTCCCATTATCTTAGAAACTGCTAAAGATACTATAATTTAACTTTTACCAGTTATTCTATAGGTAATTGTGCAAATACGGAAGATAGAGAGGTCAAACATTGAGGCGCAACCTAAGGAATAAGGTAGAGCGGCAGACTTCTATAAGTTCCTATACAACACATGCTATTTGGCTGTTAGTTTGTCCCATTATCTTAGAAACCGCTAAAGATACTATAATTTAACTTTTACCAGTTATTCTACAGGTAATTGTGCAAATACGGAAGATAGAGGGGTCAAACATTGAGGCGCAATCTGAAGAATAAGGTAGAGCGGCAGACTTCTATAAGTTCCTATACAACACATGCTATTTGGCTGTTAGTTTGTCCCATTACCTTAGAAACTGCTAAAGATACTATAATTTAACTGTTACCAGTTATTCTACAGGTAATTGTGCAAATACGGAAGATAGAGGGGTCAAACATTGAGGCGCAATCTGAAGAATAAGGTAGAGCGGCAGACTTCTATAAGTTCCTATACAACACATGCTATTTGGCTGTTAGTTTGTCCCATTATCTTAGAAACTGCTAAAGATACTATAATTTAACTTTTACCATTTATTCTATAGGTAATTGTGCAAATACGGAAGATAGAGAGGTCAAACATTGAGGCGCAACCTGAGGAATAAGGTAGAGCGGCAGACTTCTATAAGTTCCTATACAACTCATGCTATTTGGCTGTTAGTTTGTCCCATTATCTTAGAAACTGCTAAAGATACTATAATTTAACTTTTACAAGTTATTCTATAGGTAATTGTGCAAATACGGAAGATAGAGAGGTCAAACATTGAGGCGCAACCTGAGGAATAAGGTAGAGCGGCAGACTTCAATAAGTTCCTATACAACACATGCTATTTGGCTGTTAGTTTGTCCCATTATCTTAGAAACCGCTAAAGATACTATAATTTAACTTTTACCATTTATTCTATAGGTAATTGTGCAAATACGGAAGATAGAGGGATCAAAGATTGAGGCGCAATCTGAAGAATAAGGTAGAGCGGCAGACTTCTATAAGTTCCTATACAACACATGCTATTTGGCTGTTAGTTTGTCCCATTATCTTAGAAACCGCTAAAGATACTATAATTTAACTTTTAATATTTATTCTATAGGTAATTGTGCAAATACGGAAGATAGAGGGATCAAAGATTGAGGCGCAATCTGAAGAATAAGGTAGAGCGGCAGACTTCTATAAGTTCCTATACAACACATGCTATTTGGCTGTTAGTTTGTCCCATTATCTTAGAAACCGCTAAAGATACTATAATTTAACTTTTACCAGTTATTCTATAGGTAATTGTGCAAATACGGAAGATAGAGGTGTCAAACATTGAGGCGCAACCTGGACAGTAAAGTGGAGCGGCAGACTTCTATAAGTTCCTATACAACACATGCTATTTGGCTGTTAGTTTGTCCCATTACCTTAGAAACTGCTAAAGATACTACAATTTAACTTTTACCAGTTATTCTATAGGTAATTGTGCAGATACGGAAGATAGAGGGATCAAACATTGAGGCGCAATCTGAAGAATAAGGTAGAGCGGCAGACTTCTATAAGTTCCTATACAACACATGCTATTTGGCTGTTAGTTTGTCCCATTATCTTAGAAACCGCTAAAGATACTATAATTTAACTTTTACCAGTTATTCTATAGGTAATTGTGCAAATACGGAAGATAGAGAGGTCAAACATTGAGGCGCAACCTGAGGAATAAGGTAGAGCGGCAGACTTCTATAAGTTCCTATACAACACATGCTATTTGGCTGTTAGTTTGTCCCATTATCTTAGAAACTGCTAAAGATACTATAATTTAACTTTTACCAGTTATTCTATAGGTAATTGTGCAAATACGGAAGATAGAGAGGTCAAACATTGAGGCGCAACCTGAGGAATAAGGTAGAGCGGCAGACTTCTATAAGTTCCTATACAACACATGCTATTTGGCTGTTAGTTTGTCCCATTATCTTAGAAACTGCTAAAGATACTATAATTTAACTGTTACCAGTTATTCTAAAGGTAATTGTGCAAATACGGAAGATAGAGAGGTCAAACATTGAGGCGCAACCTGAGGAATAAGGTAGAGCGGCAGACTTCTATACTAAAACTAACTCTATACTCTAACTAAAAGGATCAAAACGTTGGCGTACTGTACAATAATTAATTACCGCCTTAACTAGTTAGTCTAAAAGGACATGTTGGCTACATTTACCTAAAAAATCCATTTTTAATATTTGTTTAGTATTATTAAATTTAATAATACTTAACTAAGTGAATACGTAACTGCTTACTTGCTGACGCGTTTCAAAACTTTCGTTCCTCTTACGAAGCTTATCCTTAAGTAGAGGGTTAGCTTCGTAAAAGGAACGAATGTTTGAAACGCGTCAGCAAGTAAGCAGTTACGTAATCACTTAGTTAAGTCTTTCTAAATTTAGTTTAATCAGTGAATTCAAGATAATTACATCCATCAACTTTTATTTAGTATTGTTTTACAATATTCTCAACTTATTATTCTTTTTTCAAGTGATACCTTTCTTAACTCTCGCGTGTAGTTGTGTAGCCTTAGGAGACCTTCCAGTGTGGCTATTATGGTCTAAGAGATATAACAGAATTATAAAACCCATGTAGACCTAATATAGAGGGTGTTATGGCAAGGGCGCTTTCAGCAGCATACTTCCTTTACATCTAAGAAGAAGGCTAAGCAGATAAGAAATGGCTGTTGGAGTTAGGCTATACTAAGGAGAAATTAATGATATCCTGACGTAAGGAATAGAGGAAAATCGATTTCGTGTGGCCAATGTGTTTTAATTAGCCGCCTTTAAATTTGTTTATACCCTTTTTAAATAGAAGTTTAACAATATTTATTACTGTTTATTCTATGTGTCAAAAAACTTAAGAAATATTATCATATTAATACTTATTTCATACTGTATATGTATATATATTTATATATTTAAATCTTTTTTTACCAAGTAAAATAAGATTGCACAATATACCCTAAGTGATTTTTGCACGATCGGCAATCAGTAAATTCATTTCGAAAAAATTATTTATTCACGACTCATATAAATGCATACTAAGGTCTACAACAATAAATATCTTTAGATAAAATTTCGAAAATTGAGGTAATGTTGAAATTGTTACAAGCATTTCAAAAATTGATGTTACAAACATGTCTAAAGAAAACATCATTAAAGTAATAAATAAAGTTTTATATTGTGACACATTGATACATAACATTTTATATTTCATGACACGCAACACATAGACTACCACACAAACACGAAATATATAAAGTAATGGATGTATAAAAGCTAAAGCTTGTTTTGCTTACAAACTTAGCAAATTCACCGCCAGACAGGAACAACTATACACGGAAAGCCACTCGAGAACTGGGGGGAATGCAGTAACGTTTGTCTTTAATTTAAATTACTTGTCAAAGTTTGAAGGAAGCATGACGAAGTTATAAGTTAGTGAAGCGTCCGCTATTCTTGGCATGTAGAGAGGACAATGCTCCGAGCCGCATGGAACTTGAGCAATTTAGTTAAAGGCTTTCCAGTTTTAAAGGCGCTATTTCGTAACATGAGAGATTACGTTTAAATTTACGTTTTAAATTGTAATGGCTATTATTAGTGCTTTTCTATAGACATTAGTTTTTGCATTACTTCTATTCTCTTCCCATAAGGAGTAGTGTTGTAACTGTGACCCTACGCGTAAGTATAAATGTTTAACACTACACACGTGACATTTACACTCAGGGTAGTTTATATGTAAGGCTAAATGCTTTTAAAATAGCTTCTAAAAGTTACTTCTTTATTTTTAAACTAACTTAGAAATTTTAGATTATGATTTTACAAAAAATTAATTACATAGCCAGACACACAATAAGAATTCTTAATAAACTTTTTTCCAAATGTTTCCTCGTATAGAGCGGAACTTCGTGTGGACATTGTAGGCCAGTAATTCTAACGAAGGTTTTAAATATTCAGTTCGTTATATTAGTTAATGGAGATGAAAAACCGTATTATGCTACAATTTGTATTCTTTTAACTGAGAGTTAATTGTTTCACAACATTCCTTCTTATGTGGTTATGAAGCATTAAACCCTTCTTTCTATTTTGTTATCGTTCAAAACCATTTTAATATTTTCAAATTTTAACCAGACAGTATAAATTAATTACAAAATGGTTTATAAAAAAATATTTGCGATAACAGGAATTTGTATGGGAAAAGAACTGACTTAATTATACGCATGTATTGAATATATGTATATATATATATATATATATATATATATATATATATATATATATATATATATATATATAAGAACTAAGTTAGTATACAAATACAAGAATTATAATTGAATTACAATTTTAATCGAATTTGAATTTTAATTTTTTAATGTTCCTGATGATGTTGGTACTGTTAGCCAGCGAAAAGCTTTGAATTAGAAATTCAATTATAATTCTTGTATTTTTATTTTGACTTAGTTCTTTATTAATACACAAGAATACATATTGCGATATATATATATATATATATATATATATATATATATATATATATATATATACCCAAGCCATCCAAATTATCCATACATTTATCATATTAGAAAACACACATCTAATTAAAAAAAGTACAAAAAGGGCCCGAAATAACAATCTGGAAAATGCTTATTATTTATAAACACAAAAATAATATAATGAACGAATAGATACAAATAAAATCGGAAAATAATACATTATTTAACTTAACAGACAAATTAGCCGCAAGACAGACTAAAACATTTCTACAGTGCAGTGAAATCGAAATAAGAACAATACCGGTATACCACGTGACAATAGAAACCCATCACACCTGGCAACTACAAGTAGCCTTTAGTCTCAGATGATACTCAAAAATGAGGACACGTAATTAAGGTTTTCGAAAGTAGACTCGCGTACCTGTATATACCAAGTACGATTTTTTATTAACTACATTAATGTATATATATATATATATATATATATATATATATATATATATATATATAATACGTTTTCTTGTTTAATAATTTAAAACAACATAGGTTATTCAAATACAAGAATATTTATTATTTTATATCCAAAGCTTTTCGTTGGCAAACAGTTCCAACATCATCAGGAATGAAAATTAAAATAATGTAAGCTATAGGCCTAAAACATATGTTAAATTAGAAATAGAATTATTGCTAAATTTATACAAATTGCCAAATTTATTTTGTTGCTGTAACATTATAGACATATGGTTATACTGTTTACCAACGAAAAGCTTTGAATATAAATTAATAAATATTCTTGTATTTGAGTAACCTATGTTGTTTTAAATTAATAAACAAGAAAACGTATTATATATATATATATATATATATATATATATGTATGTATATATATGTATGTACATATATATATATATATATATATATATATATATATATATATATATATATATTTCTAATTAAACATAAGTTTTAGGCCTATAGCTTACATTATTGTAATTTTCATTCCTGACGATGTTGGTACTGTTTACCAACGAAAAGCTTTGGATATAAATTAATAAATATTCTTGTACTTGAATAACCTAAGTTGTTTTAAAAAATATATATATATATATATATATATATATATATATATATATAATATGTATAATAATATAATATATATATTTATATATATATATATATATATATATATATATATATATTCTTGATATTTTACGTTATCCATTGTTTTTCCGTTGCACTGACTTTATGAAGTTAATATATTACTATTGTAAGTAATTTTATCCACCATTAAGTGCAATAATTTTACCTTGAGTGATGAGGCACCTTTCGGTCACTTGACCATTGTCGAATCACTCAGTGATTCGACAATGGTCAAGTGACCGAGAGGTGCCTCATCACTCAAGGTAAAATTATTGCACTTAATGGTGGATAAAATTACTTACAATAGTAATATATTAACTTCATATATATATATATATATATATATATATATATATATATATATATATATATATATATACATATACATATATATTTTATACAAATTCAACATACGATTTCTTCATCCAATGTTGTGATTCTGTCACACACACACACACTCACACACACACACACACACACACACACACACACACACACACACACACACACACACACACACACATACTCACACACACACACACACACACACACACACACACACACACACACACACACACACACACACACACACAAACTGTTATTGGTCGACCTCAGTAACAATTGATATTAAAACGTCAGTAAAACTCTGTGTTGTTATTATTCTATTCGATGATGACATTATATTATTTCAAATCTAAGTACCCGGTTTAATGTAATTTTGCTGTTACAAAAGTACGTAATCATCAGGCATTTTGAATACAGGTTAAGCGATATACACCACCATCGATATACAACTATCTAACAAACTAATTTTATAGCGTTAAATTTAAAATTAAAATTAAAATTGATTCCTGCTTGCCAGGGCACAAAGTGTATGGTCTTGCATCAGGAGGAACTTAAATCAACTTACAGAATCTCACAGTATTCCTCAATACTCGTTCACGACTACTATGTTTTAGGAACTTGGGAACAGACGCAATAAATTGAAATAATATTAATAAAGCTAAAGTTCTCCAGTTATATTAATAGTGTTTTCGCAAACTTATATCGCCACTCAGCTCTGCAAGTTTTGCTCCTTCTCTACAAACAGCTGCACGATGAGGAATATTAAAAATTTCCCTGAGTTACCATTCGTTAACTTGGCTAAAGTTTTAAAGTTCGCACGGAAGCGCTTTGTAACAAAAACAGAAAACTGCCCGTTGTAAATATGTGAGTTGGGAAGGGAAATTGTGCATAGTAAATTAAAAAATGTTGAAAACTTTGAAATTAGTGCTGTGCAAATACTGAGCTAACTTCCGAATCGGGCGTTATGTTACTTCAGCTTTAATTTAACTCTATAACTTTCGCAGTAGAAAATGTATAAATGTACGATTTAAATATTATATGTCGCTCGTAATAAATAAACAAAATTTCAAACTCATAATTTAGGTTAGTTAAAACAACAAACTAAAATAAAATGTTAAATGACACCGAATAGGATTTTTCTTAGTATAATTTATACAAAATCTTAAATTATACGTTTTCTAAGTCGTTAAGTTAACCTGACACGTAATTGTCTCGCCGATCGTTTTAAGCAATAAAATCCAATGCAGCAACGTCTCGATAATTCGAAGGACCGAGACCCATTAAATCCTCCTCAAGGTCCTGTAGACATCGTCTTCTTGGTCAGCCATTTCTCCTTTTGCCAATCATAGTGCTATGTAAAGGTTTCTATTGGTATTCATATGACGTTACCCAACCATTATAGACGTAGTGTTTTATTAAACTGGACCGCATTTGCATCTTCGTATAAGAAATACAACTCGGCATTAGATCGAAGCTTCCACGCATTTGTTTGTACATCGTGAACCGGATCATAAATTTTCCTTAAAAGCTTACGCTCAAACAATGTCAACTGATTTCACGTCGGTAAAGTCTGCGTCTACGTTAAATACGTTAGGACTGGACGAATTAAGGTTTTATAGCGTCAGACCTTAGTGGTTCTTTATATTTGCGGAGTATGCTCTATTAGCTGCCATTATTCTTTTTTGAGCTGCCATTACTTCATTTATTGTTTTATTTTCATCATTTATTTTCGATCGAAAATATGTGAAACCTTTTACTTTTTCAAATGAATAGTCATTGATATCTATAGTCGTACTGCTATGCCCTCTGCTTGTACTCATATATTTAGTTTTCCCTCGTTTATGCAGACTTATCTTTTTGCTTTCATTATTGATTATATTAAAAGTCTCTTTGAGCGAAGGAATATTCCTGGCAACCACGTATATATCAGCAGCATATGCACATATTTTACTGCATGAATGCATGATATTCCCTGAAACGTTAATATTCCTTAAAACCCCATGTAAGGCTAGATTGAAGAGGTAAGCAGACAGAGCATCGTCTTGTCTCACACCAATCAGAGTAGGGAATTCGGGAGTAGGGATATCGTGAAATGAAATAGTCCATGATAATTACTGCATTCTAATTTGTCCCCCTATTTAATAATAGGACATATGAGACTACTTCTTCCTTTTCTAGGCATGCATTCTCTTTCCTATATATCTAGGATCAGGGAATGTAATTGTGACTGTACAATTTTCCCACAATTTTAAAAAAATAGCAATAAACTACGGTATAGTATTTTTGTAAGCATGAATCTTGTTCCTCTTTGCCAAGTTTTTGCTGCTCCACTGTACGGTATGGTATATTCTTTCTGATCAAGTCTACCCTGCCCTCCCTATCTAATCCCCTGTAGGGCCTCTGCGACAATGTTTAATTTAAATAGCTATTCGGCCATTTCAGCCATTCTTTCACGCTGAAACATTGTCCAAACATTCCATGTTGCTAAAACCAGGTCCGAGTTCCGTTTTTTTAATCCATCCTTTATTATTACATTGTTTGGTTTCGTAACAAGGGTTTTTACGATGTAGGGTTTTAAGCCCTGGTAGTCCAGGGCATTTTTTATCTGGGTTTTCATCCACTACCAGGGTGCTTTCTCTACAGCTACGAACCCAAGCCATCCTTGTTTTTATTTTGGAGTTCACAATTTGGGGTTCTCTCTCAAACCGTGCCAGACAGCACAGAACAGTGCTTATTTGATGGCGGCACTTACTCGCCATGCCACAACATCGTCAGCGGGTTATGTGGTATTTAATACGTACGATCTTGTCAATGATTGAACGTCCACCCCTGTTGATGTTGCTACCTCTGGTCCGGGACTGCTTATTTGGAATCCTTATTCGCAGCTAACCTACATATCTGTAGGCCACTCCACTATCCGCCACCTGTGGACCCGCCCAGTAGCCGAGGTAAGCCCTGGGAGACACATAAAATATTACATAAATGTATTTAGCCTTACACAATACCATTCCAGGTTACAGTCTTTCAGTTCTAAGTGACAACATAAATACCCCCAGTCATTAGCTTCTAATTTGTCTATGTATTTAATCAATAATTCTTTCATCACAATTTTTCTAAATATTTTTGTATACATTAGTCTTTAAAAAAGGGATGTAATGTATAACCTCCCCGTCCCAGCCCTATGGTTTCAATGCTCTGCAATACGACACTAAGGATTTGGTATGGTTCCAAATTCATTTATATTTCCCTCTTTGTGTGTTTGCAACAACCAATTCTGTTCTTCCCCCTGCTATCGATTCCGAATAATCGTTTAACAACGTAAAATTGAATTTGCACGTAGTTAACCTCGTGTATTTACCATATGCTGTTTTCATATTTCACGAAGTTCCCAGTCGAAAGAATAGTTTATAATTAACTAAAACATTTTCCCACATATTTTATTCTCTGGTTGTGCCATTAGTTCTAAAGTAATACACGTTTACTCGAGAATATAAACCCCTCTGCGATATTTTATTATTTTAATTTATTTATAACATTATTTTCAAATATGGGTCTTTATTGTTGAAGATTCACATTTATTGATGAGAATTAAATTTTACTTTAGAATAATTGCATTATTATATAACTGATTATTCCATTAAATACCAAAACATTTAGACCTTAAAACTGATAAATAACTAATTTTCTAAACAGACTTTTTTCGGCGACGGTGTTGCTAATATCAGTGAGTGTAACCTACACTCATGATGCTGACGAATGTAATTAGAAATAATTCAGTTTAATGTTGTTTTAGAACTTGACCTTTACATAAAAATTATTCTAAAGAATAGTATTTATAGAAGTGTATTCTAAATGACGTCCTTAACACGATACAACAATATTGCACATTCTTAAAAATATTAATTTTAAAACAAATTTGTGACAGTTTGTAATTATTTCAATTGTTATTGTTGAAAGAGTAATTCAATTATTGTAATTGGTGTTAACAAAATGCTAAAGTAACTGTAGTTTTTAAATTTCTCGAAATTCCTCAGGTTATTTAGTCAATATTTTCTTAGTTTATCAATAACATATCCCATCTAATTAGTTTATACTCTAGGAAACTGGCAATTAGAACAAATTCATTTTAATGTTGTTTTAGAACTTTATTTTCACATAAAAATTATTCTAAAGAATAGTATTTATAGAAATGTATTTTAAATGACGTCCTTAACACGATACGACAATATTGCACATTCTTAAAAATATTAATTTTAAAACAAATTTGTGACAGTTTGTAATTATTTCAATTGTTATTGTTGAAAGAGTAATTCAATTATTGTACTTGGTGTTAACAAAATGCTAAAGTAACTGTAGTTTTTAAATTTCTCGAAATTCCTCAGGTTATTTAGTCAATATTTTCTTAGTTTATCAATAACATATCCCATCTAATTAGTTTATACTCTAGGAAACTGGCAATTAGAACAAATTCATTTTAATGTTGTTTTAGAACTTTATTTTCACATAAAAATTATTCTAAAGAATAGTATTTATAGAAATGTATTTTAAATGACGTCCTTAACACGATACGACAATATTGCACATTCTTAAAAATATTAATTTTAAAACAAATTTGTGACAGTTTGTAATTATTTCAATTGTTATTGTTGAAAGAGTAATTCAATTATTGTACTTGGTGTTAACAAAATGCTAAAGTAACTGTAGTTTTTAAATTTCTCGAAATTCCTCAGGTTATTTAGTCAATATTTTCTTAGTTTATCAATAACATATCCCATCTAATTAGTTTATACTCTAGGAAACTGGCAATTAGAACAAATTCATTTTAATGTTGTTTTAGAACTTTATTTTCACATAAAAATTATTCTAAAGAATAGTATTTATAGAAATGTATTTTAAATGACGTCCTTAACACGATACGACAATATTGCACATTCTTAAAAATATTAATTTTAAAACAAATTTGTGACAGTTTGTAATTATTTCAATTGTTATTGTTGAAAGAGTAATTCAATTATTGTACTTGGTGTTAACAAAATGCTAAAGTAACTGTAGTTTTTAAATTTCTCGAAATTCCTCAGGTTATTTAGTCAATATTTTCTTAGTTTATCAATAACATATCCCATCTAATTAGTTTATACTCTAGGAAACTGGCAATTAGAACAAATTCATTTTAATGTTGTTTTAGAACTTTATTTTCACATAAAAATTATTCTAAAGAATAGTATTTATAGAAATGTATTTTAAATGACGTCCTTAACACGATACGACAATATTGCACATTCTTAAAAATATTAATTTTAAAACAAATTTGTGACAGTTTGTAATTATTTCAATTGTTATTGTTGAAAGAGTAATTCAATTATTGTAATTGGTGTTAACAAAATGCTAAAGTAACTGTAGTTTTTAAATTTCTCGAAATTCCTCAGGTTATTTAGTCAATATTTTCTTAGTTTATCAATAACATATCCCATCTAATTAGTTTATACTCTAGGAAACTGGCAATTAGAACAAATTCATTTTAATGTTGTTTTAGAACTTTATTTTCACATAAAAATTATTCTAAAGAATAGTATTTATAGAAATGTATTTTAAATGACGTCCTTAACACGATACAACAATATTGCACATTCTTAAAAATATTAATTTTAAAACAAATTTGTGACAGTTTGTAATTATTTCAATTGTTATTGTTGAAAGAGTAATTCAATTATTGTAATTGGTGTTAACAAAATGCTAAAGTAACTGTAGTTTTTAAATTTCTCGAAATTCCTCAGGTTATTTAGTCAATATTTTCTTAGTTTATCAATAACATATCCCATCTAATTAGTTTATACTCTAGGAAACTGGCAATTAGAACAAATTCATTTTAATGTTGTTTTAGAACTTTATTTTCACATAAAAATTATTCTAAAGAATAGTATTTATAGAAATGTATTTTAAATGACGTCCTTAACACGATACAACAATATTGCACATTCTTAAAAATATTAATTTTAAAACAAATTTGTGACAGTTTGTAATTATTTCAATTGTTATTGTTGAAAGAGTAATTCAATTATTGTAATTGGTGTTAACAAAATGCTAAAGTAACTGTAGTTTTTAAATTTCTCGAAATTCCTCAGGTTATTTAGTCAATATTTTCTTAGTTTATCAATAACATATCCCATCTAATTAGTTTATACTCTAGGAAACTGGCAATTAGAACAAATTCATTTTAATGTTGTTTTAGAACTTTATTTTCACATAAAAATTATTCTAAAGAATAGTATTTATAGAAATGTATTTTAAATGACGTCCTTAACACGATACAACAATATTGCACATTCTTAAAAATATTAATTTTAAAACAAATTTGTGACAGTTTGTAATTATTTCAATTGTTATTGTTGAAAGAGTAATTCAATTATTGTAATTGGTGTTAACAAAATGCTAAAGTAACTGTAGTTTTTAAATTTCTCGAAATTCCTCAGGTTATTTAGTCAATATTTTCTTAGTTTATCAATAACATATCCCATCTAATTAGTTTATACTCTAGGAAACTGGCAATTAGAACAAATTCATTTTAATGTTGTTTTAGAACTTTATTTTCACATAAAAATTATTCTAAAGAATAGTATTTATAGAAATGTATTTTAAATGACGTCCTTAACACGATACAACAATATTGCACATTCTTAAAAATATTAATTTTAAAACAAATTTGTGACAGTTTGTAATTATTTCAATTGTTATTGTTGAAAGAGTAATTCAATTATTGTAATTGGTGTTAACAAAATGCTAAAGTAACTGTAGTTTTTAAATTTCTCGAAATTCCTCAGGTTATTTAGTCAATATTTTCTTAGTTTATCAATAACATATCCCATCTAATTAGTTTATACTCTAGGAAACTGGCAATTAGAACAAATTCATTTTAATGTTGTTTTAGAACTTTATTTTCACATAAAAATTATTCTAAAGAATAGTATTTATAGAAATGTATTTTAAATGACGTCCTTAACACGATACGACAATATTGCACATTCTTAAAAATATTAATTTTAAAACAAATTTGTGACAGTTTGTAATTATTTCAATTGTTATTGTTGAAAGAGTAATTCAATTATTGTAATTGGTGTTAACAAAATGCTAAAGTAACTGTAGTTTTTAAATTTCTCGAAATTCCTCAGGTTATTTAGTCAATATTTTCTTAGTTTATCAATAACATATCCCATCTAATTAGTTTATACTCTAGGAAACTGGCAATTAGAACAAATTCATTTTAATGTTGTTTTAGAACTTTATTTTCACATAAAAATTATTCTAAAGAATAGTATTTATAGAAATGTATTTTAAATGACGTCCTTAACACGATACAACAATATTGCACATTCTTAAAAATATTAATTTTAAAACAAATTTGTGACAGTTTGTAATTATTTCAATTGTTATTGTTGAAAGAGTAATTCAATTATTGTAATTGGTGTTAACAAAATGCTAAAGTAACTGTAGTTTTTAAATTTCTCGAAATTCCTCAGGTTATTTAGTCAATATTTTCTTAGTTTATCAATAACATATCCCATCTAATTAGTTTATACTCTAGGAAACTGGCAATTAGAACAAATTCATTTTAATGTTGTTTTAGAACTTTATTTTCACATAAAAATTATTCTAAAGAATAGTATTTATAGAAATGTATTTTAAATGACGTCCTTAACACGATACAACAATATTGCACATTCTTAAAAATATTAATTTTAAAACAAATTTGTGACAGTTTGTAATTATTTCAATTGTTATTGTTGAAAGAGTAATTCAATTATTGTAATTGGTGTTAACAAAATGCTAAAGTAACTGTAGTTTTTAAATTTCTCGAAATTCCTCAGGTTATTTAGTCAATATTTTCTTAGTTTATCAATAACATATCCCATCTAATTAGTTTATACTCTAGGAAACTGGCAATTAGAACAAATTCATTTTAATGTTGTTTTAGAACTTTATTTTCACATAAAAATTATTCTAAAGAATAGTATTTATAGAAATGTATTTTAAATGACGTCCTTAACACGATACAACAATATTGCACATTCTTAAAAATATTAATTTTAAAACAAATTTGTGACAGTTTGTAATTATTTCAATTGTTATTGTTGAAAGAGTAATTCAATTATTGTAATTGGTGTTAACAAAATGCTAAAGTAACTGTAGTTTTTAAATTTCTCGAAATTCCTCAGGTTATTTAGTCAATATTTTCTTAGTTTATCAATAACATATCCCATCTAATTAGTTTATACTCTAGGAAACTGGCAATTAGAACAAATTCATTTTAATGTTGTTTTAGAACTTTATTTTCACATAAAAATTATTCTAAAGAATAGTATTTATAGAAATGTATTTTAAATGACGTCCTTAACACGATACAACAATATTGCACATTCTTAAAAATATTAATTTTAAAACAAATTTGTGACAGTTTGTAATTATTTCAATTGTTATTGTTGAAAGAGTAATTCAATTATTGTAATTGGTGTTAACAAAATGCTAAAGTAACTGTAGTTTTTAAATTTCTCGAAATTCCTCAGGTTATTTAGTCAATATTTTCTTAGTTTATCAATAACATATCCCATCTAATTAGTTTATACTCTAGGAAACTGGCAATTAGAACAAATTCATTTTAATGTTGTTTTAGAACTTTATTTTCACATAAAAATTATTCTAAAGAATAGTATTTATAGAAATGTATTTTAAATGACGTCCTTAACACGATACGACAATATTGCACATTCTTAAAAATATTAATTTTAAAACAAATTTGTGACAGTTTGTAATTATTTCAATTGTTATTGTTGAAAGAGTAATTCAATTATTGTACTTGGTGTTAACAAAATGCTAAAGTAACTGTCGTTTTTAAATTTCTCGAAATTCCTCAGGTTATTTAGTCAATATTTTCTTAGTTTATCAATAACATATCCCATCTAATTAGTTTATACTCTAGGAAACTGGCAATTAGAACAAATTCATTTTAATGTTGTTTTAGAACTTCATTTTCACATAAAAATTATTCTAAAGAATAGTATTTATAGAAATGTATTTTAAATGACGTCCTTAACACGATACAACAATATTGCACATTCTTAAAAATATTAATTTTAAAACAAATTTGTGACAGTTTGTAATTATTTCAATTGTTATTGTTGAAAGAGTAATTCAATTATTGTACTTGGTGTTAACAAAATGCTAAAGTAACTGTCGTTTTTAAATTTCTCGAAATTCCTCAGGTTATTTAGTCAATATTTTCTTAGTTTATCAATAACATATCCCATCTAATTAGTTTATACTCTAGGAAACTGGCAATTAGAACAAATTCATTTTAATGTTGTTTTAGAACTTCATTTTCACATAAAAATTATTCTAAAGAATAGTATTTATAGAAATGTATTTTAAATGACGTCCTTAACACGATACAACAATATTGCACATTCTTAAAAATATTAGTTTTTAAAAATATTTGTGTCAGTGTATATATTATTTTAATTGTTATTGTAAAAGAGTAATTCAATTATTGTAATTGGTGTTAACAAAATGCTAAACAAACTATGGCTTTAAATCCTCGAAATTCCTCAGGTTATTTAGTCAATATTTTCTTAGGTTATGAATAACATATATCACATCTAATTAGTTGAATAATTTGTAATTATGTGTGTAACACTGCTTACACCCCCAGACTTACAGCAATAACAAAGTCGCAGGTTCTATGTGTTTTACAATCTTTAAAATTAAGTAGGCCTATTTGATGTTGATAATAAAATCCACTACACGCGAATATAACGCACCGTTGAAAATAGTAATAACAGTGCTACGAATAATTACGTTAAAATATTATTATTTCTTAGTACTCGTGTATGTATAGTGGGAAAGTTTTTGATAAACCTGAACAATCTCCAATTGCGAAAATAAAGTTCTGAGACTTGGATAAGTTGTGCGTGGTATTGGATAAATGTCAGATTGGGAAACAATTTATAGAGTAATAAAGTTCTGATTGGCTGTGAGTTCTCTTTATTATGATTCTCAAATATTTTAATAACATATTCTTAAACACGGATGTGTAGGCGTTAAAACCCATTTAGACATTTGCAAGGAAACTAAAAATTAAGTGAGACTAAAACCGAACGATGAGTACAGTCGAAGACGTTTTAGTACGTTAGGTTTCAAAAAAGTCACCTAAATTTTAAGTTTGAAAAATCCTTAGTGTTTGAAATAAACGTTTAACCTTTATAAAATCGTCAACGATAGTAGAATTCATAAGAAAAACAAAGAGTTTAAAACTGTTGATGAAGAGAGAAAGTTTTATCCATAACCTTCTAATGCAACCAACGTGCTTGTGTGACCACTACTGTTTGAGATAAGTACAAGCTGTTAATAACACACTAACATAAACAAAATGAAAAATTTTATTTAATTAAATGAAAATATTAAACATATTATGGTTATTTTGTGAGATTCTTTATCATACATATACATTTTTCTCATACATTTTACTTAGTTTATAAGTGCAAAAAACCGTTAATTTGTTTAAAATTAAAACAAATAATGATTCTTCAATCGTCACGAATAATAAAATTTATGATAAAAACAACTAATTTACAACTGTTAATGAACACAAAAATTGTTATCTAGCATGAAATAAATGGATTATGGATGCCCTTCAATGAAATCAAGGCTTGTTGGTGACCGCTAGTACTTGCTGATAAATAGAAACCAATAACCCACACACACACAAACACACACACACACACACAAACAAATAACAAATATCACCACACTTACATAAACAGAGTGAAAAAATATTATTTAATTATATGAGAAGGTTATACAGTGCGTTACTATATGACTTTAGTGAGGCTGAATTAAACTTTAAAATATTTTCTGTAGCATTATGTAAAAAGGAACAAAGCAAGTGCTTTGTGTTTGAGTGCATTGTATGGTCGGATGAACTAAACATGTCTAAACAATGGGTACAATTTAGGATAAGAGAGAAAAATAAATTTGGTAAATGGTGATATAGGGGACGTCCAACAGGAAGACTCGTATAAGTGATCCCGTAAGAAGATAAGGCAGGAACACATTTAGATAATTTTATATTGATAGTGAAAGTAAGCAATAGTTGTACAGGGATTGATAGATGATATAGGCTAATATTGTAGCCAGTGGGAAGGTTCGGGATTGATAGATGATATAATATTGTAGCCAGAGGGAAGGTTTGGGATTATATATCTTGAAGAGAATCCAGGAGAAAGGGTAAAGTTATACAGATGTTTAAGAAATAATTTAATTTTCTAACCCAAATCATTTAACAACATAAAAACGAATAGATAAAACAAATAAGTATGTGGTTCGTGTTGATAGACATTGATTTAGCGAACCTCAGAATAAAGAAGCATTTTGAAACTCTGTTTGATACTTAAAATGTGTTTAAATCAATAATAGTGGAACGATAAGGTAAAATAAACAATTAGGAATTGCAATAAATAAAAACATTTGTAAAGATAAATGACGTGAGAAGCCTGATGAACAAGATAACGTTTTCGAGGAAATTCTGTATTTAGAGGTAATAAGTGTATAGATGACTATTATAGGGCATGGGTAACTTTAGAGATGAGCAGGTGTGGGGAAATGGGTTTGCAGTGCAGCGCATGAACTAAAGGCTATGGCGTAATGAAATATTGTAAAGTCTTCAAGTATTTAATGTACATTTTCATTTACGTTTCCAATTCGCTTCACTCTTTTCCACTTAAATTAAATATCTGTTTACTTGTGCACAGTGTAATTGTAATGCTGTATTAATTACTTTCGAAAATTGCAACAAATATCTTGTTCTCACAGCAAAAATCTAAGACAAGATGTTTTTTTGTAGCAATCAGGATCGAGAGATGGGGGTAGAAGTTTCCGGTTGTAGAGAACTCCCGCACATAAAGTACGTACTATTACTCCCCGAAGGGTTATTCCAGGCGGTTCCATTCGGTGTCTTCGATTTGTAGTGATCGGCTCCGTACGAGTATATGCCTGCAGTGACGTCAGACAAGTGGATCATACCACTGGATAATATTAATAGCGAAATTTAAAGTACTGAAAATATAGACAGACTCATAAATAATATTCTGGTAACCAATTTTAAAATTCTGGTAAATTTTTAAAATTTAATTCAGTAATATATTTAAAAAACACACAAACACTTTAAAAAAGTTGTATAGCATATTCGGAGAATCAAAGTTATAAATATTCTAAGAAAAACACTTTTACGACAATTTTCTTTCGTATTTTTATAGTAATAAATATTTTTATATATTTTTGCAGGGTTTTTGACAAAACGTATTTAGCATTTTAAATGGAGCAGTCAAGTTATCCAAAATTAGCTATTTTGGAGAATATATTTAACTATACAAATATTTCATGGATTCATTTCCGAAATGCTAAGGGACTCGATCGAAAACTTTACCATAACCGAATTGCTA
Source organism: Prosapia bicincta (assembly GCA_036971475.1). Classification (NCBI taxonomy): domain Eukaryota; kingdom Metazoa; phylum Arthropoda; class Insecta; order Hemiptera; family Cercopidae; genus Prosapia; species Prosapia bicincta. Next base: position 6,475,481 of record JBAIZL010000003.1, on the reverse strand, counting down.
TTTGTGTGACATTTATTTTTATAGTTTTCTCTATTACAAAGTAATAAAATCCATTCTAATTTTCAAATGACTATTATCTACCTATTTTAGAGAAGCACTGTGTTAATATGTTGTACAACTCTAATACAGTGTAAATATAGAGCAACACAAAATATTGAGTAAATACAAAACCTGGAATCTACTTGTGCAGTCGGGCAGCTAATGTAGATGTACAAGAAAGTACATTGTGACGTCACATTACCGTCCTATATCTCCTAATCGTCGGGCAACACTTGAGATTCATAGAAATATAAAATAGTTTTGTTGTTAAATGTTTTAAAATTGTATAAAACTAGAGGTATTTTAATATTATTTCTCCTCTTCGCTTTTAACATACAAAACAAAACTGACCTTGAAGGTGAATAACGAATTTGTACATACTCTGAACACGTAATGGCGACATGTTCTGAATACTAAATTAGGCCTGAAACACAATAAAAGCTGTGAGATTGGTTTTCCAATGTGTAAAGCTGGATTTTGTTACAACGTTACATGAAGTGAATAATGAAAAATCTAGCAGTTGGAAAATCTGACTTGCCCGAATATTACGAGAGATAATCTGACGCATGACGCGCATTTGTGTCTTAAAAATGATGCATAGTGCATCAAAATACTCAAAGGGCAAATGAAATTCTAAACACTAGATGATGGAGCACATCCTCTCACAAAATAAATATATTTTCCCGTATTCAAGAAATATACAACTTGTATATCAATCGCTCATTAGAACCGTACAAAACATGCATGTAGCGCTGACCAAGGTAAACTAGACTGCTTGGAGTGTACCAAGATAGAGAAGATCTTACATCCTACAGGTATCTTGTTATACCAGGTATTTATTCCTCCAGATAACAATCATTGTCGTGCAGACGAAAAGCCACCCTTTGAACCCTACATCTAACAAACTATTAAGAATTAGTCGTTTCAATGCGCCACTTCACTGGCAACAGACTAGTCTAGTTGTTTCAATGCGCCACTTCACTGGCAACAGACTAGTCTAGTTGTTTCAATGCGCCACTTCACTGGCAACAGACTAGTCTAGTTGTTTCAATGCGCCACTTCACTGGCAACAGACTAGTCTAGTTGTTTCAATGCGCCACTTCACTGGCAACAGACTAGTCTAGTCGTTTCAATGCACTACTCCATTGGCAACAGACTAGTCTAGTCGTTTCAAATGCGCCACTCCATTGGCAACAGACTAGTCTAGTCGTTTGGACAACGATTTCTTAATCCCGTATTTGATATTAAAAGTGCCATTAAAGTAGTTTGTTTTGTTTGTCATTCTACTTATGAAATTCCACTGTTTAATTTGGTATAAAATTAGTGAAATTACAGGGCTGAATTTCAATATCTGATACTCAATAACATTAATAGTTTTAACATCATATTATAAAAATTACCCTGTCTGAGCAATTCCCGATATTTTGTTTGGGAAAGGAGTGTGATACATCACTGCGTAGTGCATTTCTTTGTTCGCTGCTCTTATGTTTATACCACTTTACAAACACTGTTAGGTATGTTATAAACCTGCAAACTGTTAAATTTGCATTTTACAGGTTTATTATTGATTTTGAATGAAATATTTGTTTTCAGAAGGTTATATAGTTAAATTCGAACTGCGTATGTGAACTGAGAATATGTTAATATTTTTCGCAAGGGTACAATAATCACTATTTTCATGAAATTTGTTTAGGCCCTCCTCAATATGTAATGAAATTATATTATGTTCTTTTTTCTTAAAAAATATTTTAAATACTTCCATTTAATATAAGTATCATATATTTATTTCACAAAATTAATTTTTACACAAAATCTTTTTACAGCTTGTCTTTTATTTGTAATCGTTATTCTTGCAAAATTTTGAATAAATGAAAATATGTAATTTTATTATAATTATGTATAAAAAAATATATATCCTAAGCCTTTGTAATTCTCGGATTTTGAATTACTTTTTGATTTTTATTTTTCAACTGCTCTATTTTTGAAATTTAAGGTTACTAATTTTTTAGTGTGACACTTTATACTTGAAATTAATGCCGTAAGAGCGAATGCGTCTCGTTTGACGCAAATAAATCTCTCATGATATATTCGCAAGAGATTCTATGGTCCTTGGAAATATGAACGCTCCATAAGTACAGACACTCATTTAATTCATACCGTTGGATGAACGTTACGTAAAATTTAGATCTGTGCCTGCCTGATTACTCACCCATACATAACGAGGGACGGGAGACGATATTAAAGGCAGAATATCCCGTCATTCTCGCGTAAATATCTGTAATAAGGCACGCGTAGCGTCCAACATAATGATTCATACCGACAAAAACCTGTACGAGTTTTGTTGGTTTTATTATTAAAAGCAAAATTCAATTTTTTTTTAGAATACGTTGCAAATAAATTCAATATTAAATATCAAAAGTACTTTTTAATCTATTTCATACTAAATCTATCCCATTGTAAGATGTTCGCTAATAATCTTTAGCACATTTCCTTACAGGCATATATTTATTTTACTTGCTACATTATCCTAGTTGTAGAGCCAATTCAAAATAACTGTTGGGTTTATTTGGGTGAGATATTATAGCAAAGGCATGAAAGAGAAAAAACTAGTCGCACGGGAAAACGTTTAACTTACAATTCCCTACATCATTGAGGCCTGAAAATTAACTAAATTTTAACGCTGAAAAGTAAAGTGATACAATAAATTCTATGAGAAGAAATCATAGATCCGAGCCCAGTTACGTTCAGTCACAACGCGAAGAGACTCTGACGTTACCTCCACCACAGACGGTTGTTGTTTAATGCTATGCATAGTGCGTATCATTTGGCCTTGAGAGATCGCAGTAGATGAGACGGAAGGTAGAGAGTTAGTATGAATACTTTCCTACAAACATGGTAAGGACTATCGAAAAACTGACTTGCATGAGACGGTCGATATTAGATAAATTCGATGGTGAATTAGCTTCGGTATGAAATAACAACAATCTTGAAATATGTGTAGACATATCGTATGCAGAAGCTGTTGATGTATAGAGCATTCTGAATATGTAACATATTTTCAGAAATGGTAGTATACACGAAATCTCGAGGGATCTCTCAAGTACACGATTACGTAGTCCACAGTAAGGTATCTAATTATACTTTGAATTATTCAAAGAGTTAGGAGAATCGAAACAACAAAATACAGTAAACTCTCAATTATCCGTGGGCCGATTAACCGGTTTGCGGATTATCCGGGTCTGCCATTGATTTACAAATATCCAATTTTTATTCCAATCAGATTCATTATTGTTTTTTTTAACCACTCAACGCGGCACAATATCCGGTAAAAACAACGATCATAAAAATAAACTAAGCTATCTCAATTAACGCAAGGATAAACGATGACTGTCCTGTTAGACTGAATGAACCAACTCGAGTTGGAAACAGACTACTGTATATAAGAGACAATGACCAAATGCTTGGACGTCCGCAAACCTAATGTGTATCATAAGATTGTAAACAAATGTCAGCTAATCTCGGCTATAAATAGTCCAGGACGTGACTGTGATGGTTAAGTGGTTATTATATTAAAATAAGTAGTAGGAAGTTTTTAGGAATTTTTATGCTTTATTCTTATTTCTCTGTCTTTTTATTGAATTTTATTTTTTGTCATGCAGTATTTTATCATTTGTATTAGTTAATATTTTATGTAAATTTCCTTTTTTTTTGTTGTAAACCGATAAATAAAACATCATTTTAATGTCTAATACACTGTTTTAATGTCCCAAATAAACATGTATATGGTAGAAATAAAATTTTTGAGATGAAAACAACGGACACAATAATTAGAGCAAGACGACTCTTCACTGTGCGACAAAATGGTTCTCAAAGAACTTAGATCGCACATTAAAGCTAAATCAATGCTCACAAAAAAACAGACGAAAGTGACAGATTTTTTTTTAAGGTGAAAGTATTATGTGTAAAGGAAATTACATATGTACATACACACTCACTTTTGACATATACTTATGTACGTATTGTAAATAGTTAGACATATAAATGTACATGCTATAATCCGTCAAATACATCGACATTTTAAATTATTTTCTGTATTTATTTTGTCCTCTGAAGATTATTTATGAATTGCATTAACCGGGGTCAATATTTGTGTAACTTGTGGTATAATAATCGATTATCGATCGTTTTGCGTATTCTTTGTTCATAGCGGATTATCCGGGGAATTCGTTATCCGGCGTTGCCGTGCCACACTATTCCACGGATAATCGGGAGTTTACTGTAATTGAAAACCAATAGCTACTTTTAAAATACTAATTAAATCGAGCTTAGGCCAAAATAAATTAGCCTCCTTTATCCTAACGTAAGGTAACAAGATACACGAAACGTTGTATAACAATATTTCTCTAATTGTATCTCTAATAAGCATCATCTCCTAAGGAGGGTAGGAAAGGATGTGAGTCGCGGCAGAGTCACGTAGGCCTACTTCAACCTATTCCCCGTTGGAGTTATGGACTGCTGTCTGCCTGTTATGCAACGCTCTTCTTGATTTAGCACAACTATCATCATTAGTCATTTTGGTTTGAATAAAGAGAATGACGTCATCACCCCTTGAATTAAATTCAGATGATCTTACCATAAAACCTATCAACGACAAACACAATATTTTCATTCAAACTTTTGTGCATTGTCACTACAATTCTATTCCTTCAAATTTATAAATTTCAAAAACCTTCATGTATTTTTAGTATGTAAGCCTTTCTAAATTTGTAACAAGATTTTCTCATTAAAATAGTTTACAAATACAGGTTACACCTCAAGTCATAAAATCCTAATTAGAAGTTTTCCAGTAAGCTAACTCACTACAGAATATAGTATTTACTTACCACGAATAAACTTAAGCTCAATTCTCATTAATTAACAATCTACTAAACAGATTAGTTTCGGCGACGATGTTGCCAATATCAGCCAATGAAACCTTTCTCTGATGCTGGTGAAATAGTCTCCGAGACTATGTTGTTTAGGAAATTGGTAATTAGAGAAAATTTAGTCTAATATTATTTTATAACTTGACGTTTACATACAAATTATTATTCTAAAGAAGAATATTTAATAGAGAAACGCCTTAGCACAATACTATAATATTGCATATCCGTAAAATTATTTATTTTTTAGAGAAACACTCGCGCCCAGTGGCAGCTTTACCTGCACTCGTTTAAAATTATCACTTTATATATTGATTTATTAAATTTTAAAACAACCAATAATTGATAATGGTTATGGAATAGGATACAAATTTATAATAGCGTATTATTTAACTGAAAATATATGCAACTAATTGTATACAGTTAATTGTTGTAATCATGTATAATGTTGCAGTTTTTTGCAAATTTTAGCCTTTAAAATCAACATTTGGCAAACTTCTTTCTTAGTGTGCGTCTATGTTATGAACGGAATGTACCCTGAAAATTTCAGGTCATTACCTTTTATAGTTTTGACTCTATGTTGATTCTCAGTCAGTCTCAGGACAACAATTCTTATACATATATATATAATTAATTAAAATATTTCAAAAACAAGAATACTTTTAAGGAATATATTTATTCAAAGCTTTTCGCCGATAAAATAGTACCAGCATCTTCAGGAAAATAATTATCTAAAAAAATATTTTTACAAAATTAAATCATATGTGCTACAAACGACCATATGTTTATATGTATTGCACTTTATGTAATTTTTTCTATAACATCAATGATCTTATAAATAGTGGTGCCTTGATCTCACTTGAATTTGTTCATCAATTAATTTGTCTTTAACTTTATGCTTAAAAATTTCCAATGTTTCAAATATATTCATTTTTAATCCTTTATTTAATTCTTTTATTAATTTCATATTTTCTATTTCCGGAAACTCGTGTCCATTATTAATACAATGCGTAGCTAAATTTGATTTGTATATGTTTGGTTTGATATAAGCATTTAAATGTTCTTTGTATCTTTCTTTTAATTTCTTTTTTGTTTGTCCTACATATAATTTATTACAAGTTTGACATTTTATATTATATATTCCATTTCTTTCGTGCATATTATTTGGATTTGTGTTATTGTTTAATAAATTTTTAATTTTATTATCAGTTTTATATGTAATTTGTAAATTTGTTTCTTTAAATAATCTTGTGATTTTATTTATTTCGTTACCAGTAAAAGTTGTCCAAATATTTTCTCTCTTATTAGGTACAAAGTTATTCGAGTTTCTGTTTCCTTATTATGTTATTATTTAATTTATCTATATGAACGAAAGAAATGGAGTATATAATATAAAATGTCAAACTTGTAATAAATTATATATAGGACAAACAAAAAAGAAATTAAAAGAAAGATACAAAGAACATTTAAATGCTTATATCAAACCAAACATATACAAATCAAATTTAGCTACGCATTGTATTAATAATGGACACTAGTTTCCGGAAATAGAAAATATGAAATTAATAAAAGAATTAAATAAAGGATTAAAAATGAATATATTTGAAACATTGGAAATTTATAAGCATAAAGTTAAAGACAAATTAATTTATGAACAAATTCAAGTGAGATCAAGGCACCAAACTATTTATAAGGTCATTGATGTGATAGAAAAAATTACATAAAGTGCAATACATATAAACATTTGGTCATTTGTAGCACATATGGTTTAATTTTGTAAAAATATTTTATTAGATAATTATTTTCCTAAAGATGCTGGTATTATTTTATCTAACTATATTACAAGAAAACATATTACCATATTATATATATATATATATATATATATATATATATATATATATATATATATATATATATGTGTGTGTGTGTGTGTGTGTGTGTGTGTGTGTATAGATGGATAGATAGATAGATTTTGTACCAATTTGTAAATTATTTAATTAATTTTTTAACTAGTTAAATAGTTGAACAATTATTTTAATTGGTGTTAATAAACAGTAAGAAATGAAGTCTTAATTTTTTCGGAATTCCTCATAAAGGTTGTCATATTTATTACTCTACAAAAATATCATATACTTTCCGAGTAAGATTCCTGAAATCGAAGTAATTATCAATCCATCCTAAAACAAAGAACCAATTTCTATAAATTGTACACGTCTAAGACGAGTTGTTTTTATAACAATGAAATAAACATTGTTTTTAACATTTTAATTTACAACAAACCAACATAATCAACTTTAACAATTTTTATTTCTTATTTTATAAATGAAGGTCCAGTAATGATTGTTATATTACACTGGCAATAAAACTCTATAAAATATCTGCATTTAAAGCCGTAAAGTATAGAGAGCGATATCGTCTCTATACATAAAGACAAACAAGAGAGCTTTAGGATTTCAATGAATATTTACCTCTGGTAACGTTTATTAAGCAGTTATAAAGTTATTCCTTCTTTTGCTTCGTAAAAGCAATGTCTATTTGTAAAATAATTTCGTTTCCTTTATTTGCCCTAGGTATCATTTCGTGGAAATTAAATCTTATTATTATTATTTTTACTGTTTACTTAAACATGAGTTTTATTTTCTGTTACAGAATTAGACGTTTCTACCCGTTCCACAATTATTTCTTGGTAATATAATACATTGAAAAATCAATTGTTCAAGAGGTTGGTGGCCAGACCTTATCTCTTTCATTCTTTAATTTTAGTATTCATTTTTTTCTCGTTTTACGGAATATTTGTAATAATCTCCACTTGTTACGAGAGCTTGGAATAACTATTTAAATTATTTCAGTTAAACACAATTACATCTCTATCTTTCTTTTAACCCTCTTTCGCTTAGTATTTGTCATAGGCATGTTTCTGTGTTGGCTCTGTACCATATTTTATTACATGCAATCCTCATTTGTCCTTGTTTTATATTAAAAATATAAAAGAACCGTTGTTTAGTCAAAACGTCAATTTAATCAAGACAGAATTATTGTCATTAAAAGTAATTACTTTGATAAAAACTACTTCGAAAGTCCCGCTAAGACTAAAGAGGAAGATATTTTGAACTTGGGTAAAGCTTGGATTTCAGGTATAGATTTGAAGGTGTTGAGGCTTCTGAAGCAGAAAGGGAAGCCTTGAAGCCTATGAAGTAGAGAAAACCAGCAAAATCAATTAAGCGTCTTCCATTAGTGGTAGCCGAGGTAAAATATTAAATCATATAAAACAATCATCGCATACGAATCATAAAAACTACAGAGCCCTATGCTTTTCTAATGGCTAGATTGGAATAAATGTAGATATAAGAGACGAGCTCAGCGAATTCGTAGTAATATTCAAAGAAAAGCACCTTAACTGGTATTTATACGAGAATAAACCAAATTCGATAATTAAAGTGATGTCTACAAATATGGATCCTTCTTGCGATCCGCAAGAAATAGCGAAACAATATGCACCTCGTCAAGATATTAAAACCATAGGTGCTAAGTTAAAACGTATAAAACAAAAGAGGCTCGTAAAAACTTACCAAAGTTCATACTGTCGTTTGATAACACTGAAGATGTAAAAAGAATATACAATTATTTCAAGTATCAATTACCTGCCATTCTTAGCATTGTCCCATTGTTCGTTGATGCGTTTCGGAGAACTTCCATCAGTCAAATCTTTTTATGGACCCCAAAAACCTTAGGAGTTCATAACATGTTCTGACGGGTGGAGGCTCTACGAAGCGCGTCAATGAATGTTGTGACAATGCTAGGAATGGCAGGTAATTATGATACTCAAAATAGGAATACTAGAGGATTACCAAAAGAATATATAAAACTAATTGTTTCCGCCAATTAAGAATCCCAGTAGAACCATTACGAGGGAAAATACTGGTTCCACAACGCAAGAGCTGTCAGAGATGCGACCATACTAAAAGATTTTGTAGGAAGTTACTCCATTGTGTCAGATGCGAGAGAAGCCAGTTATCCAAACTCATCATCAAGCCAGGAGAGGTATTATCTACATGCACTAATAGCTCAGAACATATCCCGGCACACTACAGAGGATGTAAAGTAGATAAACAGCTGCAAAGAATGAGAGAAGATGAACCGTAGCTAGCCAAAGAAGGTAAAACCCCATAGAAACTTTAAGACTAAAAAAGGTACGAGAAGGTATCAATCATACCCAAACAGTGCAGAATATTAAACACTAAACTGTTCCAGATTTAAGAATAAGAAACCCAGATATAGATATAATGATGATATTGCAAATATGTGAACATGAATACTCCGGATAGAAGCTATAAACACAATAGTTATATCAAACTAATGTGGAGAAACAAAGACTAAGAACACTGGATGCAAATGGTAATCTAATTAAGAAAGAGGAGATGGAAGTATTCCTAACGGAACACAAATATATGTTTGTTTGCAGAAATACATTTCACAAAATAATCAAATCTTAGAATCAAGGCTTACAAGCTTTATGACACCTACCAGCCAGATAGTCAGACAAATGGTAGAAGCACAGAGGTAATAAGAAATTTAATGAGACGTTAAGAAATAATACTATCTTCAGACAGAAAACTATCATCTAAGCCTAGTGCGTATAGTCTACCTAACCTGGTCTAATCCGAGTACTACTGCGCTGTCCTCCCAGACACAATCTGAAATCTTCAAATTATAAGGAATATCTTCAAAGAACTGGAGAAATATTCATACCCGTTGGTGACTACAATGCTAAACATGAGATCTGTGGAAGAAGGTAGTCAAACAGCAAACGGAAAGGAACTGTGAAGATGGATTTATTCGCAGCCAAAAAATATCAACAAATTTAGAAAATATTAAATAAGACTTAGATTTGAACTCTGATCAGCCAGCAGTAATATTAACATTTAAAGAAAAAATGGTTAACAAAAGTATTAGATAATATTTAGTGAACAAAATCACAGATTGGGATTCAGAGATGAACTGTAGGATAATAGTAAACGTCGAACTGAAGAACAAAAACCAACTTGATAAGGAGACTAAAAAATGTATAGTGATTTTACAAAAACCGTTGCATAAAGGGAGAAATTACCCAGTAGAAACAAGAAAAAAGAAGGGCCAGAAAAAGGCGACAGCAAAACAGAACAAACCATTAGTATGTAGTAAAAGTAAGAAAAAGTAAGAGAAATATCCTCAAGCGAATTAATATCCTTTGGATTTCATGTAAACTATAAGAATGCGACCCAAGAAACAGGATATTCTCTTTGGAGAGCGAACAGGAAAATGAAGAGGCCAATTACAGCAATTCCTCCAATGAGAGAAAGCAATGGACAGTAGGCAATAAACGAAATACAAAACGTGAACGTGTTTGCGAAACACTTACGACATGTTCCTCCCAAATATAACGAACGATGATAAGAGTTGGACAACAATGCAATATCAGAAGGAAAACAACTAGTATCAAAAAAATTTGCTTAGGAAATTAGAAGTAATAATAATTTTAAAATAATCCCAGGAATTGATCTTATGGTGAGACAGATACTGAAAAAGGTTGCAAGAGAAGGAGTGGCTATGCTTACCTATATAATTATGCACCATTCAGTTTATATATGTGCCAGATATTTGGGAGGTAGCAAAAGTTGTCATGCTAATGAAACCAGTACAATCGCCTACAGAAGTTGAGCCATACAGACCGATTACGCAACTCCCTACAGATTTAAAACTATTCGGAAAACTTGGAGAGGCGTAAGCCAGTCATAGAGAGAAAGAATAAGATTCCAGGATATCAGTTTGGATTCAAAGAAATATATTCCACTCATAGATTAAATTCATAGAATAACGGATATAATACAACAAACATTCAGAATAAAGAGATTCGTACACAAAGCTAAATGATACTAACTCAGTCGACATCAATTTCTAGAATAGGATAACAAAAGATCCACCGCTATTAGAAGTAAGATATCAAAATGTTTCTCATTTTACTTTATTAGTTACTGATAAATTGAAAGAAAATTGGTGATAAATTCCTATACAAAATTTGTATAGAATTTAATTCTAAGAGTTAACAAAATAGTTCACTAAAATGTAAAAAATATGAATTTATTTGAACTTCAATTCATGCCCCATGTAAAATACTAAATGTATATAATGCGTAATCCAAATGTCAGTGTTTTATGTGAAAAAACAACAAAATTATTGTTTAGCCTTTAGAAACAGGTTTAATTGTTAAGGTGTGTTTGTATTACACGCCCCATCTTTTGTATACCTACGCCAGAGCATAAATCCCTTAATCTGTCTATCGTATAATAATTTCCGCTTGGTCGAGTTTCAAAGCTTAATCTCTGACAAAAAACACCCTTTCTGTGTTTAACATAGGAATTTCATATCTTCTTATTTTTTATCTGAAAATTTATTTCATTTAAATTTAATTAGTCCTTGGTTACTAGAGCGTGTGAGCATCTGTGGAGGGAACCGGAAGCATTTTAGTGTTAGTGGAGGGAAAAGGAAGCATGAGAGTGTTTGAGGAGGGGAGCGGGAGTATATGAATATATGAGGAGGGGAGCATGTGAGTGTTTGAGGAGGGAAGTGAGAGAGTATGAGTGTTTGAGGAGGGAGAGAAATTATATGAATGTTTAAGGGGAGGGACATGTGAGTGTTTGAGGATGGGAGCGGGATATTTGAGAAGGGGAGAGTATGATTGTTTGAGGAGGAGACGTGTGAGTATTTGAGGAAGGAAGCAAGAGTGATAATTAAAGGTAAATACTAAGGTTAAATGGATATTTTATACATGTATTCATTACTTAACAAACGTTTTCAATATCTGCTCAGAATTATTTTTTATTTAAAATATTCTATTAAAGTGATTCTATTTCTTTCTCGCTTTTTGCGTTACATCGATCGACGATATCATCAATATCTCCTGAAATATTGTGATGGAAATAATGACAGCAAAAGCTGTCAATTAATCTTTTATCTTCCTGGTATCATCCACATTTTTGTTTCCGCCTCCATAAAATACAAAAACTGCATTCCTGGAAAGTACAAAAGTATTAATATTAGCTTGATCAACAGGATATAGTCATCTTATAGTATTACTCCTGTTAATTCTTTTATAGTGTCATTAGTCCAAGCGTCGTTATTGCATAATAATTCACGTGACTCTTGGTTTTTGACATTTATTGTTAATGAGGTCCCGTCTTTTTATAATCCTGTTAATGGAGATGATGAAAAGTATAAAACGTCTTAAATAAATACATTGTTGTTGTAAACTGTTTACGAAAATAAATAAATAAGTGTGTGTGTGTGTGTGTGTGTGTGTGTGTGTGTGTGTGTGTGTGTGTGTGTGTGTGTGTGTGTGGGTTTGTGTGTGGGTGTGTGTGTGTGTGTGTGTGTGTGTGTATGTAATGTATCAATTAATTACAACTTTATTCAGTAAGTACGATTCATAGACTTTATTTCTAAGAGCTGGTATCTCAAAGATTCGCCTAAATGTAGTACAAAATTTCCAGAGAAACATTTGACTCCGTTCATAGAATGACATTTGGAATTAATATTTTCATTCTGTTAGTATGCTTAATTTTTAAAATTCTTAGTAAATATTATCTATGTATACATTTTTAAGTGTTTGTTTTATATCAAAATTTACAGAAGTAAATAAATAAAACTAAAGGTTAAAAAAACAAGTTTAAAATGAAAATAATGAAACTTTGTATAATTACAGTAAAAAACTTTCTCAAGGCTGAGAACTTTAAATATTATTGATCCGTACTAGCTTTTGATAGCCAATTAAAGAGTACTTTTTGCGTTTTGTATTGTTTATCTATCATTCCTGACCAGCTCCAAAAATTATAAGCAACGTTGTATGCCTTACAATGGCGTACAAAGGAAGACTGTAAAAAACATTTTCAAAAGCTTCATTTTAACTCTAAATCTCAGATCACAACCAACGATCGTAAAACAAATTATATATTAGTATATTGTAGTATACAGTTTATATATTAATATATTATAGTAAAACAAATTATATGTTAGAATATTGTAATAAAACAGTTTATATATTAAAACATTACGGTAAAACATACTAATTACAATTTAATACATTCAATATTAAATTAACACATTTTAAAAAAAAAGACGAACTAAACAAAGACTTCAAGGAACAAAATTGACAATAAAATTATTATATCAAGTAAGAAGTAACGTTGCTTGTCTCGTAGAACATCGAGCATCTATAAGTTTCTGTAAGAAGTAACGTTGCTTGTCTCATAGAACATCGATCATTTATAAGTCTCTGTAAGAAGTAACGTTGCTTGTCTCATAGAACATCGATCATCTATAAGTCTCTGTAAGAAGTAACGTTGCTTGTCTCATAGAACATCGATCATCTATAAGTTTCTGTAAGAAGTAACGTTGCTTGTCTCATAGAGCATCGATCATCTATAAGTTTCTGTAAGAAGTAACGTTGCTTGTCTCATAGAACATCGATCATCTATAAGTTTCTGTAAGAAGTAACGTTGCTTGTCTCATAGAACATCGATCATCTATAAGTTTCTGTAAGAAGTAACGTTGCTTGTTCATAGAACATCGATCATCTATAAGTTTCTGTAAGAAGTAACGTTGCTTGTCTCATTGAACATCGGTCATCTATGAGTTTCTGTAAGAAGTAACGTTGCTCGTCTCATAGATCATCGATCATCTATAAGTTTCTGTAAGAAGTAACGTTGCTTGTGTCATAGAACATCGATCATCTATAAGTTTCTGTAAGACGTAACGTTGCTTGCCTCATAGAACATATCGATCATTTATAAGTTTCTGTAAGAAGTAACGTTGCTTGTCCATAGAACATCGATCATCTATAAGTTTCTGTAAGAAGTAACGTTGCTTGTCTCATTGAACATCGGTCATCTATAAGTTTCTGTAAGAAGTAACGTTGCTTGTCTCATAGAACATCGATCATCTATAAGTTTCTGTAAGAAGTAACGTTGCTTGTCTCATAGAGCATCGATCATCTATAAGTTTCTGTAAGAAGTAACGTTGCTTGTCTCATAGAGCATCGATCATCTATAAGTTTCTGTAAGAAGTAACGTTGCTTGTCTCATAGAACATCGATCGTCTATAAGTTTCTGTAAGAAGTAACGTTTCTTGTCTCATAGAACATCGATCATCTATAAGTTTCTGTAAGAAGTAACGTTGCTTGTCTCATAGAACATCGATCATCTACAAGTTTCTGTAAGAAGTAACGTTGCTTGTCTCATAGAACATCGATCATCTATAAGTTTCTGTAAGAAGTAACGTTGCTTGTCTCATAGAACATCGATCATCTATAAGTTTCTGTAAGAAGTAACGTTGCTTGTCTCATAGAACATCGATCATCTATAAGTTTCTGTAAGAAGTAACGTTGCTTGTTTCATAGAGCATCGATCATCTATAAGTTTCTGTAAGAAGTAACGTTGCTTGTCTCATAGAACATCGATCATCTATAAGTTTCTGTAAGAAGTAACGTTGCTTGTCTCATAGAGCATCGATCATCTATAAGTTTCTGTAAGAAGTAACGTTGCTTGTCTCATAGAACATCGATCATCTATAAGTTTCTGAGTCTAATGATAAAACCTAAAATTATTTATACAGGGCAGAGCAAACACACTTACTTGTATTGGGACATAAAATGCATAAACAATATTGATTTTAGTATTAAGATAACTTTTCTGGCAATATATAACCTGAAATGAAATAAAATAGTGTCATGCCAGCGGAACAATAATCTGAGATACAGCTCTTCTCTTCTAATAAACGCTTTATTGCATCCGTCGTTTTATTACAGTCTTTTAAATAAAAAAAACTCCTCCTGTCTTCGTCTTATTGCAATCTTCAACTAGATTCATGATGAATGAAATTTTATGGCTGACCTATAGTTTAGCGTTTCTCTTCCGTTTTCTCTATTCTTTATGCTTTAAGAGACTTATTTATGTCATCTTGGTGCGGAATATAAAAACAAAATTACAAGAGAATAGGGAAACTCTAATCCACGGCACCTAATAACATTCAGTCGGATTAGGCAAGCGTTGTCGGGCAAAGTAAAGAAAGGCATAAAAGTAGAAGAGGCGGGACTAAACTAGATTAATAAAGCGAATTCAGCTCCGCCTTCACCCGAAATCCCACACTGTTGGCTGATTAAAGACGTCATTTGTTTTAAGACCCCGACATGAGTTTATTTTCGCATAGTAATTTATATTAAATTCTAATTTAAAGTATTCATTATAAGCACTTTGGGCACAGGTCTGCCCTACGTAGCATTGTGAAATTCCTCGTGGATGACTCGATACCTAGCAGAACTTCATAATTACTCTCATACATAATTTAATACTAATATCGATATTTAACTTCACCAGATGCATAATTATAAATTGTTGTTCCATACCATATTATTATTCTGGTATAATTATTATTCAAAGTTCAGTGTTTTTGTTTTGAAGGGAATTTATAATTCCAAACAATTCAAAATTTCTTTTCCCTATATAAAACTAAGCTAACATTTAAAATCATATCTTTGTAGTTAAGTGTTAGTATTTAGTTAGAGGTTATGTAATACAATACTCTGAGCTCAGTTGATGACATGAGTATTAGTAAATAATATCGATATTTACGGTATTCACTTTTGAAACTTACTTTTTATTTATAATAAATAAAACCTCCTAAGCACAAATAAAACTTGTTATTTATACCCTTATGTGCATTTAAATATCAATTAATCATCTCCAGAGAAAATTATTACAAAAATAACTACTGGTAACAGAGCAGTTATTTTTGTATTAATTTCCTCTGAAGATGAATTTCTTTGGAATTGAAATGTATACAAAGGTTTAAATAAATCGTTTTATTTCTCATTTACGAGGGTTTTTTTAAATAAAAAACAAGCCACCAGCTTCAGGTTATTTAAAACTAGCCTTTACAGAAAGTAAGTCTTCCAACTTAGTTCTTGAATTTAGAGTTTATGTATGAAATTATTAATAAAAAATATGATTATAATACTCAATAATAAAGTTTGAAGAAATAATTGTAATCCAAGAAAAAACATTGTTATCAAAGTACACAACATTGTGTGCATCAACTTTACAGAAAATTTAAACAAAGTCTATATAAGCAGTTGTTTCATCTCTTACAAGTTTTAAAGAGCTAATCAACGTCAACAACCGTACGTCCCCTTGGCTTGCTTTATATTACCTTAATTTACTCACAGAATATCAGATTCTAAACCATAACATTATGAGTACATTATTATTCCCTGTGTACACAACTTAGGAAAGACTCACAAACACACTTCTTGTTTACAGTTTAATTATTTTACGAAATCAAACAAAACGTCAAAAACATTGAGAAATATATTTGATAAGGCCATGACACTGATAAAGCGATGTTGCTGACAAAACTATGACACTGACATTGGTATGACATTCACAAGGCTATGACATGAAACTGATAAGGGCATGACACTGACAAGACCATGACACTGACAAGGGCTAGACACTGACAAGGGCTAGGCACTCATAATACTATGACACATGATAAGGTCATGCCACTGATAAAGCGATGTTGCTGAAAAAGCTATGACACTGACAATGGTATAACATTCACAAGGCTATGAAATGAAACTCTTAAGGACATGACACCGATAATGACATGGCACTGACAAACCTATGACACTGACAAGGGCTAGGCACTGATAATACCATGACACATGATAAGGTCATGACACTGATAAAGCGATGTTGCTGACAAAGCTATGACACTGACAGTGGTATGACATTCACAAGGCTATGAAATGAAACTCATAAGGACATGACACCGATAAGGACATGGCACTGACAAACCCATGACACTGATAATACCATGACACATGATAAGGTCATGACACTGATAAAGCGATGTTGCTGACAAAGCCATGCCACTGACAATGGTATAACATTCAAAAGGCTATTAAATGAAACTCATAAGGACATGACACCGTTAAGGACATGACACTGACAAGGGCTAGGCACTGATAATATCATGACACATGATAAGGCATGACACTGACAAGGGCTAGACACTGATAATATCATGAAACATAATAAGGCCATGACACTGATAAAGCAATGTTGCTGACAAAACCATGACACCGACAATGGTATGACATTCACAAGTCTATGAACTGAATCTGATAAAGACATGACACCGATAAGGACATGACACTGACAATCGTACGACATTCACAAGGCTATGACATGAATTTGATAAAGAAAAGACACCTATAAGGACATGACACCGATAAGGACATGAAACTGACAAGGCCATGCCACTAACAAGGGCTAGACACTGATAATACCATTACATATAATAAGGCCATGACACTGATAAAGCGAGTTTGCTGACAAATCCATGACTCTTACAATGGTATCACATTCACAAGGCTATGACATGAAACTGATAAGGAAATAACACCGATAAGGGCATGACACTGACAAGGCCATGACAATGACAAGGGCTAGACACTGGTAATACAATGACATATGATAAGGCCATGACACTGATAAAGCGATTTTGCTGACAAAGCCATGGCACTGACAATGGTATGACATTCACAAGGCTATTACATGAAACTGATAAGGATGTGACACTGACAAGGGTTTGATATTGATAAGATCATGATACTGATGATTCAATGACACTGATAGTCCCATGACGTTGACAAGGATATGAAATTAATAAGGCCTTGTCATAACGACTTGGATATTTTTATTGTTCCGTACAAGTAGGTCTGGATGATTTACGCACAATTTGTAAGTGAATTTGGATGTGATTGGGTGTTTATTTGAATTGCTATTGTTGGCGGGTTGTTTGAGAAAGCCCTCTCCACTCAAACTGAAATAGATATTAATCAAACTAATTTTACATTAATTACTTTTTTAATAAATCCACTAAAGTATAAACAATATAATTTTGAAGGTTAGATAGCAAAACGTACTATAAATAAAGATTATATTCATGGTAATAGACAAAACCCTGCCTGTACACTTTATGATACACGACACAGCTTAAGAAGTAGGCCTCAGTATAAGCCATAGTGTAAATATATACATATTTATTCATATAAATATGATTTGTATATGATTAAATATAATTCATATATGTATATATATATATATATATATATATATATATATATATATATATATATATATATATATATATATTTCATTGCAGATCAGTACAAATCATGCCTTGTTTTGTATAAATTTACATTGAAATTCGTTTTCAAGAAAGAAAGCTTTCACACATAAAATCTGTTCCAATAATTAACTACAACATAAAACTAATTATAAATACAAAAAATACATGTTTTTCTTGTTATAGTAATATTTTATTTTAATGTTTAGAAACACTAACAATTGCCAAGTCCACATAAGAAAACATTTATTCTGTGGTCCCAGGTTTAAAGTTAAACAATGTTTACCTATTTATTTCAAATTTACGGTTTTGTTTTCTCGCTAAAGTTATTTTACAGCGATATATTTCAACTTACGGTGCAAAATTTTGATTTATAATTTGTAAATTGACTTTCTTCTGGATATAACTCTTGTGTTAACATTGCTATTTATTGCACCAAACTTCGCAAACATCTCATTTTAAAAATTGTTCTGTTGTACTTTAAACATTTTTCTGAGTTTGGGCCTTGATGCTTATAAACCATTTGCTACGCCTTGTTTCCTTTTATTATGTTTTTCCTATTTACGATATTTTATACGTGTATGCTACATTGTATGCTTATGTTACTTTCCATATTTATAATACTTTATATTTTTAAATTACTTTTTATGTTTATGCTACTTTGCATGTTTATCCTACTTTGTACGTATATCCGAATTTCTATGTTTATCCGACTTTCTATGTTTATCCTACTTTTTATGTGTTATCCTACTTTTTATGTTTATACTATTTTCAATGTTAATGCTACTTTTTATGTTTATGCTACTTTCTGTGTTTACCTTACTTTGTATGTTTATCCGACTTTCTATGTTTATGCTACTTTTTATGTTTATGCTACTTTTTATGTTTATCCGACTTTGAATAATTATCCTACTTTCTATGTTTATACTACTTTTTATGTTTATGCTACTTTGCATGTTTACCCTACTTTTTATGTTTATACTACGTTTTATGTTTATGCTACTTTTCATGTTTATCCGACTTTGTATAATTATCCTACTTTCTATGTTTATATTACTTTTTATGTTTATGCCACTTTGTATGTTTACTCTACTTTTTATGTTTATCCGACTTTCTATGTTTATGCTACTTTTTATGTTTATGCTACTTTTTATGTTTATGCTACTTTTTATGTTTATCCGACTTTGTATAATTATCCTACTTTCTATGTTTATACTACTTTTTATGTTTATACTACTTCTTATGTTTATGCCACTTTGTATGTTTACTCTACTTTTTATGTTTATCCGACTTTCTATGTTTATCCGACTTTCTATGTTTATGCTACTTTTTATGTTTATGCTACTTTTTATGTTTATCCGACTTTGTATAATTATCCTACTTTCTATGTTTATCCGACTTTCTATGTTTATCCTACGTTTTATGTGTTATCCTACTTTTTATGTTTATACTATTTTCAATGTTAATGCTACTTTTTATGTTTATGCTACTTTCTGTGTTTACCCTACTTTGTATGTTTATCCGACTTTCTATGTTTATGCTACTTTTTATGTTTATGCTACTTTTTATGTTTATCCGACTTTGAATAATTATCCTACTTTCTATGTTTATACTACTTTTTATGTTTATGCTACTTTACATGTTTACCCTACTTTTTATGTTTATACTACGTTTTATGTTTATGCTACTTTTCATGTTTATCCGACTTTGTATAATTATCCTACTTTCTATGTTTATATTACTTTTTATGTTTATGCCACTTTGTATGTTTACTCTACTTTTTATGTTTATCCGACTTTCTATGTTTATGCTACTTTTTATGTTTATGCTACTTTTCAGGTTTATGCTACTTTGCATGTTTACCCTAATTTGTATAATTATCCTACTTTCTATGTTTATGCTACTTTTTATGTTTATACTACTTTTTATGTTTATGCTACTTTGCATGTTTATCCGACTTTGTATAATTATCCTACTTTCTATGTTTATGCTACTTTTTATGTTTATACTACTTTTTATGTTTATGCTAGTTTGCATGTTTATCCGACTTTGTATAATTATCCTACTTTTTATGTTTATCCTACTTTTTATGTTTATACTACTTTTTATGTTTATGCTAGTTTGCATGTTTATCCGACTTTGTATAATTATCCTACTTTCTATGTTTATACTACTCTTTATGTTTATGCTACTTTGCATGTTTACCCTACTTTTTATGTTTATACTACGTTTTATGTTTATGCTACTTTTCATGTTTATCCGACTTTGTATATTTGTCCTACTTTCTATGTTTATATTACTTTTTATGTTTATGCCACTTTGTATGTTTACCCTACTTTTTATGTTTATCCGACTTTCTATGTTTATGCTACTTTTTATCTTTGTGCTACTTTTCATGTTTATGCTACTTTGCATGTTTACCCTAATTTGTATGTTTATACTACTTTTTATGTTTATGCTACTTTGCATGTTTACCCTAATTTGTATGTTTATACTACTTTTTAAGTTTATGCTAGTTTGCATGTTTATCCGACTTTGTATAATTATCCTACTTTCTATGTTTATACTACTTTTTATTTTATGCTACTTTGCATGTTTACCCTACTTTTTATGTTTATCCGACTTTCAACGTTTATACTACTTTTTATGTTTATACTACTTTGCATGTTTATCCGACTTTGTATAATTATCCTACTTTCTATGTTTATACTACTTTTTATTTTTTGCTACTTTTCATGTTTACCCTACTTTTTATGTCTATCCGACTTTCAACGTTTATACTACTTTTTATGTTTATGCTACTTTGCATGTTTATCCGACTTTGTATAATTATCCTACTTTCTATGTTTATACTACTTTTTATTTTATGCTACTTTTCATGTTTACCCTACGTTTTATGTTTATCCGACTTTCAACGTTTATACTACTTTTTATGTTTATGCTACTTTGCATGTTCATCCGACTTTGTATAATTATCCTACTTTCTATGTTTATACTACTTTTTATTTTTTGCTACTTTTCATGTTTACCCTACTTTTTATGTTTATCCGACTTTCAACGTTTATACTACTTTTTATGTTTATGCTACTTTGCATGTTTATCCGACTTTGTATAATTATCCTACTTTCTATGTTTATACTACTTTTTATTTTTTGCTACTTTTCATGTTTACCCTACTTTTTATGTTTATCCGACTTTCAACGTTTATACTACTTTTTATGTTTATGCTACTTTGCATGTTTATCCGACTTTGTATAATTATCCTACTTTCTATGTTTATACTACTTTTTATTTTTTGCTACTTTTCATGTTTACCCTACTTTTTATGTTTATCCGACTTTCAACGTTTATACTACTTTTTATGTTTATGCTACTTTGCATGTTTATCCGACTTTGTATAATTATCCTACTTTCTATGTTTATACTACTTTTTATTTTTTGCTACTTTTCATGTTTACCCTACTTTTTATGTTTATCCGACTTTCAACGTTTATACTACTTTTTATGTTTATGCTACTTTGCATGTTTATCCGACTTTGTATAATTATCCTACTTTCTATGTTTATACTACTTTTTATGTTTATGCTACTTTGCATGTTTATTCTACTTTTTATGTTTATGCTAGTTTGCATGTTTATCCGACTTTGTATAATTATCCTACTTTCTATGTTTATACTACTTTTTATTTTATGCTACTTTTCATGTTTACCCTACTTTTTATGTTTATCCGTCTTTCTATGTTTGTGCTATTGCATGTGTTTATACTGCTATGAATGTTTATTACTTAGAATATTTGTGCTTTCTTCTATAACTGTTCTGTGTTTATGCTGATTACTATTTTCATGACACTTTGTATGTTTTTACTGAGGATGCTAGAGATTAAGACAGAAACTGCTCATTGTTTTGTTATAGCCTACCACTTTATCTGCTACGACAATAACTTATGTAAAGTATAAGCTACATCTTAAATTACGTCTTATTGTTTAATCAAGTTTGGATTGACATTGGTAGTATTGTATTGTCTACCATTGTTGATGACGTAGAATAGACACACAGAATTCTTGCACGTAAAAGTATACACTTTTTTCAATGTAATGGCATAAAAACCCCAAAACTCAAAAACTCTGACATTTGCTCTTTTGCACCAAGCCAAAAAATGTAACTATATATTATTACCCCAAAGTTAATTTAACATAATAAAATTAATTACCCACATGCAATTAGCACACTTTATTGATCCAACAAGTTTGTATTTAACACTAATGGTATACTAATATGTGTTATACGCATATCCCGACGTAATCACGAGTAATAGATCTTTATTCTTTATTTAAAACCAATGTAAGTTTAAATTTATTTATATATAAATAACAATTATCACATAACAACATAATGTTGTCAAAGTATTAAACAATCGGATATTAACTAAGACCTCTTCTAACCCAGGAGTACGAGATCTGGGTCACTGAGATTACGTCACAACTTCCTCAGTTGGAGACAACTTAATTTTCTATGACACTTATAGTGCCGTACATTCATGCTGGAATACTGTATAAAGCTCTTACTAAAGTCAACTTTAACGTTGACTATTACTTTATAGCCTTCCACTCATTCAGCGTCAGCTGATTTGTCGATTATATCTTAACTCATGATGTCTGTAGGTTTCCGTCTTACATAGATTATGTTTAACTAAATAGAGCCTACTTTAATTATTCAAATCTAAATTTAAATTTTAAATATAATAAATACATTAGCTCTTATGGTTCCGATTGAAAAGTGATAATTATTGATTACTAAAATACATTGCACTCCACTCGTGTTAATTTTAAAGTTAGTCATTTACTTTTTTTGCTAGCGAAAAATCAATTTTTGTTATCATCGCCAATCAACGGTAGGGACTAATGCAAAATATTATAAATGAACCGAAAAATGTTTAAAATAATACAAAACATAACAAATAAATATAGATCAAAAAACTATAAAAACTTAGTATTAAAACTTTACAATAAAGATATAACAATAATTATACAACCAAAAATTACAATAAAAGTATAAAATTATAAACAAAATAACAACAACGAAGAATATAACAGTAAACAAATAATAACAATAATTAAAACCTAATAACAAGTAACAATTTAACAATAAATAACACTATAACAAGAGAATAAAATATAATATAATTAAATATATTACGTCGTCAGCTTTAAAACAATAGATTTTTTATGTCAAATCTATTAGGGTTTGTTTTAAATAATCAAACATTTACGTAATAGTTAAACAATCAATTGTTATGAAACATATTGGAAAAACTAGTAAATAAAAATAGGATATGTTTTAAGTAGGAAATTCTAAAGCAAAAGCCGATAAAGAGAGAACCAATATCAGCCTAGGTTGTAAATCAGTAGTTTGTGACATACTGCGGTGCTGGTGACATCGGGCTGAATTATTATTTTCTGAGGTTTATTTATTTCAGTAAACAATTGTGTTACGTAGTAACCTTCTAGTAATGGAAAGAAACTCGTTAAAGTAGGCTGTAACTTTCTTGTTACTGACAAATTTCATAAAGTAAAAACCGTTGGGAGAACGTTACAATCGTTTAAAATTTTAGATATTTAGGGTGAAACAGCATTATTTGACTGAAATACCAGAAGGAGGGTTAAAGGAGGGCTCTTTAAGGAAAGTTCAGATGCAAAAGGGATGAGATATATTTAGGGGGGAAACAGCATTATTTGACTGAAATACCAGAAGGAGGGTTAAAGGAGGGCTCTTTAAGGAAAGTTCAGATGCAAAAGGGATGAGATATATTTAGGGGGGAAACAGCATTATTTGACTGAAATACCAGAAGGAGGGTTAAAGGAGGGCTCTTAAAGGAAAGTTCAGATGCAAAAGGGATGAGATAAATTTAGGGGGGAAACAGCATTATTTGACTGAAATACCAGAAGGAGGGTTAAAGGAGGGCTCTTTAAGGAAAGTTCAGATGCAAAAGGGATGAGATAAATTTAGGGGGGAAACAGCATTATTTGACTGAAATACCAGAAGGAGGGTTAAAGGAGGGCTCTTTAAGGAAAGTTCAGATGCAAAAGGGATGAGATATATTTAGGGAGGAAACAGCATTATTTGACTGAAATACCAGAAGGAGGGTTAAAGGAGG
Source organism: Prosapia bicincta (assembly GCA_036971475.1). Lineage (NCBI taxonomy): Eukaryota > Metazoa > Arthropoda > Insecta > Hemiptera > Cercopidae > Prosapia > Prosapia bicincta. The sequence goes on along the minus strand of JBAIZL010000003.1, from coordinate 6,451,142 downwards.
GCTCTTTAAGGAAAGTTCAGATGCAAAAGGGATGAGATAAATTTAGGGAGGAAACAGCATTATTTGACTGAAATACCAGAAGGAGGGTTAAAGGAGGGCTCTTTAAGGAAAGTTCAGATGCAAAAGGGATGAGATATATTTAGGGAGGAAACAGCATTATTTGACTGAAATACCAGAAGGAGGGTTAAAGGAGGGCTCTTTAAGGAAAGTTCAGATGCAAAAGAGATGAGATAAATTTAGGGTGAAACAGCATTATTTGACTGAAATACCAGAAGGAGGATTAAAGGAGGGCTCTTAAGGAAAAATTCAGATGCAAAAGGGATGAGATAAATTTAGGGGGGAAACAGCATTATTTGACTGAAATACCAGAAGGAGGGTTAAAGGAGGGCTCTTAAGGGAAAGTTCAGATGCAAAAGGGATGAGATAAATTTAGGGTGAAACAGCATTATTTGACTGAAATACCAGAAGGAGGGTTAAAGGAGGGCTCTTAAGGGAAAGTTCAGATGCAAAAGGGATGAGATAAATTTAGGGTGAAACAGCATTATTTGACTGAAATACCAGAATGGGGGTTAAAGGAGGGCTCTTAAAGGAAAGTTCAGATGCAAAAGGGATGAGATAAATTTAGGGTGAAACAGCATTATTTGACTGAAATACCAGAAGGAGGGTTAAAGGAGGGCTCTTAAAGGAAAGTTCAGATGCAAAAGGGATGAGATAAATTTAGGGTGAAACAGCATTATTTGACTGACATACCAGAAGGAGGGTTAAAGGAGGGCTCTTAAGGGAAAGTTCAGATGCAAAAGGGATGAGATAAATTTAGGGTGAAACAGCATTATTTGACTGAAATACCAGAAGGAAGGCTCTTAAGGGAATGTTCAGATGCAAAAGGGATTAGATAAATTTAAGGGGAAACAGCATTATTTGACTGACATACCAGAAGGAGGGTTAAAGGAGGGCTCTTAAGGGAAAGTTCAGATGCAAAAGGGATGAGATAAATTTAGGGTGAAACAGCATTATTTGACTGAAATACCAGAAGGAGGGCTCTTAAGGGAATGTTCAGATGCAAAAGGGATGAGATACATTTAGGGTGAAACAGCATTATTTGACTGAAATACCAGAAGGAGGGTTAAAGGAGGGCTCTTAAGGGAATGTTCAGATGCAAAAGGGATGAGATAAATTTAGGGAGAAGTTATAAAGTGATAAAATGAGAGATAAGAATTTTTAATAGAATTAATAAGAAGTGTTGGGAGTGTTTTTAAAAAATATTGTAAATAAAGTCAATAAAAATAAAATAGTTTTTAGTTTTTTTATTTCAATTTTATTAAAATCACACAAAACTATTGATTTTATTTACATTATTTTTTTTTAGAATGAAATTCTCTACAAATTTTGTTGAACAATTTTCTTTGTTTATAGGCAATTTAATGGAGTTCTCGTAGTCCATAAGCAAAAAAGTGTGTTTTCGACCATAAACGTTTTTGCCTTATTCCTAAAATATTGGATACAAATTCTATAATGTTCTGTAATGTTCAGATGTAAAATGTTCTGAGACAGATTTTATACGATTTGTCAGGCCATTTTATATAAAACCTATCTAAATAACAAAACTCAATTAACGCCCTAGAAATTTCAGTGTGAGTTAATTAATTTCACTGAGGGAGCTGGATTTTAGGTGAATCTTTGACTCTGTATAACTCGCCAACGAAGCATTTTCGGACCCAAGTTTATATGATCCTTTTTCGTTATTTTGGTGAGAGGAAAAGCTTGTGCAGTATGGCAGATTCCTCCTGCATAGATTTAAAATTAATTATTGCAAGATTCGTTTTCGAAATATTTCTAAAAATATTAAAATATTAAGTCATACTTATTTCAAAATAATACATTTCTTTTATATATATTTCCATTTTTAACTTCTGTATCATGAACATTAAAGTATACAAATGAATCTATATAAACACGGTTTATTGTCGGCATGACTTTGTATTACGTTATACAAACATAGCTGGCAAATAAAAAGTGAGACGAAAAGTGGAAAACCCATTTCCTTTATTTACTCGAGTACCGAACATTTCCCATCCGAGGAAAATCTGCTCTGAGAAAGGTCAACAGAAGTCGTGTAGGCCTATTGCTTTAGAGTAAATACGATATGCTCTGCACCACATCACCGGATCCATATATCTCACCCTTTTTCTTAGAGACAAATGTTTTTGTTAAAATTTACTAAAGATAATGATATTATTTTATATCATTTGTAGAGTATTTTATATAATAGTTATTTGAACAATACTTGAACAAACCGTTTTAAATTATATAATATTAATATCTCAATACAATACAAATATATTTTAGGAATATTTATGAAACACAAATTAAATTAAACAAAAAGTAAAATGGCATTATAGAACCAAATAAATCTATTTCAACGACTTATATTTTGGTTTTAAAAAAACCTACATTTTAATTCGTGTTTTATTGTCTAAATATTTGTTTCCCATTTCAAAAGTATAGCATATGCTTTTTGCAAATATTTGCAATTAAATAAAACCAGTCAGCGAAATCATGATTTCTCACGCGTTCTGGGCGTTGACGATCATTAGAGTACCAAGAGCGTGTTTCTTTAAATGAATCACATACTTTCCCAACCTATTAATATTTTCCATGCGTATTATGTTGTCTGTCAGTATCCTTTTATTCCACTTTCCCTTAGTTAATACATTGTAGAAAAATTAGCATGTTTAATTTTTCATATATTCCACACCACAACTTTTCTGCTGGATTCTGGTTGTCATTTCATTATGGCAGATTGCCGTTATTTGGAGGGCATCAACTTTAATGGAGTGATTTACCCAAGGACGAGTCAGAATTCCACTTCAGAACCACATCTTAAAGACTTGGGTCTTTTTCTTAGTATTCTCCGTTTCTTTATTCCAACAAGAACCTTTACCAAGTGATAGCCTTTCTTTAGGTTCCATGCCGACATATTTACTAGTTAAGAGAGGCTACATTCTATTGTTTTTGGATTTTCCGATACAGTTTTCGATTTCTATTGAGTAGTCTTATGTCTCCTACAAGATTTTTCTCAGACACAGGTAGTCCCCGGATGAAGGGTTATCAGGAGTCGTTCGATAAATGGTAGCTCCGGGATAAAAGATATTTGACCCTGGAGGATCGTACTTATACTCAGGACTAAACTCAGGATCTATAAGAAGCCAGTTAAAGTATCGTCCCCAGATGAAGAGCAATAATAAAAACAAAGTAGTCTTTAGATACAGGGTAATTTCCAGATATAAGGTAGTTTCTACATACACGCTACTCACTATATTTAGGCTGCTCCCTAGACAGAGTGTAGTTCCCATATACAGAGTAGCAACAAATAGGGTAGTCCCCAGATAAAGTGTAATCCCTAGACATAGGGTAGTCCCCAGATAAAGTGTAATCCCTAGACACAGGGTAGTCTCAAATACAGGTAGAACCCAGATTAAATGTAGTCCCTTGACACAGGGTAGTCTCAAATACAGGTAGTCCCCAGATAAAATGTAGTCCCTTGACACAGGGTAGTCTCAAATACAGGTAGTCCCCAGATAAAATGTAGTCCCTTGACACAGGGTAGTCTCAAATACAGGTAGTCCCCAGATAAAATGTAGTCCCTTGACACAGGGTAGTCCCCAAATACAGGTAGTCCCCAGATAAAATGTAATCCCTAGACACATGGTAGTCCCCAAATACAGGTAGTCGCCAGATAAAGTGTAATATCTAGACATAGGCTAGTCCCCAAATACAGGTAGTCGCCAGATAAAGTGTAATCCCTAGATACAGGGTAGTCCCCAGATAAAATGTAGTCCCTTGACACAGGGTAGTCTCAAATACAGGTAGTCGCCAGATAAAATGTAATCCCTAGACACAGGGTAGTCCCCAGATAAAATGTAATCCCTAGACACAGGGTAGTCCCCAAATACAGGTAGTCGCCAGATAAAGTGTAATCCCTAGATACAGGGTAGTCCCCAAATACAGGTAGTCCCCAGATAAAATGTAATCCCTAGACACAGGGTAGTCCCCAAATACAGGTAGTCGCCAGATAAAGTGTAATCCCTAGATACAGGGTAGTCCCCAAATACAGGTAGTCCCCAGATAAAATGTAATCCCTAGACACAGGGTAGTCCCCAAATACAGGTAGTCGTCGCCAGATAAAGTGTAATATCTAGACATAGGGTAGTCCCCAAATACAGGTAGTCCCCAGATAAAGTGTAATCCCTAGATACAGGGTAGTCCCCAAATACAGGTAGTCCCCAGATAAAATGTAGTCCCTTGAAACAGGGTAGTCTCAAATACAGGTAGTCCCCAGATAAAATGTAATCCCTAGACACAGGGTAGTCCCCAAATACAGGTAGTCCCCAGATAAAGTGTAATCCCTAGATACAGGGTAGTCCCCAAATACAGGTAGTCCCCAGATAAAGTGTAATCCCTAGATACAGGGTAGTCCCCAAATACAGGTAGTCCCCAGATAAAGTGTAATCCCTAGATACAGGGTAGTCCCCAAATACAGGTAGTCCCCAGATAAAGTGTAATCCCTAGATACAGGGTAGTCCCCAGATACAGGTAGTCCCCAGATAAAGTGTAATCCCTAGATACAGGGTAGTCCCCAAATACAGGTAGTCCCCAGATAAAGTGTAATCCCTAGATACAGGGTAGTCTCAAATACAGGTAGTCCCCAGATAAAGTGTAATCCCTAGATACAGGGTAGTCCCCAGATACAGGTAGTCCCCAGATACAGGTAGTCCCCAGATAAAGTGTAATCCCTAGATACAGGGTAGTCCCCAAATACAGGTAGTCCCCAGATAAAGTGTAATCCCTAGATACAGGGTAGTCTCAAATACAGGTAGTCGCCAGATAAAGTGTAATCCCTAGATACAGGGTAGTCCCCAGATACAGGGTAGTCCCCAGATACAGGTAGTCCCCAGATAAAGTGTAATCCCTAGATACAGGGTAGTCCCCAAATACAGGTAGTCCCCAGATAAAGTGTAATCCCTAGATACAGGGTAGTCTCAAATACAGGTAGTCGCCAGATAAAGTGTAATCCCTAGATACAGGGTAGTCCCCAGATACAGGTAGTCCCCAGATAAAGTGTAATCCCTAGATACAGGGTAGTCCCCAAATACAGGTAGTCCCCAGATAAAGTGTAATCCCTAGATACAGGGTAGTCCCCAAATACAGGTAGTCCCCAGATAAAGTGTAATCCCTAGATACAGGGTAGTCCCCAAATACAGGTAGTCCCCAGATAAAGTGTAATCCCTAGATACAGGGTAGTCCCCAAATACAGGTAGTCGCCAGATAAAGTGTAATCCCTAGATACAGGGTAGTCCCCAAATACAGGTAGTCTCCACGTAAAGTGTAATCCCTAGGTACAGGGTAGTCCCCAAATACAGGTAGTCGCCAGATAAAGTGTAATCTCTAGATACAGGGTAGTCCCCAAATACAGGTAGTCCCCAGATAAAGTGTAATCCCTAGATACAGGGTAGTCCCCAAATACAGGTAGTCCCCAGATAAAGTGTAATCCCTAGATACAGGGTAGTCCCCAAATACAGGTAGTCGCCAGATAAAGTGTAATCCCTAGATACAGGGTAGTCCCCAAATACAGGTAGTCCCCAGATAAAGTGTAATCCCTAGATACAGGGTAGTCCCCAAATACAGGTAGTCCCCAGATAAAGTGTAATCCCTAGATACAGGGTAGTCCCCAAATACAGGTAGTCGCCAGATAAAGTGTAATCCCTAGATACAGGGTATTCCCCAAATACAGGTAGTCCCCAGATAAAGTGTAATCCCTAGATACAGGGTAGTCCCCAAATACAGGTAGTCTCCACGTAAAGAGTAAACCTTAGACACGGGTTAGTCCCCAAATACAGGTAGTCCCCAGATAAAGTGTAATCCCTAGATACAGGGTAGTCCCCAAATACAGGTAGTCTCCACGTAAAATGTAAACCTTAGACACGGGTTAGTCCCCAAATATACTCAATAGTTCTATGATTAACAAAACGATACTTCAGTGTTGTTAGTGTTTGGCTTATTTCCCCGTATTTGAATCTTGTATTATTGGCTTTTAGTTTTACTATGCCCTCCTTGTTCTTTCTGCATACACTCTTGAATAATT
>JBAIZL010000003.1:6357500-6440000 GCA_036971475.1 Prosapia bicincta | reverse complement strand
CCAAAGATCTACATCTTAGCCGAAACATCCAATCCACACCAAATGTCTACTTCTTAGCCGAAAGATCTACTTCTTAGCCCGAAGGTCTATTCTTTAACCTAAACATCTACTTCTTAGCTGAAATATCTACTTCACACCAAATGTCTACTTCTTAGCCCAAAGATCTACTTCTTATCCCGAAGGTCTATTCTTTAACCCAAAAATCTACTTCTTAGCTGAAACATCTACCTAATACCAAATGTCTACTCCTTAGCCCAAAGATCTACTTCTTAGCTGAAACACCTACTCCACACCAAATGTCTACTTCTTAGCCCAAAGATCTACTTCTTATCTGAAAAACCTACTCCACACCAAATGTCTACTTCTTAGCCCAAAGATCTACTTCTTAGTCCGAAGGTCTATTCTTTAACCCAAAGATCTACTTCTTAGCTAAAACATCTACTTCACACCAAATGTCTACTCCTTAGCCCAAAGATCTACTTCTTAGCTGAAACATCTACTCCACACCAAATGTCTACTTCTTAGCCCAAAGATCTACTTCTTAGCTGAAACACCTACTCCGCACCAAACGTCTACTTCTTAGCCCAAAGATCTACTTCTTAGCCCGAAGGTCTATTCTTTAACCCAAATATCTACTTCTTAGCTGAAACACCTACTCCACACCAAATGTCTACTCCTTAGCCCAAAGATCTACTTCTCAGCTGAAACATCTACTCCACACCGAATGTCTACTTCTTAGCCCAAAGATCTACTTCTTAGCTGAAAAACCTACTCCACACCAAATGTCTACTTCTTAGCCCAAAGATCTACTTCTTAGCCCGAAGGTCTATTCTTTAACCCAAAGATCTACTTCTTAGCTGAAACATTTACTCCACACCAAATGTCTACTCCTTAGCCCAAAGATCTACTTCTTAGCTGAAACATCTACTCCACACCGAATGTCTACTCCTTAGCCCAAAGATCTACATCTTACCCCGAAGGTCTATTCTTTAACCCAAATATCTACTTCTTAGCTGAAACACGTACTCCACACCAAATGTCTACTCCTTAGCCCAAAGATCTACTTCTTAGCTGAAACATCTACTCCACACCAAATGTCTATTTCTTAGCCCAAAGATCTACTTCTTGTCCCGAAGGTCTATTCTTTAACCCAAAAATCTACTTCTTAACTGAAACATCTACTCCACACCAAATGTCTACTCCTTAGCCCAAAGATCTACTTCTTAGCTGAAACATCTACTCCACACCAAATGTCTACTTCTTAGCCCAAAGATCTACTTCTTAGCTGAAAAACCTACTCCACACCAAATGTCTACTTCTTAGCCCAAAGATCTACTTCTTAGCCCGAAGGTCTATTCTTTAACCCAAAGATCTACTTCTTAGCTGAAACATCTACTCCACACCAAATGTCTACTTCTTAGCCCAAAGATCTACTTCTTAGCTGAAACACCTACTCCACACCAAATGTCTACTTCTTAGCCCAAAGATCTACTTCTTAGCCCGAAGGTCTATTCTTTAACCCAAAGATCTACTTCTTAGCTGAAACATCTACTCCACACCAAATGTCTACTCCTTAGCCCAAAGATCTACTTCTTAGCTGAAACATCTACTCCTCACCAAATGTCTACTTCTTAGCCCAAAGATCTACTTCTTAGTTGAAACACCTACTCGAAACCAAAGGTTCCCTTAACCAGTGGAGTAGCCTCCTCCAGAACAGGCTGTAATTTCTTTAATAATAAGGAAAAGAGATACTTTGGACAGATACTTTCCTTCTTCTACACATGATATTATTAGATATTCCTCCTATCTTCAGCCCTATTATCTCCTTGCGACACATTACGTCTCCTCTATAGACTTATTGCGGTTGATGAGGTTTTGGATGCCATCCAGTTTTTAAAACCAGCCACAATGTCAGGCTTTACGGGTGAGACTATAGAAACAGGCGCACCCTTGGATCACTTGCGACCATTTCCCCCAGAACTCTGGAGCCTATACTATTCTCTTTAGCTCAACTGGATGGGAATCAGTCGAGAACTTGTAATACTGTCCACAAGCTCCGACACCTGTGCACTGCGAACAAGGGTCGACCCTGACCAAGGGTCGAAGCTAGCAGAATGGCCACAGCACTTACGTCTCGTAGAGTCAGCATCCCGGACCAGAGTTTGTCAAGCTCTGGTCTTTCCAGCACTCCCAACGCGCAAAGGTTCTGACCAGTCGAAAATCCCTAAGATAAGGTGTATGTGTTCATATGTAGAGAGATTGTGTTGTAATTGCTTTGTGTGGAGAAAGTGTAACAGAGTGTGTAATGTGTAGTGTGTGTTGTCAGTAGTGTTTATGTTAGACGGGTACCGCGAGGGACGCCAAACCCCTCTTAGTAGGTGCGGCTAGTCCGCACCCCCTGCGGGTAAAATACACACACACACACACACACACAGATATATATATATATATATATATAGGGGAGAGTTGCCTAATTTGGACCGTTGCCTAAGTTGGACCACACTTGTATCTCCACACGTACAGATATTTCTCACTGTTTAGTTGGTACTAGTGGTTGGCGCCACTTCCGTAAACACGTGATTCATAGGACAAAGATCTAGAGACATTCTACTGACTAGGTCTTTGTCATTTTGATTTTGTAGTTTGTGTGTGTAATTATTGTGCTACCTACCCTAAGCTATTGCTTACTGGAGACGTAAGTAAAAATAATTTACATAGTATATTCTTAAAGTAAATTTTATTAGCTGCAAAATAATCACTTACACATTATTTATTTGTAAAATTATAATAGTGATAAACGGTTATTTTGTTCACGACGACGAGTTGCCTAAGTTGGTCCGCTGGCAGTTTCCTAATTTGGACCGGTCCATTTTAAGAAACTGTTTTGTGAAATTATTAAATTTTATGTCTAAAGTGAAAAATAATTAGGAAGTTATATTTTCTTAGGTTTCAAAATGGCCAAAAGGGGTTCATATGGAAAATGGGGCGAAGAAAAGTTACAGATGGCCGTAGCTGCCTATAAAAACGGGGACTACGGGCTTAACCAATGTGCAGTTGTTTATGGTGTTCCAAAGGCAACTATAAAGAGACATGCTGACAACAAAAATATATTTTCAAATGGTGTGAAATCTTTTGGAAGACAAGCAACACTTAGTGTAGAGATGGAAAAGATACTCACAGAACATATACTTTTATTTGAAGAAAGATTTTTTGGATTGACAATAAAAGACGTTCGTAGACTTGCCTATGATATTTCAGAAAAGTACCATCTGCAACATAATTTCAACAAAGAGAATAAAATGGCGGGGAAGAAGTGGTTTTACGCGTTCATGCGACGAAATCCTGAACTTTCTCTTCGTCAACCTGAAGGGACATCAATGGCCCGGGCTAAGGGTTTTAATAGAGCAAAAGTCAGTGAGTTTTTTGATTTGCTTGAAACAATTGTCGATCAATATGATATTACAGCCAACAATTTATTTAATGTCGACGAGTCAGGTTTTACCACCGTTCAGAAAAGGCAGCAAAAAATCATCGCTAGGAAAGGTAAGCACCAAGTTGGAGCGATAACTAGTGGTGAGAGAGGGGTCAACACTACTGTTGTTTGTGGTGTCAGTGCGGCAGGATTTTACATACCGCCGATGATAATATTTAAAAGGAAAAGAAAACAGCAAGAACTTGAGATTGGTGCTCCCCCAGGAAGCGTAATAGAAATTTCCGACACTGGATACATAAATTCAGAGCTTTTTGTTTCTTGGCTCAAACATTTCAAAGGCCATGTGAATTGTAGTAAAGATTCACCCGTACTTTTACTTCTTGACGGTCACACAACTCACAGCAAAAATCTAGATGCTATTGAATTTGCTCGGGATAACGGAATTCTCATGCTACAATTGCCTGGTCACACAACTCACCGCTTGCAACCATTGGACGTGGCTTTTTTTGCTCCTTTTCAAAAGTACTTTTGCCAAGCACAAGATAAATGGCTTCGTCAAAATATAGGAAAAACCATCACGCAGTTTCAAATATCTGCCCTTTTAAACGAGGCTTATGGACGAGCGGCATCCGTTGGAACAGCGACGAGTGCCTTTCGTGCAGCTGGTATTTGGCCTGTTGATAGAAATGTTTTTTCAGACCACGACTTTGCACCGTCAGAGACTCTTGAAGTAGAGGAAAATGATGTGGGATGTCTGAGCAAAATTGGAGACGATTCATTACTTTCAAACTCTAAAGATAATAGCCTATCAAACAGTGAGAAATTTAAAAATGTTCTACAGAAAATGTCACCTCTTCCAAAATCAACTGTAGCACCGTCTCAAAGAAGGGGAAAAGCGCAAGGAGCAGTTTTGATAACTAGCAGTCCTCACAAACTGCAATTACAAGAATCAAAAAATCAGAAGAAAACTTTGAACTGTACGAACAAATATTTATTTAGAGACCTAGGACAGAAACCTACGACTGCTAATGAAGATTCAAGCTGGTTCTGTGCTTTATGTAAAAACATGTCTGAAGAAGACATGATTCAATGTATGAGGTGCAGACTTTGGGTTCACACTAGGTGTGCCAAAGTAAAGCCCACAGTAAAAAAATATTTTTGTTCAGATTGCAAATGAACTATGCTGTTATTAAGTTATATTTATAAGATTTTTTAAATAGTGTATTTATTATTGACTTGATTTTCTTACATTTAACGTTTGAATACTATGTTTTTTTAACTTTTAGTCTACAGGTTTTCTCATGTTTTTTATATAAACGTTTCTTGATTTTTTAAATTATTTAATGTATAGTTATAGTATACAATTGTTTGATTTCAATAAAGCAATTACTATTTTGTAACCGTGTTATTTTTCAATTACACACCATGTTATTTTTGATAGTAAATATAATTTTATTATTCGGTCCAACTTAGGCAACTTCGAGTCCAATTTAGGCAACCCGTTTCCTAATTTGGACCGTTTACATTCTTCCATTTTTTTTATTATAGTCATAAAACTATTAACATTTTTTTACGATTAACATTGTCAAGTGATAGTACATTGAATAAACAAGGTTTTAATATATTTTTTGTTATAATTAAACCAATAACTATGTCGTAAAAGCAGATCTCGCAAAAGTGGTCCAAATTAGGCAACCTTCCCCTATATATATATATATGTGTGTGTGTGTATATATATATATATATATATATATATATATATATATATATATATATATATACAGTTTTTATAAGATACGAAATAGCTAGGACTGTCACGTGGGAACAGAACTATATGCTTTTACTATTGGGAGTATTTACGTAGTTTTAATTTGTTGAAATGTTATGATTGACGCCCTAACTGAATGATTCGAAATGAAAAGAAAAGAAGTAAATTGTACGACAAAGTATTTCTATTGCCCCAATGTAGAACCTAACATTGTTACGAAGACAGTTTTAGAAACGATGAAACCCTTGACGTATGTTCTAAGCGGTCTACCTTTGAACCGGATATAATTATAAATATGTTGAATCATGATTGCTTATGATTTCTCGTCAGTGTAATTAGAACACGCATTACAGGTATTGCAAAAATGTTACAACTATGCAGAAGGACTACATATACTTAGGGAACACAAACAATATGATAAAAAAGCTGAGTTCGTTGACCGAGGTAAAGGAACAACTTCCAGCCCCCGTAAATATTCAATATATTCAAAGGCTACAAATTATTATCACACGGGTTCGACCCTTTTCTATTAAACTCCATTCCGAATGAGATTAAGCGGTTGGATTTTGTCCAACTGGAATTACAAAGCGTTGGATAGTTTGTTTGATGTCCGTGCAGTTTAAAAGTCAAATACCAAACTGTTGTAACTAGAAATTCCGAGTTACTCACGCTATTAAATATTTTATAGGAAAAATCTTATTTTTTCCAAATGAATATTTTTATTGATTATATATGATTGCAGTATTTCTATTGTTCATGAGCAGTCTGTGTTAGCTAACATGTAGACACTTTAGATTATGCTGATTTCATGTGCTTACATTACTTAACCTTGCTTCACAAACGGACAATGCGAAAGAAAAACGAAAAGAAACTAAAACACAATCCAGGAGACGAAAAAAGGAAGCATATAAATAATAACAAACATCAATAATAGTCCAACACCATACACAGAAAGGAAAATGGAAAACTGTATGCAAATTCGCTTTCTAGTTTCCCACTTAATATTGTTTATCTGACGTATGTTTATATATATAAATATAAAATACGTTTTCTTGTTTAATAATTTAAAACAGCATAGGTTATTCAAAAATAATTATTAATTTATATTCATATTAATGTAAATTATATTCATATTCAATATTAATATAATTTAATGAATATAAATTAATAAATATTCTTGTATTTGAATAACCTATGTTGTTTTAAATAAAAATAAATATATATATATATATATATATATATATATATATATATATATATATATAAATTTATATATATATATATATATATATATATATATATTAATTGTAATTATAAAATCAAAAGAAACTAAATTAAAATTGTCTTTGTTGCTTTAAGGATGTTTATTTTCACTTTATCACGTTTGAAATTAACTCGTCAATGTCGTATTATTTTAGCACTTCTAAACTGGAACGAGTTTTCAGTTGTGATTTTCAACGTATTAGTCCATGTAACTTGTTATAAGTAATAATTTTTATATTTATATTATATTTAACATAATATTACTTGGAATTATTTATGACTCCATTGCCCAGTAGTAAATTAAATTTACATAACATTGCAAACTTCAGCAGTCGTGTTCACTCTCACACAGGTTGCCCGTTGTTAAAATGCGCAATCGACGTTAAACGTAATGTTTGTTTTACGTTTAGCTCAATGTTTATCTTGCCTGCTTCACAAACAGTTGGTCTATTGATGTATTTGTACAACATTTGCCCGTCCCTAGTTACCAACATTAATTCTACAAAAACACTTCAGACTGTAAGACAGCAGCACTATCTGGACCACGGCCTCTCATATCCGAATACTGACCTAGCTCTAACCATAACATGAAAATGAAATATACATATTAATATTGATCTGTTATACAGTTATGTTCTAGGTGACTTATGGACACATCACCAGGGTCCCAGCTTAGTCCCAACGGAAGTACTAGTTTTGATTGCCATGCCTTTATAGTTTCGAGTAGAAGAGGTGCATGACATTCCTGCCACAGCCTCACTAACAAGGTATTTGCAAGGTAATACCCCTCCTTATCCCTTAGTATAAGGATATCTTAGCTCCCAGGGTTCCTTTATTATATAAATCGTGGGATTTTTCCTGGAAGGGTTTCTTTTCTTAGCATGTATTTTTATCCCGCTCTTAGTGTGTCGCTTAACGTAAAGTGTTTCATTTCATGAGCTTATCATCTTGGTTCATGGACAATTAATCCCTTTTTTTCACTCGCGGTATTGTTACTAACCGCATTCGCACGTGAGTCGGAGACAGTTCGCTAGAGGTTGCGTGCTACGAGAGCTGGGAGGGTTCTGGGGGCCCAGTTTCACGTCCGATTTTGTAGCTTGAAATAAATGATATTAAACAACCCTACGCTAAATGAGTTAACCTCAAAGCTAATTTAACCTAAACTGTCAGCTTACTTGCCGAAGCCTTCCCTTCAGCTCAGTTTTTCAAAAGGATAGGAGAACGTAGAGCAGATGAGGTAAGAAATATTTAATGTGAGTGGCAATTTGTCAATTTGAAACCATATTGACAATTTATGTTTTTAAAGTTTCTTTAAAATATTTAATCAATAATTAAATTATAAAATTTGTGGGGTCCAGCTGGATTCGAACTGAGAATATTCATGTTTGAAGTCTAGCAAGCCTTGGTACTGCGCCAACTTTCCAATACCTAGAAATATATTTGTTAAAGATATATATGAATTTTTTCCCTCCATTTGGATATCGTCGAAATTTCTATTAAACAACATTAAACTGTTGCCATGGCTACCATACAATATCATAAACAGTGCTCTAAGGTAACTAAAATAAATTTTCTTTGTTAACCCAAGAAGGAATTTACTTGAATTTTGTTTATATTCTATGTTTCTCATTAGTTATTATCTGTATTTTAGATGATATGTAAACCTTTTGAGTAGGGGCCTATATTTTTATATTTAATACCAATTCATTTGAGGCAGGTCAGTACATTAACAGTTTTGCCCAGTACGAATGATTAACCAACTCGTGCATACAAGACATTTATAATAATGTTATTTTGTACACACGACAGTATTATTCAAGCAAAGTGCTGCTTAAAATATTACAAGACATTTATAATTGTTATTTTGTACACACGACAGTATTATTCAAGCAAAGTGCTGCTTAAAATATTACAAGACATTTATAATTGTTATTTTGTACACACGACAGTATTATTCAAGCAAAGTGCTGCTTAAAATATTACAAGACATTTATAATTGTTATTTTGTACACACGACAGTATTATTCAAGCAAAGTGCTGCTTAAAATATTACAAGACATTTATAACTGTTATTTTGTACACACGACAGTATTATTCAAGCAAAGTGCTGCTTAAAATATTACAAGACATTTATAATTGTTATTTTGTACACACGACAGTATTATTCAAGCAAAGTGCTGCTTAAAATATTACAAGACATTTATAATTGTTATTTTGTACACACGACAGTATTATTCAAGCAAAGTGCTGCTTAAAATATTACAAGACATTTATAATTGTTATTTTGTACACACGACAGTATTATTCAAGCAAAGTGCTGCTTAAAATATTACAAGACATTTATAATTGTTATTTTGTACACACGACAGTATTATTCAAGCAAAGTGCTGCTTAAAATATTACAAGACATTTATAATTGTTATTTTGTACACACGACAGTATTATTCAAGCAAAGTGCTGCTTAAAATATTACAAGACATTTATAATTGTTATTTTGTACACACGACAGTATTATTCAAGCAAAGTGCTGCTTAAAATATTACAAGACATTTATAATTGTTATTTTGTACACACGACAGTATTATTCAAGCAAAGTGCTGCTTAAAATATTACAAGACATTTATAATTATATTATTTTGTACACACGACAGTATTATTCAAGCAAAGTGCTGCTTAAAAGATTACAAGATATTTATAATTATGTTTTTTTGTACACACGACAGTATTATTCAAGCAAAGTGCTGCTTAAAATATTACAAGACATTTATAATTGTTATTTTGTACACACGACAGTATTATTCAAGCAAAGTGCTGCTTAAAATATTACAAGACATTTATAATTGTTATTTTGTACACACGACAGTATTATTCAAGCAAAGTGCTGCTTAAAATATTACAAGACATTTATAATTGTTATTTTGTACACACGACAGTATTATTCAAGCAAAGTGCTGCTTAAAATATTACAAGACATTTATAATTGTTATTTTGTACACACGACAGTATTATTCAAGCAAAGTGCTGCTTAAAAGAGTACAAGACATTTATAATTATGTTTTTTTGTACACACGACAGTATTATTCAAGCAAAGTGCTGCTTAAAATATTACAAGACATTTATAATTGTTATTTTGTACACACGACAGTATTATTCAAGCAAGGTGCTGCTTAAAATATTACAAAACATTTATAATTGTTATTTTGTACACACGACAGTATTATTCAAGCAAAGTGCTGCTTAAAATATTACAAGACATTTATAATTGTTATTTTGTACACACGACAGTATTATTCAAGCAAAGTGCTGCTTAAAATATTACAAGACATTTATAATTGTTATTTTGTACACACGACAGTATTATTCAAGCAAAGTGCTGCTTAAAATATTACAAGACATTTATAATTATATTATTTTGTACACACTACAGTATTATTCAAGCAAAATGCTGCTTAAAATATTACAAGACATTTATAATTGTTATTTTGTACACACGACAGTATTATTCAAGCAAAGTGCTGCTTAAAATATTACAAGACATTTATAATTGTTATTTTGTACACACGACAGTATTATTCAAGCAAAGTGCTGCTTAAAAGATTACAAGATATTTATAATTGTTATTTTGTTAAAACGACAGTATTATTCAAGCAAAGTGCTGCTTAAGAGAGCACAAGACATTTATAATTATGTTATTTTGTAAAAACGACAGTATTATTCAAGCAAAGTGCTGCTTAAAATATTACAAGACATTTATAATTGTTATTTTGTAAGAACGACAGTATTATTCAAGCAAAGTGTTGCCCAAGAGAGTACAAGACATTTATAATTATGTTATTTTGTAAAAACGACAGTATTATTCAAGCAAAGAGCTGCTTAAAAAAGTACAAGACATTTATAATTATGTTATTTCGTAAAAACGACAGTATTATTCAAGCAAAGTGCTGCTTAAGAGAGTACAAGACATTTATAATTATGTTATTTTGTGGAAACGACAATATTATTCACGCAAAGTGCTGCTTAAAAGATTACAAGTCATTTATAATTATGTTATGTTGTAAAAATGACAGTATTATTCAAGCAAAGTGTTGCCTAAGAGAGTACAAGACATTTATAATTATGTTATTTTGTGGAAACGACAATATTATTCACGCAAAGTGCTGCTTAAAAGATTACAAGACATTTATAATTATGTTATTTTGTACAAACGACAGTATTATTCAAGCAAAGTGCTGCTTAAGAGAGTACAAGACATTTATAATTATGTTATTTTGTGGAAACGACATTGTTATTCAAGCAAAGTGCTGCTTAAAAGGTTACAAGACATTTATAATTATGTTATTTTGTACACACGACAGTATTATTCAAGCAAAGTGCTGCCTAAAAGATTACAAGACATTTATAATTATGTTATGTTGTAAAAACGACAGTATTATTCAAGCAAAGTGTTGCCTAAGAGAGTACAAGACATTTATAATTATGTTATTTTGTAAAAACGACAGTATTATTCAAGCAAAGAGCTGCTTAAAAGATTACAAGACATTTATAATTATGTTATGTTGTAAAAACGACAGTATTATTCAAGCAAAGTGTTGCCTAAGAGAGTACAAGACATTTATAATTATGTTATTTTGTACACACGACAGTATTATTCACGCAAAGTGCTGCTTAAAAGATTACAAGACATTTATAATTATGTTATGTTGTAAAAACGACAGTATTATTCAAGCAAAGTGTTGCCTAAGAGAGTACAAGACAATTATAATTATATTATTTTGTACACACGACAGTATTATTCACGCAAAGTGCTGCTTAAAAGATTACAAGACATTTATAATTATGTTATGTTGTAAAAACGACAGTATTATTCAAGCAAAGTGTTGCCTAAGAGAGTACAAGACAATTATAATTATATTATTTTGTACACACGACAGTATTATTCACGCAAAGTGCTGCTTAAAAGATTACAAGACATTTATAATTATGTTATGTTGTAAAAACGACATTATTATTCAAGCAAAGTGTTGCCTAAGAGAGTACAAGACATTTATAATTATGTTATTTTGTAAAAACGACAGTATTATTCAAGCAAAGAGCTGCTTAAAATATTACAAGACATTTATAATTGTTATTTTGTAAGAACGACAGTATTATTCAAGCAAAGTGTTGCCCAAGAGAGTACAAGACATTTATAATTATGTTATTTTATAAAAACGAAAGTATTATTCAAGCAAAGTGCTGCTTAAAATATTACAAGACATTTATAATTGTTATTTTGTAAGAACGACAGTATTATTCAAGCAAAGTGTTGCCCAAGAGAGTACAAGACATTTATAATTATGTTATTTTATAAAAACGTCAGTATTATTCAAGCAAAGTGCTGCTTAAGAGAGTACAAGACATTTATAATTATGTTATTTTGTGGAAACGACAGTATTATTCAAGCAAAGAGCTGCTTAAAAGGTTACAAGACATTTATAATTATGTTATTTTGTAAAAACGACAGTATTATTCAAGCAAAGTGCTGCTTAAAAGATTACAAGACATTTATAATTATGATATGTTGTAAAAACGACAGTATTATTCAAGCAAAGTGCTGCTTAAAAGATTACAAGACATTTATAATTATGTTATGTTGTAAAAACGACAGTATTATTCAAGCAAAGAGCTGCTTAAAATATTACAAGACATTTATATTGTTATTTTGTAAGAACGACAGTATTATTCAAGCAAAGTGTTGCCTAAGAGAGTACAAGACATTTATAATTATGTTATTTTATAAAAACGAAAGTATTATTCAAGCAAAGTGCTGCTTAAAATATTACAAGACATTTATAATTGTTATTTTGTAAGAACGACAGTATTATTCAAGCAAAGAGCTGCTTAAAATATTACAAGACATTTATAATTGTTATTTTGTAAGAACGACAGTATTATTCAAGCAAAGTGTTGCCCAAGAGAGTACAAGACATTTATAATTATGTTATTTTATAAAAACGAAAGTATTATTCAAGCAAAGTGCTGCTTAAAATATTACAAGACATTTATAATTGTTATTTTGTAAGTACGACAGTATTATTCAAGCAAAGTGTTGCCCAAGAGAGTACAAGACATTTATAATTATGTTATTTTATAAAAACGACAGTATTATTCAAGCAAAGTGTTGCCTAAAAGGTTACAAGACATTTATAATTATTTTATTTTATACAAACGAAAGTATTATTCAAGCAAAGTGCTGCTTAAAAGGTTACAAGACATTTATGATTGTTATTTTGTACACACGACAGTATTATTCAAGCAAAGTGTTGCCCAAGAGAGTACAAGACATTTATAATTATGTTATTTTATAAAAACGACAGTATTATTCAAGCAAAGTGTTGCCTAAAAGGTTACAAGACATTTATAATTATTTTATTTTATACAAACGAAAGTATTATTCAAGCAAAGTGCTGCTTAAAAGGTTACAAGACATTTATAATTGTTATTTTGTACACACGACAGTATTATTCAAGCAAAGTGCTGCCTAAAAGGTTACAAGACATTTATAATTATGTTATTTTGTACACACGACAGTATTATTCAAGCAAAGTGCTGCCTAAAAGAGTACAAGACGTTTATAATTATATTATTTTGTACACACGACAGTATTATTCAAGCAAAGTGCTACCTAAAAGAGTACAAGACATTTATAATTATGTTTTTTTGTACACACGACAGTATTATTCAAGCAAAGTGCTGCCTAAAAGAGTACAAGACATTTATAATTGTTATTTTGTACACACGACAGTATTATTCAAGCAAAGTGCTGCCTAAAAGAGTACAAGACATTTATAATTATGTTTTTTTGTACACACGACAGTATTATTCAAGCAAAGTGCTGCCTAAAAGAGTACAAGACATTTATAATTGTTATTTTGTACACACGACAGTATTATTCAAGCAAAGTGCTGCCTAAAAGAGTACAAGACATTTATAATTATGTTTTTTTGTACACACGACAGTATTATTCAAGCAAAGTGCTGCCTAAAAGATTACAAGACATTTATAATTGTTATTTTGTACACACGACGGTATTATTCAAGCAAAGTGCTGCCTAAAAGAGTACAAGACATTTATAATTATATTATTTTGTACACACGACAGTATTATTCAAGCAAAGTGCTACCTAAAAGAGTACAAGACATTTATAATTATGTTTTTTGTACACACGACAGTATTATTCAAGCAAAGTGCTGCCTAAAAGAGTACAAGACATTTATAATTGTTATTTTGTACACACGACAGTATTATTCAAGCAAAGTGCTGCCTAAAAGAGTACAAGACATTTATAATTATGTTTTTTTGTACACACAACAGTATTATTCAAGCAAAGTGCTGCTTAAAAGGTTACAAGACATTTATAATTGTGTTATTTTGTTAAAACGACAGTATTATTCAAGCAAAGTGCTGCTTAAAAAATTACAAGACATTTATAATTATGTTATTTTGTACACACGACAGTAATATTCAAGCAAAGTGCTGCTTAAAAGGTTACAAGACATTTATAATTATGTTATTTTGTACACACGACAGTATTATTCAAGCAAAGTGCTGCTTAAAAGGTTACAAGACATTTATAATTATGTTATTTTGTACACACGACAGTAATATTCAAGCAAAGTGCTGCTTAAAAGGTTACAAGACATTTATAATTATGTTATTTTGTACACACGACAGTATTATTCAAGCAAAGTGCTGCTTAAAAGATTACAAGACATTTGAAATTATGTTATTTTGTACACACGACAGTATTATTCAAGCAAAGTGCTGCTTAAAAGATTACAAGACATTTATTATTATGTTATTTTGTGAAAACGATAATATTATTCACGCAAAGTGCTGCTTAAAAGGTTACAAGACATTTATAATTATGTTATTTTGTGAAAACGACAGTATTATTCAAGCAAAGTGCTGCCTAAAAGAGTACAAGACATTTATAATTATGTTATTTTATACAAACGACAGTATTATTCAAGCAAAGTGCTGCTTAAAAGGTTACAAGACATTTATAATTATGTTATTTTGTTAAAACGACAGTATTATTCAATCAAAGTGCTGCCTAAAAGAGTACAAGACATTTATAATTATGTTATTTTATACAAACGACAGTATTATTCACGCAAAGTGCTGCTTAAAAGGTTACAAGACATTTATAATTATGTTATTTTGTGAAAACGACAGTATTATTCAAGCAAAGTGCTGCTTAAAAGGTTACAAGACATTTATAATTATGTTATTTTGTGAAAACGACAGTATTATTCAAGCAAAGTGCTGCTTAAAAGGTTACAATACATTTATAATTATGTTATTTTGTGAAAACGACAATATTATTCACGCAAAGTGCTGCTTAAAAGGTTACAAGACATTTATAATTATGTTATTTTGTGAAAACGACAGTATTATTCAAGCAAAGCGCTGCTTAAAAGGTTACAAGACATTTATAATTATGTTATTTTGTGAAAACGACAGTATTATTCAAGCAAAGTGCTGCTTAAAAGGTTACAAGACATTTATAATTATGTTATTTTGTGAAAACGACAGTATTATTCAAGCAAAGTGCTGTTTAAAAGGTTACAAGACATTTATAATTATGATATGTTGTAAAAACGACAGTATTATTCAAGCAAAGTGCTGCTTAAAAGATTACAAGACATTTATAATTATGTTATGTTGTAAAAACGACAGTATTATTCAAGCAAAGAGCTGCTTAAAATATTACAAGACATTTATATTGTTATTTTGTAAGAACGACAGTATTATTCAAGCAAAGTGTTGCCTAAGAGAGTACAAGACATTTATAATTATGTTATTTTATAAAAACGAAAGTATTATTCAAGCAAAGTGCTGCTTAAAATATTACAAGACATTTATAATTGTTATTTTGTAAGAACGACAGTATTATTCAAGCAAAGAGCTGCTTAAAATATTACAAGACATTTATAATTGTTATTTTGTAAGAACGACAGTATTATTCAAGCAAAGTGTTGCCCAAGAGAGTACAAGACATTTATAATTATGTTATTTTATAAAAACGAAAGTATTATTCAAGCAAAGTGCTGCTTAAAATATTACAAGACATTTATAATTGTTATTTTGTAAGTACGACAGTATTATTCAAGCAAAGTGTTGCCCAAGAGAGTACAAGACATTTATAATTATGTTATTTTATAAAAACGACAGTATTATTCAAGCAAAGTGTTGCCTAAAAGGTTACAAGACATTTATAATTATTTTATTTTATACAAACGAAAGTATTATTCAAGCAAAGTGCTGCTTAAAAGGTTACAAGACATTTATGATTGTTATTTTGTACACACGACAGTATTATTCAAGCAAAGTGTTGCCCAAGAGAGTACAAGACATTTATAATTATGTTATTTTATAAAAACGACAGTATTATTCAAGCAAAGTGTTGCCTAAAAGGTTACAAGACATTTATAATTATTTTATTTTATACAAACGAAAGTATTATTCAAGCAAAGTGCTGCTTAAAAGGTTACAAGACATTTATAATTGTTATTTTGTACACACGACAGTATTATTCAAGCAAAGTGCTGCCTAAAAGGTTACAAGACATTTATAATTATGTTATTTTGTACACACGACAGTATTATTCAAGCAAAGTGCTGCCTAAAAGAGTACAAGACGTTTATAATTATATTATTTTGTACACACGACAGTATTATTCAAGCAAAGTGCTACCTAAAAGAGTACAAGACATTTATAATTATGTTTTTTTGTACACACGACAGTATTATTCAAGCAAAGTGCTGCCTAAAAGAGTACAAGACATTTATAATTGTTATTTTGTACACACGACAGTATTATTCAAGCAAAGTGCTGCCTAAAAGAGTACAAGACATTTATAATTATGTTTTTTTGTACACACGACAGTATTATTCAAGCAAAGTGCTGCCTAAAAGAGTACAAGACATTTATAATTGTTATTTTGTACACACGACAGTATTATTCAAGCAAAGTGCTGCCTAAAAGAGTACAAGACATTTATAATTATGTTTTTTTGTACACACGACAGTATTATTCAAGCAAAGTGCTGCCTAAAAGATTACAAGACATTTATAATTGTTATTTTGTACACACGACGGTATTATTCAAGCAAAGTGCTGCCTAAAAGAGTACAAGACATTTATAATTATATTATTTTGTACACACGACAGTATTATTCAAGCAAAGTGCTACCTAAAAGAGTACAAGACATTTATAATTATGTTTTTTGTACACACGACAGTATTATTCAAGCAAAGTGCTGCCTAAAAGAGTACAAGACATTTATAATTGTTATTTTGTACACACGACAGTATTATTCAAGCAAAGTGCTGCCTAAAAGAGTACAAGACATTTATAATTATGTTTTTTTGTACACACAACAGTATTATTCAAGCAAAGTGCTGCTTAAAAGGTTACAAGACATTTATAATTGTGTTATTTTGTTAAAACGACAGTATTATTCAAGCAAAGTGCTGCTTAAAAAATTACAAGACATTTATAATTATGTTATTTTGTACACACGACAGTAATATTCAAGCAAAGTGCTGCTTAAAAGGTTACAAGACATTTATAATTATGTTATTTTGTACACACGACAGTATTATTCAAGCAAAGTGCTGCTTAAAAGGTTACAAGACATTTATAATTATGTTATTTTGTACACACGACAGTAATATTCAAGCAAAGTGCTGCTTAAAAGGTTACAAGACATTTATAATTATGTTATTTTGTACACACGACAGTATTATTCAAGCAAAGTGCTGCTTAAAAGATTACAAGACATTTGAAATTATGTTATTTTGTACACACGACAGTATTATTCAAGCAAAGTGCTGCTTAAAAGATTACAAGACATTTATTATTATGTTATTTTGTGAAAACGATAATATTATTCACGCAAAGTGCTGCTTAAAAGGTTACAAGACATTTATAATTATGTTATTTTGTGAAAACGACAGTATTATTCAAGCAAAGTGCTGCCTAAAAGAGTACAAGACATTTATAATTATGTTATTTTATACAAACGACAGTATTATTCAAGCAAAGTGCTGCTTAAAAGGTTACAAGACATTTATAATTATGTTATTTTGTTAAAACGACAGTATTATTCAATCAAAGTGCTGCCTAAAAGAGTACAAGACATTTATAATTATGTTATTTTATACAAACGACAGTATTATTCACGCAAAGTGCTGCTTAAAAGGTTACAAGACATTTATAATTATGTTATTTTGTGAAAACGACAGTATTATTCAAGCAAAGTGCTGCTTAAAAGGTTACAAGACATTTATAATTATGTTATTTTGTGAAAACGACAGTATTATTCAAGCAAAGTGCTGCTTAAAAGGTTACAAGACATTTATAATTATGTTATTTTGTGAAAACGACAATATTATTCACGCAAAGTGCTGCTTAAAAGGTTACAAGACATTTATAATTATGTTATTTTGTGAAAACGACAGTATTATTCAAGCAAAGCGCTGCTTAAAAGGTTACAAGACATTTATAATTATGTTATTTTGTGAAAACGACAGTATTATTCAAGCAAAGTGCTGCTTAAAAGGTTACAAGACATTTATAATTATGTTATTTTGTGAAAACGACAGTATTATTCAAGCAAAGTGCTGTTTAAAAGGTTACAAGACATTTATAATTATGTTATTTTGTACACACGACAGTATTATTCAAGCAAAGTGCTGCCTAAAAGAGTACAAGACATTTATAATTATGTTATTTTGTACACACGACAGTATTATTCAAGCAAAGTGCTGCTTAAAAGATTACAAGACATTTATTATTATGTTATTTTGTGAAAACGACAATATTATTCACGCAAAGTGCTGCTTAAAAGGTTACAAGACATTTATAATTATGTTATTTTGTGAAAACGACAGTATTATTCAAGCAAAGTGCTGCCTAAAAGAGTACAAGACATTTATAATTATGTTATTTTATACAAACGACAGTATTATTCAAGCAAAGTGCTGCTTAAAAGGTTACAAGACATTTATAATTATGTTATTTTGTTAAAACGACAGTATTATTCAAGCAAAGTGCTGCCTAAAAGAGTACAAGACATTTATAATTATGTTATTTTATACAAACGACAGTATTATTCACGCAAAGTGCTGCTTAAAAGGTTACAAGACATTTATAATTATGTTATTTTGTGAAAACGACAGTATTATTCAAGCAAAGTGCTGCTTAAAAGGTTACAAGACATTTATAATTATGTTATTTTGTGAAAACGACAGTATTATTCAAGCAAAGTGCTGCTTAAAAGGTTACAAGACATTTATAATTATGTTATTTTGTGAAAACGACAATATTATTCACGCAAAGTGCTGCTTAAAAGGTTACAAGACATTTATAATTATGTTATTTTGTGAAAACGACAGTATTATTCAAGCAAAGCGCTGCTTAAAAGGTTACAAGACATTTATAATTATGTTATTTTGTGAAAACGACAGTATTATTCAAGCAAAGTGCTGCTTAAAAGGTTACAAGACATTTATAATTATGTTATTTTGTGAAAACGACAGTATTATTCAAGCAAAGTGCTGCTTAAAAGATTACAAGACATTTATAATTATATTATTTTGTACACACGACAGTATTATTCAAGCAAAGTGCTGCTTAAAAGATTACAAGACATTTATAATTATGTTATTTTGTACACACGACAGTATTATTCAAGCAAAGTGCCGCTTAAAAGATTACAAGACATTTATAATTATGTTATTTTGTACACACGACAGTATTATTCAAGCAAAGTGCTGCTTAAAAGATTACAAGACATTTATAATTATGTTATTTTGTACACACGACAGTATTATTCAAGCAAAGTGCTGCCTAAAAGAGTACAAGACATTTATAATTATATTATTTTGTACACACGACAGTATTATTCAAGCAAAGTGCTGCTTAAAAGATTACAAGACATTTATAATTATATTATTTTGTACACACGACAGTATTATTTAAGCAAAGTGCTGCTTAAAAGATTACAAGACATTTATAATTATGTTATTTTGTACACACGACAGTATTATTCAAGCAAAGTGCTGCTTAAAAGATTACAAGACATTTATAATTATGTTATTTTGTGAAAACGACAGTATTATTCAAGCAAAGTGCTGCTTAAAAGATTACAAGACATTTATAATTATGTTATTTTGTACACACGACAGTATTATTCAAGCAAAGTGCTTCCTAAAAGATTACAAGACATTTATAATTATGTTATTTTGTACACACGACAGTATTATTCAAGCAAAGTGCTGCTTAAAAGAGTACAAGACATTTATAATTATGTTATTTTGTAAAAACGACAGTATTATTCAAGCAAAGTGCTGCTTAAAAGAGTACAAGACATTTATAATTATGTTATTTTGTAAAAACGACAGTATTATTCAAGCAAAGTGCTGCTTAAAAGAGTTCAAGACATTTATAATTATGTTATTTTGTAAAAACGACAGTATTATTCAAGCAAAGTGCTGCTTAAAAGAGTACAAGACATTTATAATTATGTTATTTTGTAAAATCGACAGTATTCTTCAAGCAAAGTGCTGCCTAAAAGAGTACAAGATATTTATAATTATGTTATTTTGTACACACGTCAGTATTATTCAAGCAAAGTGCTGCTTAAGACTGTACAAGACATTTATAATTATGTTGTTTTGTGAAAACGACAGTATTATTCAAGCAAAGTGCTGCTTAAAAGAGTACAAGACATTTATAATTATGTTATTTTGTAAAAACGACAGTATTATTCAAGCAAAGTGCTGCTTAAGACTGTACAAGACATTTATAATTATGTTATTTTGTGAAAACGTCAGTATTATTCAAGCAAAGTGCTGTTTAAGAGAGTACAAGACATTTATAATTATATAATTACCTATTCGTATTTAAACGGATAATACGAGTAATATATTGTATTTAAATCTAACTTATTACTTGCGGCGCTGGAAACCGCTGAGTGTGGAGTAAAGCTTTATATAACGCACGATTCATTAGGCTCCCTGCAAAGAGCAGAACGAGGTACAAAGGGCCGCGGCCGGCCTGGTAGGCTGATTAATGTTAGGCGGTTATTCATAGGCGCCCGTGAAAATTGCATTTTTACATCCAGTCAGCAAGATAGTCGACGTTTCCGTTAGCGAGGCCATAAAGAATATGATTGCAGTGCAGTATTTTATTACGGGAGTATTTTTCTCTCCTTTTTACAATTATTTTCTAAAATAATCTGAAAAATTACCTTATTGATTGAATTTAAATTTCGAAGTGTTACATTACATTAAAAAAAACTGTAGAAAACATTTTAAAATCAATTCGTACTGAGGTAGGCGAACAGTAAGAAACATTTTATTTTATATACTTTTTATTTTATAATTACAAATAATATAAATATATATATATACATACGACAGAATCGCAATATTAAATGGAAAATACAAAGCAAATTTTCTTTCAATTTTCCAATTAACTCTTTATACAGTATATGGTGTTGGACTAATACTTTTGTTTCTTACTATTTATTCGCTTTCTTTTTTTTTCGTTGTCTAAAATATGAAGATGGTAGTGGTCTATATCTTTCTCATTCTATCCTTCTTATGCAATGCTTCATTATTACAAGGAACCTTTCTGTTATTATTTCATATACATGTTTGAGTGATTTCTAGCTAAGGGAAGTTGGCTCAATGCCAAAGTCGTGGATTTAAAACATGTAGTTTCCTCATTTCGAATCCTACCGGAGCATCAAGTTTTTTTAAAATTTTAATTAATGGATAAATATTTGAAAAAACTGTAATAACATTAATTGTCATCCAATATAGGTTAACAAAATGTATTTGTATATCATTGGATGAATAAAAACGTATTTTATTAAAGATTGAAAATAGTTTATAAACAATCAAAAGAGACTGGTTTATTTATATAAACGTTTTTTTCATCATGTCTATAATAATTGTTCTGTCTAGTTTAAAGTTTTCGGAGGGAATAGTTGTACAGTATTAGTGTGTAAAGTTTATATAAAGTAAATACAAACGTTTTTTCGCTCAAGTATTTTTGATTTTTTCACTTTTGGGTGGGGGGTTGGTCACGGGAAATCGATTGACACCGGTCTCAACCAGGGATCGACCAGGAATTCGCACCAGTGGTTCCTAGAATTCCCATGTTATCCTTATGGAACTCTATAATGAACGGCATACTATCCTTATGGAACTCTTTAAATGAATCAGCAAAAATATTTTATGTTTAGTTCTTTGTGTTGGCCTCGGATTGTGCTGTGCGCTGTATCAGTTTACGTCTGGCAGAGGTGGAAGGAACCCTGCAATAACAAACAACAATTAATCTAAGCACAAAGTATATTTGCTAATTCATATATCTAAATAAGATATGTACGATACTATATATTGTGTATTAAAATGAATTCATTTTGTGTATATAAAATGTGTTTGTATTGTGTATATAATTAATACATTTTTGTATTTTACTTAATTAACTTACCATAAATGTTCAGTCTCATGTAGCGAAGCTCTTTCTCCCTCTGCTATTTAAGTAATATTTGATGTCACGTAGACCTATATGTAGTAGGGATGGTCGATACAGTGACTTTAACAGATCGGTGATTTTAGTGAGAGCTCCAGGTTTGGATCAGTGACTATTATCGGTGACTTTAGTAGCGATGACAAGAGATACTGCGCCACTAACCGGCAGTAATACCACACTGGTGAAACTGGTGAAATGATTCCACTCCTCGCTGTTTTCTTTTTTGGAAGGCTCATTTTATTTAAAAATAAACTACGAAATTAAGAACAAACTAACGAGTGCAAAATAACGTCTACTGTACACAACACTGTCACTATCTTGAAACCTGACAGCGAAAAATCAACCCATGACAGCCGTGGTAAAGTATTACTTTTGAGTCGCGCCAGCAACATTTTGCTCTATCACTTCGGAGACAACCTCCCTCTCCCCTCCATTCAACGACAATGCACGATAGTTGGCGCTGTTGGACGAACGGTGAAAGCAGAGCCAGTGACAGCTGCAAACCAACCAATGACAGCCGTCTCATCCAGTCACAGCGATTTTTTGCCCAACCACGACGGAGGCAACTTCCGATCCATTGTCACTGGAACTGCATAATCCATATCTTTTCACTGGTACTACCAGTGACAAGTCACCGTGACAGAAAATATCGTCCATCCCTAATACATATGCACATTTCTTTACGTACATGTTTGTTGCACATTAGGTGTTTGTGGTTTCAAGGCAACGTGCTAATATGATTATTATCTAATCTGGAGGATAAGAAAGGATCGTCAATAACAGATAGGGTTATATCAGGGATATAAATTTCCTGGTAAAGGTTATAACTAAAGATTCGCAACGCCTAAAGTAGAGCGACGCTGTAATGGGGATGTTAGATTTTTACCGATTTAAACCCCGAATATAGGTATGATGAAGGAGTCCCAATCGACAGGCTACATAAGTGTAGTTTCGTTAGGAATTTGCAATTTTTTGTTTATTAGTTTAAGTAAGGACAAACCAATTAGGCGGTTCTTTACCATGCTAATAAATATAACTTTCAGTATATGTATTATATCCTGTATACTATACAGTATTATATTTTGGCTCTATTAATACTGCAAATACTATATTATACTACGAGCACGTATATGTATAAATATATATATATATATATACATCCCGCTATCAATATGGCAGCATTTCATTTTGCAACCATATGGCAGCCACTAGAAAGAGTGGAGTATATATGTTTTTCGTGGTGTATAATTTATTTCTAATAAACATGATACTACTCCATGTACTTTAATTCAATAAAATCTTAAAAATACAAAATTGACTGAAGTACTATCAATACGGCAGCATTTCATTTCGGCATCAATATGGCAGCCAGTGTATATTTTCGTTCAGTCTAATAACAATATGGCAGCCGGTGTGTATATTATTCCCACGCTACTAACGATACGAGAACCAACAGTGTTGCCACTATGGTGCGACTGTCTTACTAGTCAAATGTTTAGATTGTAAGACACTATGTGTGTGTAATCACGGTGAAAACATAAACATTAGAATGTCCCTTCTTCATTTCAGCTGGCCAATTATTTACTCAAATTGCATAAGTCCTGCTTGTTAGTTTTCATAAACGTGTACAACTATCGAAAGCTGACGGGGATACAAGTGTGTACCTCTACAGGAGTAGCTAAAGGATCAAATAGGGTAAAATATCAGAACCCAAAAAAGCTAGGAAATAATCAATTGGGGTGTTTTAAAGGATGATGAGTCCACTACTGTGAACAAAATTAAATGGGGATGAACGGTTGCGGCTCTATCCCCGGATGGGGATAAATAGGTGATCCTCATCCTCATCATTGGAAGTAGCAAATGAGGAATTGGAGTATAAATGTGAGAAGGCAAAACAAAGCTAGAATAAAATCAATCGTAGTGTTTTGGAGGTAGCTGAGTCCAATACCGCCTTCCATATTAATCGGGAATGCACGGATGTGGCTCTACGGGAGTAGAAAAGGGGTGAATTGTGGTACAATTGTCAGAAGGCAAAAAAACAATTGAGAATGATCATTACGGTGGGTTTTAATGGTGCTGAGTCTTTCACCGTTATCGAACGTCAATGGGGATACACGGGTGACCCTCTAAGAAGTAGCAAATGATGAATTGGGGTATAATTAAGAGAAAGCAAAAACAAACTAGAAAATGATCAAACGTAGTGTTTTGGAGGATGCTGAGTCCAATACCGCCTACAATATTAAACGGGAATGCTCAGTTGTTGCTCTACGAGAGTAGGAAATTGGTAAATTGGGGTAATATTCTCAGAAGGCAAAAAACAAAATATATAAAATAATCACTCGGGAGGTTTTGGAGGGTGCTTCCTCTTGCACCGTTATCGAACGTCAATGGGGATCCACGGGTGATCCTCTATGGGAGTAGCAAATGATGAATTGGAGTATAAATGTGAGAAGGCAAAACAAAGCTAGAATACGATCAAACATAGTGTTTTGGAGGTTGTTGAATCCAATACCGCGTACAATATTAAACGGGAATGCTCGGTTGTTGCTCTACGAGAGTAGGAAATTGGTAAATTGAGGTAAAATTGTCAGAAGGCAAAAAAATATATAAAATGATGACTCGGGAAGTTTTAGAGGGTGCTGTGTCTTTTACCGTTATCGAACGTCAATGGGGATACACGGGTGACCCTCTATGGGAGTAGCAAATGATGAATTGGGGTATAATTGTGAGAAAGCAAAAAAAACTAGAAAATGATCAAACGTAGTGCATTGCAGGTTGCCGAGTCCAATACCGCCTACAATATTAAACGGGAATGTTCGGTTGTTGCTCTATGAGAGTAGGAAATTGGTAAATTGGGGTAATATTGTCAGAAGGCAAAAAAAAATTTAAATGATCACTCGGGAGGTTTTGGAGTGTGCTGTGTCTTGTACCGTTATCGAACGTCAATGGAGCTGCACAGGTGATCCTCAATGGGAGTAGCAAATGATGAATTGGAGTATAATTGTGACAAGGCAAAACAAAGCTAGAATATGATAAATCGTAGTGTTTTGGATTGTGCTCAGTAGAATACCGTCTTCCATAGTATACGGTAATGCACGGGCGGGGCTCTACGGGAGTAGAAAATTGTTAAATTGGGGTAAAATTGTCAGACGGCAAAAATATATATATATAATGATCACTCGGGGGGTTTTAATGGTGCTGAGTCTTTTACTGTTATCGAACGTCAATGGGGATATACGGGTGATCCTCTATGGGATTAGCAAATGATGAATTGGAGTATAGACCTAATTGTGAGATGGCAAAATAAAAGCTAGAAAAAGATCATTCGTAGCGTTTTTTGAGGGTGCTGAGTCCAATACCGTCTACAATAATAATCGAGGATGCACGGGTGTTTCTCTACGAGGGTAAAAAATTGGTAAATTGGGGTAAATTCTCAGACGGCAACAACAACAACAAAAAATAGAAAATGATCACGCGAGAAGTTTTGGAGGGTGCTAAGTCCAATACCGTCATTAATATTATACGGGAATGCACGGGTGTGACTCTACGGAATTAGAAAAGGGATGAATTGGGGTTAAATTGTCAGAAGGGAAAAAAAGAATAGAAAATCATCACTCGGGGGGTTTTATTGGTGCTGAGTCTTCTACCGTTAATGGAACGTCAATGGGCAAACAAGGGTGATCCTCTATGGGAGTAGCAAATGATAAATTTGAGTTTAAATGTGAGAAGGCAAAACAAAGCTAGAAAATGATCAATCGTAGTGTTTTGGAAGGTGCTTAGTCCAATACCGTCTTCAATATTAAACGGGGATACAAAGGTGTGCCTCTACGGGACTAGAAAAAGTATGATTTGGGGTAACATTAGCAGAAGACCAAATAACAAGAAAAAATGATCACTCGGGTGTTTTTAATGTTGTTGTCTTATACAGTTATCGAACGTCAATGGCGATGCACGGGTCATGCTCTATGGTAGTAGCAACTGGTGAATTAGGGTAAAAATTTCAGAAGGTAAAATAAAGGTAGAATATTATGACTTGTAAAGTGAAAGATTCAACCAAATAAGATTTTATTTTGGTATTTTTATCTTTTGGAGGGAATGAACTAGCTGTAGTAAATAGATACTATCATGAAGTAACTATCATGGTCCCTGTCACACGATTAAAACTGATAATACTGAATGATGTGGTCATCCTTCAGAGATCGAAAATAAACATTACACAAACACGTTCATGACGGGTTCGATCCCAGGCGCTAATTGGTCACGTGTTACAATGTGAAATTTATACCGCCATTTCTCCATCTACTTTCAACATACAACCACACGGGACATCTCTTTACAATCAGTTTCGTTTCGGCTACAATAGTACATAGTTGTCTTAGAAATTGTCACATTGATTGTTACAATTCTATTATTTGTTGTTATTTTAAATATGAATTAACGAAATGAAACTTAACAAATTTATTGTTTTTAATAAAAACAAATATCCACTAATAAATTTAAACCCTCAATTTAAGTCATTTCTTTATTTAGGTTAGTACACACGGCACTTTCTTATAAAAGGTATTACTCTCTTTGACGTATGTTTGGTAAAAAAGGGAGACACTTGCTAAATCTATGCCTTACGGGTCGCGTTCCTCGTGTCGTTCTCTTCCAGGTCATTGGAAAAAATTTAAATTAATAAATCCACCGCCGCTAGGTTGCTATTTTAAAACTTCCTCGCCCCATTGAAGGTTTTCAGTGCTCTGTCGAGTTTTAGAAATAGTTCTCCAGTTCTGTCAGTAAACATAGTGTCATGGTAACAAAAATACGGGAGTGCAAGTAGACGATTGTATTGTGAATCAGCAGGTTAGGTGTAGGCCGGTATCCATCGATCCTCTGGATTGGTTACATGTTTTCAAAACCCCCAATAGATCTGCAACTAAATGAATGGTTTCATCTTTAACAATATTCAATCTAGATTTCCAGGCGTGTACTGCACGGAATAAAGGCCAAGCACGAATTCATTTTTTCTCTTCTGAATTTCTCATTTAATTATCAGTCTTACACTAACTTCTTCTATATCCTTACTTTACGAAAATACATTTATTCTCATTTAATTTATTTTATCTCATTGAGCTTTCTGCCACAATTTTTAAATTCTATTTCGTTCGTGTTACAATCTTTTAAGAGTTTTTGCAGTTTAAGAACGATTTTGCAGAATTTTTAGACTAATACATCGAATTTTCTTCAATATTTCTTCTTCAGTGTATTAAAAATATTTTCAATAATAAGTTTTTACTGCTTGTAAAAAAATAATAAATGATAAGTAAAGGGTTGGCATAAAGTTTATTTACAGTAAGTTTTTAAAGTTAGGCCTATAGTAGAAAAACAACAAATATTGTATCACCTTTACCTCAGGTAGGTAACCAGAAAAATCTACCTATATTGTACATTGTAAATAAAAGAAGGCTTTTATTTGGTCGAATCCCATCTAATGTTAATTTCTTGTTCACGTAGGCCTATAGAACACATCTATATTTATAGGTTCAAACGAGCACAAATTACCATTTTCGGATAAAAAAATTAAGCATTAAAATAATAATATTTCTGTACTTACGACAGCCAAATGTAACAAAAAAACTGTTTTATTTTTCTGTGAGCATATGCTTTAAAAGGGTGCATATAGTATTCTAACAAGGAGTAAAATTTTCACGAAGATATGACATTTTAGTGCCAATACCAACCAGTATAAACATTTCACCAAGATAAGGGCAAAACATTTTAGATATTTATTCAAGGATTCATGTATCATAGGTGGTTTTGTGCCAATAAAACTAGAGTGCAGTTCAGGCGGTTTAGGCAATGGTAAATATACTTCTTTACTTCTAGATCTCTAAAGAATATAATATTATGTAAGGATATAGTTCTTCCCAATGTATATTGCATTGTAGCTAGGCATCAGGGTGAAAAACGATTTCGGTAGGCAATGTAATACATCTATTTTATTTATCCACCATATTTGATTTGTCATAAGTTATTATAGGTACAATTGTGTTTGAGTAAAGACCTATTTTTTCTAAAAGTTCCTCTTTAACTATAATCATTAAATTTTCCTGGTAGTCGTTGTTGCCAGGTTAAAAAATTTATTTAATTCCTCCCTTAGATATGTTCCTAAAGGATGACATTTCACCTTGATTGTGATGTTACTTTCATCAAGACAGGTCAAATGCACCTGAAAATATATCTGATAAGTTTTAAGTATATTTTAATCTTCTTCTTTAATTCTATCTTTAGCCGTATCCCTCCTGGTATCTACAATTTGATTTATTATTATTATGGTGAAAAACTTTACAAATATTTTGACGAATATAGCTGAGGAACCGGTCTTCAAAAACTAGCTGTAAAATAGCGTTATGCAGAGTAACATAATGAAATTAGTCACTATGATGGTATTTCTTGTTATAAAAACAAGACGTAAAAGATAATGACTGTTTTGTAGATTTTTTTCACTTTAAAAAATCTCTCCGTTCTTCGGTCGACATGTTACATACATTTTTATAGTTAATATCAGAATGATTTTAGTTAGTTCGGCTGTGTCTGATCTCAAGACAAAGTCTGCTAATACTCAATCACTTCTCAAAACTGTCTCTTTTGTTTATATATTTTACGAATCCTACCACTAGCAATACCAGTTAATAAATAACTCCTAATTACAAACTTAATATTTCAATTTGAGTATTCTCTATTTTTCGTTCATAGAAAATTACTTCAGTTAAGTAACCCTAACCAAGAGCTTATAAAACGTTTTGTAGTCAATCTTTAGACGTTGATAATCATAAATATTTACTACCGATGATCACGGTAATTTTTCACTATACTTCAGATTTACTGATAATCTCGTTTTATTTTTATGGTAGGCGAACAAAAAGACTATCTACGATCAAAACATTGGGCGTCCTGATAAAGAACACAACGGGCATCGGCTTTTTTTTAGCTATAATTGCCGACACTTAGTATGGTATTTATATCGTATGGTATCCCCGCAAGCAAGAATCAGTACAGTAGTCTCGAAGAGCCAAGCAACATTAATTTATGTATATACTGTAATCAATAAAGCTACGTATTTTGTGCATTCTTAATTATAGTATTAGGGTTCATTAGAACTCCTGTTTTTTTTTAGTGTACAGGAAGCTATTTCCGTGTAATCCAAGTTTTCGGTAATCCGACGGTGTCTCGAATTATCCATGCACTACTGTATTTGTTTCTACCAATGATCACCATACTTGAACCAGTTTTTCATGCAACTCTAAAGTGAGTGAAAATCCCATAGATATTAAAGTTACTCTTGGGACTAGAATATGGAGGATAAACATAATAGATTTATTACATTGCTTTCTGAAAACGTTTTGATTCCTAGCTACACTGCAATACACATTGGAAAGAACTATATCCTTACATATAATCTTCAGAGATGTAGAAATAAAGAATTTTAAATATTTACCATTGCTTGCACCGCCTGAACTGCACTCTAGTTTAATTAGCATATTAACACCTATGTTACATGTATCCTTAAATAAGTACTTAAAATGTTTTGCTCTTATGGTCATAGAATGTGTGTATATATCCACGTGTTCTATCTTTGTTACATTATTTATATTTTTTAAACTAGTTTTAAATATTTTGGATGAAAAAAATATATATAATGTTATTATTGATAAAAATTATGTTGTATGGCCTATAAATAACGCTAGTTCTTTAATACCTTGGTCATTCATTTGGAAGAGTTGAGATATTGTTGCCAAGTGTTTCATTAGAGTCCTCGATGTAAGTACTTCAGGAATTTGTAAACATGCTATTTTAGCATGCTTTCGTAAAACTTTATAAACAATTATGGGGTTACTGGTATTTGTGTTTGCAAACACGCAAGTGTTATCGTCAAGAACGGAATTATTTCTTGATCTTATTAGCATATAAATATAAAATAATAACATTAAAAAAATCTCATAAAAATTGACACTTGGTAGTTTTTGAGACTGTACCACTCCCCTTATATTACATCTGTCAATTCCTTTGAACATAACTGTTGTTTCGCTGGAAAGGACATACAGCTGTGGATTCGCGACCTTATCTTGGAGAGAACTATGCCAAGTATTTACAGACACAATTGTAATATGTAAACATAAACAGCCGACATTCCGAAAGCCATTCTGACGTGTTTGTTTACTTGATGGCAGACCAAACTTATCTTAATGTTCCGGTCAATGCATCTCATACTTTTCCCTTGGGGTCTTAGATACTATAGAATGGATTAAGTATTTATTTTTTAACTTAACTTGCTTTTCAAATTAATTGTCATAGCATCTCTATCCGATTTTAAGAATCTAAAAGTGACTATTTGCTGTATATTGTTACAACTTGGTAACATTGCAAACATGTTAACACTAGTCTGCAACACATATATTACCAGATGTAACACTTAATATGCCCTACGCCATATATATTCACTAAATGTTAATACCAATGTATTCAATAAACATATTAATAAAATAAAACATAGACTACCAGCGGCTAAAGTCGAGGATATAAACAAATGATTCCGTCTTTATACGACCATTTTGACGTTGGGAGAATACCATAAATTTACGTTTACGCCGTATGTATATGAGAGAAAGGGATGGAAAAGATAGAATGCAGAAAGTCAGTTTATCGGGCCTTCGTCCACGAGAGTACTTGTGGAGTGCGAGCCTTTATCTTTGTTTGGCTTGGACCTATGTTTGTTTACACCAGACAGCCTGATATCGTAATATAAACTGACAACACTCGCACAGATGTCATTTAGGTTCTTGTTTGTATACAATACAGAGATAAACGAAAGATGATTCAGTATTTATTGACCTTTAACTACCGTCCTGCACATTTCTGTCACATTAGTACTGCCGTTGTAGCTCACAGGCACGAAATGTCTAAGTGTGATTTATTGTGTGGTTTGACAATTTATCTTGCATTTACTTTATAAAAATTGTTTTTGAATATTCTGATTGCCTGTGCCTAGTAGGGTAAACGTAGTTTTATGAGATCAGTTATATAATATTTACTAAATAAAACCTACAGATTTTAGCGCAGTTTAGTTAAAAAGACTTATAATCGCACGATAATTAACATACACTAATTATTTCTTGTTCACTGATTGTACACACTTAACTTTATATACAAGATATCATTTGACACATTATAAGCTTTATTTATGGAAACTGGCATTAGAAATAATAACTCAATTTTGACAGCAGTGTTTACACAGTGGCTCAGAACATTCTAGACATATTGGCTGTACAAAGACATCTTACAAAGTGTAACTAGTCTTTCTATTTTTTGTTGCTGGACAAATTCTACATTGCTTAAAACAATTTATCTATACAAATAGAAAAATTTGTAAATTTCTGGAGGTTGCAGTTTTTTGAAATCATTTTCATCGTCTGATGCACTTCGTTGAGATTCGGTATCATGATCGAAAAAGTACCGAAGAGGAGTACTTTCGCTCATGATACCGAATTTCAGATCAACCATCCTTCTTTTGGAAGAACCCTGACCTTTTGCTCAATTACTTCTTCACTCTGTTGCACAATTCCCCTATTCTATTTGTTGCCTTCTAAAAGTTGGTCATTAGATACAGCACCTGAATCACTGTCTTCTTCGGCTAATGCTGATGATCAGGCACGATGACGGTAGTTAAAGGTTTAGCTTGGAATTTGTAGATATTGGCATAATAGGTTTTCTGGATATATAAGCTGATAAAGATAAGTCGATGAAATGATGTGGGTCAACAAATTCTCTTTGTCGTTTATTCTAAGTCGTATAAAGGTTGAACAAATATAAGGTCTACTTATTTATATTTTTTTTAAATTTACGGTTATAGTAGAATGTTTTTCATTTACGGATGGTTCAAAAGTCATTCCGCTGCCCCCGCTAACGATACCATCCCTTTTAAAAGAGCAAAAGAAAATAACACAAAAAGAGATGAAAATTAATTACCCGAATTAGATATCTAAATAGTCTAAGTAAAATTGGAAAGAAAATATATGACAATTAGGTAGACAAAATACATTTAAAAAAAAAATTAAATAAAAAATTTAATTTTTATAAAATTATCAATTTGGGACAAACGGTTAACTTTTTAAGTTGAATCTTTCAAGCATACAGTCTTTAAAATTCTTAAAGCACATGGACAGGCTGCATTTGAACACTGCTTCAAATTATAAAGATTAGTTTGACAGACATGACGTAAACAAACGTGCTAGAACTGCTATCGGAGTGCCGCCTGTTTATATTTCCATATCACAAACATTTCTGTAAATAGTTGTAGCATAACTTCTGTCCAAGACAAGGTCGCGAACCCGACTCTTTCTGTAGGTAATGTTGCATAGTTGGAAACATGCCAATTTCGGGCGATTTATTGTCAATGGGATATATACCCCAAATCACCCCTTGGTGATTCCTGACGAATCACCCCGACGAATTTTGATGAGAAGGGACTAGAACCTTCGAAAATCTTCGAATGCGCATTTTTGGGCAATATTTTAGATTCTGACAAGTTTTACCTCAATTCACCCACAGCGACACCCGCAGTCCCTTCCTGGATCGTGCATGGCCAACTTCGGTGCTAGGATTAGACTCAGCATTATTAAAAACCCCGAGTGATCATTTTATAACGATCTCTTAGCCTCTGACCTTTTTACCCCAATTCTCCCTTTGCTACTCCCGTAGAGCCCACACCCGTCCAGTCCTGGTGTCTTTCGATGACGGTATTGAATTCAGCATCCTCAAAAGCCCTAAGGCAGTTATTTATCTGAAAATTTCACCCCAAATTATCCCTTTGGTTCTTGTGTAGAACCATCGCAGTACATATCCGGCGACGGCATTCAATTCAGCCCCCTCAAAAACCCCCGAGTGGTAAACGTCAACTAAATTTTTGACTTTTGACATTTCTACCCTAAAACATCCCCTTGGCACTCACGTAGAGTCACATACGTCCATCCCCGGTGACTTTCGAGGTCGCCATTGAGTTCAGCATGCCCGTCTAGATGACGTCATTGAATTTAGCATCCTCAGAAACCCCCGAACGGCTTTTTTTCCCGCGATTCTTAGGCACCTGACATTTTGACCCTAATTCAACCCCTTTGGTGCATGGGTTTAGCCTCACCAGTACATCCCCGGAGACTTTCGATGACGACATTGAATTCAGCATCCTCAAAAACCTCCGAGCGGATATTTTCCAGGGATTTTTTGGCTTGTGACATTTTCACCCCAATTCCCACCTTTGGTACTCGCGTGGAACCACACCAATGCATAGCCGGTGACGGCATTGAATTCCGCCTCATCATAATTCCCCGAGTTGTTATTTTCTAGTAATTTTTTGACTTTTGACATTTCTACCCAAAAATCATCCAGAGATTTTTTAACCTCTGACATTTTCACCCCAATACACCCCTTTCGTACTCGCGTGGAACCATACCAGTCCATCCCCGGCGACGTTTGGTGACGACATTGAATTCCGCCTTACCAAAAACCACCGAGTGGTTTTTTTCTAGTTATTTTATGGCTTTTGACTTTTTTACCCCAAATCATCCCTTTGGTACTTACGTAGAGTTACATCCGGTTCATCCCCGGTGACTCTAGATGACGCCATTGAATTTAGCACCCTCAAAAATCCCCCGAACGGTCAATATCCCATGATTCTTAGGCATCTGACATTTTTACCCTAATTCAACCCCTTTGGTACATGGGTTTAGCCTCACCAGTACATCCCCGGAGACTTTTGATGACGGCATTGGATTCAGCATACTCAAAAACCACCGAGTGGTCACTTTCCAGCGATTCTTTGTCCAATTCAAGTACTGTATATACATTACGTAGTACGATTGATATCTATGTGGATGCCAGCAATGTTGCCAAGTATGTGGCTGCCATAATGTTAGGGAATGGTTGAAATATACAGTAAATTTATATACAGGAAGCGACCATGCTGCCCCTGGCGGAAATGTTACAAACTTGTGATATACAAATCCCGTTCACTCTGCTATCAATACGAGTACCGTTTGGTTATTACAAATTATTTTTTAAAAATTCAGAACGACCACAGAACTTCGAAATACAGTATAACTCCAATAAAACACTTCTTTTTACACTTATTGACATAATTTTTATTTCGATTAATGTCAAAGGGTGTTACATTATCATGGATTACTATGTGGCAGCCGTATACGGCTGTCACAAGTACCCGGCTGCCAGTTTGAATGCAAAATGACCAATGTATGGTCTCCGTATTGTTAGCAGGCTGTATATATATATATATATATATATATATAGAGAGAGAGAGAGAGAGAGAGAGAGAGAGAGAAGCACACGGAGGGAGAGAGAGGGGGTAGATAGTATGTGTGTTTGTGTGTGTGTGTGTGTGTGTGTGTGTGTGTGTGTGTGTGTGTGTGTGTGTGTGTGTGTGTGTGTGTGTGTGTGTGTGTGTGTGTGTGTGTGTGTGTGTGTGTGTGTGTGTGTGTTTGTGTGTGTGTGTGTGTGTGTGTGTGTGTGTGTGTGTGTGTGTGTGTGTGCATGCGTTTGCGTGCGTGCGTGAGTTAGCTAAAAGAGTTTACAGACTGAAAAGAAAAGAAAATTTCACATTGTTATATGCTTTATTTGAAAATTTTGTTTTAATAAAATTTTAACATAAGTTTAACAGTAAATCTTTGCGATTAAAACACATTTCATATCAAAAAACGACAAAAGACACAAGTGGAGTTTTCCTTAATCCTTGCTTTGCATGTACTTGATCAAGTCAATAACTCTGTTTGAATAACCAAACTCATTATCATACCTGAAATAAAGAAATATTTAATAAAAACTACAAGAACAATTTCTTCACATGTGAATTTAAATATAATGATCCGTCTAGAAACAGATGGACATAAATACACGTAGAAATAATTGTCTGACAAATATAATATTGTAAACCCTATAGCTACTAGCATTCGAGATAAGAGCTACTTACTTGGATAAAAGGGAATTACATGTCACTGGAGAAATATATCATTGTGCTGCGTGATATATACAGTTACAAAGGCAATATATTACCAAATAATCCACCACTGTACATTGGGAAATGTATTACTGTCACTAAATAAAATTAATTTTAAATAAGATTACCTTAATGTTAGCATGTTTCATCTATTACAGTTAACATACCAAGAGACAAGCTTAACAAATTTGCCGTTCAGTTGTATTCCCGCTTTTGCATCAAAAACCGAAGAAAACTCACTGCCATTTAAATCAGAAGATACCACTTCATCCTCCGTATATCCCAGGATGCCCTTGAGAGGACCTTCAGATGCTGCCTTGATCTTAGCTTTGATGTCATCATACGTAGCATCTTTGCCCAACCTTCAACCAAACAATTCAACAAGTTAACTACGGGTTACAATTTTTGTTTTAAAATTTGTTTACAGCATTTT
Source organism: Prosapia bicincta (assembly GCA_036971475.1). Taxonomy (NCBI): domain Eukaryota; kingdom Metazoa; phylum Arthropoda; class Insecta; order Hemiptera; family Cercopidae; genus Prosapia; species Prosapia bicincta. The sequence goes on along the minus strand of JBAIZL010000003.1, from coordinate 6,404,467 downwards.
AATAAATCTTAATATATAACAAAAACAATTGAATTTATATAAAATTAAGTAAGCCTTTATTAAATCTTTAATCTATTCAAAAAAAATCAACTCAGAAAATTTATAATCTAAGAAAAACGTTATTTAAACAAATCGAAAGAAAACATAACTGAATTGTAAAGAATTGCTAAATTCTAGTGTAAGTATGTAAGCTTACCGACAAGTAAGGTCGACAACAGACACATTGTGAACCGGGACTCGGAAGGCCATTCCCGTTAGCTTGCCATTTAGGGCGGGAATAACCTTCCCAACAGCTTTAGCTGCTCCAGTCGCTGCTGGAATGATATTCTGGGCGGCGCCACGGCCGTCCCTCCATAACTAAACACAAAATTAAGTAATGTTTTCGCTTACAAATATATATTTATTATTAATATTAGGCAACTACTATGACCATTCATTATTATTTTATAGAGCATACTATCATGCAACGCAGAGATCAATATGTTGATGCACTAAAGATTAAACCAACTAAAATCTTATTAATTTGATAGATAAACTTAATACTAACATGGAAATTTTCATTTGAAAAAATAACTTACAAATCATTGATCTACTGTGAGCTGCAGAAAGGTCCGGCTCCAATCCGTAAAGAAGCTGGACTGAATCATCTAAAACAACTCAAAGCCCTAACCATGGCTGTACCACGGCGCGGCGTCACCTTGGTGTTATTTGTTGAGAGAGCCACTGTGTTAGAGGGAATCTTTATGAGTCCTTACACTTCTACATGGGCGGTTCATAAACTTCAGCAAAGAAAGCAACCGTAAAAGGATGCTTCTGCAAGTCACTCGAGAGCTTTTCCGCTGTTGTTACCAACTCCATCTGCTTTGACGAAACAATTTGCGCTACCCATGAGGCATCGAACCGTGCTACAGTCTGGAAGACTCCCTTATGAGGGAATCTTCTTTATTGATTCACAAGTGAACATACTGGCTCCTAACGAGCCTGCCGACTGCCTTCAGACGATCAATTACCGTCTTGAAATTGAGAAACTAATCAATAAATTATGCCATGTATAACTGCAATGGATCCCTTTGCCACGTAGGCATACAGGGAACGGAGCTGGCTGATTAACTGTCGGAAAGGGGTGCACAAACTGACCAACCTACCCTCTCATCCCTAAACTTTGAAAACAACATCATTGACGGTCTACTCAACGCCCAAACTCGGACCAGAATGGTAATCTGGCCAAAAATAAGACGGGGGGGGTCTAGTCTCCAAAACCCCTAGGCCGTTTGGAAGTTGTCGACAGATTTCGTCTACTGACTGGCCATGACTGCCCCCAGAACCATATCCATAGTGGATGACCTCCTTGCCTCTTCTGCTAAAAGGACAGAACGGACGACGAACACCTAAACCCTCGTCCAGGTCTCACCGGCTCCCCTGAGGATGCCGTTGGCTCCTACTGGCAGGTGCAGTGTCGAATGACTGAAATGCCAATAATCAAATAATCTTTAATTTAAAAACTTCATATTGAGATTTCATTTCTAAGTTATGCAATACAATGCTTTAGGACATTAAAACAGAATAAAATTGGATGTAATGATTACAAACTTTTTTGTCAACATTAATTTCATATTTGTATAGAGGGGGAAATATCATGAAGAAGCTTAGCATGTTGGTTTTTAATTTATGTAAACCTAACATATTACCTTTCCAGATGGTCCATCAACGGTCTTTTGTGTAGCGGTAATGGCATGGATTGTGGTCATAAGACCTTCAACAATTTCGTAGTTGTCATGGATGACCTTAGCTAATGGAGCCAAGCAGTTTGTTGTGCAAGATGCATTGGAGACAACCTTGTAAGATGGGTCGTAGGCATCCAAATTCACCCCCACAACAAACATAGGAGCATCAGCACTTGGAGCTGAAATTATCACTTTCTTTGCACCTCCTTCCAAGTGGGCCTGGAATTGTAGAAAAAAGAAATGGTATTTGTAAATTATAATTTGTTAATCACATCAACTGGGCTTGTTAATGGTATAAGTGTGGACAACTGCAACATTGGATGAACTGAATTAAATAATTGTTCTGTAACATTATACGTTAGTTAAAAGTTAAGAGAGTTGTTGAATTCATGATCCCTAAGACGGCTATGGTGGCTCCCTCTAAATCTCCTCGCGCTACAACCTTCCTTTGCCACCAAAACATTTTATTTGCTACACCTTCCACAAAGGCTAGCGGACAAGTTGATGTCTAATGACTGCAGTCTTTCCAGTCCAAGTCCAGATTTTGAGGGTCGACCCTTAGGTAAACCAAGGGTGGATGGAGATCCAATAGCACATCCTGGACTGGATTCATCATAGACGGTACTTTAAAGGCTCGTAAAACCAAGCCTCTAGTAAGGTTCTACCTTCTGGAAGGGCGGGAGACTCATAGTTACTGGTTGGTGATTCATCTCATCCCAGAGGCTGGCCGATGACCAAACCAGGCCATACATTAAAGCCATTGAACTCTTTGGTCTTGGCACCAAACACCTCAATCCCAGTAACACATCCTTGGTTCGGGAAGTCTAGACTTTGAGCTGTTTCGTAGAGACAGAGGCCAGTCAATGCTATATACGTTAGACTTTTGTTACGGTATCTGAACCTTACTGATACTATAGGATCCTGAGCCTTCACCACTACTAAACCAGCTATTTTACTAGCAGAGGAAACGTGCCGTAAGCATAATAGATATGCTGGATGGTATATAAGCATTGTAACGTTTTTGTTTTTATATCGCCGCCAAACCTCCTTAGATGAAAAATAGTAAATAGTTCCAATGGTCACCACGGGAGACCGGTACTCTTCAGCTGGTTGTGCTAAACTTGTATCTTCCGGTCCCTTTCTAATTTAATATAACCAAGTTAGGAAGAGTAGCATTCTGATAGCGAGATTCGAAGACAACAGGTCCTTGGCGTCTTCCTGGTGACCGAGGTAGCACATTCCGCGGCATGCCATCGTCCCGAGGAAACCATTAAGCGGACAGAGGTAACTGATAGACTTAAGGACGACCCTCAACAGGTAAACTTTTTAAATATCGTTCTATTATAATTATTTACACATTAAATTGTATATACGCGCATTGTCCATGGCCCGAGAAGGGTTATTTGTCATGATTCATTTAAGGGGGGATATTCTAAATTCTATTTCTTTAATGATAATAATCTCGTTTTTTTAATCCTTCGACGGCGGTGTGCATCAGCATTTCTAGACTTTTATGCAAAATCAGTCATGAGCAAAACGCTCATGAGGTAACTGTAGTTATTACCCCTGTACAAATCTTAGTCAAGTGTAATTCTAGCATATTGTAAAAATGTATGTTTATAACAGGTCCTAAGCTCAGAATTACCTATGTATTTATAGCAATGAGCTCGAGTAATATTAAAGCGATTTTATTAAATACCTGAGTAAAAACGTATACAATCGTACTGAAGTGAATGGTGAGACACATTTTGTGAACAACATGACAACAAAGCAGCCAGAGGGACCATGAACCCATTGACACAACTGTCAGCTTTTATTACTCTTTTCAAACTAATGACTAATAAATTTATTTCATGTTTTTAAATAAACGTTATTAGTAAATGTCTCATATGTTTGCACTTTTTTTTAACTATGTGGTTTTTCATAAAACCTAATTTCTTTAAGATATCTTTAAAAGTAACTTAAAACCAAACTCACCGAAGCCTTTTCAATAGTGGTAAACACTCCAGTTGATTCCACAACATATTCTGCACCTGCCTTTCGCCAGGGGATTTTCTTGGGGTCTCTTTCAGAGAATACTGCAATTTTATTACCTGAGATACATTATAAATGATTTTGATTCTATTTATAATGAAATTTCAAAGCAAACAAATGCAGAATACAAATTTTGGTTACTTGGCCTATCTGCGAAAGATTATTTATATATAACTATTAGAAGCTATATTTTCAATATATATTCAATAATATGTATATTTAAATTCAAACTAATATTTTTTTTAATTTGTTATTATTGAATCATTCTTTACAGTTACTTTTTTTATTATATAATTCAAATGTAAAAGAAGATCTGGGATGTACACATATTTTCTAAATACACATTGGAGCTACGTCTGGAAATGCCAGCATCAAACAAACCATTGTTCTAGGTGAACAAACCCTAAACAATATGGCTTTATAATACTAAAGATTTTCCCTCCTCGCCTCAAGCAAAGGGGTTACTACAACAAACAAGAGCCTATTTACTATTCAGACCCAGTGTATTATAGACATCTGGCAACTTACAAACAGTTTATTACAGGTGATGCATAACCTGTATCAATAATTACAATAAAAATACTGGGGAAACCCCCAATACCACAAAAATAATCAAAAATAACTGATAATAAAAGTTACCAAAGAAAAAACTCTTATTACGATGACTATGTCATCCTCAACATCGTCAGGTCTTATAACAAAATTACAATGTAGAATACAATAAATTACAAACTAGACTGGCCTGCAATTTATTGTATTCTGTAATAAAACCTTAACCCTTAATATAATAAGACCCTCTGAGGATGATGATATGGTCATCGAAATGTTCACTAGAGTTTAATCTTAGGTCTTTTGTAATTTATTTTAGATTATTTTTGTGGTTTTGGGGTTGCTTCCAATATTTTTATGTTAATATACTCGTATTACACCACTGTGCTCTTGATATTGTATAATATCAATAATAATGACACAGTACAACTAATAACAGTTTATCTTTACTAGTTATAATTTTATTTTTTATACAAGATCATTTTTTAAATTTTATTTTACATTTATTTTTGGTCAAAATAGTGCTAAATATTGGCTAATCCAAATAATATTATTTTTTTTTTAATAAATTTTTTCAAGGTGAAAAAAACATTTTTGAATGAAAAATGTTAAAAACAGAATGTTTTAATGTAAAATGTAACAAGTTAGAGGGAATCTGAATAATAGCAACGTTTTAGCCACGCATAGTTGTTTTTTTAAGTATTGTATTGATAAAAACGGTTCTTTTTATTTTTTCTTCTTGTTTTTTTATAAATATAACAATAAGGGAGCAATATGTTTTTATATTAACTAAGCACTATCATGAAACTTGCCACTTCAGGTTTAGTGGTCCTTAAAGCTATTTATAAACTGCTATAAAGCATAAAAAACTGTGTACATTTAAAATTACAGTATAAAATTTTATTTATTGCATATCTACTTTTTACACGATTTCTTTTCGTATTCTTAGACGCATCAAATTCAGAGCCAAACATCGTAAAACCTTACAAATAGTATAAAATGTTATTCTGTATAGGAAACAAAATACGTTATTACAATTTAATTACAGACTCTATATGGTTTATGTAATAATATTATTGAAAACATTTAAAGCTATTTTAAACTATTTGTTGAAAGATAATTTAAGCACGTTCTGCTGGAGGTAGCAGAAGAAGAAGTGCAAGTCACTATCGCAAAATCATCACTAACCAGCTATTTGTAAGATAATTCGCCTAATATAAGGATATCTTGGCTCCCAGGACTCCTGTATGATCTATATCGCGGGGTTTTTCATGGCAGGGTTTTTCATTTCACTTTAGCACAAGACTTACCGTAGGCCTACTGTTTCATTTCACTATTTCCTAATTTTCCGAGGAAAATCCTGGTAGTTTAGTAACATGGGCGATCTATCCCGAATCCTTCTAGCGCATTAGGTAAACTAACCGCATGCGCATGTGAGACGGAGGCAGTTCGCCAAAGGATGGCTGCCATGAGAGCTGGGCGGGTTCTGGTTGCTCCTGCCCAATGGGCCAAAAATATTAATGGAAAATATCTACACCAATCTTTTTATGATAGACCGGTTGGCTTTCTAAATACAGACATTTCGGAATATGATTATTTTTAATAATTTTCATTTTTCCCACAAAATAGTCTTAAGTACTTTTTCAAAATATATTATAAAATATACAGAAGGTGTTGGAATTATTCTACCTACCATCAACAATCAGATTTTCCCCGTCAGTAGAGACCTCTCCTTTAAAGCGCCCATGAGTGGAGTCAAACTTGAACATGTACACCATGTAGTCGAGCCCAATGAATGGATCATTGATAGCAACCACCTAAACACCATTTATTTATTACTTTAAAAATGTAATCATATTTACCCAATGTAACAGGGAGAAAGTAAAGAGAAAATATTCATATTTATACGAATGAATATTTTTTTTTCAAAACAAGTCTTTTTATAAAATCCCTGAAACTTTTATTTTTAATAAAGTATGAAATTAGCAACTTATAAAGCACAAAAATTATGTAAAATCTTATTAACTGGTACGCTATATGATATTATTAACTGAAATACTACAAATACTAGAATTTCTACGAATTCTAGACTTGTGATTGTTTTCCCCTGGTATGTGTTTCAGAGAGGCTTTTCTATCAACCATCTTCTACAGGTATACAATCAGCATAAATATCTTATTATTATTAAATTAAAATTTATTATGTAATTCATACAAAAGCCTCAAGATGTACAACACAAAAACTACAAGTTTTATTATTACAGTAAAATCTCTCATATTCGGAGCCTCCGATATATCCGGACGTAACATGAAAATAAAGTCTTTTTCCGTCATCATGTCTTTATTCGGCGAATTATTAAATTATATACACTTAGTAAGCACACAGCCAGCGCCTGCCGGAGTGACGAAAGCAGACAAACGATGACGCATAGCGAAGCTTTCCACGCATTTGTCCAGATGTTGACGTGTTCGAGAAGCAAACAATGGTTTTACCCTTTATGAAAGGGACTACTGATAAAATTGGCAGACTCTTTAAAGAACGCGGTATACGGCCCATCTATAAGCCTTACGTCACCAATAATAAAGCTCTTGTGAACTCTAAAGACAAGATTTATTTTTTAAAACATAGCTTTTACAATGTTTCTTATGAAAATTGTAAGAAATTTTAGGGGGTTTCTAAAGATACTTTATTACATGAGCAATTAACATGACTTATTCAAAGCTCCACTATCTTTATAATGCAAACAAAGACAAAATAAAATTATCATTAAAATAAAATTGCTCGTTTAAAAATAATTAATTATAAATATAATAGAGTCTTGATAATTCGAGGTGAATGGGACGGAGACCCCTCGGATTACAGAAAACTCGGATTACACGGTAAACGTTCCTAAGCATTAGAAAAAATAAGACTGAACCCTAATACAGTGCAGTGAAACCCCTCATATCCAGATTCATGTCGTGATAGCCCGATCCGGATTTATTAATAGCGGGAATAAAGACCAGTCCAGCTAATCATGAGTGTCATAATTGTTTGATTGATTTGTTTGCTTCAACAGAGTTAATTTTCTTATAAGTCACACACAAGACTAGACATTTGTGCAGGGATATTTGTTGACTGTCGAAACTTACAGCGTAAATAAAGAAAGATGTTTATGGCCCATTGACCTTCTGTTATCTAGACATAACTGATACGGACATTCAAACCCAACATAACAGCGAGCATGAGCCATAGTATAACAACAACAGAATGGTAATGAAGAAAAATACTGTATTGATATAAACATTTCTTGGAAGCCTGACTCATTTCCTTTGCATGACGTATTGATGTAAATATTTCTTGAACGCCCGATTCATTTTCTTTCAAATAGGAATAGGCTCAATTTATATGGGAGCTCGAAATATCGGTACTCAGATTTTAGACTACTATTATTAATATTAAAATTACTACTATTGGCAGAAACCACTACTTACTGATATTTTTCATCAGACGCGTTTCGTCCTATTGGCCATTGCACAAAATCAGGCGGGTGATTTGTTTGGCGCTGTTTCCACGTTTGGGAGCGGCCTCGCGAGTAATGGTCGTAAGTTGCTTATCCTTGAATACTAATTGGCAACCTTGAGCGAACAGTGTTGCCTAGTTCGAGCGTCGGGCTGTTCGTAACTCATCTCTAGGCCTGTGGCAACGCTGTGTTTTTGTCCACCCGCCTGATTTCGTGCAGAGGTAGGCCTATATAGGTCAGTGCATTTTTCAATGCTGTGAGTTACGAACAAGACTCTTAGTACAAAAATACCTCAATACAATCGAAAATTCTCTTAATAAAGTTATTTAAATTATAGGTTTGGGCAATCACTAATTATTTTTTACACAAAAACTAGTGTTTTGTCATTGATCCTCATGGATTCCAATTCTTTGCAACCTTTTATACAAAAGTCTAGAAACCACGATAACCCCATAACTACCTTGACCTATAACAAAATTATTACATATATTTATTGCTATGGACTGACAATTACAGAAGACTTCCTTCAAAAACTGTACTGTTGATAAAATATATGTCTAAGTAGTGATTAATGGGGGGGTCCTGTGGTAGGGGTGGGAAGAGAATACAAAAGCTGCAGCTAAGTGCTCTACACCGATAAGGTCCCTTCAAGATTTAGTAATAATAATAATAATACGTTATGGCCATGAAAACTCAAAATTCTGTAATAATATGTTTTTTACAGACAAAGAAAACAAATTATCTCTAACCTGCATGTAAATCATTGTGTCTGGCTGGTTACCCAGACTTTATTTTTAAAACTGATCAATATGGCTGACTGGTATTAGCAATATGAATATATGTGGGTACAAAAGAGGACTATTTGTGACTCAATATTGAACATATAAAAAGCTATAAACAAATATTAAAAACAAACACTTTTCTAACTAAATACTCTCTAAATGCAAGATAGTATTATTACATCTTATTTTATCATTAGATGATATTATTTCTACAATAGAAACAAATATAACTTAATTACTTTTCCTCCATGCAGCAAGGCAGCTCGTAAAACCAGACGGCCAATCCGTCCAAAACCATTGATACCAACCTTAGACATGTTCTAGCTAAAAACAAATATGCATCATAATTGTAGTAAAACTTAATAAAAACATTTTGATTTGTCAATATGATACTTACAATTAATACTAAAATTAAAAGTAATAGGATTGAAATCAATTTTATTCAAGTCTGTAAATTGCCCACTGCTTTAGTATGTTAAAATGAGTTCTAGATTTGTTGTTGTGAGAATTTCTAGGTTGTGATTGTAGATTGTTTAGATTTAAAAACACACCTATAGATAGTAAACTGACAATGATCAACACTCGTACATTGTAACAAAAAGCACTCACTCTAACATCAGTGTTTAGCAACAACACTAAGAAAAAAAAATACCGTAAAACTACTTTTGATTTTGAAAGAAATAATCAGAATAAATACGATGAAATTGTCTTCATAGTTAAAAAATGAATGTATCTTCCAAAATAGCTGTTATCATTTAATATCAAAAGTAAGGGTAAGGCCCAAGGTTTGTGTAACTATAACGGAAATCTCCAGTAGCTAAATAAACTGCTAATTTTTTATTGTTATTTTACAAATTAGCTAAATATAAATTAAAAGGTGTTATTAGATTATTTGGACTGCTTTTCTAAACTCAAAATTTAAACAAAATATATTTATATTAAATGTAGTCAAAATGAAATTAATATATTTCGAAAAACATTTCATTTGAACCATTGACTCGCTATATTACGGCATACAAATTTGTTTTCAATAAATTTATATTTTATGTCTGTACTGTGTTTGATTTATTTTTACATCAGGTTTTAGGATTAATAATTCTACTAAGTCAATGTTTTACAATTTGAAATGAAAAAGAATTCAAATTTATACTATCCTTACATGTAAAATAAAAGTTATCCATTGAGACAATACTGGAAAGTGAATAAGATATAAAGACAAAACAAATTAAATACATTGTATATTGTTATACCACAAGGCAACTATTAAAGCAAAAATTTTAATAACACTTTAATAATATCAATTTATTGTGGAGAAAGAGAAAGTCAGGCAGAAAGCATTTTTATAGATAAACATTGTCTTGTGATAGATTACATTTATTCTTAATTTGTCAGATGTACTAAATTTTATCAATTCTGAAAATAATATTTTGTTTTCTTCTGGGCCTAGTTTGTTTTTTCATTGAAATGAAATAACTAACATATTTAGATAACCAAATAACTCCAAATAAGATAACCAATGATTTTAAATTATAAATAATTACAAAAACCAAGAAATATTTAATCAAAATCTTGTTAAAATAACCTTATTTAAAAAAGCAACAAGTTAAAAGAAGGTAAATGTACATTAGTGGACAGAAAATCAATTAAGTAATTTCCACAAGACAATAATGGCATAACACAACAATATTTTAATTGAAACTTACCTTCCTACAATCTCAAAATCAAAAAAGTTTAAAACTGAAAAAAATAGAGCAATCTTTTATGATGAACTTGTTATTATTCTTCTATTTCTCAATAATATTTAACATATTTATATGAATAATGTTTAACAGCTGATTAATTGCTTAACTTCAGCCAACACAACTCTGATCCTCAGCTGTAAGAAATTCTAAATCTAAGAAATCAAGAACATATTTTATGAATTTTTACACAACTAGTATAATAATCTAAATACATTCTGATTCCTCTATTTTTGATAATCCTACAACTACTCTTAACTTTAAAACTTATATTACATATTTTCTTTATAAATATTTTTCTTGCCCAGACTTTTTTTTGCCATGTAAAGGCATTTGTCTACTTGAACAGGTTTTCAGTTAAAGATGTTGAGAAAATATTTATCAAACAATGAGTTTGTTGTATATTTTTGTTCTTTCTGCATGTATAAATTTCAGTTCTATTAATAGTTAACCAAATCTGTAATTAAATCTTTTTTTTTAATACTGTTTATAATATAATTTTTTTATGAAAAGCCAAAAGGACTAACAAAAATATCAGGCACCTATAATACTCTAAGATTGTCTAACCAATTTTGTTCATTTATATTATTGAAATAAATGTGACCTGGAGCCACTGGGTGCAAGACTGGTTGTAAGGTTTTTGGTGCCCTAGGCAATTTTTGCATTTCTGCTTTTCTTAAACCAAGTGCCTGAGCGTTTTCCTAAACATCAAATGATCATAAACGTATCTGAAACATTATATATACCTATTTTATAAGACAAAATATGCTTTACCTATTAATTCATCTGTTTATGCTAGTCTATGCATACTTTATGTTTAAACTTTGTATTTTTAAATCCTCAATTTTAAAAAACCTCAATCAAGCACTCCCCCAAATGCACCCTATGCGACTGCCTAAATTACCTATATGAAGGAACTGGCTCTGACTGGGTGTAAAGAGTGAAAATAGAATAACTTGAATTTCTTTGAAGACCACACAGAACCGAGTATATCTGTGAGCTGCCTGACCTACCTGTATACCCTCTAATTCAAAAAAGGTTATGAGCATGAGAATTTAAATATAACGAGTATATTGATAAAGTCCCTAAATTAAACTAAGTCACTAACTGATTACACTTATGAATGTGTGTAATAAAAAACTAAAGTTAAAGTTGAATTGGACTAATGTGCTCACTCAAAGACTATGAAGTTTAATGTAATTATGCAACGACAAATATTCACGAAACATCCAAAAACGTGTGACTGAAATGTTCACTAACAAATGAGAATATATTACAAGTTTCACTACGTGTTAGATCAATTTATAAAGTAAATGAAATAAGAACACATGCTACCAAAATGTTCAGGTTAACACAAGTTCAATTGAGCTTGAAAACATTAATGCTAGCGAAGAGGAAAGAAGAATTAGCAGGATATTCTGGAAGATGACATATAAGTCACATGAGCTTTTCCATTTGGTCAGCATTTGAATAAAGTTGTATAGGACATAGATTAAAGAGAGAAATTACTCTGTGATTAAATAGTCCAGATGCAGTGCTTTAGACGTGTGATAAAATTGACAGCTGATCTAGTCTGCCTTCTCTTGACAGCTTAGTCATGGCGGAAATGGTTGAAAAAAATAAGTTTCTGTACTTTAAAAAAATATATCATATAAATGAAAATCAGAAATAATTGAAGTAACTAAAACAATACCCTTGATAAATTGTATGATAGGCCAGACAACATCATAAAATCCTTGAAGTTACAGCTAGGGAAACTACTTAAAATGGTAAGGAAATCATTCAATGTTTTTTTTTTTTTAACTCAAGTATCAATGCGTAGATTAGATTAGATAGCAAATATGAATTTGTCGCTGCAACATGCAATCATCTTTCAATCAATTTGAATTATTAATGAATATCTAAGCTCTAGGTAATATGCATAGGGATATATATTACATACTACATGAACCCAAGATATGCAAATTATGACATACCAGTAAGATTAGGAAATTATACTCTATAAATTAGATGTGTGTGTGTGTTTGTGAGAGAGTGTGTGTATGTATGTGATTGTGTGAGAACGTGTGTGTGTGTCTGTGAGACTGTGATTGTGAGTGTGTGTGAGAGTGAGAGAGAGAGTGTGTGTGTGTGACAAAGAGAGTGTGTGAGAGAGAGAGAGACTGTGTGGTGTATATGTGTCTGTGAGAGAGACTGTGTGTGAGAGGGTGTGTGTGCGAAAGAGGGAGAGAATGTGTATGTGTGTGTGTGTGTGTGTGAGAGAGAGAGAGAGAGAAAGATTGTGTGTGAGAGAGTGTGTGTGTATGAGAGAGAGAGAGAGAGAGAGCGTGTGAGAAAGAGTTTGTATGTCTGTGTGTGTGTGCGTGTGAGATAGTGTGTGTGTGCGTGTGAGATAGTGTGTGTGTATATTATGTAGGAGAAGTAAACCAACATTCAGCCCTTCTACATAAATGTATAGACATGTAGATAAATTAATGGATATTCTAACATTAAAGATATACCTGATGTGACCCACCAATTTATCAATAAAATACAAATAAATGCCAGTCTTGGTTCTACATATTGCGAAGCCAAATAAAAGATTAAATCCTTATTCATAGGAATTAATTACATACATTACTTTTGCTTCCTAGTTAGCTATCTAGTGAAATTAATGCAAAAAAGATTAGTATGCTATCTTTGAAACGGATATTAATTTGACTTATTTATTTTTACACATTATTGAAACAAATCATCTACCATCATTACATATAGCCATTTTGAGAGTACAAGTATCTTACATTCCAGGTTAAAAATAATCCCAAGTACATTGTTCTATGGACCTAAGCCCATCTTACAAATAAAGCTTGATAACAAAAATATACACAAATTAATTATTGAAATATAATTAAGTTGAAAAATTAATTAGAACATGACCCTCACTTGCCCATATTTTACAAAACTTAGGTAATAAAAACCAAAGTAAAAACACGAATTATTCTTCAAACAGAAAAATAAATAGAAATACAAAAAAGCATTAGAGAGAACACATGCATCAGTAAGCTTCTGGCCACTACTACAGCCAATTGTTGCTAACTGAACTGCAAATAGTAACAATAGTAACCTCTTACTTCCCTTTCTTGTACTAAACCTAGATTCTAAGCCTGGTTGAGAAATAAGATTAATATTTTTAAGAGAAATAGGTCTTCATTTTATGTTTAATTGCTACTTAATAAAGAAGTTCAGAGAGAGCTGCTATTAGTTGTAATGGAGTTTTTACAATTTGAAAACTTTGTTGACATTATTCCTCATTCTTTACTGGTTTATGCTCAATAGGGGCAGGGTACCTGTTTACAGGAGTTATCACTTTAGATACCACTGAAGCCAAGAGTTCTTCAATTAGCTGCAATCTAAGTTTGACAAGTATTTTGTGTTTGCCATTTTCTATTTGGCCCATGTTGTAAACTTAAGGGCAATTATGACAATCAAGTGGAGAATGTAAATTAATATTGTTATACCCCGTTTTTCCTTTAAATTGGGTATTATCAGGGACATCACACTGGTAGGACGCTCTGCAGTAGTATCCTACCAATGAAATTTGAATAAGGTAGATGTTCATAAAATATTTTTTTAAGTTAATTAAACTGAATTTTAGAGAGAGTAAGTGCTTGTTTTTGGCACAAAACACAGATCCCACACAATTTTTCTAACAATAAACTGGATGAGATCCGGCTTGTAACTAGTACAGCTATTTTCACCCAAGTTGTCATTCGCTGTGTTTAGCCCCATTATGTTTATTTGTATTTAATAGCCATGTGGCTTGATGTGTGTTGGTATTCTTACAGATAGATGTAACATTGAGTAATTGAGGTATGGGATCCCTGATGAATTTTGAGTATGACATAATTGGCAATGTCCGTCACATGTGCCAGTGCATTATAAATAATAATTTTACAATGTCTTCACACTAAAGAAACACTGAAACTAAATAAGTGATTAAATTATCAATAACAATATTTTTCATCTGCAAGGGTTACAATTCAAGCTAAATGAAGATAGGTTTGTTGATAACATGCATCCAATTTACCAATAATAGTTCTAGTTTCAGAATCTATCTTCAAGGCTTACAATTCAAGCTAAATGAAGATAGGTTTGTTGACAACATCTATCTAATTCGCCAAATCTGGGTGATAGAATAGTGACCTTTCACTCAAATTCAACAACCCACACTAAATGTGTTGACCTGTATTTGTAACAAGAACTTGCGCTGATGAATTAGGATTATTCCTTTTGAAAACTGGACTTATCTATACTCTAAAACCACATGTTTTGTAAATGGTAGCAGATGTCTTGTTTCCAAATATACGGACCATAAAAGGAAGATGAGAACATTGTTTGGAAAGATATGGTACATGCATTAGCTTGTATTACCAAAACTGAATTGCACTGTTGGTTAGTAGTCAACTATTTGTTATTATCATTATAGTTGCAATTGATTTAAAATTTATTACTGGTCAAAGTAGATCTTTAGGTAAGTAAATGGAAATTTTGCTTGTTTAACACTCTTAAAAACATTCTTCATTCATCTAGATTGAGCCTCCAGTCTCAACTTTGGAACCGTTTGGGATTCCGCCCGAGTGGCTCCTAGAGTTCCCATGTTATTCTTATGGAATAAACTTTTTATTGCCCTAAGATTTTTTTTTTTGATTTCTCATAAACGATTAATCAACTGGCACCGGTCCCAACCTTTGAAAAATCCAGGATTCCACCCCAGTATCTCCTAGAGTTTCCATGTTATCCTTATGTAACTCTATTTTTACCACCATCAATCAAAGACACACCCCCAACGAAGTATGGAAAAAAGTTATGTGCATTCGTTCGAATGCTACTCCAATGCCAACAGACAACCCGAACAATATGGAAGTTGATAAGTACGATATATCTTAAAATGTGTTTATTTTTTGAGTATAAAATATGTTTCTAATGGTTATCCAATGCCGACAGACAACACGAAGGATATGGAAGTTGATATGTACGATATATCTTAAAACGTTTATTTTGCGAGCATAAAATAACATATTTTGTATACTACCAGCACAAGGACAAAAAAATTCTCAGTGTAGATGTTATTGCTTCAATCTCAATGAATGTCATTTGGCAGCTGGTTGTTGCATGCCCATGGTTCAATTTTAATGAATCAACAGAATATTGAAGTGGCCTGTGATGAAGATTACTCTTTACAAAATAATATCTACATGTTTAAGAAAATTATGATCTCAACAGTACTAAAAATGCTCGGTGAATACCAACTGAAGTTAAAAGTGGGTCTACTAGCAGTTCAGTTGAAGTTGGAGGAGAAACTAGATTTTGTAACTACACAAACAGATGAGATGTGATTTTTTCCCAAAACCTTTGACACTATTACGTCAAGTCATCCAACACAAACTGCCATGGATTCCATCATAAACCGTCATGGATTCCAACACAAACTGTTGTGGATTCCTACACAAACTGCCACAGATTCCAACAAATCGCCATGGATTGTAACTAAATAAATCAGGTTTTTCATGACAGTTTATTTTCACTCACACTAGTTGAACTTTTAGAAAAGTTATAACATTTTTAGACCAGAGCCCACACATATATCCATCGACATCACTAATGATTACCTTGTATCTCTAATTTCAAACATGAGTCACATGTGTTACATTAAGAATAAAAAACCTTTACAGAAAAACATTTATAAGAAATTATAATCACAAATATTATTTATTAATTTTAATGGTGACACAAAACATTTTATAAATACCCAGCTTTCTGTATCTTGAATTTCAAAGCAAAATCTCAAAGACAAATTCATTATTGGTTTTCAACCATATTTTACTCTAAGAATCAAGTCATATTTTCCTTCAGAAGAACTCTGTCGAACGCTAAAATCAAAAACATAAAAATACAAAGTTTCTTTAGTATTTGTTGGTATTAGTTTTCCAATAATCAAATAATGTTGGAAAAGTCTTATTTCAGAACTAGTTTTTGTTATCTAAAGGAAGTTAGAGGAGGGAAATAAAACAACTTTCAACACTGATACTGGATTTATTCACGAATTTTGCCTTACTAAAAACTTAACATAAATTTAACATCAAATCTTTGGGATTAAATAAAATTCTTAACTTTAATGTAGGAAAACGATACGAAAGTTTAATAATTTTAACAAATAAATGATGAAAGCACTAGACTAGGTCTAATACAACACAAGACATGGTCTTATTCATGTCTGTAATGGCAAGGGGTTGTTCATGGAATTTTATTTAATCCTTGCTTTGCATGTACTTGATCAAGTCAACAACTCTGTTGGAATAACCAAACTCGTTATCATACCTGAAACAAACAAATATTTATTGAATACCACTTGCATATATTCTACACAAATAAATATTTTATAAATTTTAAAATAATCACTAATTTATAAACTGACTAAAAATTGGTACCGAAATATTTGTTTTTTCAAAACTTAAAAAGTATATATTTTAGGCAATTTACAACACTATGTATAAATCTTCTAGTTATATTGCCCTATTTATATTTACTGCATAAGAACTATATTGTCTTTTTAGTTTAAAAAATTCAATATAAAACTGATTCGCTATTAAAATTTAAATTTAATTTCCTGCCTAGGCTAAGAAAGTAAAAACAGTTTTTCATTGAAGATTTAAGATACATAAAACAATTAATAGCCTAGGCATACCTCCTTAACAACTCATAACTCTAATGTACAAAACAAAACAAAAAAATAAGTATAGACATGTATAATTTTTATTATACAATTACTTTCTTTAATAGTCTTTTCAAGAGTCTGCACAAAAATATGTATTAAAAGGGACCACATATTAGACAGAAACACAACTCATAAATAGATTATACATCATGTTCATACTTACAAGGATATACAAATGAAATATA
The DNA here is from genome assembly GCA_036971475.1 of Prosapia bicincta. Classification (NCBI taxonomy): domain Eukaryota; kingdom Metazoa; phylum Arthropoda; class Insecta; order Hemiptera; family Cercopidae; genus Prosapia; species Prosapia bicincta. Next base: position 6,387,198 of record JBAIZL010000003.1, on the reverse strand, counting down.
GTAGGCCTACAGTATAAAATATTATAGTGCAGGGCTCTGCATCATTTTTCTAGTTGAGGAGCAGACTGTAAAGTGCTGGTGGATCAAAAATATTCTGTGGGGTTTTGGGGTATATTGATAAAAGGCAATAGCACTGCAATCAGTAATTTATTACTTATTTATTCTACTCCTGAAATCTTTAATGACTTACTTCAATATATTATCAAAAAGTCATCAACATTTCATTATAGTTATTAGGTCTACATATTTTGTTACATATGAAGGTTTTGTCTATTCTAACACAATTCTAAACAAAGGCAAGGACCTTCTGTATAGTAAGAAGACTGCATCAGTTTTACTTAAAATTACAATGAATACACTTAGTATAAATATGAAATACATCTAAACAACATAGCCCATTAAAAAATTATTCACCATCTGAATAGTTATTAATATCGATCAATGTGTTTTGATAAACAGATAAAATACTGTACTTTACTTATGTTTGACACCGTACAACAATATATGCATTTTACCAATTATAATACAATAATCTATCTTATTTTAACTACTCTATTATCTATCTTTTGAGGAATATCATAATACCATTTCTGTGAAATATGCAGTTTTAAAGTTAAATTGCACAATTTATTTTCAGATCTAAGTACCTTTCTCATTGTGGAATTTAATGATTAAAATTAATTATAACAAAATTATTTCTATGTTATTACAACTGATTAACTTCAGTTTACTTACCAAGAAACACTAATTACTTACCAAGAAACGAGCTTTACAAATTTGCTGCTCAATTGAATTCCCGCTTTTGCATCAAAAATAGAAGACAGGTCACAGCCATTAAAATCTGAAGATACAACTTCCTCCTCTGTGTATCCTAAGATACCCTTAAGAGGACCTTCAGAGGCTGCCTTAACCTTGGCTTTGATGTCGTCATACGTAGCCTCCTTACCCAACCTTAATGGAAACAGTTATTCAATTAATATGTGCGGTATTTAAATTTTTTTTAAACATAATTAAAATAAAAAACCAATTAATATGTAAAAATAATTGTAAAATAAGCTTACCGAACCGTAAGATCAACAACAGATACATTATGAGTGGGAACTCGGAAGGCCATTCCTGTCAGCTTGCCGTTAAGGGCAGGAATAACCTTTCCAACAGCTTTAGCTGCGCCAGTCGCAGCTGGAATGATATTCTGGGCAGCACCACGGCCGTCGCGCCATAACTAAATACAAATAATATATGTTACTAATTAAATAATTACATATTTTTTTCATAAAACCAAGTCTCATTTGCATATTACTAATATACAGATACATTACTAATATAACCATGATATATCCAGATGTCAACAGGTTATTTTATTACAAAAATTAACAATCAAAGTTTTATTAACTTGACAAAAATATTGTAATTATTATATAAGTATATAACTATTTACTTGATTTAACAGTTATCATATAGTTTTCTTACCAGTGAAGCTGTTAATAAGATAATTGATAAATTATTAATAATAAATAAATTTTTGAAACAAATACCTTTCATGCTTTTATAATAAAAATGTGCGACGGAGAACCTTTTGCGGTAGGAATTCTAATAAAATACAAGTAACATAAACGCACAAAAAAATAAAACAAATGTTTCTGTTAGCATGAGGTTAATATTGTTTTAATACTAATTCATTCAATGAGCCCTTACTAATTTTTAGTTTTTTCAAAGTAAATAATTATGAAAGAAATTTTTTTTAAAACCTTTTAATATTATTTTTAATTAATAAACTTAAATATTACCTTTCCAGATGGCCCATCAACAGTCTTTTGTGTAGCGGTAATGGCATGGATTGTGGTCATAAGACCTTCAACAATTTCGTAGTTGTCATGGATGACCTTAGCTAATGGAGCCAAGCAGTTTGTTGTGCAAGATGCATTGGAGACAACCTTGTAAGATGGGTCGTAGGCATCCAAATTTACTCCCACAACAAACATAGGAGCATCAGCACTTGGAGCAGAAATTATCACTTTCTTAGCACCTCCTTCCAAGTGGGCCTGAAATCGTTACAAAACACTAACATAAAATAATCTTAAAAATATATAAGTTGTTCTATCAAAAGATTTGTCGGTATTTTAAAAGTGAACAGTATAACCTGTTATTCAATGGCCAGTAAGATATTAATTAATATAAATTCTATTCTGTTTACAAATTCTTCTTATTATTTTTACAAAGCCTGTCAATGTGAAAAATTATGCACAAGTACAATATCCTGATTGGCACATTGACTGATCATTGCAAAGCCGAAACCATTTCAGCTAAAAACTTGAAATTTTCAAGATATGTCCATTTTTAACATTTAGATGACAAGAAAAGATTAGCTAAATTTTTATTTCATTAAATAAAAAAGCTAACATTCAAAAAAGGAGCATTTAACACATTGACTGCAAACAAGTTTTCCGATAACCTTCAAATACACTTGTTTTTTGGTACTTTTGGTTTAAATAATGACAAAACATAATAATATTTTGTCTTCTTGTGTGTTTTTCATTTAACCTAATTTATTTTATAAAGTTGATGGACACCGGTTACTGTTTTGGCGTGACGTAAATATTTATATTATGAGTCATCATGCTGTCAGGCTTACTACCCGTTCAAAGCCGATCTTCCAAATGAATGTAAAATGTCAACATTTTTATTGTATTTTTTTCAATATAAATTCAAGTATAAATATATACTATAAAGTATTTTCACAATATTAGATATTTTTAAACCATAAATATAGCTACTAGATTTTTTCACGTATTTTATAGATACACAATTTTAATTTCCAGTATAACTGTTTTTTTGTTTACAAATATTATTTCCCGAATAATCAGATTGTAAATATAATCTGAACATTACTTTCACATTTATGTTTCTATTTTTTCAATACAAGTATGTTTTAAATTGAGCTGTTTTCACAAATTTTATATATTTTATGAACTGGAGGAAAACATTTTTAATTAAACTTTCAGTTTTTTTAAGTGTACTTTATTTTCAGGATCAAATCAAAAGTAACACTATTCTAAAATGTAATGTAGTTCTACAAAGAAATGTAAATAAAAGCTATTTTCTTGTAATTCTGAACTTCTAGTTTCCCAATAATTATAGTCTTGTAAAAAAATTAATAATAAAATTTTCTGAATGTGAAGTTGCAAGAACACACACAGAGGCTGCGCCAGACACCTTATGTGGTTAGATACATCGTGAATGTGTCCGTCAGTCTTTTGTGATGTAAAGTTAGGTCTACATTGTCGGTCACAGGTGACTGATGCAAAAATATGGTGTTGGTCATCGGTAACCGCCATGGCAGTCAACTTGTTAAAATTTTTTTTAGAAATACTTATACAAATATACATTTTTAGCTGATTATATACCAAGAGCTACAAGAATACCAATAATACCAACTGCTCTAGTAGTAAAAGAATATCAACATTCACTTGCAAATGACCTTACAGATCATTTTAACAGACAACCACTGACGTACCTTGGGCAATTATAAAACAACGATTTCTGCAGATATCATTATTTGTGATAAAAAATTGTGACAAATGCCATAAATAGAAGACATTGTGATAAAACTTATGACATAATATCTCTTATTTGATGTAATAAATTATTCATCAAAAATATCTTATCCACAGATATCATTTCTTCTTAAAATTAGACAAGCGAAACTGTTTTGGAAGAAAAGTTACATTTTTTAAAACAAAATAATTAACTTGATTCATGTTTACAATTTTTGTAAAGAGCAAATAGTTTTAAAAAAAATAGATTGGCCTATATTATATCAGTTTGATAAATGTTAATATATTCATCAATGTAACAAATTTAAACTGTGATCTAATTACTCTGCACCCTGAAGTATAGATATTATTTCTTACTTAATAATTCACAGGCATAACAGCTAAGGGGGATGCTAGTAATAAATAAGTTTCAATATATTCTAAAAACAAATGTTCTATTTTCATTTGAATACCTTAATTTCTATTATAAAAATTTTTCAATGGCCATATTACTACAAAGAATCCATTCTTTGTTAACATTGTAAATATTTTCTCTCAGGATAACTGCAAGGTAATTCAATAAAGCCTCTAGTTTGATGATCTAAAGAAGTTGAAAACATAATTATAAAAACATTTAATTTGTCGACAGGTGCCTCTATTCAACGATACAGGTATGGACAATTGTAAAACTGGATATAAAAAAAATAAAGGATGGAAAAATACTATAGAAAAACAAAGAGATTTACAAAATATTTTTAATTAACTAAAAAAATCATTAAAGTTTTAGTAAATTCGTGATATTTGTGTACATTTAGTCCTGCACTTTTTTTGTAGTATTGGATAAAACGGATAACGCATTTCCTTTAGATATCAACAATGGCTTATGTAAAACAAAACTTACCGAAGCCTTTTCAATAGTTGTAAACACTCCAGTTGATTCAACGACATATTCTGCACCTGCCTTTCCCCATGGGATGTTCTTAGGGTCTCTTTCAGAGAATACTGCAATTTTGTTACCTAAGAAATATTATATTTGTTATTAATACAAATTTTCAGAATTTTTTATTTTTGTGATACAGTATTTATCTGTTATACTTTAACTGTTATAAAGGAAAAATTTTGATATTTGTATTTGAACTTGAATTCAATAATGTAGTTGTAGATAATCTTAATAACTGGGGTATAGAGATAGTGATAAATAAATAACGATAACCCTTGCTAGAAATATTTAAACACCCTTGATGTACATTTCGCCAACACAGTTAGCATCATCGACGATGCTAACTGTGTTGGCGGAATGTACATCAAGGGTGTTTAAATATTTCTAGCAAGGGTTATTGTTATTTATTTATCATAATTACGCTACTGTGCTCTGTATAAAATTTTTTCATTTTAAATTCTTTAGAAACATTGACACATTCACTGCTGAAAATCATTATACCCAGAATGGTAACTTTTACTTAGAAAATAACCTTTAATGATGTATAATTTGCCGATGATGTTTGCCATTCGGAAAAAAAAGTTCATTTACCTATAGTAATATCAAAATGAACAGCAACAAGATTTCGATATTTAAATATAAACATTTGCAGATTTGGGTAAACATCTTTTTGTACCACCTTAACGTATTAAATTCTAGGAAATTGTGGTGGTTGTAGGAAGTTCATCATTTGGTCAAATCAACCAATTTTTTGCAAAACAATTATATTTTACAATAAAAAAAATTTTTTCCTTTTTCATTGAATTTGCCATTGTTTTAAAAGAACACTGACAACATTGGGACAACTCTGAAGTACAATGTCAAAATACTTGTCATCACTGAAGTAAAATGAAACAAGTAATATTAACAAAAAAACTTTTAAAGTAAATTCCTACTGAGGCCAAGAAAAAAAATTGTTGTCATTGTTTGCTTATTTCCAATTTGTTTGTTTATTTTATTTGTTTCATTCATTTTTAACCCTACATCATTATTTATGCTATTTTGTGGTAACCATGGCAACAGTTTAAGGTTGTACAATGGAGGTTTTAATGATAACCAGATGGGGGGGGGGAGATTTATATATGTCTTTGAGATATTTATTTTTTGGTATGGGAAAGTTGGCTCAGTCCCAAAGGCGCACTAGACTTTGAACATGAAGATTCACAGTTAGAATCCGGAGACCCTCAAATTTTTATAATTTAATTATTGAAAAATATTTGAAAAAAACTTTGTTAACATAAAATGTCATCCATTGTAGGTTTAAAAATGTATTTGAACTTGATTGGATTAATAAAAACGTATTTTATTAAAAATTGAAAATTTGTACAAAATATATATCAGGACAGTGTGAGCTAATAGAAGGAATTTAAAAATGTTAATTTAGAGCACATTAAACTAAATATTGAATCTATGCAGTGATGGTCTCAGAAAATTCACTGAAGTTTATGAGATCACTCAAGGTCTGAGGACCATTTTGCCACAGCGAAATACTGAATATTGAGCAGATTGACACACCTACTGCAGTGTAAAATATTATTCTTTATGGAAAAACAAATTAAATTTAATTATGTTTCTAAAAAACTATTAAATTTATTAAAATAAATTCATCTAACTATTAAATAAATAATTGAATACTATTTATTTACAGACATTACATTATTTATGCAAAGATATTTCTAACATTTAAAGCTATTTTAACCCTTTGATGAAAGGATAATCTAAGCAAGTATTGATAGATACATTTTATATTACTGCCATTTCTTATGAACTATTTTTAATTATTTTTCCCAAAAATAAGATTTGTAAGCTATATGCTTTTACAAAATATAGAATGTAAGAAATATTTACAGAAAAATAAAACCATAAAATTTTTAACGTACCTATGGATCATTCCTTTATATTCTCTAAAAAATAATAAAATATGTTGTGCCCTATTATTGGTAGTTTCGATTATTTATTAAAGTTGTTTAAACAACAAAAATGTTTTGTCTTATATTAACTTGGTATAAAATAAGATGTTTATTTGGTACCATTTTATTTCAAAACTGAATATCAAACAAAAAATTCTCTTCTTCACATCGAAAAGTAACTATGACTTATGAAATATTCAATTTATTTTTTTAATAAAATTTACAAGCATTTTAATTACTTACCATTGACAACTAGATTTTCTCCGTCAGTAGAAACTTCACCTTTAAAGCGCCCATGAGTGGAGTCAAACTTGAACATGTAAACCATGTAGTCGAGCCCAATGAATGGATCATTGATAGCAACAACCTAAATATTGAACAAGAATATGTGTAATAGCATAATAATAATGATTTTAAAAGAATACTTTGTAAATATTATTTTACAACGATAGTCAATATGTAATTAGTATTCTACAATGACACTCTAGAATTTTGCAATAACAATAAAATAATTTTATAACTATAGTGTTCTAGCAAGAGAATAAATGAAAAATAGATATATTGGTTGAATCTTTAAACAGAACACCTTTCCTCACAAGGTCCTTCAACTCCTTTGCAGTAAGCTTAACAAGGGTTTTTACCCCCTTACCCAAGTGTTGTTTATTCCTAATAATTATGAAATAAGAAATTTAAAATTATATGAAATCTTATAATTTTACTCTTAATAAATAATACACACAACCTCAACCACAAATATATTTATTCTAGTCTATTGTACATTTCTGTTACAAAGTAACCAACCTCAGAGACATGACAATACATGCTAGTTAAAGTTATGTATAGGTTACGACAATGTAATTTCTTGCTGTTACCTGGTAGGAGTGGCCACGCTTTGTTAAGAGTAGAGGTCATGGCGTTCTGGATGGGGGCAAGTAGTTTGGTTCATTATAAATAAAGGGGAACTGTGTAGGGTTAGCTAGTATGTATGCTAATGTCTCTAAGGATGGTTACATTGTAACCAAAATGTACATTGGACTACAATTAAAATATTTGTGGTTTGAGGTTGTGTTTATTATTTATTAATATTAAAACACAGTAAATTATTCCTAGTAATTAGTGAACATTACTCTTTATTATCTGTGAAATAGCAGCAGATAGTAAAATTCTAGAATGTTTCTCTTGTATCAAACATTTTCTTTTACCTTGTGAAAGCTGGCTGAGTGTGTAAAAGCATTACCCAGCTTTCACAACTATACAAGTAGCTTACCTAATGTTTAAGCAGCTACAATAACAAGTTATCAAACATTAATGCCTAACTATTTTTGCACAGGAATGATAAGGAAAAGATTCTGAATAGGATAAGAGTCTGAATTTTTACAAAAAACAAGGTCTAGGATATAGAAAAGGATTACAGGTTTCATGTTGTGCGATAAAACAAACATAGTACTACTCTCTACCAAGTTCAAAGATGAGTAATACCAGTTACTCTCCCCCATTTAGGAACAGGGAAGTAACAGTAATTATTATGTTGATAGTTGTTGAATATTGCAGTTATGTAACCTGCAAAGTAATGTGTATTCTAATTGGATTAATAAGTGGTATATGTTTCAAGAAAGACACTTTTTACGAAATATACAAATCAAGAATTCATTATTTATGACTTCGAAATATAAATAAAAATTTAACAAAGGAAAGCTATATACTAATTACACTCGTTTTAAAATATTAAATCTCTTTGATTATGAGGTTAACCAATTTGAACAATTGTACAATTAATGAATTTGTGGTATAGATATGAGATATCTACTAGAAAGGTTGTTTCATTAATTAAATGTATTATACATAATTATGAATCTAAAACCTGGTATTTGAAAAATGTATAATTTATAACAGCACATGGCTTAATCACTTATTTATAATACTCAGATAATAGCACAAACTTTAGTTTTCACTTATTTACCGGCCTAAACTTTTAACAACATTAAACTTTATTTAAATGAATTATATTTTGAAGTAAGAGATTGTATCCAATTATTTTATCACTTAGCTGGGAAACTTATGTAAAGTTGATTGTTTCTGTTTGTTCTTTCCGCAATGTTCGGTTTAGATTGACCTAGATGTAGCACCGTGAGATGTAATTAATTAATTAATTTGAAGCAAAAATATAACACTTTAAGAACTGATTTTAAATAATTGACATAAAAAGTTCTAAATATACACTGCTTCTGTTTTAAAAGAAACTTTTATGAATCATATTTCCATGATCCCCTCTCCCAAGAATTTAATGCATTTTGAAAAAATCCTCTCGCTTGAAGAGCATATGGTAAAGTGGGGCGATAATTATAGATACATGGCAACTATTAACCTTCCACGCACCCCTCTGCGCATGTCAGTTAGGACATGTTTGATGGCTTAAAGAAACCTGATATCCTTACCATTTGTTACATATATTATTAATGAACCAATTCAAAAATTTTCTTAACTTTTAAGTAACTGTTTTGGATGCTGGTGGATAGTATTAGTATTATTATACTGACTAAAATAATGTTACAAGGAAAGCAAGTGAACATGTTACCATTCTAAAAGCACTATTTTCAATAAAATGCAAGATACAAAGCCTTCAATTAGTAAGGCTATTGAATATGTGACAAAATATTTATTAATTATATTTCATTGTATACCAGTAGGTAGGTTGAAGCTTAATTGTAATTTTCTTTATGTCATTTATGTTATCATTCAATATTATCAATCTTTTTGTGTTCTCAGGCTTCACTTGATTGTCCATTTTAATTTAATTTTGGACTGGTTTAATTAATAATATTTCAGTATTAAATTTACTTTATATATTTTACTAATGTTCAAATACATAAATACATTTGGTATACAAGAACATGTATAAGTTTGTTTATAACTAAACAAGTTTAGGCTTGGACTCAATAATAGAATTTGAAGAATTACATTCAAAAAATATAATTAACAAGTCCTTCTAAACAAGAATTTACACTGGCCTAAAGTAGGTTAGAGTCACAGAATACGTAAATTAATTTTTATAAGTCTTAGTTTCTTGACATACATTTTTTTATCTATATTAGATAAAAAATAAACTTGAATTTCTCTACTGCTTGTTGTAATCAATTGGATGTAATTACTTATAAATTGCTAAACACTCAAAATTGATCTTTAAATTTCAGCCAAAAACTCATTAAATAATTTTCAAGAAGGTTATAAAAAAGTAAAATATCTACCCAAATTAACCTTCAAGATTAAGCATTATCTTCAAGGCTGTTGTTGTCATTGATCTTTAATCACAGCTGCTCATATTAATTTTTTAATTTTTGATAAATCACGACTTTTTATCATTTTTAATTTTTTTTCAAGTGTATTAATATCTATTCTAACATAACAGTACAAACACAAAATCCCTTTTTTAATACAAACTTCAGCACATAATTATTCAGGAATTAACTTATTGTTACATCATATTACAGTACAACCATAATTTTGCTCTAAAGTATCGGGTTAGGGTTAGCTTGGTTAATAAATTAAGTTTCCCTAACGTAAACAAAATTATTTCTGAAGTGTACAAGTTGGCCTCCATTTTCATAACTAAGTAGAATTTCCAAGTAAGCTACAAAAACTTTCATTTTTTGTGTATTGTTATTGTGAATTTTTTTTTTACCAAACTATATACCAAATGGCAACAAGAATTCAGTTAAGACAGGTCTGATTAAAAAAAAAAATTCCTAAGGTAATCAATTGATTATTCATATATTAGTTTTATGAAACTTATTAATTTTTTATCGTCAAACCTATCCTACTTTGTTGCTATATTGTAAAATAGCAATACAGTCATTTAATGTAGTATAAAATCACCTGTTAAAAGGTTTACAACATTTAAAATAATTTTTGTGTAAAAAATTCTTGTACATAACATATTTTTAAATCACATGTAAAACAAAAATGGAGTAGATAGTCTTTGCCATGTGCTATCAAAGCAAACAATCTAGAACCAAAGGAACATTCTTGTACATAATGTATTTTCAAGTAACTTGTAAACAAACAAAAAGGAATAGATACCATCTTTATCCAGAACTATCAAAACCAACAATGCAGAACCGATCCTATCAACAGACTGTTGTAGTAATCACTTACATTAACTCATGTGGGAAAATAAATTTTTCTAGAGGGGTAGATTGGGAAACCCATTTATTTCAAGAGTATGGTAGAGATTTCTAGAAGTAAAAAATTTGTTATTGGACAAAAGATGTATAATGATCAAAGTTTCCATGGCCACTAAATATGTATAAAAAGGAAGTATTAAAAATAAGACAAATGAAGTAACATGTTCTCTAATCTTATCTGTTTAAGATTAGTCATAACTTAATGACCTTTTTAATCACAATATTTTTATCACAGTATTATTACTGACACTAATAGCTGATCAATAGGATTGTGATGGAAATCAGTAACAAGCCATGTTAAATTTTCTTTAATTACAAATATATTGTAAATCGTCCTGTCATGGACAATAGGCCAATATATTTATGCAGGGTCTATACTTAACTAAGCACCTCTTTATTGTATTCCATCACATATCTGGGTTTGGTTATATCTTTACTGTTGCTAGTCATTTCGAAGTGCCGAAGAGTCTCGATAATTGAATGTAAAGAAACCCCCCTCGGAATACCGAAAATTCAGATTGACGGAAATGCATTCCTGTGCTTTAGAAAAATAGTAGTTTTAATGAACCCTAAAGAGTTTATAGAACTTTATATGAAAATTTCTTGGAAGCTCGACTCATTTCCTTTGAGTACCATATTGGAATAAATATTTTTTGGAAGCCTGACTCATTTCCTTTGCATATCAAATTGATGATAAACATTTCTTGGAAGCCTGACTTATTTCATTTTCATACGGTATTAGCTTTATAGCCTAACTCATTTCCTTTCCATACCGTATGGCTATAAACCTCTCTTGGAAGCCCGGCACATCATTTTCTTTCAAATAGATAAAATAGGCTCAATTAGAAATAAGCTCGAATTTAACAGAAGCTAGAAATATCGGGACTCGAAATTTCTAGACTCTACTGTACATGCTCAAATAAATTTGGATAATTTATCAAGCAGAAGAAAATGTGTCAACTAAAATAAACAACACACCAATCTGAAAGACTTTTGTATCTCTGATAACTAACACATGACTAACATGGTTAAGCATTTGATTCTGAAGCATGAGAGCCAACTAAAAAATCTTTATACCAGATTTCATGAACAACTGTACCAGCTTTTACATTGGACAAACGGGGAGAACATTTACCCAAAATACAACAAACACTTAAAACAGATTAAAAAAAACACAACCCAAATCAAATTTCACGATACACATACAAAACACACTATACTCCTGACTGGCATAGACACCAATCCAAAAGTCCTACACTACATCAACAAAAAGCAACAAACTTAACACAGTGGAAAACTACGAGATATATAAACACCATAAATACTATCCACAACACATTCTAAACAACAAAACACACTTACAATCAAGTACTATATTTGAGCACATAATTAACAACTACTCTATGAACAATAACACACTACAGAACAGAAATACACCACAGACTCACACCAACACAATACACCTGAGCAATAGTCTTGTCAGTGATTCACAGCATTCAATAATGCATTGACCTAGCGTGAAATGCATCTGCTGAATAAATCAGTAAGTAGTGGTTTTTTTGTCAAGTTAATACAAGAAAGTGTAATTTATACAAAAACCTCAAGATGAACAACACAAAAACTGCCAGTTCTAATTTGTATATAACAATATGAAATGTGGAAACACCTTCAATAGATACTGTGATATTTTGAAAACTACAAGAATTGTTTTAAAAGCGAAAATTGTGTATATTCAATGAGCAATGTACAGCTAGTCACTAGTCCAGTTCCTGGCTGTATTTTAATGGCTTAATCCCTAAAAAAATGCCGTTGTATATTACCTGAAAATGCTTTTTTGGTTAAATGGGATTTCATTGTACTAACCATACTAAAACAATATTTATCGAAATATTCTGTAGCTCTAAATGAACTTAAATTAATTCTAAACTAAATGAACTAGAAAATTCATTCACCTGAATAAGAATGACCATTAGTGCAGCTACCTTTAAATATTCAACAATTATATAACACAAATATATGAACCTGTTTTCATTTTCTAAAGATTATACAATAGATTTTAATAGATTAACACATTTTAGTTGGTTTTAAATCTTTATTAAATTTTATTATAAATACCACTTAAAATGTAATTAAACATTTTTTGGTAAATGATAATTATTTCTTTTCAACCTAAAACAATGTCAAAGCAAATATAATCCTTGTTGAAAAAGTTGTAAGATGACTGAAAATAATATTACAGTTTACTTTTCACCAAGGGTTCATCAAAATTACTGAAAGGTTTCTGTATACTGAACACTAATAAAATTCTAAAGGGTTAGACGACAAGTCAAGTATTGCTGCTCATATATTAGAGACTAATCATTACATAGATGTTAATAAAGTCAAATTAATTAAGAATGTTAGGAACAATAAACTGTTGAATAGTTTTGAAAGTTTATATATTAGTAAATATAATCCTGAGGTTCTATTAAATTCTGACAGAGGCCCTATTCCAAATTCTATTTTGTATCCACTTTTAAAGTAATGTTATGATTTTTATATATAATTTTGGGTTGGTTACTATTTTTTCCTTCATTAGAAATGTACAAGGATTAGTTTTAATGTTATGTATATGTTAAGACGATGCGACTTCTTCTTGTTACCTGGGGGGGGGGGGGCATGGCTATGCTTTTTTAATAATAGAGGCTACGGTCTTTTGGGTGGTGGCAAGTAGTTTAGTTCACTATAAATAAGGGAACTGTGTAGAGTTAGCTAGTATGTATTGTCATGTCTCTGAGGAGGTTGTGTGTATTATTTACTCTAATAGAGAATTTACTTAGCCCCCTATTTAAAATTCTACCTGAACGGTTAATCTTGAACTATATTTTCATTAAATCTTTACCAAATAATCATATTTTTTATACTTATATCTTAGTTGATAATTAATCAACCTTTTGATATGTATGACTGCAATTAAACATTTTAAAATAACTGTTTTATTCAGATCATCGGATTTACTAAAATACAGTTAACTGCATTTGAATGTTAAATTTAATTAAATAAAAAACACAGAATTGATGCTTTGTGAAACCTTACATTTTATTTTAGATAACACATGTTACTTAAATTAATATATTTTGATTAGAATATGAGGTTTCAATCTAGTAACTAATATTTTAAAAACAGGCCATCAAAATATAAACTAATACACAACTGATAAGAGAAAAGTTTTGCTTGTTATTAGTACCTTGTTAATTTTGAAGGGTCAAAGATTATATATTTGTATGCACAAGTGGCATTAAACATTATCAATAGGTTAAATTAAAGGCATTAAATTTATATAAGAGATTTTCTTGGATTTATTTTCATAACCTTGAACTTATCTTATCAACATATTGAATAACTTGACCTTTTTGCATATTAATCATACATGTATAAAAAAATTATTATGTAAAATACTTAATTAAGTAATATGTACATAGAGTTTAATAAATCCAAGTAGGTTAGTTTGGTTATGGTGGAAATTATCATTTTAGAAATTAATTAGAAAATCTATAATAAAATCCAATATATCAAAAACATTAAAAACTTGAAACAATATTTTTTTTTAATGTGTAATAATTATTATAAGTTTTTATACTCTTGAATTTTGTAGTTCATTACGTTCGGTAAAACTTATGAATCACTTTTACATTAGTTTATAACTATCCGAACTTTAAATTTAGTCAATTTATAAAAACTTACTGAGACAGAACGTTTTTAATCGCTCCGTTGCCATCTCCATCAGTGTCTCAGTAAGACAATGATGAAGATCACCACAGAGCGATTGAAAACGTTCTGTTTCAATGTGTTTTTATAAATTTATTAAATTCAAAGTTCGGATAGTCAAAAACTAATGTAAAAGTGATAAGTTTTTATAATTAAAACTTTGACATATTAAACCAAACAGAAGTTATTTTAAATTTATGCAGCTTGTAGTTTTATAACTCATACTTATTTATGACTCATACTTTTATTGATTATACCTTTTTTTCTGTCAATTCAATCTTCTTATTATACTAAAGGATTCAGTTTCATGAGACAGGAACATATCACCCTTGTACCTATATTATTATTAATTCCTAAAATTATCAAAGGATAAATCAAGCAAAATTGCATAACTTATAAACTTTCTAATTCAAGTATTACTTATGAAGCTAACAAATTATAGTATCAAAGTTTGTGCAATTTAATGAAAATGGATTTGCTTATAAACTAATCTCTAAGTTCATTTTACAATCAGTTGACTGTGTTTCAACACTTACATATGTGAATAGATTCTTACATATTTTTTGAAGTCAAAACTTCTATAACGATGCCTACAAAAACTTATTGGATGAACATAAAGATAAAACTTCGCGACAGTACAATTTCCATCAGATTACGCTAAAAGTCACCTCAAAATTAAAATAATGATAACATGATTTCATGCAACAGCTGATTTTGTATTATAGGTTATGCTGTAGAACAGCTGTTTTATATACCCATCCACCATATGTAGGTTATAAACATATGTAAGTTATGTTACATTATTTATTGTTAGACTTTTGGTATCAACTTGGCAAAAAAAATTACTACTTTTTGATACTTTTCAGCAGACTTTTTTCACACTAGGTCAGTGCATTGTTCAATGCTATGAGACACAGACAAGACTCTTGCTCAGGTGTTGTGTTGGTGTGAGTGTGTTGAATTTTTGTTCTGTATTATTGTTCATAGAGTAGTTGTTAATTATGTTTTTCAAATATGGTATTTGATTGTACACATTTGTTCATATAGTACAACACAAAAACTGCAAATTATTTATTGGACATTATCAAGAAAAAGGGTTATTATTAAATAGTTTTGAAATATATTAATTTATTTAAATTTTGATAGATCTCAATACAAGTAATTTAATGTAACAATAATAATAGGTTATGTATTTTTAATCCAATTTTTTAAATTAAAACATTCTTAAGAGCATCTGGAACTATTTAAGAACTGACTCCAAATTAACTTAATTTGTTAAAAAAATTGTATTCAGTAAACATCTAATAAATGTTTATTCTTACCTACATTATTTTTTATTAATTACAATAAATAATATTAGTCTTTAGTAAATACATTCCTCAAATAAAGATATAAATATTGAATGGAAAATGTATAAAATCATATTGTTGGTGAATTTCATTGAATATTTGCAATACTTGCCCTCAATTTATTTGTAGTTCAAATTTTGGTGCTAAATGTAAATATCTATATAATTGTTTATTATAAAATTAATATTTATAATCTTGTGTTTATAATCTTATATTTTCATTTCATCCGTAGAAAATTTTACAAAACTAAGGTCTAATTTGTTGTATAATTCAAACTTTGGTAATTTCTGAAAACACAAGATTAAATGTTTTTCTCAATTCAAAATTTCTGAAGACGTGGCTGTGAAAGTTTTCACTTCTGTTGTTACTCCCCAGAGTGCCAGAACTAAATTTGTTTATTCACACTGTGCTTTGTAAATTTGTACTGCCTGAGTAATAACTGAAGAATTTATTGTGCCATAACTTTAAATGATGAAAGAGCATGTTATCCCAGAAGGAAACAAAAGTAATCTCTTGCCAACTAATAAAGGCATCATTATGAAAATTAATCTATGACTAACATATCCAGCACATATTGTACATTACCCAGTAGTGAACAAGTTAAACATATATGTTTACGTTGGTAAACTTTTCTCTAGTTATAATCATTGTAAACTCCACAAAAGTTGAAACAACTCACCTGTCCTCCACGGAGCAAAGCGGCTCTTAAAACCAGACGGCCAATACGCCCAAATCCATTGATACCGATCTTAGACATGTTTGTTGTAGTTGTCTGGCTGTAAAAAAATAATAACTATTAATATTGTAAAAATAAAAGGCATTTTGAAATTAAACTTTATTAGTTAAAACTGGTATTCAAACAAAAATGTATATGCAATGAAGTCTTAAGAAAACAAATATTTGTACAGGATGAAGGAAAATGATGGGAACTTTTGAAAATAATGAAAATCTCAAAGACTTTTTTAAATTTAATCGGTGTACTCAATTTGCCCTTCTACATTAGAACTTTGGAAGTAACTCATAAAGTAGAACACCAATTATCCAAACTCCAACTACCCAAATCACTGATTATCTGAACCATTTTCAGATTTTCAGAAAAAACAACAGAATAAAATAATGATTCTGTCTACATGAACTATTCACCTTTTCTACGCAAAGCTAGCGTAGGCACAGCACAAACATTATTTGGATGCTGAAACATTGTCTCAGTGCAGTTCTGTATAGTTGGCTGTCTTCCGTCTCCAGATGCCCAGCCTAGGTGTTATTATTCTTTTTGATTAGTCATTAAGTGTGTCTTTGATTTAGTTGATCAGTTGTTTTGTTTTTGAGTGAGTTTCATTATTCACCACGACTTCTAAAAGAAAAATAATTGTCTTATCGTCAGCGGATAAATTGAAAATTTTAGCTCAATCATATAATGGGGGTATGGGTAAACCGTTGGCCAAGATGTGCTGTGGTGGTCACTTAACTGTTTCATACATTAAAAACGAGGAATTCTACACTCTTAAACTTCGTGTCAGAATGAAGATAAAAGTTCTTCAAGGAAATTAATGAAGGTAGCAATAAACAAAGAATCATAAAATGCTGTTTTCAAATGGTTTTTGCAACAACGCAATCTGAGAAACCCAATTTTGGGTCCAATTCTGCGTGAAAAAGCTGTAATCTTAGAAAAAATACAAAACTATAAAAAAAATGTTTCTTCTCCCTTTTGCAAGTTACGTAAAGCCGTTACTTGAAGTTTGCCATTCTTTTGAAAAAATCTAATCAGAATTTTTGCTTATTCGAATGAGGTCTGGTCCCAATTGAATCAAATAATTGGAGTTTTACCATAATTTGAAAATAAAATCCCAAAGCTAATCTCCATCTGTCCAAATACACTGTGCAAGTCTATTCCTTCAAAAACTGTCGGTACAACAAATTGTCTGAAAGATTTGTTTTTTTTAACCCTTTGCAGTTTATACCGTTCATGAAACTTGAATTCATGGAGTATTCTCTGGACAAACCGATGACTTAGAGCACTTCTGCCTTAATTTTCCTTACTGAATGATGTTGATTAAACAAAAATGTTGAAATAACAACCAAGGATGCATGACGACATTTTTCAGAGTACAAGTACTTTGTGGACTATCATAAGACTTTCTCTTTCCTATAAGACTAACTCTTTTTTACTATGCTACATACTTTAATTGACTTCTAATTTTTATAAGCCACATATTTTTTCTATCAAACATAGCAGAAAATGTTACAAAGATTTTTATAAGATTTAGAAAGTTTTAATTTTAATCAAAATTTAAATTTGTTATAGAAGTAAGAAAATACAAACACTAATCTTAAAAATCTACAGCCTGATTTTCTTTGTTGTGTAATATAATAAATTATTTCTTTAATGAAATATTTATTTCAGTTGGTTTTTTGTCAAAATTTGTTTATATATTAATAAATTATGAACTAATTTTAAACATTCAAATATTTCGGAAAACAATTTTTATGGAATAAAAAAATAAATGATAGTTGATTCGGAGTTTATAGATTTAAAATTATTGTTCATTACCACTCAAATGTTAAAATTTCATTTAGAATATTGAAGTTTGATAAAATGTACTTGAACTTTGAGACTGACAAGATATACACTTGAATACACATTAAATTTATCATCACGTTAGACTTGCCTAATTATTAATTCTTTAGCTGAAAATACTAATACAACTTGTTAACCAATATTCCTTAATGATATAATCTGAAATTAAACTGAAATGTAACATGTAGTTAAAAGGGAGATAACATTCGTATTAAATTCTCTTACAAATAATTAAGGAGTGTCGCTCACACATAAAAATTTGTGAGCATGTCATACATATACTACTAACAGCATAAATATTACTAGATTTGGAGCTATGCAAGTTACTTTGTTTTCAAGCATATCACCACATTAATTTCAAATAGTGAATTCATGCAGGAACCTATGTTGTTCAACATTAAATTGAACATTGTGACGATTTTCATTACACTAGGTTATGTTTGTTGTTAGGAGTGAGTTTTTTACTAACAAAAACAAACTTTTACATTTATTTGTTCATTGATTAATATGCTTACATTTATAAATGTTTCCAGATTGACATTTTCAAATGTTCTTCTTCATGTATACATTTTCTACATTCAGAGATTTGTAGTACAAATTACATCACCATTTAAAAATATTACTACTGGCTTGGAAAGCCAGGAATAAAAATTACAAAACTTTATAATTCCAAGTTTTCTAACCTCATTTTTGTCTGATATGAAGAAGCACAATTAAGACGATGTGGTATATAATCATAAAAATTACAATAAAAATTCACTTCTTATCAACATTTTGGCAGAATAACAGAATATCAAGTACTCTGTTTTAGTAAGAAACTTCAGGTTTATACAATTTCATATGAACTGGTTAATTTAGGTTATGCTCCAAATTTCTTTGAATTAAAAGCACTGTTTCACCAAAAACAATTTATCACATCATGTTTATAACAGTGGCGGCTCCTGCCCAATTACATTGGTGGGGCTCAAGACAAGGGGTCTCCCCAGATTTACGAGGTGTGGAGACAATTTTGAAATTTAATACCCATTTAACTCGTTTTACATTCTAAACACCTACAACTTTTATTAAGTTATACTTATTGATTAATATATTAACATTGCTATAACTAATAGACGTATTACGGTGTGATTTACGAAATGTTGCTAGGTTGGGTAGTTAAGTGATTGCCTATGCTAAAGCGTCGAGTACTCAAGGAGTAGTGTGAATCAAGTTTTACTTTTAAAAGTATATTAGGCCACTGTATAAGGATCTATAAATGGAAACATTGTGAGAACATTACAAATAAGCCTACAATACTGCTTCCTAAATCATATAGAATTGTAGTAGCAGCACTGATTAGTCATTTCTCAGCGCATGCGCATGACTACGGTACTCCATCCCAGGCCACCCGTAACACGCACGTTGAGTGATGTCACCGCACGGTTTTGGCTGTTTCAGCTTATTCCACGCACACTCAATGCACTAGTCAGAGGCTCTCTGCTGTGAGCCCCGCGCTGAGCATGCTGCTAATTTCGTGCGTCAACTGCTAAATATTTTATGGTTTTAACATTGCTTAAATAATTCTAAGCTCTTCTTAACCTAATTTAAGACAAATGAATATTAATTAAAAATTAATTTTTGTAATTGGGAGGGCTGCGCCCCAGAGCCCTTTTGGACAAACCGCCACTGGTTTATAATGTATTTTATACAACATAGATCAGAACATAAAAAAATTGGAGAGGATAAGTATTTGATCATGAATTACCCAAAAACCTAACAATTATTTCCTCCATATGCCTACACCAACACACTGTAACCTTTGCCTTAACCTATAAAGCCAGTCAAACCATGTTAAACCTCTTAAACATAATATAATAACCTGTTGAAGAACTGTATACAAATAAAAGAGATTGCCTTTTTTCAAACAAAACTAATGAGCATTTCTTGGAATATTTTTGTCAAATAAATTACCACTGGTAATGCAGGGTTAAAAAATATACTTCAATTTCTGACATTATCAATTATTTTATCAACAGTTTCATCTCCAATATGTTCAATTTTCAGTATAGTATGGTTACCAACTAGTGTATTTTGGAGCAAATATACTACCAATTTGGGATGTTATAAATACTTTTACCAAATAGTAATTTTGTATTGGGACCTCTTAATTCAAGAAAAAATGTATATATATTTAATCACTTAATCACATAGTTAACCTAACCCATAGAAGCTATTTGTTTGTAACTCTTCTCCTGGAAAGGAATATACATTTTTTATAAATAGTGTTTAAAAAAATATTTGAATTTCATACCAAAATGAGTTACGGTCTGAGTTACAAATCTCCCGAAACGGCCGTTATCAACAAATATAAGTAAGTGATACTAAAGGCAAGTTTGTACAATATTTGCAAGTGTTTTAGTGAAAACTAGTAGCTCACGTAAAGATGGAATCAACAAATACAAAATAAGAAGTATACTTAAAATCTCTTCAGCAACTGTATACTATGAAATTTTAGAAAAAACAAAAATACATCAATATTTGCAATTAAATTAATTTATTTAATATAACACTTTATTTGAGTTCGTGTTTATATACTATTTACAACAGTATTTATAAAAATGTTATATTTTTTTCCAGGAGATGAGTTACAAACATAGAAATAGCTTCTATTGGTTAGTATAACTATATGATCAAATGACTAAATATATATTCATTTTCCCTTAGATTATGAGATCCCAATGAACTCATAGTTTGAGCGGACAGTACAATTTAAGTTTTGAAAAAGGAGTTACTCCTTGAATTACTTCAACAGAGGAGAATACTATATTGTTAGGGTAGGCAGGAAACTGTACTCAAATATATAGAAATATGCCTAACAGAAATGAAGCTGAGTGTATTAAGAATTATTTAAAATCTTGGAAACCATATTTAGTGCTTAAATTTTAAAAACATCAAACCTAACCTGAAGTATCTAATTATAAAAAAAAATAAATAAACTTTAGCATCAGCAAAATTGCCATGTCAAACATTCATGTAAATAAACCCCAGTACCGCTTTTCACCAAAATTAAACTTCCCAGCTAGGTAATCATAGTGGTCACTCCACCTATGTATTTTATGACATATGTTTGTGGAACAGACACTATCTGCCTTGATGTCCTGCTCCTCCGTGATGCATGACACAGGGGACAAACGGTGTCAAAATTTGTCCCAACTGTGACACCCTTTCTGTCCTTACAATAAATATTCTGTGAACCATGATATGTTCTGGGGAAATATTTCAAATTTGAAATATAATGTTCATTATAAAAAATAAGAAAACTACACTGTGTCAGACTCGAAATAATACTTCCAAATCAAACTGTTCTCTAAAATGATTGAAAAAGGACATTCAATGAAAAAGTAACTACTATACTATTGAATATAGTATCTTCTTCCCTAAATAATAACCTCAAAACAATATGTCATGAGACAAATTTAAAATAATAAAATCCAAACATCTTATTTATAGGATGCTGGGCATTAATGGGTTAACATATTACTTTTTATATTTAGTGTAATGTCAACACTTTTACATTTATTTTATAATATGCTTCTGCTTCCTATATTGTTTCACAATTGACAAATATTAATTTTTTTCTATTTACAATTGACTTTTTTCTTATTTACAATGTATTTATAATTATATAGATATATTAATATATGAAAAATTGATCCTTTCTACTGCGTTTATGTATGTTCTTTCGTTTAGGTTATGTTTAATAATAAGCTCAGTGAAACAGTACTAGTATTGATTTCAGATATGAAATCGAATATTTCTGGTTTAAAACAGATTATGGTAATTGTTTATTACGTCGTACACCTACGATATTTTGGATTATTGTTCAAAACCACCAAAAATGACGATATTTTGACGAAAAACATTTTTTTTCTCTGAGGAAAACAAAAGAAATTACTTTTTTGTAAGGAGAAGTACGGGAAATTTTTTCCGGCAGAGGCATAAGTTGTGAATAAGCGTGGAGTGATAAGACTGCTGGGACGTCACGTGAACTCTACATTGAAACCTATCTTGTGGATCGGAGAAGAAAACATTTTGCACTAATTTTTATGCTTTCACTAATTATTACGTGTGGATATCGTCTTATTTTGATGGTTTTGCAACAATATTACAAAATATCGTAAGTGGCCGAAACAACAATTACCTTTTATTCAATATTACTATCTACCTATATTAAAATATACCTACAAAAGGATCCAGTCAGAATAGATTTGGTAATAATTTTATGTAACATTTCTATCTACCTGTATTAAAGTATACCTACGAAGTACGAGTATTAAGTCAGGATAGATTTGGTTGTATTTTGGTAAATATTGCCGATGCAGAAAATTACAACCAAATCTATCCTGACTGGATACTTCATAGGTATACTTTAATATAGGTAGATAATAATGTTGAATAAAATTATAACCAAATCTACCCTGACTTGACACTTCATAGATATATTTTAATGTAAGTATATAGTAATGTTAGATAAAACTATAACCAAATCTATCTTGACTGAATACTTCTTAGGTATATTTCAATATAGGTGGATAGTAAAGTTGAATGACATTATAACCAAATCTATCCTGACTGGATACTTCGTAGGTATATTTTAATGTAGGTATATAGTCATGTTGTATAAAATTATAACCAAAAGTTAAATTTTAAGATTTTAAGTTTTGAAATAGTGTCTGTAAGTGAATGTTTTGTCCTGGTAAGTAGTTTTGCGGCGTAGAGTTTGCATGACGTCACAGCAGTCTGACAACAGGAAACGTTTCTATAACTCCGCGCCTATTCACAACTTATGCCTCCGCCAAAAAAAAATTCCCCTACTTTTCATTCAAAAAAGTAACTTTCCTCAAAGAGTCTTTTTTGGTGGTTTTGAACAATAATCCAAAATATCGTAGGTGTCCGACGTAATAAACAATTACCCAGATTATTAAGTAACATATTTTATTAAAAAATCGAAGTTATTTTTTATTTTTTTTTACATCTAAATGCAGATAAACAATGAAAATGATATTATAACTGGTTTACATGTTACAGAGTGCAAAAAATCATTTACCACACTTCTATGCAATATTCCTAGGGTTATATTACTAAGATTATAACTATAGGAATTTATTTAGTAATACTTCAATACTGTATAACTTTACTCAATTTTTTTTTCTTTTTACATGTTATTCAAAAACAGGTGATTTTAAATGTAACTAATTATAAATAGTGGTTAATAATTTAAACAAAACCTCAATGTACCAACATATACAAAGTGCATTAATTGAATGTATATTTGTAAAACTCAGCACTATTTAAGACTACGCTAAAATATGATACTTGCATCTGACTAAGATTGGTTATATATTTAAAAAAATAAGTTTAGCATTAAACCCTTAAAGCAGCTGAAAAATAGCACTGCTAACATAGGCTATCATTGTCAGATGTTACTAAAATAAAAATGTTTTCAACATACTGGTGTTAGCTTTAAAAAATATAGCCTACAGCCTGTCATCAAGGTTTCAAAAACGTAAATAGAAATAAATATAAAAAATATTACAAGTTAGAACAATATTAATTTTTATTTCTCAATTGTAACATAAGATCAATATTGTGTATTAATGTAATCTGATGCTAATCATATCATTTCATTATAACTTTTTAAAGTGATGTTCAGTTTACATCTTAAATGATGTAATCCATTGACATCCTATTAAAATGAAAAGTAGAACTTTATCTTTGCTGGTAAAGATTTTAAAATACTTGTTATTTATTTAATAGCAAAATCATTCTTCTTTGTATAATGTTTAAAATTACATATCTTAGGCAAGTTAACCTAATAATCCATAGCTTACATTTCTAAAGGTCATAGGCAAGGTCAAACAGCTAAGCACCAAAATCAACACTTTTTCTAAAATTAAATTACTGTGTTATACACGAAAAATATATACAATCAATTATAATTAGTGTAATTATTGTTAAATAATTTATAATTGATAAAATTTGGCAATATAAGTATCGTAGCTCAGAGAGAAAACGAGGCTATGAAACGCGTTCAATCTAGCAAGAATTTCACTTAACCAGAAAATGGTACTCTAAAAATGCCCCAAAAATAAAATTATTCATAATGTTAAATACTGATTAAATATTTACATTTAAATTACCTGTAATAAATTTAAAAAGACTAGATAAACGGCAACAGAGCAATTACACCAACTTCACTGACACTTCAAGGGCACTGAAGAGAAGGAAAGGATGGCGTTTAGTGTTTAAAAAGGACTGTGATCACGTGACACACACTATGCTCACAGAGTTAAAATTGATTAGCTATATATTTTCGGCTAATATATATGTATTATGTTATTATTTCTCAACCTGACTTTTAAAATCAATTAATAGATATAAAACTTTATCGTCTAATATAAAGTGTATGTCCACTTATATTTATCTATATGTATGAGGTTAATTTTTAAGTGTATCACATTGTGAAAACAGTTTATAAAAAATAGCAATTATCAAAAACGTTATACTTTCAAATACTGATCTAGTAACATTCAATATTATTATTTTTTAATTACCAAATTCGTTTACATTATTTCAAAATTAATGTAGTGACATTTTTTGTGATCTCAAAAATAAAAATTATTTGTTTTTACTTTACAAAGTATTAGCAAATAATGAAGTAATCGTAATTAGACCCAGCCCCTACATAAAAATGTATAGAATATACTCAATTAATGCCAATTTATTGCTTTAATTTTACTTATTTTATCTGAGTATTACTTCATTAATGTACAATATGTAATATTTTAGAAAGTTCTATTACTTTAGAGTGTTTGTTCCACTTGTATCAAATTTAAAAATTTGTTTTCGCCATAAAGTGAATTAAGGATAATCTAGCAATTATGTAACCTACTTATTAAAGCCTACTTTTTCAGTTGATTTTTAAGTTTTTTCATTATTATTCATTATTTAATTTTAAAACTAGTTTTAGCCTTTAAATTTAGCTGTCACATTTTTTGAGAGCACTAATTTAAAATTTTAATTATATTTCTTAGTTTTCAGATTTATTTTTACGATATTTTTATTCTTAACACTCTTTATAAACTGTACCTATGGAAATATGAAGCCATTTAATGTTAATAATGGTATATCCAATTAATGACATATTTTTTTAAAAGATTGCCACCAGTAGGATCTCCCAAAGTATTTATTTACAAATTTGTAGTATTAAATGTTTTTGTGTGAACAAACATCCAAATATTTCTTATTAATTACCTCCTTGTATACTAGTTGCTTACAAACATCACCTGAAATATTCCCATTGTTGTTGTTTTATGACCAATCTTGTCTTAACTCTCCATTAACCAAGAGACTCTGTTAATTAAATGGTCTGATTTGTTTCCCCTCATTACTTTTCTTTTTACAGTTTTTTAAAAAACTGTTGACAGTTATTTATGAAATTAATACATATATAATATTTGTTAATTCCATCTTCACGTGAGCTACTAGTTATCACTAAACACTTTTAAATGTTTATAAACTTGCCTATAGTAGCAATTACTTTGTTTCCTGAGGACGGCTTTGTTTCCATAGAAATGTGACTATTCTGAATAAAATTAGTTTAATTGAAATTTAATTTTTATTAAACATCCAGGGTGTAGTTTCTACACATCAAAAGTAACTGATTTACATGTTATATCACTTGCAAACATTTGTTTGGTAGTCTGGCCACATTCAGCTTTTGCAGTTTTTACATAGTTCTCTCGTTGTTTTGTCCTTCGCTCTTGAACAGATGAAACATCAGCCCTTGCTGTTGGATTTTGATGCTGTTCTTAACATCATTATTCTAATTAAACAACAGTTTTATTCAGTTCTTATTATAATTTTAAAAATATGATCACATTGATATTGTACTTTATAACTGGATTTTATTGAATACATAGCAAATTCTGTCAAAAAATAACTTCAAGTGACATACAAACCCATAAAAACACCTATCTTTAATATAGTTATAATTAATCTTTAATAAATAGAGAATTATGTATCCTCAAAATTTTGAGTTGCTGGAAGATCCAAAGGTAACAGTACATAAGACTAACTATGAATGACCTCAGAGGTACTGGAGGATCTATATCTTCTTTCATAAGGTCATTGATTTTTTTCATCAACCTTACCTACTGAAAATAGTACCACCTGATCAGGTTTAGCTTAGTCTAAATGTACAGCTCCCAAAACACTTGCTCACCACTTTCAAATTTCCACAACCAAAGGGACAACTGTACTTGATTGCATTCAGTTATATTTATTACACTAATTTGTTCAAATTCAGTGTAAAAATAGCTACACTTACAAGTAGTAAGGACACTAATATTCACTTGGTAAAACAATCTTCAAATAATTTATAAAGCTAGTTACTGAGTAGTTCCGTGAGAGACAAGTCCTCCACCTCTGGATCCTTCTTCACTCATTAAAGCTCTTAGGGAACACATTGACACTATTATTAATTAGACACTTGAGTAAAATATTTGGAAAGTAGGAAAAGGTATTGTCACTAACACATAAGAAGAGCCCTTTCCCAAGGCAGGTCAAAACTATAAGGTCATTCCCAAAACCATTTCTAACACAAAACGTCAGATTTACAGAAATTTGCAATGCAGAAACAGGATCACATATAATTTATTTTGTGCACTCTTTCTTACTAAAATTAGTACTGTTATCTATCTATACTATATTACTTACTAAAATATAACTACCAGAAAATTACCATACCGTTTTTTAGCTCTATGTTTGTAGGTCAGAAATGCATCAACAGTGAATGCACAGAACTGAAAACTGAGCATGGGCTCAACTGAAACTCATTTCTACACCAGGGATCTTCTCGTGTGCCAGTAACAGTAGGTAGATGAATGATCAAGATCATAGAGCTTCTAACCCACAATGGCAGCTAACAAAAGTCTAGCTAGAAACCATAGACCCCTGTGCAACTCTTACTGGAGTATTAAAAATTCTTTGTATTGTTTGGAAATATTAATTTATTAAGGACATGTTTTATTTCAGACTTTACAACACCTAATACATCTGATTTGTACTTACATGGTTATATAAATGTAATGAAAGGGTTGATATGTAGAAGTGTGCTTCCTTTGCCAAAAGGACAGTACTTTAGCAACAACTATGAACTATATAAAAATTATTTATTAAAAATCACCTACACTAAAAAAATACACCCAAAACTCCACTTCACTTCAGAAATTGAACATCCTAAACTTCCTTGACCTAACCATAACAAAAATCCACACACAAAAACACAGCTTCAACATTTACAGGAAACCAATAACAACAGACACACTTATCCACAACACCTCAAACCACCCTATCCAACACAAACACGTTGCCTTCAGATCCATACTCCATAGACTTAAAGAAGTTCCAATGACCACAGAAAACATAAACAAAGAACTAGACACAATTAAATATTTAACATACACAAATGGATACAACACCACAATAATAGACAAACTACGGTACAAAATACAAAAAACACTAAAATTAACACTACAGACAGGGAAAACAAATACATCACATTACCATACATAAACAAAACAACAAACAAAACAGCCTACAAATTTCAAAAAATAGGGTACAAAATAGCATACAAAACTAATAACAAGTTACAATACACAACACAACACAACACCAACAACAAAGATAAACTACAAGCATCAGGTGTATACAAACTGAACTGCGACAAATGTAACAAATTCTACATTGGACAAACAGGTCGCAGCTTTAAACCAAGAGTCAAGCAACTCAACATTTTACAATCACATAAAAGAAACAGTACACAAATACACAGACATTTACCATAACCTAGAAACCCTACACATCAACAAAAAAGGACCACATCTCAACACACTAGAACAATATGAAATTTACAGACAAACAAAAACACAAAGTAAAAACATACTAAACGAACAAACACAATACAAATCACACATACTCTTTGATACTATCGAAAACCTACCTTTAAAACCGTCACCGCTTGACCCGACACCTCCAAGCAGAAGACACTGATGAAGATCGGCACTTAACGATCGAAAACGTTCTGTCTCAGTAAGTTTTAACAAATTTACTAAATTTAAAGTTCGGATAGTCATAAACTATTGTTTAAGTGATTAATAAGATTCGCCAAACGTAATAGACTACAACATTAAAGTATATAAAAATATCAGAAAGGCGGAATACAATTAAGCATTCATGATTTAATGTCAACAAGCCAAAGCCATTATGGTTTACACGAGAAAAATTATGGATTTTGAATTAAAGACATATTGGATGAAAGTTTTTATCTTGTCGAATAGACACTTCTTGTACGCATGCTATAGAAACTCTTTTTTTTCTCATGTCATTTCTTTAGTTTTTCTGATTTCTTTTGAAGGGTCTTAGCATTCTAATGCATGACGCAAAGACTGTTGCCCATATTTTTTGGCTTGATGTTTGAATTTTTTCGGAACAGCTCTCTCTCTCTCTCTCTCTCTCTTTCTCTCTCTCTCTCTCTCTCTCTCTCTCTCTCTCTCTCTCTCTCTCTCTCTCTCTGTAAGTTATAGCTAGTGACGTGCACCTATGCCATATCTAATTCACCATACTTCTATTTTGTGAAATTTTCCTATTCCTCTAGCAATAAAAATGTTGGTAGATTTGATTTTTCAGCCATGTTTATTTATTTGTTGTTTGGTATTTCAGAACAAAACCCTTAACCTATTTCAGTATTTTCTTCTCTGGCTTGAAACTCGTTCTTTTCTCTGATTGGAGAAGCATTGAAAATCCTGAGAAGAACTATTTTTCAGTCTGTTTGCTCGGATGCATGGGACTTTCCACTTAAGAGAGCCAATGCTGTAAACTTTCACTTTTAGCTCTTGGTATATATATAATTTTATTGGATTGACTCTTTAAAGACACAAATGAGAAGTCTTTTATCCAAATAAATCATCAAATAATAAAAAATTATCTGAGGCTTGAAATTATATCCTATTAAGAGAGAAGACCTCCTTTCAATGTTTTCTACAAGTGTTATATTTACACTTGAAGTATTATTTAAGAATATTAATCTTGCAGCTTAACTCTTAGACTATGACAATAGCTTGTTAATTGTCCAACATAACCAAGTTGCTGCTGTATTATTGGAAATACAAAATGACAAATCAAAAGTTTTCCATTAAAATGTTCATGCTACTAAATTATTCAGACAACCATCAATAAACAGATAAAAATTCAAATCAGTTCTTGACGCTAACTATAGGCCCCCTTATAAACAGTAATCATTAAAATGGTATGTTGTCAAAAATTGCATCTCAATTGATTTACATACTAGAACTTTGTTTTTCAATTTATGACATAAAAAAT
>JBAIZL010000003.1:6295000-6352500 GCA_036971475.1 Prosapia bicincta | reverse complement strand
CTTTATGTATTGTATTTATTCTCTAAATCCGAGCTCTAACTTATAATTAAATATTAAAACAAATTTGAAGAAATTATCAAATGTCCAGATTTGTAAATAATCTCTATCCCAGGGATTTACCCTTGGACTACAACAGTTGGCAAATTATAGGTCCAAATGTAAAACATTTGTAAAGAAATTTACAGGAAAATTAATTTCTAGGAATGCGAGTCTGTAAAATACAGAAACGTTTCCTATAGCCTATATATGTTATATCTATGTCGATAACTGGTCTGTTAATGGAATAAACAATTAATAATTAATTGGAGACTAGGAAGCTATTCCTTCAATTAAACACACATCTAGATACAGACATCTCTATCACTTAGAAACGATTTCTATTATTTTTACTTTCTTACTGGAGAATTTTTTAAGATATAAGGGGCCATATGTTAGTCCCCACTTTTTACAGTTAGTTTGCTTCTTTTGTTACCAACACGTTTACCAACCCCTTTCTTCACAACTTGCAAAGGTTTATTTCGAACTAAACTCTTTACAAACACGTTTGTAACTACATGTGTTTGTGAATATCTATAAGTCCCAATGTAGGGAATGATGTATTTTCGAATCTTTAATGCAACCTTATAATAAATCTATAGTCTAGCAGCAGTGGCGTGATACCCAGCGGATTACAGGCCTTCTCGGAATTTCCTGTCAACCCAAAGACGAGCTGGGCCGGCCGCGAGGGTTGCACTCCGAATACAAGATGATAGGACCGTAAGTATACCGTATTGATAAAAACATATCTTCGAAGCATACTCATTTCCTTAGCATACCGCATGGCTATAAACATTTCTTGGAAAGACTCATCATAAAAGAATAGCTCGGAGAAATCGGAACTCGGAATTTCGAGATTCTACTATAGTCTATATATATGACAGAATCACAAAATCAAGTGGCAAAATAAAAAGCCAATTTCCATGAATTTTTCCATTTTCCTCTCTATTCAGTATATGGTCTTGGACTAATTGTTTTGTTTGTTACTATTTGTTTGCTTTCTTTGTTTTTAGTTTCTCATTTATGAAGCTTGTGGTCTTCTATAATTTCTCAATCTATCCGCCTTTTACAATGCTTCATTATTGTAAGAAACCTTTTATTTTTTTTAATTTCATACTGGCCTACATCTTTAAGTAACTGATTTCTAGTTATGGGAAAGTTGGCTCAGTGCCAAAATGCTGGATTTCAAACATGGAGTCATTCGGTTCGAATCTGACCAAGACATAAACTTTTTTAAATTTAATTAATGAATAAATATTTGCAAAAACTGTATTAACATCATTTGTCTTCCACTGGAGGTTTAAAAAAAATGTATTAGCTTGATTGGATGAATAAAAACGTATTTTATTAACGATGGAAAATCTGTACAAGATGTATATCAGGAGAGTGTGAGCTAAGAGAAGGAATTGGAAAAAAGCACTAAAAAGTGAGTCCTAAAATATAGACTACATTTTTCTATTTAGTTCACCGTTGCTAAGAGATGGTTCGTTTAATGAACGCTAAATAAGGAAGATAAATAAGCGGATCCCGCTTAGTAAACTGTAAATCATGGCTTATCCTGAAGTTCATTGTTGCAACCCTTCTTGCGCAGGGCAAAGGAGACAATTAGCTTCCCTTTAACTTTGTGTTTAAATCAGGTTTAACGTTATGTTAATACCTAATTATAATTAATAGCACGTTCTTTACGATGGCAAACCCTATTACACTCTTCCCCTTTTTTTGCTTAAGTTTCCTTTGATATAACAA
The DNA here is from genome assembly GCA_036971475.1 of Prosapia bicincta. NCBI lineage: Eukaryota > Metazoa > Arthropoda > Insecta > Hemiptera > Cercopidae > Prosapia > Prosapia bicincta. The sequence continues at coordinate 6,350,718 of JBAIZL010000003.1, read as the reverse complement.
ATTGCTTTGGATGCTTTTGAAGGTAATAAATTTCCACATTACAGCGTCCTTGACAGCTCACCAATAGATAGGAATAACAACTATCTAACTGGTAGCTGTAACAAATTACCATACTGTCATGGATCACTGAGAGTTGAAAACATCGGCCATTAATCAAACCCTCAATTGCTTTTGACAAAATCTAACAAAAGTTATATAAAATAAAATACTATAATAATTATTTTGTCTTTACTCTATATTTCTCTTATTATATTAGGTATTGATATAATAATTTTCACGTATTCATAGGTTAGGTTTTTCTTCTTTACCAATTTAAAACACAGACTATATTTATCATTTTACAAATATTTTGAGAAGAACATTTCTAAAATGAAGTGTTTCCTTTTGCCTGATTCTCATTGTTACAAAAGAATGACTTTTTCAATTCCTTCTATTATCTCAAACTCTCCAGATCTTGTACAAATTTTCAATCGTCAATAAAATACGTTTGTATTCATCCAAACAAATTCAAATACATTTTTTTTAACTTATAGTGGATGACAATTGATGTTATACAGATTTTTTCAAATATTTATACAAATTTGGGTATCTATGTCAGATTCGAACTGAGTATCATCATGTTCTAAGCCTAGCGCTTTTTGGCACTGAGCCAACTCTCCATTGCTAGAAATGAATTTATCATCTAATGTCTAATGTCGAACTTGGTAATTTTCTTCAAGCGTAAGGCTTAGGCCTTGTACTCTTTTCCACAGATCCGTTTTCATGTGAAAATAATATCCCTATATTTCCGTGGAAGGCGGTACTTTGTTTAAAAGTAATATAAATGATGTCTCAAAATCTATAATGACTGTTCTTTGTTTTCCAGTTGGGTATAGTTTAAAGTATTATTCGGAAACTTCTGACTTACGTCTCTGTCTTTTATTGGGCAACGCAAAAGTCCCAGGGTAGACCATTGTTTCTAACTGACCTGTGCAAGTACTTTTTTATTTTTATAAATATGTAACGAACTGAACGATCGTGTATTTTCCTAGAATTGTCTGTAAATACTGCCGCAGTTATAGTTTAGCCATACGTTACGCTAACTTAAATAGAATTTAGAGTTTAATTACAAGATTATATCTTATTAAATGTCATAATTTTAATTTAGAAGTAAATCATTTAACAACGTTTCATAAATATATGATTCGTAGGGCTGAGATTGAAAATTGAAACTTAAAACAACAAATTGAAACGAAACAACCGTTTAACTACAACATTGTATCTTATTACATGTAATTAGTTTAATTTTAAAAACAGCAGAAGTGAAAAAAGACTTTATTCGAGCAGAGTCGAGACGCGACAAGCGCCAGCAAACGCCAAAACTGCCGAGTCCTGGGCCTGGTGGTGGCGCGTTCTGGCTTTAAAACGCTGGAAACTGTCACTCCGTGTGAAAGCACCAATGGCCGCCTATTGTTTACAACTCCACAATTCCAGCCGGCGAGCAGTCTAAAAACCAACAGACGACTGGATCAAACGTGGGCGAGGTGGACATAACCTGTACATTCTCAATACATATTTTCGTCAATGTCTAGTGAAATGGTTTAGCTGTATGTAATTATTGTTTTACTTTGGCCACTTTGGGCACTTTCAGTAGTATTGAATGATTATTTTAAACTCCAGTGAAATTTACATAGTTTTATAAAACTAATAGCAAGTAAAATGTCTAAAAGAAAAGGCGGGTAACATTGCATAATATTTCGTGTGAAATTTGCAGTCTTGTTACATCACTTTCTGATGTTAAAAAACAAAGGCGAAATTATCCTCAATAATGTAAAAGAGGAAGCGGTTACAGGTTTAAAGACAGTAACAGTCAAATTTAATATATATATATATTTATATATACAATTAATCTTCATGCTTTAACAATATAAGTATAAAACTATATTAAATAAATCGAGGAGCTATAGTTTTTTTAATCGCTTTGCTCTTACTTTTACTCAGCCAGCGCCCGACCACGACAACTCTGTCAGAACGCCGTGCCGCCCAGTATAGCCTCGCCCGTCCCTGCAAGGTGACTTCATTATGGATGTGATTCAGAGCGCTACAGATGGCCAGATGATCAGCTTTCATCTTCTTTTATGAATTTTAAATTGGAAATTCTGCATCGCTATTTATATAGTACATGTTATAAAAAACTTACAACTATTTTTAATAAAATTATTTTGCCATAATAAATTTGGGTTTTATTTTCTGGGCCAATAGATCAGGTCCATACATTCTAGTGACATTTTCCAACCCTCAATTCTATTAACGTTTTTCCAGCCAACCATTCTAGGTGTAGTACGGTAAGAGCACATTCCAGTACAGTCTATATAAAGCCCATACTTCTAGCTTGACATTGGAAGACAAGAAGAATCCTGAATTACTGTTCAAGTAACAACAATAAGACGAGTCCGAAGAATACAGAGATTCCCTACCTGACGAGTGTACTCGTGCACACTAAGTGTGAATGTGAGTGACAGTTGAGATATAAATAGATTTACTGGAGCAAAGTGAAGTTTCTCTGGTACTGGAGGAGATTCCGTCTCCCCAGCGCCGAGTGGAGTACCTGTCACTGAGAGTTGTGACAGCAGAACTGGAATTCACAAAGCAACGAACTGTAGTAATGCCATGTGTCCAAGTGAGCATAGTAGACGATCAGCACTGGAATGACACAAATTTTGCATACATTTCATTGCAGACACGACACGCCTCGAATTCTAAAGTAACATAATGAATTGTAACTAAGCTTAACTACTCTCGTACGTTTGAGATGCACACAGTAAATCTTGAACGAGGCACTTATATATTACTAGAATGATTTGGTTTAACATTACAAATCAAGGAATAGCGTTTATGTTTGTTGACGGGGAACCCACCACATTCCATGAGTCATTGCACCCCTATGTTGTACAAGCCTAGAGGGTTAGGACGGTTCCAGGACCGGCCGTATTTCCGCTCCATTAACTTAATTATTTTAACTGAAAATGATTAACAAATACAGATTCTACTCATAATTACAAGAAAAATAATACCAAACAACCCGAGGTTTACTTCAGTGTAACTTAATAAAACAATCTAAAACTTATAAGAAACTGCTAAAGAAACGATAAAACAGTTTTATCATGTTATTTTGCCATGTTGTTTGGTATCATTTTTGAGCCCGGCATTTTAAAAGAGAAGATATTAGCCCTCGACACTTCTGCATCACTGAGCAGACAATTTGATCATCTATGGCCTCGGAGCTATGGAGACTAATTTGCCCTCGGCGCTGCGCTGGGGAGACTCGGAGAAATGGAGATTAATTTGCCCTTGGCGCTGGGGAGACTCGGAGCTGGGGAGACTTGGAGCTATGAAGACTAATTTGTCCTCGGCGCTGCGCTGGGGAGACTCGGAGCTATAGAGATTAATTTGCCCTTGGCGCTGGGGAGACTCGGAGCTGGGGAGACTTGGAGCTATGAAGACTAATTTGTCCTCGGCGCTGGGGAGACTCGGAGCTATGGAGACTAATTTACTCTCGGCGCTGGGGAGACTTGGAGCTATGAAGACTAATTTGTCCTCGGCGCTGGGGAGACTCGGAGCTGGGGAGACGCCACGATGGATGAGGAAAGAATCACGCTTCTTGTAGATACAAGAACGTCTTTGAACGGCATTCTGTCTCTAACGTGAATATACAGATGTATAACGGATCGACTCAATAATATTCATGCTAAAGGATTTAACGATTCTTCTGCAGTACATTCTTATTACAACTCGGGATATGAATCACAAAAGTTTTTATTAAAAACGATTTATTTATTCAGTCGTTGTTTCGTTCTAACGACCTCTTTTTATCAGGTTAAAGTTACTCCGAGCGAGAGAGAGAGAGAGAGAGAGAGAGAGAGAGAGAGAGACCTTCAGTATTACAAGATTAATGCTCGCTTGAAACATAAACGAACCGGGAGAAAATCATTGAAATTTTAATTAATTACTTCCATGTGAAAGCTTTAAAACATCTTTGTCTTTAAAATAAATTACCAGCTATAAACCCTTTTGTGAGCGTTGTCCCCCTGGAAAATAGCTTAATTCTCGACTTTCCCTAAGTATCACCAAACTGGGTGACTTTATCACCAGGGTAACTTGAGAATAACAATTTGTCTTAATGAATTTTTTTATTTAAGAAGGGGAAAATACCGTTTTCAAAGAAAAATTTTTTTTGCCATCTCAAATATTATAAATTCTTTCTGACTTTAATTCGATGTTATTTATCTGGGACTCATTAAATTTCGGTGAAAACATACACACGCGCGCGTGTGAAAGTAGGATCATTTTCTAAATAAACCCGTTCAACATCTAGTTCTTGGAGAAAACATTGCACCGAACATTCCCTAAAATCATATTTTACTCACACAATAAATGTTCAACCGCAACTGCTATGCGTTACAATGTCCTTCGTACTCAAGACACTGCGGCTCTTTGGAAGAAGTTCAAATCCTTGGTATTTCACAAACCTTTAATGGAATTATATAAATTACAATCATTGAAACCGATAAATTTGTTAACTAAATACATAAAACCTACTAACCACAGTACAATAATCTTTATTTTGTTGCATTTACTTTAGTTTACTGTATTAAAATAAAGATTTGTATATTGTGGTTAGTGGGTTTTATTTATTAAGTTAAAAACTTTATATAATGTTTAAAATAAGTTAAAAACTTAATAAGTGCTCAACATATCCGATACGTTTGTTGAACACAAAGACCAAGATATTTGAAAAATCGTGCTCAATAGAATCGTTTAGTATTTCTCCATTAATGACATCTTGAGGTTTGAGCAATTTCTTTCACAACCAAATATTCGGCCACATATCACCTGTTAGTTGTAGAGCTTGCAGCCCAGGATTTAAATGAAAACTGTTTAGCTGGTTTTGGCTTCCTGAGCAAAGAAAATGCCTATAGGGAGTATGCCACAACGACCTCGTAGAGAACCAAAAACACAAGCTTTCTTATCCTACTTGTCTACTAACAGGACCAAACATTATCCAAACTATGAACTGCACAGACCTGAGTTTCTTTGAGATTACATTTTTAACTAGCGTTCTTCATCAATTACAACGAACAAGTAGAAATATTTGCTGAGTCACGTGGTATTCGCTCTCTTCTGCGAACCACAACAAGGCTTCCTGAATACACAAGAATCATGGGTAAAGCACTGAAAGGTGAAGACGAGTCTGGATATGTGCAAGAGTTATGTTAGATAAGAAGTTGAGTTGAAACCCTCGTATGAACTCCATTATAAAGAAAGCAACCATTGTGTTATTAGGGCTACAACTATACCCTAAGCTTAACAGGACATAAAGTTACCCCCTACCATAAAGGGGGACCTATAGCATTTACGAAAGAATACTAAGGAATATATTTCAGCTTACTTGTGGTAATTCATAAACATATTACAGTTACTTCAAAACAAACGTTTTTACTTATTACTTACGACCAGACTTTTTGTTAACTAAAGATTATTAAATTGTTAACTTACACTTGGAGGAAACGTTTTCGTCTTACGACTTCTTCAGCCTCGTATTTTTGCCGCTAGGATTGCTGCAGTTGTGCTTCTTTGGTACCATTTTCTGAAAGTTAGGAGTGATGTGATCGATGAGAATGTGTGATCTGTGCCGGGTTTGGTCGTTTAGGATGTCTTTTTTTATATATTTTGCTATGTCTATATATTTCATACTGTTTTAGTGAGTTTAATTTATGGCCTTTGTTGCATTTGTGGTGGATGCTCATGTTATTTTCCCTTAAACTGGTTTAGATGCACGGAATTAAAAATGCTACTCGCTGGCTTGTAAGTAAATTTTACACAATGAATCCTACACTGTAATTTTTTAAACAAAATTCCTACTGCAACTGAAGATATTTTCTATTTAACCCTGGGTCTAAGCCCTGCGTTTACAATTCGATGCTATCACTGAAATACTTCATTCTACACTTTAAATTAACTTACCCTTAATTCTATACTTCCAGAAAGCAGGTACGTTAAGGGTGTCACTTCTTTTCTTAAGCTGGCTCCGCTTCTCAATTTCAATTTACCACCTTAACAGCTTTTTACTCCCACGCATAAAAGTATCCATAGAATGCGATTCAACAACTTAAAGTACAATACGTAATACAAATTGTGGCTAAGGCCGAGTGTAATGTGAAAGGATAGAAGCCATTATATACCCAGCACGCTAGATGAGTGCACTGAATCAAATATATGGAGATAGAAGCGACTTGGATATTATATTATTTGACGGAACAAGAAATAATTATAATTCGTTTTACAATTTTGTTTTATTAAATATCCGTAATACAACAGTATGCAATTATTTACAACGAATTGAGGGTTTCATCAAGAGTAGGCCCTACTTATATTCGTAGATGTGCCCAATCTGTTCATAAACTTTATTCTGTCATTCAATGTAGATCTACCTAACAGGGCAAAACTTCATACCAATAGTAATTTACAGGCTACTTTTATGGCCCTACTGCTACACAGCCTACGGTGTTTAGCTTTCATTACTATATTTATTGAATGGAAACTGCAAAACCTATCATTATTTCTTACTCAATGAAATAGTATAGTGCCCAGTTTAGTGTTCATTCTTGCCATCATAAGCCTCAGGGTTGGTGCGGCGCCCCTCGCGGTACCAAAGTCTAACAAACACTACTGACAACACACACTATTACACTATCTACTCACATTACAATATCAACATAATTTTTACTTATGAAAACCTACACCTTTTCCTAGAGATTTATGACTGGTCAGAACCGTTTCGCGTTGGGAATACTGAAAAGGCCGGAGCTTGACAAACTCTGGTCCGGGATGCTGATGTGAGTTTGCCCTGCCGAGACGTAAGCGTGGTTACTGGTCAACCAGCCGCTTTGGGCCTTGGGCAGGGAGTTTCAGCGGTGCACAGGTGTCGAAGCCTCCGTTCCTATAGTCCGTTCCTATAGTCTTGCCCGTAACGCTTGGCTGGTTAAAAAAAAAAACTTATGGATCCTAAAAACACGTCAAACGGTGTTAGTCTTAAGAGGACAAGTCAGGATTCACCTGACGAGCCTAAAGTTGATGATTTGAGCAAGACGTTGATGGTGGCAACGTCACGGGCATTTCCATCACCAAAATACTTTATATTTTCTAATGCCGAAGAAGGAAAGGATTTGTACAGAGTCTCTCCTTTCCTTCTAAAAAAGGCCATTACTGCCTGTGCTGAAGGTCCTGTCTCATCTGTCAAGACATTGCGGAATGGGACAAGTAGTAGTGAGACAGACGCGATTTCTTTAAAAATACTTCTTTTTTTGACAAGGTCAAGGTATCTGTGATTCCCCAAGGATCCTTGAATGTTTCAAAGGACTTATTACATGCAGGGATTTTATGTACGTCCCAATAAACGAAATCAAGCCCGAACTGTCACCACAATCCGTTACGGACGTTTTCGCCATTATGAAATCGGATAAGGGCGAGAAAGTTGCAACGGCTACTTTTATTCTCACTTTTAGAAAACCGGAGATACCTGATTATATTAATGCAGGCTACCAAAGGCTGTCAGTGAGGCCATATGTACCTAACCCTTGGCGATGCTTTAAGTGTCAGCGTTTTGGATACATTAGTTATGCGTGTTCTAAACAGGGTGCATGCTGTCACTGTAGCATGGAAGGCCATGATGAAACGGATTGCGTTAATACGCTGAAGTGCGCCAACTGTAGTGGCGATCACCCAACGCGATCTTATAACTGTCCTCACTTTAAGTAGGAGAAGGCAATGCTGGGCATTATAGCTAACCGGAGGATATCGTTTTCAAAATCCAAGAAAATCTTCAGAGCTACACAACTGAAGGTAGAACATATGCTGCTACTGTGAGCTACGAAAACGTCCTGTTCTAACTGTGTGACTTGACCAAAGAAATAGAAATTTTAATCGAGCACGTTACTTGCCTTCTGTCTTTAGGTACAATAGGCCCTCCATTAAATTTAGTTCAACCAGCGAGCACGTCTAGTTATTTGCTTGTACAAAGCAAATCACTAGCCGACACAGGTATCTCCGCGCAAAGGAAGCTGTCAACAGACAGTAATTAACCTATTACACCAAAGCCGATGAATAGAAAGGTTGGAGAAGAACTGCAGTACAACCAAGGATATCGGCACCGGCAGTAAGGAGTACCACAAAAACCACTATCAAAGGAGGGCAGGGTAAAACCAACCCTTCTAAAACTAAAACATCGTCAGATTTTATCCCCGAGTAGGTGGATATTAAATTTGAGGACTCTAAGCCTGGTACGCCCAGGATCGTCCCAGGTAAGAAAAGGGAAAGCCCCAATGGGTGTAAAATTAATCCATTGCTAACTTGATATGACTTCAATTAGCAAATCTGTGATACAATGTTTTTGTTTTTACAAGAGACACATCTCAACGAATCTTAAAATTTTCATGTAAAGAATATTCAGTTTTTACGACTTCGTTACAGAAGATCGAGCAAGATGTGGCGTAGCCATCCTAATCCGCAGTAGCGGTCCAAACAGCTGCCCCGAATAAGTTCACTGTGTGTTCCGTTTACTTGCTACCTAATATCAACCTTCAACCCAATGATTAAGTCGACCTAATAAGCCAGCTACCGATTCCGTTCTTATTACTAGGAGATTTGTCTTGGGGATCTCCAACCAGCAACCCTCGAGAACAACTTGTTGAGAGTATAAGAGCGAACTGGACTTATGTCTGCTAAATGATGTTTCTCCTACTGGTAGATGGACAGCTGTTGACCTATCGATATGCAGCCCACTTTTGGCTACTAGATGCACATGCTCGGCACTCAATGATTTGTATGGAAGCAACCATGTACCTATAAAGATCACCTTATGTGACTCCTCTCCTTGTTACGTTCGACATCCCCGTTGGATTTGGTAAAAGCCTTCTCCAAATATACTGCATCGCTAGACATGATTTATCTGACGCCCATTGATGCAGTTATAACGAAATTTACTAAATTAATTTCGAGCGCCGCAGAAAAGACTATTCCTAAAACCTCTGTGTACCCACGCCGTCCACCTGTTCCGCGGTGGAACGCTGCATAAACCCTCAGTTTACGACGAAGAGATATAAGGAAATTTAATCAACATCCAACCAGTGAAAACCTTGAGGAATACAGAAACTTAGCGCTGAAGCACGGAGAGTCTTCAGGCTGAGTAGAACTAATTATTGAGCACAGTACATTGGCACTATAGGACGAAAAACTTCATCCTCCACAGTGTGGATGAAATAAAGATCAGTATTTGGTACTTCGACTCCGTTGCCAGCCATTGCGCTGAAGAATCCGAATTTAAGATTGATCCTTAACTATTCTTATATAGATAATGTACTGGGAATGTCATTTTCAATATTTTCGTCTACTTCAGCCTATAACAGAACATTCCAATTACACAAACTCAAGGAAGACGTAATATCTTTTACTGTTGGGTTGTCTTGATTCTCCATTAAATACTCCTTTCTCTATAGAGGAATTGGAGTCAGCTCTCGCGTCAACGATGGATTCTGCACCAGGTCCTGATTCCATTCTATATTCTTGATTAATTATCTACCATCGTCAGCGAAACTAGTCCTACTTCGGATGTACAACCGTCTGTTCGAGGAGCAGTGCTTTCCCGATGCATGTTTAGAAGCAATCGTAATCCCTCTTTGAAAATCAGGTAAAGTCAAAACCAATCAAAGTAGTTATAGGCTATCCCTTATAAGCGTCTTGTGAAAACTACGAAAGAAGATGGTCAACCGTCGTCTTGCTTGGTAGCCAGGAACCAATCACCTTATTTGCAACGAACAGTGCGGTTTCAGGCAAGGACGATCATCTATTGATCTATTGGTTTTGTTAAAGTCGGCTATTCAAGATGCCTTTCTCTTGCGTCAAACACTCGTTGCTTTATTCTTCGATCTTGAGAAGGCATACGATATGGCGTGGAAAAGAGGGATTTTACACACCTTAAAATCATGGGGTGTACAAGGAAACATTCTGGCTTTCATAGTTAACTTTTTGTCGAATAGATCTTGCCGGAGACACACTGTCGAACAGTTATCTACAGGAGAATGATGTTCCGCAGGGCAGCGTGCTGAGCGTCACTCTATTTGCAATTGCAATTAACAGTATCACTGCTAATATATGGTCTCCGGTTCACTGTTCTCCTTTTGTAGAAAATTATTGTATTTATGTACCTGTTCAAAACATGGCAACTGCGAAAAGATCCTTGCAAATAGTAATTCACAGATTAAAGGAATGGTCTAAAACTACAGGTTTCAAATTTTCCGCTTCGAAGACCCGATGTGTAGCATTTAATCGTCGTTGGCAACACCAAGAGCATATCCTTTATCTTGATAGGGTTCAACTTCAAACCACAGACAGTGTTCGATTTTTAGATCTTTTATTAGATATAAGATTTTCATGGATCCCACACCTGCGTGATTTGGGGATGAAATGCAACAAGTTATTGGATATGCTAAGATTCCTTAGTGGCACGAATTGGGGTGCAGACATCACTAGTATTATACGGCTCTATCACGCGGTCGTTAGATCCGGCCTAGATTATGGTTGTTTAGCGTACTCATCTGCACGACCTACAGTTCTGACAACTCTCGATGCAGTCCACCACTCTGGACTTAGACCTGCAACTGGTGCTTTTAGATCTAGCCCAATCCCTAGTCTTCTTGTCGAGGCTGGGGAACCTGCTCTTTCAAAGCGACGTCACAGGCTGCAAATGTCTTACATCTTCCTACGTCTTCGAAGCAAACCTAAACATCCTGCATTCAAACTTGTGTTTAATAACACTCACCAACATTGTTACGACGCATACCAACGTTCGGCCGCTCCATTCGGAACGTTACGAATAATGAATAACCTTGAGTTGCAACTTCCTACTATGATTGAACGAACAATGTTCCACCTACCTCCATGGATAATTAAAATAACACGCTTCGATTTCTCATTGTCGAATTACATAAAACACAATACCATGATGTTTAACACCAGGAATTTATGTCAGTTTACAATTTCCCCCACGCAGTGAAATTATTTACAGTGATGGGTCTAAACTGGACAATGGCGTTGGGTGTGCGTTCTATGCCTCGGGATGTACCTACACGTACGGATTACCATCAGCTTTCAGTGTTTTCATGGCCGAACTATTTGCCATTTTCAAAGCTTTAACTGTCATTCAATCTCGATCTTCCCACTATCTTTTGTGTTCTGACTCCAAAAGTACTCTTCAGGATCTTCAGGATGTTTTCTCTGTCAACTCTTTAGTTGGAAATATTTTGTGTGCTGTACACAGGCTTCAATTGGGGAGTGTGGGGGTAATGTTCTTTTGGGTTCCTGGACACTGCAGAATACTCAGAAACACAAAAGCAGATGAAGCGCCGAAGAATACTACAAGTTTGGTGTCCATTACTCAATGAGTTATGGCATCTGATTATGTTTGCTTTGCGAAATATTTATTGCTCGCTGCTTGGGATGATGAATGCCATACCATGATTCAGAATAAGCTGACGGAAATTAAAGACACCGTCCGTCCATTGAGGTCTTCTAGTCGTTCAAACGTAGGGAGGAAGTGGTGGTTACACGCCTTCGCGTTGGACACTCTTTTGCAACTCAAGAATATTTGATGCGTCGTGAAGATCCACCAATATGCCAATACTGCGGTGATATCTTCACAATAAAACATATTTTGGTGGATTGTGTAGGTTTTAACAATATTCGAGGCCTTTTTAAATGTAGAAGGCAGTTTGAAGGTCGTGTTAAGGGGCAATGCCTCGACCATTGACCGTGTCATCGATTTCTTGCACCACTTAAACATATTTCAAAAAATGTTAAACAATAATACTCCGTTTTATATTTATAAATATTTGTGTGTGTGTGTGTGTGTGTGTGTGTGTGTGTGTGTGTGTGTGTGTGTGTGTGTATGTGTGTGTGTGTGTGTGTGTGTGTGTGTGTGTGTGTGTGTGTGTGTGTGTGTGTGTGTGTGTGTGTGTGTGTGTGTGTGTGTGTGTGTGTGTGTGTGTGTGTGTGTGTGTGTGTGTGTGTGTGTGTGTGTGTGTGTGTGTGTGTGTGTGTGTGTGTGTGTGTGTGTGTGTGTGTGTGTGTGTGTGTGTGTGTGTGTGTGTGTGTGTGTGTGTGTGTGTGTGTGAAAGGGGGGCGACTACATCTAGTCACTTCAGGACATTGGAATAAATAATTCATTGTAATTTATAAATAGCAAGAAAAGATTTTTCTAAAACTTTACTGCAAAATAAGTCTGAAATTTTCAGGTAAATATGTTAGAGGCTAAAGAAGCAAATTGTCAGAAGTGCGGACTAGAGCCTGGTATCTTATTAAAAACACTGGACTTACAATGGCTCTTCGTAATGGATCAGCTGATTTGGAGTCAATAAAATAAACATTTCACTTAGTGCGTGTTAATGAATTACCTATATAAACGTGGCAATAGGAGTTGGGAGTTGAAAGTGAAGAAAAAATTGTAGGTAATATTATTAATTTATAAAATAAAATTTAAACCTTTCAATAACTTTACCTTATTATCATATAGTATGACAATAATAACAGGCTATGAAACGTTTTACCTCCAAAGCCATGAAATAATTTATCAACGTTTTCGATCGTTCGTGTTTTCTTGGTGTTATAGGAGAAAATGCGATTTCCTCAGAAATTACTTTTCCAAAGTGTTCCTGACAGAAACAAGAGTTAAAAAAAAATTATAAAATTCGTTTTTTTTACAGTAAACAATTGCCAACAGCACAAAAAACATTTTTATTTTTAAGTAAAACCATTAACTTTATTTTAGCTTGAATGATTCCTCGTGGTGAATATCGAAATAAAAACTATAGTAATTTAAATAATTACAAATTTTCCAAGCAATAGTAGATGTTACAAATATCAAGAAAATTATTTTTGAAGAAATAAGGTTTAGACAATTTTATTGATATGTATCTGATATATTTTCTAAAGTTAATTAAACATTATTTCTATATTTTGTGCCTTTGTTCTACTTATCTCAGGAAACTTTAGCTAGTTTCAATACTTAAATCAGAAAACATGAGCTAGTTTTAATACTTAACTTAGGAAACATGAGCTAGTTTCAATACTTGACCCAGGAAACAAGAGCTAATTTCAATACTTAATTCAGGAAACATGAGCTAGTTTCAATAATTAACTTAGGAAACATGAGCTAGTTTCAATACTTGACCCAAGAAACATGAGTTAATTTCAATACTTAATTCAGGAAACATGAGCTAGTTTCAATAATTAACTTAGGAAACATGAGCTAGTTTCAATACTTGACCCAAGAAACATGAGTTAATTTCAATACTTAATTCAGGAAACATGAGCTAGTTTCAATAATTAACTTAGGAAACATGAGCTAGTTTCAATACTTGACCCAAGAAATATGAGTTAATTTCAATACTTAATTCAGGAAACATGAGCTAGTTTCAATAATTAACTTAGGAAACATGAGCTAGTTTCAATACTTGACCCAAGAAACATGAGTTAATTTCAATACTTAATTCAGGAAACATGAGCTAGTTTCAATAATTAACTTAGGAAACATGAGCTAGTTTCAATACTTGACCCAAGAAACATGAGTTAATTTCAATACTTAATTCAGGAAACATGAGCTAGTTTCAATAATTAACTTAGGAAACATGAGCTAGTTTCAATACTTGACTCAGGAAACATGATTTAGTTTCAATACTAACAATACGAAACATGAGCTAGATTCAATATATAGCTCAAGGAACATGAGCTAGTTTCAATATTTAATTCAGGAAACATGAGCTAGTTTCAATACTTAATTCAGGAAATATGAGCTAATTTCAATACTTAACTCACGAAACCAGAGCTAGTTTCAAATGAAATTAATCAAAACATCGTCAGAGCTTATCTCAGCCAGTTTAGACAATAGTATGGCAGGAACACTGCAAAGGCAAGAGATTTTTCTCCTGTTAACAATGTCGGGAGATCATTAATTAACCCTTCACTAATCTTTTTTCCCATCTTCCTGCAAGAGGCAGTGACGAATGGATACATTTATGTTAACAAGTCATTAAAAATGTAGTATTTCTTTAATGATATTTTAATTAAGCTCCTTTATTAAGTAACGATTTTATTCTCTATAATATTTACACGTAGGTTCATATAGATTTACATTTATTAGTTACATATGAATTGATCATATTTTATTTAAAATAATTTAAATAACACTGGACAATATTTGAAGAGTTTTCATAATATAAATGATAAAATAATGTTAAGTTATTTATCGATTTACTTTTAAAAAAGTATTCTATAGTAGCCTAAATTAATCGAAACATAAATTGTAGAATGGATTTAGTTAAATAGAATGCTTGAACTAAGCTTAATAAAGTCTTTCTTACAGTGTTTAAAGGCGAACATAAACTTGACCAATAAGGTGGTAGTTCCTTCCAAACCCCCTCCCGCTCTCTGACCCCCTGACTTTGCCACAGTAATTCCAGGCAAGTAAATGGATCGGGAATTGTCCAGAATCTTTGGGATTACGTGACTATTGCCCTCGAGCGTTTGCTGTTTGTCACAATTCAGCTTTTGTCGGAATTTTATCGTCCGGTTCCTTACAGCAATAAAATCGCACATTTTGTTTTTACGGTTCCCCTGAATTATTGGTTCCGGAGAAAGCTTTCTCCTTACTTCTTGTCTGGGTATATAGTATTTTAATGAATTCTTTCTTATGCACTGTAAACAGTGGTAATATTTCATGAAAACTAATAAAGTGTTATATTTTTTATTTTTAATTTGTAGTAAGTTATATTAATTTAATATTTTGAAAGGGATAACTATAAAACAACTGTGGCGTAGTGTTTACCATAAACAAATGAAAGCTCTTTACCACAAATGACTTTTTTCTTTTATTTAAAACCTTATGCACATTTCGATTGCATAGCAATCATCCTCAGAGGTAATTTACAATAAACATTTTTTATTGTAAATTACCTCTGAGGATGATTGCTATGAAATCGAATGTACATAAGGTTTTAAAAAAAGAAAAAAGCCATTTATGTTATAAAGGTTTCATTTATTTATGTTTTGAAAGGGAAACTAAAATTAATCTCGCCTAATAGATATAAATTAGTTGGATTTAAAATAGTTTGTAATTTTTGTTCCAAAGAAACTATTAAAAAAATCAAAATTACAAAAAAAATAAAATATACTTAATTACTGGGTAAAGCTAATGTGTTGTATCGGAGGGACAGAGAGGGAAGGTAAATCAGAAACACTCATACACTAACCTTGCATGACACAAATTAAAGAACACACACACACACACACACACACACACACACACACACACACACACACACACACATATATATATATATATATATATATAAATATATATATATATAAGAATGTGAGAATGTAAAAATTGTGTTCATGTTCATTTCTATAGTATCGTGTAAGTTGAAATATATTATAATCGGAGTGCCTGGATAACACAAGGGAAGTTATGACTGAATACTGGAAAATAGGCTCCTACAGTGTTCTAGAATGTATTTATATAATTGCGCGATGTGAGCTCAAACAGTGTCTTAAAAGCTGGGACACAGCAAGGAAGCCCGAATGGTGCATCAGCTTGTATGACTAGGATTCCGCAGGAAAGCCCGAATGGTGCATCAGCTTGTATGACTAGGATTAGGCAGGAAGGTCCGAATGCAGCAAATGCCTGTATGACTAGGATACCGAGAGAGAAATTACAATAGATTCCGAGCCCGCTTGCCGAGCACACCGCAAGAAAAGCCCGTATATTGCCCTATCTGTAGAGACTGCGATAACACGAGAAGTGCCCAAACTGATTTCACAAAGATTAGTTTAAAGACTATTGGTATCCTAGCTGGTATGACTAAGATGCCGTGAGAGAAGATTAGATAGTTGGCTGTGAATGAAATCTGTTTTGACTGGGCTACAAAAATGGCACGTCGAATGGTGCTTTAGCTGGTTTTTCTGGTATACAGCCACCGATACACGAATATGGCAATGACATAGACATAGTCATTGTGACTGGGATAAAGCAAGAGAAGCTCAAATAGTGACATACCCAGCACTAATAGCACACAGCAAGAAAAGCTCTAATGGTGATCTCAGCTGTTATGGCTGAGATTCCGAGCTAAACCGTCTATAATGTCTATCCGTAAAACTGGAAGCCAGATCCAAGAGAAATTCGAATAGATCCTTAGATGGTATTATTGGTGTAAAGCTGAGGAAAGTCTTATGGAAAAGGTAGTAGTGAATTATCAGCTAATAGCTGGTATGTTTAGTTAACACCAGAAAATTTGGAATGTTATCCTAGTCGGTATGACTAGACTCCGCGAGTTAAGCTGGAATATTCCTCACCCGGTATGGATAGGGCACGGCGAGGGAAGCTCTATTAGTGCCCTAGCCGGCTAGATTAGGATACAGCTGTTGATAGGCTCGAATAGCGCTGTAGCTGATATGACTAGGAACAGCTAGTAATTTGCCTAAGCCGGCATGTCAAGGATACGGCAAGAATTGTTTGAATATTCCTCACCCGGTATGGATAGGGCACGGCGAGGGAAGCTCTATTAGTGCCCTAGCCGGCTAGATTAGGATACAGCTGTTGATAGGCTCGAATAGCGCTGTAGCTGATATGACTAGGAACAGCTAGTAATTTGCCTAAGCCGGCATGTCAAGGATACGGCAAGAATTGTTTGAATATTCCTCACCCGGTATGGATAGGGCACGGCGAGGGAAGCTCTATTAGTGCCCTAGCCGGCTAGATTAGGATACAGCTGTTGATAGGCTCGAATAGCGCTGTAGCTGATATGACTAGGAACAGCTAGTAATTTGCCTAAGCCGGCATGTCTAGGATACAGCAAGAATTGTTTGAATATTCCTCATCCGGTATGAATAGGGTACAGCGAGGGAAGCCCTATTATTGGTGGCTTAATAAGCCGGTAAGATTGGTTTACAGCTATTGATAAACTCGAATAATGCTGTAGCTGGTATGACTAGGAACAGCTAGTAATTTGCCTAAACCGGCATGTCTAGGATACAGCAAGAATTGTTTGAATATTCCTCATCCGGTATGAATAGGGTACAGCGAGGGAAGCCCTATTATTGGTGGCTTAATAAGCCGGTAAGATTGGTTTACAGCTATTGATAAACTCGAATAATGTTGTAGCTGGTATGACTAGGAACAGCTAGTAATTTGCCTAAACCGGCATGTCTAGGATACAGCAAGAATTGTTTGAATATTCCTCATCCGGTATGAATAGGGTACAGCGAGGGAAGCCCTATTATTGGTGGCTTAATAAGCCGGTAAGATTGGTTTACAGCTATTGATAAACTCGAATAATGCTGTAGCTGGTATGACTAGGAACAGCTAGAAATGTGCCTAAGCCGTTTCTTACGAAACATAACAAAATTCCAACATTCTGACAAAGCCTATGTATTTAGAATCATGCTTAACGTTCGAAACTTCGTCCATCGCTCCAACAAAGTTTACAAAACAATGGCTTTATAACCAACTGTCAACTAACTACAGACTTGGGCTGAAACAAAGTCAAACTGGCAACTCACTTTAGAAGAAACTTACGTATAACAAACAAAACTTTACAGTAGGCCTGTTATAACAATAAGTATAAAATTACAACTGATCTTTGTGGAATATTTATACAATACCGTAATTGTAGACCTATATATATGTACATAAAAAACAAATAAAAACATACACAAAACTCCCAAACTAATCATTTATTGACTCATACGCGTTTCATTTACAAAGTCATCACCATCAGTGAGTGTTAGGCCTACTACTACAAACTCTAACTTACTGATGATGACGACTTTGTCATTGAAACGCGTATGAGTCAATTCATTTGTGAGTTTTGTGTAAGTTTTTATTTGTTTTAACAAAACCTCAGAAGCTAAGCTCAAAGAATAGTTGTATTTATATATGTATGTTACGGATTATAATTTCTAAATATTTGATATGAATGTTTTTACAGAAATTCAGTTTTTATCTATTACGTCATCATAATATGTCTTCGTAAAGGTTACTTCACATGTAACGAAGACGATACCAAACCAATTAATTACTTCTACATTATAAGAAATATATCTACTGACAAAAATTAACTGTAAATCTTACTTTTCCTAAAATATTTACACAACCACGCCCACTAAGTAAGTTAAACTTCCAGTTGTGGGCGTGGCCTAGTAATTTATTGGTTTGTTGTAAAATATATGTAAAAATATGTTGAGTATTTTTGTATGATAGATTAGGCTACGCCCTCTTCTGCAGCTGTGAGTGAAGCCCTAACAATTTCCTTTAGTGGTAATTTGTTAGTGTGGCTAATATATTACTGAACATAAATCAGTTGACAACTAAATTAAAAGAATAAACTAACTGTGTATGAATGGTTTGTATTTTTAATATGCATTCTCATTAGTATTTGCACTATGAGGTTAACGTTAAGAAAGCTAAATAGAAAATTCTTATTTAATATCATTTATTGAACCATTGTCTTACTCTATTGAAAAAATTCTTTTTGTATCGTTTCTTTGAAATCAAAATAAATACGGTGAACGAAAAGAATTGGTTCGATTAAAATATGCTTGACAGATCGTTTTATTTTAAATAAAGAAAGTCTCAACCACAAATAAAACTTTTTTATTTAAACCCTTTTGTGCATTTTAATTTAAAAACAAACATATTTAGAGAAAATTATTACAAAAATAACTCAATCATATGAATTGAAATTTACTTTATAAATCCCTCATTTATCTAACAATTGTATTTTGTCTTTTGGGTTAGACGTACCTAATAAAATCTTAGGCTATTTAGACTCATATCCTTCATTACAGCTTAAGTTTTTAAAAACTTGTTCTAATCCTTCTGTTAAATATTTAATAAATGGTAGACTAATAAATTAAGTTTAATAATTTATTTTTTTGGACTAAAAGGGTAGTATTTTTTCTGGATTAATTCAAATTTAGTTTTCTCAATATTGTTGATGATATTAGGATCGTAACCATTAAATTTAGTATTTCATTAATTCGAGTAAGTTCAATTTCAAATCTTTTTTTCTTCAAATGTAATCTAATTAATTTGATAACAATACAGTTATTGTTTAAATAATGACCTTGAAATTTGATTGCTTTACGATTAGAATGTAGGCCTACATAAGAGTTTAAATAAAAGGTTTTGTGGCTAAGAGTATTTCTGGTTAAGAGGTTTTAGTTATTTAAAATAAAAACCACGTCATTGTTGCTCCAAGTTATTATTGATAATTTGTATTTAAAATAAAGGAACTGTAAATGTTGTCAGACAGAAACGTTTAAAAGTTGACACGTTATAGTTAGAGGAAACTAAGCTTTATGATTCTGAAAATAAAATGGCGATACTCTAGACTCTTTGACAGGGATTTAATACCCAAAACATCAAAGTTTCAGAGACAAATGTATTCCTCCCTAGAAACCAAGCACCTTGTATTAGCATTTTACGACATGAGCTAGCTCGCAATTTACATTCAAACGTTTACGTGCACGAGTTCTACTTTGTGATTGTTGAAAATAAAATGTTATTGGAGTGTATAAAACCCAATATAAGTGGCTAACAAGTTTATTTTCTATTTATATATCGTAACGTATATACTGTTGAGACGTACGAGATGTCGCAGTGCAAGAATTGGCTTTACGGCATGGCATTTAGTAACGAGTTAGTGTTGGTGTAAAAGCCTCTGAGAATGGTTAGCACGACACCGAAACTACGCAATGTTTTCATGAGTAAATGATAAATGTTTTTTTTAATTTGAGTAAATTACACTGAAGAATGAGTATTACAATTCATATACATCACGTTTTTTATTCTGAATTCAACAAGTATTTTTATAGTTGTTATAATATACAAGTCAATCTTTACAAAATAATGAATATTTATGGATTGTAAAATAACTAATCTGTAATTATGTCTAGGGAAAATGATTTTATAATTTTTCATTCATCTTAAGAACATGTTTAATTTTTTTTAATTTATTATTATTTTCTTTCTAGTCTTTGATTTGGTGTAGTTATTAGGAGCTAAAGCAATCTGCTCTAATATAAAAGCTTTTCAAAGAAAACTATTTTTATTATATTATACAGTGCATGAGGTTTAACCGTGTCTCTGACCTTGAGATCGCTATGGTGGACTGGGCTGCTGTGCGCGGTCAAAACCCAACACTTCAGACAACATCAGTGCCGTCTTTAAAGTGTAAACCGCTCTAATTAACTAAATGATAATACTGTAATAGTTTAATGTAGACATGATCTTCAAATGTGTTGCTCAGCTTCTGCAAAGAAAGAGACGCGATTACTAAAAAGACGATATATGCATGGTGTAATGTTTTCAGTTAGGCTAGTAGTCAAATGCTAAAGCATAACTAGGGGCATCGTTAAACCTCACGCACTGAGGTCTCCTGAATGGCACTGCCGCAAGTAATACGTATAGTGCGGACCACGTAACCTTGCAATTCCATAACTGTGCGGCCTCGCGTGTACTACCACTTCTGAAAACATGTACATATTGAGAATGTTCGATACAACAGCTTCTGCATCCGATTTGTCTACACATATTTCAAGAATGTCTGTTATTTCATACCGAAGCTAATTTAATATCGACCGTCTTATGCAAGTTAGTGTTATGACAATTCTTATCATATTTTTAAGAAAGTATTTATGCTGTCCCTCTACCTCTCGTCACGACTACTGCGATATCTCAAGGCCAACTGCACGGTTACGTGGTTCGCACTATACTTCATAAAGGGGTGCGTAAAGAATAGACCATAGGACCAACTCAAGATTAGTTATCGTTACAATCCACATTAATTATGTATTTCATGTGCCCCATGTTTTTTTTTTTTTTTTAGTTTGAACTCTAATTCACAGATTCGGCTCGGGTAGTAAATTATAAAATATTACCGCATTGTAATCCAGACCTGAGCTGTGTTTCAAATATCAAGTCTCTACCAATGCGGGAAGTTTGTTTAAATTTGATTGTAAAATTCCATTTGGACAGAGAAACAAGAGAATTAGTTAAAACTTTTATAAACATGCTAAATAAACTGTGTACAATTTCCGGTATCAGTTTATTCCTATTGTTAAATTTCACCATATTTTCTTTTTAAATTAGTTTATTTACTTATGTAAATTAATTAGTTTAGGTTTCCATATTTAACATAACCCAGCCTACTAACTCTACTTTCGGTTTGAGCGTTTTCTGCTTCACATAAAAATTAAAATCAATAATTTTTAAAATTTGTACATTTGCAAACTTTCGTTATTTTTTCTGTCTGTTTATCTCTACATATATAAGAATCGTTGCTCTGAGTGTCTGACTGAGAAGCAACGTAGAGACGAAACTATAAAAGGTAGAGACTTAAAACTTTCAGGGTGCATTCCGTTCGTAGCATAGACGCGCACTAAGAAAAGATTTTGCAAAATGTTGATTTTAAATGCTAAAAATTGCAATATTGTACATGATTGGTGCAATAATTTGTATACAATTTCAATATTTTCGGTTAAACAATACGCTGTTATAATTTTGTATTTCCATTCCAAACAATTATCAATTATTAGTTGTGTTAGATTTATTAAATTAACATGTAAAGTGACAATTTTAAACGAGTGCTGGTGGAGCCGCCCTTGGGCGCTAATCTAATAATAAACCTTCATCAATTATGGGTTATTAAATGTTTGATGTTGGAAGTTTAAGAAATAAAAAGACCGTTTTAGTAAAAACATTCCTTGTTCAATCTTCTTAAGATTTCCACTTTTTTAAAACGATTATAGAATAGAGAATTTATATTTATAATCAAATTTAATTTATATATTTTATTTTGATTTATTATAAATTTAAATTTATTTTAATATTATGAAAAAGATAATTAATATTTTAATAAGATAATTTAAATTATCTTTTCTAAAATAAATTCATCTATAATACTGTGAAGAATTTCTTTATGACCATTTGTAGTTTTATTTTTATTCCTTAAACCAGTTTTAAATTTTCATGGTTACAATTTTAATAAACATCATTAAAATTAACAGTAATTTGAAGATTTATGTATTAACAAAGATGGTTCAAAATCTTTCCAAATGTATTCTAAAGATGTGCACAGAAACATATTGTTTGGACGGTTTGTGTCGAGTGAGACTCCTGTGTTACAACTGCTGAGGCTGAATCAAATGGTTACAGTGACAACTACTCGTTCCGTGGAACTGTTCAGTGATTTACTGCGCGACTAACATGAGCGGATTACAATTACGTCACAACAGCCATTGTCCCTCTGCCAGGATGTCGTGTAATTCCTTTAATGTCAACAATGAATTACAGCTCACAGATCGGACTAACTGTGCCAACATAAATATTAAGGTATTTGAAAAGTATGACGTTTTAATACGAAACCTGAAGCACGCTTGAACAAATTCTGTTCACTAAAATATTAAAATTTTTGTCAAAAGTTTGTCATTCGCTTACAGAACTTTTATATGTATTGCATATTTTATAAATACGTATCTTGGAAGCCTTACTTATTTCCTTTGCATAACGTATGGCTATAAACATTTCGTGGAAGTATACTCATTTCCTTTGCATACGCTATAGACATATCTTGGAAATATACTCGTTTCTTTTGCATAACGTATGCATATAAATATTTCTTGGAAATGCGACTCATTTCCTTCGCATACGGTATTGATATAAACATTTCTTGGAAGCAAACTCATTTCCTTTGCATACCGTATGGCTGTAGACATATCTTGGAAATATACTCGTTTCTTTTGCATAACGTATGCATATAAATATTTCTTGGAAATGCGACTCATTTCCTTCGCATACGGTATTGATATAAACATTTCTTGGAAGCAAACTCATTTCCTTTGCATATCGTATGGCTATAGACATATCTTGGAAATATACTCGTTTCTTTTGCACAACGTATGCATATAAATATTTCTTGGAAATGCGACTCATTTCCTTCGCATACGGTATTGATATAAACATTTCTTGGAAGCAAACTCATTTCCTTTGCATGACGTATGGCTATAGACATATCTTGGAAATATACTCGTTTCTTTTGCATAACGTATGCATATAAATATTTCTTGGAAATGCGACTCATTTCCTTCGCGTACGGTATTGATATAAACATTTCTTGGAAGCAAAATCATTTCCTTTGCATGACGTATGGCTATAAACATATCTTGGAGGCTTGACTCATTTTTTGTAATTTTAAATTGATCAACCTTTGTGACTTTGAAGGTAGGAACAGATTGTGTATATAGTTACGGCCTTTATAGAGGCTATATGAGGATCATCTTCTTAAGTGTACAAACTAACAAGCTTACACCCTATCGGTTTAATAAACAGAGTGGTCTAAAAGTTGCACAAACAAAGCGTTGGATTGGAAACATTATCAGAAACATTGTAAACACATTTTTAATGTAATTTATTTTTTAATAAATTACATTCACTTTAAATCTATTTCCAACAGAGTTCTACTTCACGCAGTAGACTTGTATTGCCCTTCAAGCTTGGTTTACGTAAGCAATAGCTACGTAGCTAGCACGCCTTATCTACTGGGCAGAGTGTAACCGATAAGGCTTAATTTTCGTAAACAATTTTTTTCAAAGCAGATTATGTTAGATAGTTTGATAAATAATTTTTTCAGTCCACTTTGAAGAAATGTGCAGTTATATCGCTCAGATAAAAATGTTCAATTCGATAGTTCACGGCTCTTTTCATGTTAATTCGTCATTAATTTAAAATCGATTTCCCTGCCCCTTTGGGGTCTCTCACGCCACTCAGTGCTTTTACTTCTCACAACTCGAATATTTTAAAGCAAAACCATTCGTAATCTGAAGTGTTCACTGTTTGAATGTTATATTGTTCCTCAGTATCTCGAAGTTCTACGTGATTAACTCTTAAACTGGAAGCTGACTCGATACGTCAGCTACAACGGATCCTCTTGTCAGTCTAGTGGAAGATTCGCGAACCATTAGGATTGATTCATTTCTGTTTATTACGACTGTAGAACTTTAAATTGTTTTAAAAATAATTACAACACATTACACAATACGTTTTAAACGACTGTCACTACAGTGTATAATCGTTGCTCAGTACAAACTTATTGATTTCAAAAATAACTGAAAAGACAAGACAAACAAATTTTAAATCCTAAAGTATGTTATATATATTTTATTACGTACATATTACCTCTTGATTGGTTTTTAACAAAATTCCAACTATAACCCGTCAAGAGGCAGTACAAAAACAAGCATCACAAGAATCCTCATTTAATCTAATATACAGCAGATCAAACGTGACCTGAGCCCTGGAGTAGGTATCCAACAGTCCGTTTTTTATTGGATGGTGGTTGGGATTAAGGATCTACTATAAATGAGTCATGTAATCCTCTACAGCATGTTGAACTGATTTTTGACCGAATACAAAGAAACAAGCTTTGCTTTGTACCTTGAAAAAGACTTTTTTTTAACAGACTCTGTTGTTAATTACTAAGGAAACTGAGAGCAAATAAATTTATCGAATGCAAGTTCTGTTTTAAATGCTAATTAATGAAAAGAGTTTTGTTTTGATTTATTTGATTTACTGTCTCAATTTTGTCTCGTAGCCCAATTATAAGAAATTGTGTATCATATTGTTATTCTTATTCTAGTTCAATAGAAGGTTTTGCAGAACTTATTTTCACTAAGGTCGTGCACAAAGAAAATTTATTTAAAAATTTATTTTAACCAGAACTGTTTGATAGACACCCTTATCTAATAATTATCTATTTTAAAATTCCTTCTATTAGTACACACTCTTCTTATATATATATATATATATATATATATATATATATATATATATATATATATATATATCTTGTACAAATTTTCAATCGTTAATAAAATACGGTTTTATTCATTCAATCAAGTTCAAGTAAATTTTTTTAAATCTATAGTGGAGGCAAATTTAAGTTAATGCAGTTTTTTCAAAAATTTATTCGATAATTAAATTATAAAAACTTGGATGCCTAGCCGGATTTGAACTGAGAATCTTCATGTTCGTAGTTTAGCACGGTGACAACTTTCCAATGCCTATAAAAATACTTCTCAAAGTATTTCCAAGTCTTTCAGGGGCGATAATATACTAAGGGGAGTTGTTCCCTTCAAACCCTCATAAGCTTCTGTTCTGCTTTTGTTTTGTAACAACGGAATTTAAATTGTTTTGCAGATATTAATTTTTTTTTAGAGAACTTTATTTTAAAACAATTCGGAATTAATTACATTAAAATTTAATTTTAAAGTTCAACATTGTTTTGTTGAACTACTATGGCCGGGCCTAAGGGCGCACATACTTAGGGGAGGGCTGGGCCTAAGGGTGCACATACTTAGGGGAGGGCCGGGCCTAAAGGCGCACATACTTAGGGGAGGGCCGGGCCTAAGGGTGCACATACTTAGGGGAGGGCCGGGCCTAAGGGCGCACATACTTAGGGGAGGGCCGGGCCTAAGGGCGCACATACTTAGGGGAGGGCCGGGCCTAAAGGCGCACGTACTTAGGGGAGGGCCGGGCCTAAGGGCGCACACACTTAGGGGAGGGCCGGGCCTAAAGGCGCACGTACTTAGGGGAGGGCCGGGCCTAAGGGCGCACATACTTAGGGGAGGGCCGGGCCTAAGGGCGCACATACTTAGGGGAGGGCCGGGCCTAAAGGCGCACGTACTTAGGGGAGGGCCGGGCCTAAAGGCGCACGTACTTAGGGGAGGGCCGGGCCTAAGGGCGCACATACTTAGGGGAGGGCCGGGCCTAAGGGCGCACATACTTAGGGGAGGGCCGGGCCTAAGGGCGCACGTACTTATCGGAGGGCCGGGCCTAAAGGCGCACGTACTTAGGGGAGGGCCGGGCCTAAGGGCGCACATACTTAGGGGAGGGCCGGGCCTAAGGGCGCACATACTTAGGGGAGGGCCGGGCCTAAGAGCGCAAATACTTAGGGGAGGGCCGGGCCTAAGGGCGCACACACTTAGGGGAGGGCCGAACCTAAGGGCGCACATACTTAGGGGAGGGCCGGGCCTAAGAGCGCAAATACTTAGGGGAGGGCCGGGCCTAAGGGCGCACACACTTAGGGGAGGGCCGAACCTAAGGGCGCACACACTTAGGGGAGGGCCGAACCTAAGGGCGCACATACTTAGGGGAGGGCCGGGCCTAAGGGCGCACATACTTAGGGGAGGGCCGGGCCTAAGGGCGCACATACTTAGGGGAGGGCCGGGCCTAAGGGCGCACATACTTAGGGGAGGGCCGGGCCTAAGAGCGCAAATACTTAGGGGAGGGCCGGGCCTAAAGGCGCACTTACTTAGAGGAGCAAGGCAAACTATAAATATAATTTGACGAGAAACATGTTTATAAGGTGTAACTTTTTTTGTATAACTGCGATGCAAACATTCAATAAAAGTAAACGGAAAATAGTTATTAGTTTCGATGGATGCCGCGGCAGAGCAGCACTCAGCAGCGAATCATTTATAAACAGCTGATTGCCACAAACCTGAATTTTCTGGTCCATTTTAAAAATTAAAATCAACTTAAGAAGAGTCGTATAGCGAGAGTCGAACCGAAAGGTGATGTCAAGGTAGCAGGCAAAGGAAGCGTGTTTAGTCGGTGACTGTGGGGACGCTTCCGTACGTCCTGACGCTTCCCAAGGAATCCAGCGAACACCAGAGTAGACCACCGCAACAGGAAAATATTTTAAAGTTATATATATATATATATATATATATATATATATATATATATATATATATATATATAACTTTCACTATATGTACTTAAACAAGAATTTTACTTCGTATTTAGTTAACTTTCAAAGATTGGTCGTATCTCCATCATCGGACATCACTGACCGGGGGGTTGTAGAGTTGCAGGCAGTCTACTACAACCCCCGGTCAGTGATGCCCGATGATGGAGATATGACCAATCTTTGAAAGTTAACTCGCAAAAATACCAAGTAAGATTCTTGTTTAAGTACATATAATGAAAGTGATAAGTGAATACAAGAAAACAGTGTTGCATAGCTACACACACACACACACACACACACACACATATATATATATATATATATATATATATATATATATATATATATATATATAGTAAGTATGCACATCGTCCACGACCCGAGGATGGTTATTTGTCAAAATTCTTTTTAAAGGAGACATTTCTAAATTATAATTTGGGGAACAATAATCTCTCTATTTATTCCCCCTACGGCGGCGGCGGTTTGTTTCAAAGAAACTTTTCAAATGAAAAGGTAAACAAAAAATCGGTTTATTTTCCGTTTTTATAGTTTATTACTGTATTTACTTATTGTTCATTATAGTTTCGTAATTTATCAATAGACGTAGAACATCAGAATTTGATGACTCAGATCTATCCAAGTCCGTTGCTGGTCCAGTTGTACACTTGACTGAGTAAGGTTAACTGTTTGGGCTTCTTGCCTCTTACATAACCCAGCGCCATTTTCTAAATCGGCTATATTTTATGTAATTATTTCAAATATATTTTTTTATTTCAATCACATAAACTATTTTCCGTAGCGTTCTTAATCTCAAAAAACGCGACCGTTTTATGAAGAAATTTATTATCTCTGCATGTATTGATCAGGATGAAATAAAATTTTCCCTTGATCTGTCCTGCGCATGCGCATTGCTATGGAAACGCTAGTTTCTTAAATATTCTCTAACAATAGTCTGCGTATATTGAAATGAAGATAATGACAAAAATCAAAGTGAAGCGAGAGAGAAATGAAAGAAAAAGTACAAAATTGACGCAAAAAGACAATACATATACAGTCTGGTGTTAATGGCGGTTACATTTACATGACCAAAGAACTTTCGTGCTCATTTTTAAGTTGATACAGTTGTATAATTCGATTTGTGATTCTTATTCAGATATTCTATACTCAACACTAAAAATATGTAAACTATTGATCCTAACGTAATCGCTCGCACTTTGAAAACAAGTTGTTATATATGTTTCAAGCCACTAAAACTTCCATCGAACTTAATCTTTTAGCTTATTACTTTATGAAACAATAATCCGCCAGTGAAATATACTTTCTTGTAAAATCGTATCGCCAATAAGTTTTGACAACTGAATAATGTTATTTAAGCCTTTGGAAACACAAAGCCACAAGCCGTACAACAAAGTCAGAAAGTAATTTTACGTAAAGTTGCATTCAGGTGCTCAGCTCTTGTTAAAGCAGCTAATAAAGTTTTAAAAGTTTAAGTGGAAATAAGTAAGGATTATTGCGAGACGAAGAATAGGTTTTGCAATTCCACAACTTATTGTGCATATATGTTTTCTCTTACACGCTACAATCTCTCGAATATTAGTTTGTAAAATACAGGGAATATTTTAATATTCTCCACAAAAATGTTTTTGATTACGCCCCTGATTTCTGATTACTATGCTGCTTCAAATTTTCTTTATTTCAGAATAACTCAGAGTTTTTTAAACCGTAACACTATTTTCGACGCCCACAATAATTTTCTTACAACAAAATAAGTGTTGTCATTATTTTGTCGATTTTTGAATTGATAACTTCTTTACGCGCGGGAAACAAATCATTGCTTTCGCGTCACGCTATTTCTAAAACGCATACCTTAAGCATATTATGTTCTCGTCAAGTTATAAAACATATGATTTCATATAACAGCTGATTTTGTGTTATAGGTTATGTTGTAGAACAGGCGTTTTACTCGTAGGTTATTATTAAATAGTTTTGAGCAGTTAATAAATATATTAAAAAAATTAAATTTTTATAAATCTCAATAGAAATATTTCAATATAACGATAATAATTAATTATGTATTTTTAATCCAATTTTTGAATGGAAAACATTTTTAGGCGCGTCTTATAGTTTTAAACAAACTATATTTAACTGAATTTGTTTTAAAAATTTGTATCCAGTAAACATCTAATAAATGTTTATGTTACCCACATTGATTATGATTATCTACAACAGATATTCTTTATTAAATGTATTTCTCAAATAAAGATGTACAAATTGATTAAATATGTATAAAATCATATTTTTGAGATTTTCGTTTAAAACTTTTGCAAAACTATTTGCTCTATTTTTTGAAGTGACTGCATCTTATCGCTCGGCATGACTGTATACTTTTGCACGGGATTGATTCGATCGCACCCTTCACGAGACGCTTGGTATATATAGATATACATTTACTTGTATTACTCTCGACAGTTTCCACTGATACGTTGCGGCATGATTTAATTTTTAATTTATCATATGCATATATATATAAATGAATTTTGTTATATATGCATAAATGTATATTGCGTATATGTACATATATTTATTTATTTTTATATAAAAATGCATATTATACGGTTATGAAATATTTAAATCCAGCATATACGTATATAATATGTATCGACTTGATCACGTAGCTTTCAAATTTTAAAAAAATTGATGATATTTCATAATTACACAAAATTATATAAAAATGTGTACATAAACAATATATAGGCGATAACGTATATGTATATTATTTATGTGTGTGTGTGTGTGTATATATATATATATATATATATATATATTCTTGATATTTTACGTTATCCATTGTTTTTCTGTTGCACTGACTTTATGAAGTTAATATATTACTATTGTAAGTAATTTTATCCACCATTAAGTGCAATGATTTTACCTTGAGTGATCACGGTAAAATAATAATAATATTTAAATATTAGGCGGGCATACAATTTTAATAACGCGCATATAGTCATAACGCTCGATAAGAAATAGGCACTTCTCTTGCCACTTACTAAGTGCCACGTTTTTTTTATGACTTCGGTCGGGACTCCCTCGAGTGCCACTACGAATTCTTTTTGTAATTTCTTGTTTTATGTTTTAGTGTTCTGTGTATATAAACCAGATCATAGTTTGATATAGTAATTGTAAAGTTTCTCTCTAACTTGTTATTATCTCTATAATTTATTCATATATTATTATTCTTGAAAAGATTTCCAATTATAAATACCACAACTTTGGACCCTTTCTCTGGATAATTTAACCTTTCAACCCCTCTATTTTCCATTTAACAGCAGAACCACCTGAAGCACAATTCAGCTGCTTCTGTTGTATAAAAATGAAATTAGTTCAACGCAAAACAAGACAAAGGGCTTTTCTACCCAGTGGAAGTCAGGATTTTAATTCACGTCCTTTTCCCCGCAAAACTTTTACCAGCCCCGAAGGCTGTAACTCCTCCTGAGAATACGGTTTCCATAATTAGCTACTTTTTAATACTTTCGCAGTTATCCCTGAAAAAGTTTTAATTAGATCTTTACGGAAGTGTATTAAGTAACCAAGCGACTTTAGCGGAATATCAATGGACTTGTATTTATTAAGGATGCATTTAGGAAGCTGTCTAAGCTAAATAAACACTTTGTGTTGGACAGAGACTCACGAGGCAGGGAAAACTTTCCGGCGCCTATTTTGCTTGTAAATGTAAAAAAACTTGGGCGGGAAAGGCTTCGTTAACGAGGTAAACTTTCTAAAACTTCGCTGTGTTTTCAGCTTTAAAATAAAGCTACACTGAAATTCTTGTCTTATTTAAAAATAAAGTTTCATATGCAGATCTGAAAAAAGCTGCAGTAGTTTTCGATAAAACTAATAAAAATTCCAAATGTTATTTTAAACTTGATTGGGGGGGGGGTTCGTTAAGTGAACAATAAATCATATCCTTTTTTTTAATAGTGCAAGTAATAGGTCAATCCTGAATATTTGAACAAATGAGGTCTATAAAAAAATTAATATAAACACAAAATTA
Source organism: Prosapia bicincta (assembly GCA_036971475.1). Taxonomy (NCBI): domain Eukaryota; kingdom Metazoa; phylum Arthropoda; class Insecta; order Hemiptera; family Cercopidae; genus Prosapia; species Prosapia bicincta. The sequence goes on along the minus strand of JBAIZL010000003.1, from coordinate 6,319,767 downwards.
TCTACTTTTCAAAGGAATAAAAGGAATTTAGTTTTTTGTTCGAAAATTTAATGTAATCTGACTACTGTGCCAGGTTACCGTGTAAACTCTTCTCTTCACACATGTTGAGAATAGGTCTTTTTCAAGAATATTTACAGAAGCACCCAGTGACACTTACGCTCATGATGAAATGTGCGACAGTTGTGCTCAACTTACCCCAAATATACCCGTCTTTGGAAGACCCACGCTATTTCCTATACAACGTACGATTATAGCCTCTATGATTCCCATCACACTTTACAGGCTAAGTGTTAGAAAACCTGTTTATCCATTATCTGTAAAACCAGTTCTCTATCATTTAGGCGTGATTAAAATCAGCTGAAAGCGTCGTCATTTTTATATTTTTTTCACTTTTTTACAACCATAGTATATTATGTCAATTTCTTTTTTTTGTAATTTAATGGTATTAATTTTTGTAACAGTCTTAAGTTTGAAGCTAGTTTAATTTTTGTAAGTAGATCAGAGTGCAAAGGCACGTCCTCAGGTCACCAGTTTCTTCCTACTTCTTGATCGTTTTATTAATTATCTCGCCCAATTTCATATATGTGAATTTTCTCCCTTTAATTCCAAGGCTTAACTGTATCTTCATGTATGCACAAGCTGTATTTTCAGCTTCAGTTTTGAAACAACAAGTCTACGAAGGATGTTCAGTTTGTTGCTCTATCCTTCAACAGCATTAATGTGGCGCAAATGTTGCTGGTAGCAAATCTCGCTGGGCGCAACTGACGCGACACCTTTTTTGAGGCAAGGAACCCTGTACACTCAATTCCATAATTGTACTGTACACTATAGGTACGATACGAGAGGACCAATAACACTGACTACATATCCCATATTCATAACTAGTCAGTGGTTCACAACCTATATTTTATACACTTTATAGTGTAAAATGGGAACCTTTCTCTTACACATTTTCTGAGGATGAATGAAGAAGTGTTTGAAAAACTGTTAAACAAGGACTAAAAGATGCATAACCCTCGTATTTCGTCAACTCCTTGAAGCTGCGATCTCGTGTATCAAAATAATGACGTGTCCACATTATATTTCTAAACTTTCAGAAAACGTTGTAATGCTCCACAAAAAGGGGAGCATATATACACTTTTTGGGCAATATTCTTTCTAACACTTTCATTTTACTGCACAAAACGACACATCAAAGTTTCGGGTAATATGTTTACCAGTGTGAGGGATGCTTAAAGCAGGTGCCGCAGATTGCTGGCTACATTATCTTTCTTGAATACTGTATGGTACAACTAAGGCAGCTCTATCTACCAAGCCTTTCCTAAACCATATTACAATAACGGTATAAAAAGGAGTCGTTGTTATGTTTAAATTATTTAAAATAATTATTTATACAAAATTCAAAATGAGAAAAACTTTGGTTTCAACTAAATTTTGTTTTTTGTAAACTTTTGTTTTGTTTTCTTAGTCTTTTAATTTATTATTTTTTCTTTTATCGCTCCTACCATATTAAAAAAATGTTTTATGTACTATCTACCTGTAGTAGTAGACGAATTAAAACTTTATTTCTAATTTTGTTTATATTTAAAACCTTTCAATACTTTTTTTGTGAATTATTTGTGCACTTTATTGTAACTGCTCCCTTGCCCCACTTTGAGACATGTGATAGTACGCGAACAAATACATCCGCGCGCCCATTTCTTGTAATATCCCTCTTGTTCAGCGACACTTTGGGGATTTCGGGTTCTTGGCAAAGTTTACGTAACTACGGAACTTGTCTTCAAAGAACAATTTATTAAGACAGACAACCTCAAGGGTGGATTTGAAACTAATAGCCTTTAACTTCCTCCCTAAAGGGGTGTGTTTGGAGCACTACAGTAACTAAAACCGACATTCATCTGTTTGGAAATAAGTTTGTAAGACAGACATATTTATCTTCCATTTCATTTTAATCCGTTTTCTGTTATATCTGTGATAAATTTCTACGAGGAGCATGGTCAATTGAAATCTATGGTAAAATATTTTATATAAGAGATATAAACTTGTAGCCTATGAAAATCAGAATTTTTTATTAAATTAAATTTCAGCATTCAATGTGATATTTCATTGTGATTTGATAGGTACAGAAGTTGACTACTAAGTAAGCATTTATTCAAAACGGGATAATACCCGTGTTACAGTACTATTAGTTTAGGGCTGCGTTTACTCAAATAACCTAAACCAGTAACGAAATTCGAAAAATAAATAACTCGAAATTGTTAACTAGAACCTCTGTGTAAACTAATTCAAAAAAACCTGATTAATCTTAAACAAATTTTGCTTTTGAATCTTTAAAATTACATTTTAATAAACTTAATGCAAAAATCCATTATTTACAAAATCATTACACACAAAGTGTTAAGCAAGTAATATACAATTTTTGTTTAAAGTAAATTCCTACTTTAATCATTAGTGACAAATTTTATTTTAGTTTCTTTTTATTTTATAATTACATTTAATATAAATATGTAAAAATAACAATAATAAGTAGTAAAATAGGAAGCGAATTTTGCAATTTTGCATACTCCTTTCTATGTATGGTGTTGGTCTATTATTTTTGTTTCTGGACTACTATTTATATGCTTTCTTTTTTCGTCGCTTACATTGTGTTGAAGTTTTCTTTCGCATTGTCCGTTTGTAAAGCAAAGTTCGATACAGTTAATCCAGTTTGTTTGTTTATTTTATTCTTTTCATTTATTTTTAATCCTAGAGCATTATTTATGATATTGTGTGGTAACCATGGCAACAATTTAAGATTATACAATGGAGGTTTCGACGACAACCAGATGGGGGCAACATATTCATATAAGTCTTTGAGAAGTACATTTCTAGCTATAGGAAAGTTGGCTCAGTGTCAAAGCGCTAGACTTCGTACTGAAGATACTCAGTTCGAATCCGACCAAGTACCCCAAAAATTTGTATAATTTAAATATTGGATAAATATTTTTTTAAACTGTATTAAGATCAATTTTCGTCCACTATAGGTTTTAAAAAATGTATTTGAACGTGATTAGATGAATAAAAACTTATGTTATTAACGATTGTAAATTTGTAGAAGATATATATCAGGAGAGTGTGAGCAAATAAAAGGAATTTTAAAAAAAAGGTAAATTATTCAGTGAGAGTAAAGCGAATTCGTTGTTTCAGTGTTTCTGGTAAACAAGAGAAAACATAGTTTAATTGCTGGGAAAATTAAGAACAGTGTGTTTTTTAGAATGACATATTCGTGATTTCTAATGCTGGATTAAATTATGCTAATGCGTGTAAATGCTTAGAAATGTTTACATAATTATGTATTATAATGAAGTCGTTTTACTTTGTTTTGTTTTGTTACCGAATGCCTAGTTATCCACGGTTTTATTTCTTAATTAGTAATAAAACTATCCATGCCAAGGAATACATGACCTTGTTTAGAACTGTAGACATTTAACATGTTACTTTTTAAACTTTATACACGTACAGTACTGAAACGGCATCATAGCAACTTAAGGTACAGGTGGCAAATTTAGGACAAATTTGATAAAATCATTTTGGAATAGAATTTGGGAAAAATATTTAAATAAGTGTCGATAGTAAATATTACAATTAAAAAATTAAAAATAAGAAGTAAAGCTGTTTGCACTCGCGAGTTAGTGTGAAACAAAGTCATGAAATGTCTGGAAAAAATATAAAACAGTGGCATAATTCTCTAAATAAAATAGAGTTAAAACAATTTTAAAATTGTAAATTGAACGTTACAGTGAATGTAGTGTATGGCCTGCGTGTCAAGAAGGGGTTTGTACGTACAGACTGGCAAAGTATTGTTCCAGATACTACGTGAATAACAGAGAGTGCGGGGGTGGGGTGTGTTAATAAAACTGCTTCCATGGAAGCGGAGCCTTTTTTCTGCTAAGACTTTGTATACGCGGATCGCCGATTTTCTTTTTAGCTTTTTCGACCAGATCCCTATAGCAGGCTAGATATAATATCTAGTCTTTGCCATGGGAGACTCTAAACGAATTCGTAGAAGATAGCCAAAGACCGAACTGCCGTGTTGTTATTAAAAAAATTTCCAGTTAGGAGTTGTTATCTAAATTCTAAATAATAATATTTGTTTTCACAAAACGTTTAATTAAAGGTCACAGATATCAACACCTCCCAAAAATATTGTAACCCCCCCCCCCCCTTGAGTACAGATTAGCCAAGGCTATACTCATGCTAATGAGGTTTCGTTAGGGAATTATCCCTGAAGTTTTAAAGAGGAATTACAGGTTCTGATAATAGAAATGGAGTCCGTTTTCAACATTCGCTGTGCACGGCCTACAGGTAAATAATAGGTGGTTGTGGAGAATGAGTCAAAGAAGAATTTAGAACTGGAGAATAAGGTACAAAAAACGTAGTAAATAATTATTGGGAAATATTTACCTGTTAATGGCTTTACTTATGTTGAAAAGTTAAATCTATAGGCAAAGTAAAATAAGTTGTAGGCTACGCGTTAGATAGCCCGTTGCAGTACGCACATACGCTATTTTCCTTACTTATGTGTCATGGTTCTTTTAGAGCCTACTTAATCAGGTAAAAGTATAAACAAGTGTCAACGTGCCTAGGTTTTCTAATACAAATTTGAAAATACATAACAAGTAAGTATTAACATTTGTTGATTCCATCTTTGCGTGAGCTACTAGTAATCACTTACACTTTTAAAAAATGTTTTAACTTGCCTATAGTAGCACTTACTTTGCTTGTTGAGGATGGCCGTTTCGGGAGATGTGTCCCTTTGTCAACTCAGACCGTAACTGATCTCAAGGTTTACGTAGGTTAGGGTGGGGGTGGGATATTTTGGTGGTGTGGGTGTATTTTGTGTGTATTAGGAGTTATGACGTCAAAAAGTGCGTGTGAGTTGTAATGTAATTGTGTATTGAGTATGTGTGTAGGGTGTAGTTTGAAGTGCCTATATATTTCGTATTGTTCGGTTGTGTAGCGTTGGTTATTTCTGTGTTGTTTATGAAGAATTTGTAGGTTAGATGTTATGTCTGTGTAGTCGTGTTTTGTGGAGTTGAGATGATCGGCGAAGTTTGATTGGTAGTTATTGTTTTTTAGTGCTTTTATATGTTCTTAGTAACGTGTGTAGAATGACTTCCCTGTCTGGCCTATGTAAAAACTGGGGCATGAACTGCAAGTTAGTTTGTAAACTCCAGTGGTGTTGTAAATGTCGTCGATTTTGCTGTTGGGTTTAAATTGTTTGTTGGTCGTGTTGTGTTGTGTGTGGAGTAAGCTATTTTGTAGTTGTATTTTCGTAATGTGTTGGTTAGACTGTGGGTTTTGAAATGGATTTTAACCCGTCTTGGAACGGGTTAGGTGCGATCCAAAACCCACAACCTAACCAACACATTACGAAAATACAACTACAAAATAGCTTACTCCACACACAACACTCTCAACAAACAATTTAAACCCAACAGCAAAATCAACGACATTTACAACACCACTGGAGTTTACAAACTAACTTGCAGTTCATGCCCCAGTTTTTACATAGGCCAGACAGGGAGGTCATTCTACACACGTTACCAAGAACATATAAAAGCACTAAAAAACAATAGCTACCAATCAAACCTCGCCGATCATCTCGACTCCACAAAACACGACTACATAGACATAACATCTAACCTACAAATTCTTCATAAACAACACAGAAATAACCAACGCTACACAACCGAACAATACGAAATATATAGGCACTTCAAACTACACCCTACACACATACTCAATACACAATTACATTACAACTCACACGCACTTTTTGACGTCATAACTCCTAATACACACAAAATACACCCACACCACCAAAATATCCCACCCCCACCCTAACCTACGTAAACCTTGAGATCAGTTACGGTCTGAGTTGACAAAGGGAAACATCTCCCGAAACGGCCGTCCTCAACAAGCAAAGTAAGTGCTACTATAGGCAAGTTAAAACATTTTTTAAAAGTGTAAGTGAAGTAAGTATTCTATTCAACTCACCCCTTCTGACCCAAATATTTAACAATTGGAAATATCTGTAGGTTACGTTTTGCCCTTGAAAAATGCATTAGATGGATGCGGAGAGACAGCTGATATGTATAAATGCACTCCGTATGTATGACCGCAGTTTCATATCCTTGCTTATATTTTCTTATATCTTTCAAAACTTTTCTTATATTTTTCATATCTTTTCCTCTGTTTTTTTATATCTTTCATATCTTTTCTTACGTTTTCTTATATCTTTCATTTCTTTTCTAATGTTATCTTATATCTTTCATAACTTTTCTTATACCTTTCATATCTTTTCTTATGTTTTCTTTTATCTTTCCTTATTTTTTTTCTTATATCATTCATAACTTTTCATATATCTTTCATATCTTTTCTTATGTTTTCTTATATCTTTCATATCTTTTCTTATGTTGTCTTATATCTTTCATATGATTTCTTATGTTTTCTTATATCTTTCATATCTTTTCATATGTTGAAATATTCAAATTCTTCTCATTTTTAAAAGATCTATTCATCAAATACTGCCATAAAGCCACATAGTTGTTGCAAGTTGTATAGAAATAACTGAAAAAATATTACATTTAAATGTTATAAGATATGAACTTAAATTTATATACGACATCGTAAATAATGTTAGCTTTTTCAACATAACAGCGATCCTGGAGAAGGCCTAGATTATCTGGTAATGTGCATAGCAATGATTAAGCAGTATCTAAGTTTTACTTTTAAAGAGACGAGTGAATTTAAAATAACCTAACATAACAAGGCAATAAAAACAATCTAAATCATGAAAAAGACTAAAATAAAATTTGGCACGCAAACTCTTCAAGAAGTCACAAGATGTAGTCTAAAGAGAGACAGATATATTGATCCATTAAAATATTTCGCATTCTCATAAGCAGCATTTTATTAGAAGAAAGACTCCCAAATCACAACACGAAATTTATCTACTGGTCATCGACAGTTAGAAAGTTCATGTCCAAACTCATTTAATGTAGATTTAGACACTTCCTCATATAATCCGCAACCAAAAATTATAGAATATTATATTCGTTCAAATTTCTTGTCATTAATCAAGAACTAATTGTTTTCTCTCGGAAACTTTACTACTGATAATTTCCCACATAGCAGGCTACAGATTCTTTGTATACCTACTCCATTATATATGTAGGCTATTACGCTATATAACTTTAAAATATCGGATTAAAGGGTTAGTTGCTTGTAGCCTACACGTCTCCTAGTGTAAAATTGCATTAAAATCGCTCATATTTATTTGCTGACAAAATAACGCAGAATTCATTAATATTTTAAAATTCTAATTATAAATAGAGTATTTTATTTTTAATACATTATCTTGTTATGTCTCTTATATTATTAACAACAATTAGCTGGTAGCAAAAAAATTACATTCATATTATTGCATAAAGTTTTCTAAAGTTTGTAAATTTACAATTTATAATTAGGTTTTGTTACTTTCTTGTACGCATTTTTCTATAGAGAACTCATTTTTAATTTATTTTTACGTTACATTAGTAATTAAAATAACTTACAGCCATAAAAACAAAAGATTAAAATAAAATTAGTTGCATTTCAAATATTTTCTAATGTATTTTTAAAAAAATGTATTTAGTAACAATTTTTACAATAATACTTCGTTTTGTCTCTAAAATGTTCCGATAGGTAGCAGGATATTGTGGACTATATTTCTTCAACTTAGTTGCAATTATTGCCGTTGAATGCAGCACTGTACAGAACAAAGGAAGATTAGAAGTTTTCATTGCTTTATTATCTACCACTTCAACCGTTTGCTATCTTATATTAATAAAAATAGATGTTATTTCCTGTAATTTCTTTTAATATTTTTCAGTTTGATCTAATTTATGTCCCTTTTCAACACGCTGTGAACGTCAAAATATATATTTCTTTATAATATATGTTTATTAAATAAGAAAACTAACCGGAATTAATATTTCAATTATTAGTTTATTTTTTATAACTTGTAAATTTATTCAAGTCTTTGTTATTGAAATTATCATCTTATTAATCGCATTTTATTATATTAAAAAAAAAACGCTATAATAGTATTGTGAGATACTAAAATTTGCGAATGTTTTTTCTTATAAACTTTGAACAATATTTTTCGGTATTTTTAAATGAATTTTATTTGAATATTATTATTTAAAAATTTTAGAAGATTCCTTTTATCGATTTACCATTTCTTAATTACAAAATATTTTAAACAACAAATTTATAACTGATTTAAATACAACTTGCAATACTAAAGGGCAATATATACAATTCATCATTTTTAACAATTCAATTGTTTTTAAAGTTGTACAAAATCGATATATTTAATTACACATTTTTTGTTTGTTTTGTTCATTCTACCTAGATATAAATGTATTGCGTAGGCCCTACCTCTCATTCCTTGGTGAAAATTAATTAAAACCTCTTCTCTGACCAAATGTCTTTACTAACACGGCAACTATTCCAATTAATATTTACTACACCTTTATATCTGTTTTTTAAAACTCCTTTTCCTTTTATTTATGCCTTTTTTATTGGAATGACAAACTTTAGTGTACTCATTTTATCATAATATCTTGAGAGATTATTTATTCCAAAATTTAAACTATGTTGTACAGTAACATCTACTTTTCTTTATTAATCCCTTTTTACTGTACAACTTAAAAAAAAAACCTTTTTTTATATTTTAATTACCACTTTTAACATATAAGAATTTACCGCTTTTGTATCCTAGAATTGTTTTCCCTTATTAGAGAATATTCCCTTTGCTAATTATACTTATACTACAAACCCTAAACACATTTCTATGTATTTTTTCACTCGTTGTAAATGCCTGATTTTAGAATTAATATTTTAACCTTTTTTCAGTTCTACTCGTAGAATTTTAATATATTACTTTTTTTATTAAGTTAAATTAAAAACCCTACTGAAACTTCAGTATTTCTTGCCATTTGCTCAGAAGGAACTATGTCAACCTATTCCAACTTTTATATAAACAAATATAACAAATGCAATAAGAACTTTAAAGTTTATTTTTATAGAAAGCCATCAATATTAACTTTCTGAAATAATTGGGAACACCAGAAAAGCATTTGTTTTCTTTGTTTATATTTACATAGCAGCTGTTTTTATTCACAGCATTAACATTTACAAATCAAAAGCATTTTTTGCAATTATTTTAAATACTTTAAAAACTTTTGAATAATCCTCTAAAACCTTAAATACTTTATTAAAATATGTAATTTTTTTCAAAAACGAGGTTTAAGAGGATTTGTAATTTTTGTTACTTTGCTTTTTGGTAATGATGTAATTGCTTTATGGAAAATTTAAATATATACAGCGAAACTCCAATTATACGAATCAATTTGAAGCGGGCCCCATTCGAATAAAGGCAAATTCGGATAGTCGGATTTTTCGTAAAAAAGGGGCGAAAAAATTAATTACTCTATCTATTTTGAAAATAGTAGAAAAACTATATTTTTTCAGAAGCTTCTAAGCTAAGGTCTTAACTTTTTCACAAAGAATCGGACCAGAAATTAGGTTTCTCATAAAACGTTGTTACAAAAGCCACTTGTAAACGTCAACCTGCAATTTTTTTTTTTTTTTGCTGTCTTTGTTATTTTCCTTGAAGAGCTATCATCTACATTTTCAAACACGGAGACGTAGGTTTGCTCTTTTCAAGTCAAATCTCTTATTGTCCAACATCGTACATCTCAGCCCATTGTCTACCCTTTACTCCTTTATCTGAATGATCTAAAAGTAGTTTATCCGCTAGCGTTAAGACAACTCTTTTTTTTTAGAAGTCATGCTGAACAACGAAACGCACTAAAAAAACAAACAATGGACTTACCGGATCAAAAACACACTGGCTGACTAATCAAAACGAATAGGGGTAGTCGGACCGGGCACCTGGACTTACGAAAGCCAACTTACAGGGCAGCACTGAGATGGCGACTCAGCATCCAAATAATGTTTGAGCTGTGCTTCAAAGAGAAAACTCTAATAGCACATGTAGACATAATTAATATTTTAAAATTAGTAATTTAAAATTTTTTCTAAATAATCTGCGATTCAATTAGTCGAAGTTCGGATAGTTGGAGTTCTACTGTACCTTGCATTATAAATGATAATCAATACATTTTAAAATATGTGTAATAGTGTATGTGTGTTTGTGTGTGTGTGTGTGTGTGTGTGCGCACGCGCGTGCGTTTGTATGTTTGTTTTTTGTGGACGTGTATATGTAGTGGGATATTTTATATGATACATTATGAAGCTATTTGAAACAACGGCTCTGCAATGACTAAGACAAATTACTGTCTAACAAATGTGTGGTATTTTGTTATCTCCCTTAATGAGAGGTGTGTGTCATATTAGTCTACGGCGGGGATTAATTTGACGTTGTTACAGCCATTTTACAAGAAAGATAATTTACTTTTATGTGTGGCATTTTTTTAACTAGCTGAAAAATGAAAGTTGTTTTAATTAAATAAATTAATAAATAAACGAAATATTTACATGTTCCCCTCAAAAGTCGTTAATTTTCGTTGTTTTCTTTTGCGGAACTTTATCCGTAATATAAGTTTAATTTGTTTTGATTATTTTTATTGTTTTAATTTTATTTTATATTAATAATGTTTTGCTTATAATAAAAACAAGAAATATATACAACTCACAATTATAAAAACTTTAGTTTCAAACGCGTTTCGATGACATTATGTCATCATCTCCAGTGATGCTATCACATACAAAACTTTAATTTAAAAAATTGAACCAATTTAATTTAATTTAAAAAATTATTTACAAATAAAATACCTCTGAAGATGGTTACTTTGTAATCGAAATGTACATAAGGTTAAAATAAAAATTGTTGAATTTGTGGTAAGAGGTTGTTTTTATTTAATATAACCTTTAATATATTAACAAAAGTAAGAACCTGATCTGGGCATTGCCAAACTTACAACCCACGACTGTAACTATATTATTAATAAAAAATAATATTAACAAAATTATTTATATAGTTTTTAAGTTAAAGTTAATATTTAACATTAAATTAATTTACAATAATATTAAATTTTGAATTGGTCCTAATTCATTATTAACAGTTATTTTTATTTTTAATGATTTATTGAGCAACTGTGGCCTAATGTTATAATATTTTAAATAACAAACCCAATAAGCACAAAATAACTTTATTTATTCACTTGATGTACATTTCGGTTACCAAATAACCATTTCAGAAGTACTGAACAAAATTAATTTAATTTACGAATTAAATTTATGAATTAAATTTTGTTCACTACTTCTGAAGATGGTTACCTGGTAATCGAAATGTACATAAAGTGAATAAATAAAGTTATTTTGTGCTTATTGGGTTTGTTATTTAAAATATTATAGTTATTTTTATCTCTATTTATAAATAAAGTGTCCCATGCATCTAATACATTAAGATTTAACACTTTCTATTGTAATGTGTTGTAAATTTGGCAATGTTCAACTCCGATCCTTACCTTTGTTAATATATTATAGGTTATGTTCATTTTTTAAATTAAAGTTTTGTTTGTGATAGCATCACTGAAGATGATGACATAATGTCACTGAAATGATTTTTTAGACTAAAGTTTTTATTATTGTGAGTTATATATATTTCTTGTTTTTACTCACAAGCCAGCTCGAATATTATTTATTTTTTTATTATGTTCCAGTATTCTTACCTATTAGGCTATGTTTCTTAAGGCCTCCGAAGGTAGCGAAATTAAAGGCCTACCACGGAACTAATATTAAAAAAAAAAGTTATAAATCATAAATTCCTTAGCCCTAAATTTTAGTCAAGCAAATGATTGGGTTCCTTTAAATGTTACTCAAGTTTAAAAATGTTTTGAGTTTAACGATTTAATAAAGTAGTATCTTGTGTTTATACTAACTATCAACTTTACCCATCAAAGCATGTTCTACTGCTAAGAGTTATTTGTTATAAACTCAGATTACAAGAACTCATGGAATAATGAAGGTTATGTTATATTAGTTTACTACCATGTTATCTTACGTAGCAGAGTAAGATTGTGGGTTTCAGGGCACTTACGTTATAGTCATAGGACAACAATTCTGAAAGCTTTATTAAACCTATTTTCACTGCTTGTATTTGTTCCGATAATGTCTTAATAATCAACGTTCTAGAACAGAGTTGTCCAGCATACAATGGGGGGAGGCTCAATCTTTGGGCCAAACCTATGGCCCGAGAAATCTATTTACTTGGGGTATGGAATTAAAATTACTGTCCGGAGGAGAAATGTTTTTAAAACTAGATGCAAAATAGCATTTCAAGGCTATTAGATCGCCTGTTACACTGATCCAATTTTGAATAATTTTATTACATAATTATTTCTTTTTAAGTTTGAAAAACTATTGGTGGACCGCATGCTACCACCGGGTTGCCAGTTGGGCAACTCTGTTCTGGAAACTCTATGTATGCCGATTATTAATGGAAGTAGGTCATGTTAGGCTACTTTGTGATTATTAATGATTTGGAAGAAGTAAAAAATTCCAATTTACTTTTATTTCATGCTTTGTTTTTGTTCTGAAATTTCAACATTATATTTTCACGTTCAAATAATCTACTTTATAGCCTAGTCGTTCTAGGAACTTTTTGTAGGCCTGGTAGGCCCTACTAACGGTGAAGCTAATGTTAGGCGAATTCCTGATTACTAATGATAACACGTCATAATTTCCAATTTCCTATTATTGCTCAATATCAACTTATAACACGCGAAAAGTGTAAAAAGGTTAAAATATTTGTAACAAATAAAACAAAACAGATACTTTGTAAGCCAACAGGAAGATAAAACGAAAGGATATTAATTCGTTGGAACTTTGCCAGAAATGCAAAAAGTCTAAAGCTCAGCTTTGATGATTATTTGGGATTTTGTGTAGTTATATTTGCAACAGTTCTTGGTCGTGCAAATTAGTGGTTTGCATACAGTCGGCGAATTTAATAGCATCGGGCTGTTAAACAATATTACAAAAGTTTTTAGTGGTTGCTTATTGGAACAAAAAAGGAGTTTCAATGTTTGACAAGCATGTTTATTTATTGCCTTGATTGAAACGATGGCCTGAAATAAAGAAGATAAGATTTTATTAGCCTTGTTTGTGTTATTGGAACCAATTACAACTTTAATCTTTGAAGATGTACGCTATTAATGTAATATTATAACTGATACATAATATAATATTATTACAGTATTATGTATTAATGATATTAATTGTAATATCATGGTATTGAATACTAAAAAATAAAAAACATTGTATTACTTTTTTAAATTGTATTAATATTGTATAGAATATTGGTGAATAACATTTATTAATACTAATTATATAAATAATAATAATTACTATACAGCTGTAGATTCCTGTAGATGCTTACACAAGTGGACAGTGAGGCTTTGAACTTAACGTTCAGTTCAAAGCTTGTCAAATGGTTCATACATATGTATATATAGCTTCTCAACTGTTACAAATGTTTGTACTTAGAGGTTATTTGGAGGTTATGTTTAATGTTTTTCAAGTGCAGCTTCCTATACATTCATAAATATCGTACATATAATCAAGTATGATATCATACAACAGTTATTTTATTACTCTCAGATAATGTTAATTACTAAGTTGTAAATTAGTAAGTTAAATGTTATCTTTATCAATTTATAATTATCAACTTAGAATTATATTATTACTTTAAAGCAATTATTAATTTAAACATTCCTAAAAATAGGTTATTGAGTTTTAAAATAAAATTCAGAAGTACATTATTATAAATTGTACGGTTTAAATATGTATTGTTGTCCATACATTAATAAATAAGAAATTTTTTCGCTGATTTTGTTGTCCATGTCGATTGGGCAAACTTTTATATTATTTATAAAGTACACCGTTATGTGAGCTTTTATTTTTAATGTCAAAACAATTAGTTTCCAACATTATTTAGAGTAGAATAAATATATTCTGCTAACAAAAGAACTACAAGGAAATTGTTATTTCCTAATTACTTGTTTTATTTTATTTACTAAACCATGATTAATATAATTTTATTTAGAATTTTACATCCCTTCTTCTTGGTTAAAACGAAAAAATAGTTCTAATATAACGTTTAACGTCCACTTTAAATTATAAATTGTTGAGCATTAGAACTATGCCGTATGCTCAGACAAAAACTAAACGCCATTTTTAATCCGTTATCAGAGGTTGTTTTTAGATCTCCTCTTTAATTTGTTGTCGCAGCTGATTACATTGACCTGAAGTCGTCTGCAACGTCACCTATCGTTCAATTACATTAAGATTATAATACAGGTCTGTTTATTGTTATAATTGAATAATTATAAGTCAATCTTATTAATCAACCGTAAAACATTGGAATAATTTTTGTATTTATTGCTATTTATATAGTCTACACCTTTATTTTATATTTTCCTGGTGAATTATATTAAGTTTCATGTATCTTTTAACTTGTAGTTACATATGACTTTTCACTTTATTTATTTAGTTTTAAACTAAACAAGTACTATAATTTGTTTAAAAATGTTAATTCCTACTTAAATCAACAAAGACAAAATTTATTTTATTTTATCTTTATTTTATAATTACAATTAATATAAATATGATTAAAAATGTTAAGAGACAAAATAGAAAGCGAATTTTCATGTAATTTTCCATTGTCCACTCTGTTTGTGGTGTTTGGCTATTATTTTGTTACTTTTTTACCCTTTCTTTTTTTCCTCGCTTGCATTGTGTTATAGTTTTTTGTCGCTTTCCTTTCGCACTGTCCGTTTGTGAAGCAAGATTCTATACAGTTAATCCAGTTTGTTTATTTGTTTATTTTATTCTTTTCAGTCATTTTTAATCCTATAGCATTATTTATGATACTATGTGGTAACCATGGCAACAATTTAAAGTTGTACAACTAGATAGGGGCAAACGAAAAATTCATATACATCTTTGAGAAATATATTTCTAGCTATGGGAGTATTGGCTCAGTGCCAAAAGCGGTAGACTTAGAATTTGAAGATACTTGGTTCAAATCCGAAGTAGACCTCTGAATTTATATAATTTAATTAATGAATAAATATTTGAAAAACTGTATTAACATCAATTGTAATTCACTATAAGTTAAAAGAAATGTATTTGAACTTGTTGAGATTCTTATATTAATTTAGGTGCAATGTTTGGATAATGCCAGTGTAACCAATGTTAACTGGTAAGATATGTCTGACTTAGTAAATTGGTAAATTAGTAAACATTGTGTACGTAATTAAATTTACAGATCTTTGTTTTTGTTATAATTTTAGACGATCAGTCGGTATTAATATTGTTACCTACGAAGGATTGGCAATACACCGTAAGCTTAAGCTAGGCAGATTAAACCCGTTGGATATTGCGCAAATGTCTACTGGGCGCCTGAATCAATCCTATTCTCTAACAGAGCCACAAATACTTGACCTTTATATACGCCTTACTTCCTTGTAAGAATAATAGGATAATAGAGAATAAGGAAACTCGGTAGGAATAAGGTAAGGTCATCTAATACTAAAGATAAGCGAAGATTCTGGTATAGTGCTTCCCACGTAACCGTGCACTTGGCCTTGAGAGATCGCGGTAGACGAGACGGGAGGTAGAGGGTCAGTATAAATACTTCCCTACAAACATGTAAAGGACTGTCTCCGTCCTGTCATCACCAACTCCGCACCAGTCAGGTGGCCAATTTTTAAGAAAACATGCCAGGAACGTTTCGAAGCCTTCCAGGCGCCTTCGCTGGGGTTCATCTCAAACTCCCCCTCTTTCTCTCCAACTCATGATCCGTCAACCATTTCATGCTCCTACCCTGTCCGACTTCGCACGTTCCTTTTCTGCAAAACTCTTCCGCCCAGCCGAAAGCTCCAAATATCATCCCCTCCGGAACATCAGCGATATGTCTGGACCCCTTTTCCATCTTCCACCTCGCCCCAAAATCCTCCTGCACCCCCATAACACTAGTTTCACGCCCCTCCCTATCTTTCCTTTCACTCCATTCTTCCTAAGCAATTACCACACTCTCATGTCACAACATCCGTATTACACACACGTTTATAGCATGTGCAAAAATAAAATTGTCACTCAAAAAAAAAAATGTCAGTCAGGCAGTCCTAAATTTAATAAATAAACGTCCCCCAGCATAAAAACCGTATTCCGTCCTATCCAATAAAGCGTCCTACCATGCAGAAACCCCTCCTTAAATCCAGCCCTAACCAAAAGCCATGATCCCAAATTCCTACCTGCAGCCAGTGTCGCGTGACAGACACTGCAAAATCTCGGGGGCCACCAAACCCCCTTCTTCTCTGACTGACTGGTAAAGGACTGTCAAAACACTGACTTGCATGAGAGGGTCGATATTAGATAAATTAGCTTCGGTATGAAATAACAAACATTCTTGAAATATCTTATGTAGAAGCTGTTGATGTATGGAACATTCTCGATATGTAACATGTTTTCTGAAGTGGTAGTACACGCAAGGCCAAGTGCATGGTTACGTGGTCCGCACTATATGTGTGGGCAAGGAAGCTTACATGAATTAAACCTGCTCTCAAATGGTGATGAACAGTGGAGTCTATACGCAACCCATCTAAGACCTTTGATTCTATTAAATAAAATTTATTATTGTCTCCTATAACAAGAACAATTCAAGTTTTAACATTTAAACCTAAACGTTTTCCAAACAATATTGCTGTTAAACAATTCAAATATTTTTAAGATTATAGACAAGAAACTAAAACTGTTTTTTCTACTGTTATCAACAGTTGTTTGTTAATGCTGATGGTGCTGCCATCTCACGTATAACTTCATGAACTTCGATTAGTCATGTTTAAATTGTCATTGTTCTGTTTATATTGTAAAATCTAGAAAAAGCCAGATAAAAATTTAGGTTTTCTATAAACCATAAATATGTATTATTATTATTGTTATTAAACAAAACATTTTTTATACGATATAGCTATTTACACCGAGCGTTGTCCTAAGTCCGTCCTCAGCCTAAACTTCAAATCAGGGTGTTGTTTTGTGTATGCGTTATCTAACCTTAGTAAAGCTGGCTGTACAAACTCTGTTCCACATTTCTTATGGTAGTAAGTGAATAGTCAGTGTGTGCCGCGCGTCGGTGCATATCAGCTGTGCAATGACGCTCGATGTGACAAACTCACCAGACAGTAAACGGAGTGACCTTGGCAATATTTCAATAACCGAAGTCGAGTCAGCTGATCAAGACAAGTAAGTGAAAGTATCGCTCTTAGATATTACAATTGGTTTTCATATTATGTAATGTAATTATAAATAGAGAGAAGGAGTAACATGTGCTTCGATTTATAATTATGATTAGCTTCTAACTAGTTTAAAAACTATGTGTTTTAAACTTTTAATCCTAATTTTAAAGTAATCTTTGTGATATAAATAAAACGATTTATTTTATTATTCAAAGTGGGAGTTTGTTTTAAACAGCTCATGAATAATTTAAACTAATTTTTGTTGTTGCGTGACACTAAATTATTCTAGAGGTTTAGGCCATATTAGGATTCCTTTTTGTTTCACATTTAGATTATAAAACAAGTAGCAAACTAGCATGAAGTGGTGATATGTTTTTTTTTCATTTAAAAGTTTATTGCACTGTCTATTCTAAAAACACAAGATGTACAGACTATTGTTGTTTTATTCATCTTTATTTTAATAATTTTATAATAATTTACAAAAACTGTATTCTAATATGCGACAGAAATATTATTATATCAATAAACAAACTTTTTTTTATTATCTCAACAACACAATTATATTTGATCATAATAAGGCGCCGACTACTTCTGGAAATTGAAAATCAGAACGTTTTGGAAGTTATAGATTTTCTTAAAAGCGCTTAGTTAAAATTAAATTGCTTGGTATTATTTAAATAAATTAAGTAATATAATAAAAGCTTCTAGAAAGAGAAGAACAGTTTAACATTGTTAAAATATTGTGATATTACCAACGCCTAAAACAAAACACATCTTAAGAAGTGTTCGGATTAGAGGACTTGTCGAGTATCAAGATAATATTAATATTAACCTAATCTATTTATCGATTTATCAAACGTATTTTGATAGCATATCTTTTTCTAAGAAAAAAACAGGGGAATTAAGATTTAAGTAAGGAAGATTACAAATCCTTTTGTCCTTGAAACTACGTTAGCTCTATTTAACTAGCATATCCTTTCTTAAACTATTAATATGATGTGTAATACTCTTAGAAGTGATATTCGACAACAAGTAATGCTTGTGTACATGTCGTCTCAAGGACGTTACTGCAAAAGTAAGGCGGAACTTATTCTTGGCACAAACATTGAAAGGGCATTGCACGCCTAGTGTGTGCAACGCTTTTATCAGTATGGACTGCCAATTAGAACCGAAACGGCAAAAACGTTTAGCTTAATTATAAGGAAATATTGTTAATAGGTTTAAAAGTCATAGGTTTAAACTCTATCAATATTTACTATGAACAATATAAGCATAGACAATGGTGGTCACAGATGATTGTATTTGATAATTGAATTTATTTCCTTTAAGCTAATGTTAGAACTTGATAGATCTTGAAGTAATTACTGACACAGTGCTTCATAGAATCATCAGAACCAAGTCAAGGTTAGGGCTTTATAGACTCCTACGGAACTTTTGTTCTTCCTCAGCTCACACTCTGGACTTATCCTCTATTCTTCCCACTCAGCCAATTTTACTCCCTGCCTACTCATCATCATCCTCCAGACATCTAACGGTACGCCACACCTTGTCCGTAGGAAAATAATGATCGAGTTGGACCCTAGTTCGAAACCTGCCTCCCGAGACATTACATCGTTAAGAACTCCTGACTTTATATAAACAACAATTAAACAAATGTAAGCCCTTCAGGGTTTACCTGATTGTTTGACAATCCCTCTGACTTGAAGACACATTTTATGTTATACTAGTGAAGTTTTTTTTATATAAAAAAAAGGATTGCTCATTATAAAATATCATTTTTATTTCTAACCATTTTCTACCTTATTTTTTTAAAATTCTTGTGCCCTTTCTTTCATTCAACTGTCCTTCTTATCCTTCCTCCGCAAAGGGATGTAACAGGAATTTCCGTCTCCGTTGGAGAGTAGGTTTATTACGTCGCATGATACAATGTTCCTTTCTTTATTCCAGATCAGGTAATTTTAAGTCATTTACCTGTTCTTGTTAGTATTTTAAATCATTTCTTATCATTAACAATTGATAATATCATATAAATGCTACTGATCCAGGAAAATGCTGGTTTAATAGTCTACTAAAGTGGTTTTCAACAACATATTTTCAAGGACCCCCTCATCGGTTGCTATATTGACAAGGACCCCTCAAATTCTTAAACTTTAATTGAAGATTAAACGCAAAATAATTTGAGTTACATTAGTCATTAGTAAGTAATTTATGGTTAGCCTAACCACTTACTTTAAGTTGGAAACTTTCTCACATATGAAAATTAAATTTGATGCTACTACAAGCTTATTACAAGTACATTCAAGAAGTATATTATTATTTAAGATACAAAACCTAAGACTATCTACATGTTAGGGTTTGTAGGTCAAGGGGAAACTTGTTTATATTAATATTTTGTTTGGAACAAGCAGTTAATGAAGTAAAAACAAGTATCACGAGTCTGTTTCCCCTAAAAGCGGTTGCTAGATTTTATGTTTTCCTTTAATTGGTTTGGTACGTTTTCAACCGAAGACTCCAAAAGTTCTCTCAATAAGAGAGTTTTTATTGACTTTTGCTATCCATTTTTTAATCATGGAACTAATTTTCCCTTCAACTTTGAACATATCTATGGTTATCTTGTAAGCCTAGGCTCAAAACATTCAAATGTTCAAACACATCAGCTAAGTAAGCCGTTGCGCAAAGACAAGGAAAGTGCTTTAAAAAATCTGTATATTTGGTACCAAGAAGGAAGATTCTGACTTCATCCTTAAACTCAAAAACCCTGTTCAATATACCACCTCGAGGGAGCCACCTTAACGATGAATAAGAAGCTGCACATACTCACTGCCCCTCTCTCTGCACAACAAAGAAAACAATCTAGACATTCCTAACCTAGCCTAACCTTACATAACAACGAAGGCAGAGTTTTAATATAGTTAATGATTTGAACTACTTCATTGATAGTTTTCTGCAACATTGCAAGAAATCTCTTGGCGCACTAAAACCTCTCGATGAATGCAACATTGCAAGAAATCTTTTGGCGCACTAAAACCTCTCGATGAATGCAACATTGCAAGAAATCTCTTGGCGCACTAAAACCTCTCGATGAATGCAACATTGCAAGAAATCTTTTGGCGCACTAAAACCTCTCGATGAATGCAACATTGCAAGAAATCTCTTGGCGCACTAAAACCTCTCGATGAATGCAACATTGCAAGAAATCTCTTGGCGCACTAAAACCTCTCGATGAATGCAACATTGCAAGAAATCTCTTGGCGCACTAAAACCTCTCGATGAATGCAACATTGCAAGAAATCTCTTGGCGCACTAAAACCTCTCGATGAATGCAACATTGAAAGAAATCTCTTGGCGCACTAAAACCTCTCGATGAATGCAACAATGCAAGAAATCTCTTGGCGCACTAAAACCTCTCGATGAATGCAACATTGCAAGAAATCTCTTGGCGCACTAAAACCTCTCGATGAATGCAACATTGCAAGAAATCTCTTGGCGCACTAAAACCTCTCGATGAATGCAACATTGCAAGGAATCTCTTGGCGCACTAAAACCTCTCGATGAATGCAACATTGCAAGAAATCTCTTGGCGCACTAAAACCTCTCGATGAATGCAACATTGCAAGAAATCTCTTGGCGCACTAAAACCTCTCGATGAATGCAACATTGCAAGAAATCTCTAGGTGCACTAAAACCTCTCGATGAATGCAACAGTGAATATATTTTAAGCAACTGAAAATATTTTAATTTCAGTGACATCTCACGGACTCAGAATTCATTACCAACAGACCCCTAGGGGTCCGAGAGCCACCTGTTTGGAACCACTGGTCTACTACATTGTTGCATGATGTAGGTCGTTTTAAGATATATTTTCGCCTTTTCAAGTCGACCCGTGACTGAAGATATGTCTCATCTGAAAATAAAGGAGTACATCTCCCGAAACTGCCATCGTTACAGAGCATAGGTTCCCAAACTGGGCGACGTAAAGGCAAGTCAGGGGAGCGCAAGACTAGTTGGAAAATAATAAGATAAATTCTAATTTAGTTAAAATTCAAGTACACAATTTATTAAAATTTATAACTAAAATTATCTCAGATTTTTTTTTAATAGGTAATTTTATATAGCCATGATGCTTAGACAATTCAAATAAAGTTTACGAATTCATAATAAAAATATAAGTTTTCCTCAAATATATAATACAATCTCAAATAGGCATGCCAGTGAAAGATCATCCATGTCACTAACAGGTTTTATCTTATCAGTTAAAATGTACCTTGCAAATTAAAACTTGAAATGTTATATCATGTTTCTTGTGAAAGTATGCATAAATAAATAAATTGCTTCCAATATATATATATGTAATATTTGTTTATTTTTCATATGACCATATTATTTATTTATATTGTAAGGGGAGGGCTGGGGTTTATTTTATTTGAAGAGGAGAGAGCGTGGTACTAAAAGGTTTGGGAACCCACTGTTATAGAGCCTACAATGGAAGTTATAGACATACAATGTAGGAGCTACGTTTTGGTAGCTACTTTTAGATGTATATTTTTAAAATTATATGATAGGTGGTTTATGCTCTAGTAAGAAACAAATAATACGCTGTAGTTTATTTTTTGCAAAATCTATGTTTGTATATTATTAGCAAATAGAATTATAAAAACTAGAGTTATGGTTTTCCGGTGAATGCCACAGTACGGTGATAAAGCCCGAACTGCCATTACTATCTCGGCTATCGAGACTCAATGCAATGCCTTCGTGATATGCTCACACGTCCGTACAGTCGAGCACGAGATAGACTAGAACTCCACACATGAAACTTTCTCCAACCTTGTTGAACGTAATAAATTATGTGAACATAACGTAAAATGTTATTTATATCTTATTTTTGTAGAAAATATATTTTTGAGTGTTATTTTGACTCTAAAAATTCACTCAAGGTAAAACAAAAATAATGTTTTGGTTCGAATTCAAGTAATAAGAAACAGTTCAACACAGGTCTAGCTATAATATTTGTTATGAACTGTGTCGTAGTCTACTGCCCGTCCAAATAAAAATTTGAATCGATGTTTCTTCATGCCTGAATCTCTAAAGTAACCATCTTTAAAGTCTAAGTGAATCTCCAAAGTAACCATCTCTAAAGTCTAAGTGAATCTCCAAAGTAATCATCTCTAAAGTCTAAGTGAATCTCTAAAGTAACCATATCTAAAGTCTAAGTGAATCTCTGAAGTAACCAACTCTAAAGTCTAAGTGAATCTCCAAAGTAACCATCTCTAAAATTTAATAGAATCTCTAAAGTCACTACAAATAGACTAGGTTCGACGTATGACCATATGTAGTCCAACTAAAATCAGAAATATTTATAGAGGCCAGCTGAGTAGGGATACAACTGGTACGGCGTTGTCATATTTTCAGTCATTAGTCTGGTCTACGTTGTTTCGTAAGGTATAAAAGTCTAGAATTAACTGTTACTGAATCCAAGCGAGGAAAAAAAACAATGGCAACCGTGTAAAAGCCAATTATGAAAACCAAAATCCTAGATAATACGAAAGCTGTCAAAGCCTACTGCGTTTTATGACAAAATACCTTTCTGATTTGAATCCCACTATAAAATACATTATGGGTTATATGAAACCTCCTTTTCAAACGTATTTTACCGTAATCGCCGATTCCCCTAACCTTGAACGTCCTTGTAACAAGGATTTCCTCTCATTATGTCACGGAAGTTGAGTTTATTCTCACCAAATACTCATCATTGTAAAGTACTATAGCTAGTTACAGAGTTGTGAACATATCCAATAAAAGCAAAAACCTTCTCTGATTGGTTGCTTTTTGAAGCTCTTCATTATGTGACGTGACGTCAGAGAGGTGTAAAAACTGTTCTGACTTTACAAGAAACCTTACCTAATTCAATGATCAGTTAAGAAGTACGATCAGATCTGGTTTAAGCTAACATAAGGAAAAGTGGGTATTATAACTTTAAAAACTGGTTGACACTAAACTGAGAGCTGTTAATAAATATATATAGGCTATAGTGTAGACCACGTAACCACGCAATTGGCCTTGCTGTACTTCAGAAAACATTATGGACGATGTTCGATACAATAGCTTCTGGATCCGATATGTCTACACATACTTCAATCTATGATTTAAAACAGAAGCTAATTTATCTAATATCGAGCGCCTCATGCATGCCAGTGTTTTGACAGTTCTTATAACGTTTGTCGCGAAGTGTTTACACTTTCCCTCTACTCCCCGTCTCGCCTACTGCGATAACTCAATGCCAAGAGCATGGGTACATGGTCCACACGATATACCTAACGTCCGTAAAAGATGTGCATAATATCGTTTGAAATAATGACGTAAGTTATAATTTGGAAACAAAAACATACACAAACCGCCTAAATTGACTTGCTGTGGTTTATATACAAGAGAACAGAGGGTGAAGTTTTCAACCAGCTTTCAACGAAGTGTAAAGACTCCATATTTTTTTCTAGGACTGTAGTTGCAGAAATTGAAATAAAACCTGTTAGTTTTTGTCACCTGTTTGTAAACAGACACGATCCTGTTTAAATGCTCGATTTATTGTTCATTGAGTATTATTTTAATTTGAAATGAATTTAAATTGAGAACAAATCTGTTTCACTATTTCTGAACTTGTGACTAAGTTCGATATGTCAACCCAACTTATGTCATTTTTAGAATGGTTAAAAATCTCATTTTATTTCCTAAATTGTATCTTGTGTTTTAAATTAGTTCCCAGTCTCCTCAGAATATCAAACCCAACCCCCCCCCCCCACCCAGAAAACATTTCAGACAGTAGGCCTACTCTCGAGAAAGGCGCTTACTCATTTCCTTTTATTACTAAAAACACTTGTAAATTTAATTTAACAGCAGTTAATAAAACAGCTGATTTTATGTTGTGTGGTAGAACAGCTGTTTTAACGCATAGGTTATGTTACTTTATTCATAATTGCAATTATTCATTTCCTCCGTAGTTCACATTCTTCATATGTGTGTATTATATATATTCAAAACAACTAAGGTTATTCAAATACTGATGATGTTGTACTGTTTATCAACGAAAAGCTTTGAATATAAATTAATAAATTTTCTTGTATTTGAAGAACCTTAGTTGTTTTTAATTATTATACAAGAAAACATATTTTACAATTATATATATATATATATTCTACTAAATGAATCATTGGAAAGTACCCCAATACCGCAAAAATAATCAAAAATTATAATTAATAAACAAAACAAGTTACTTAAGACTAAACCCTTATGTACATTTCGATGACCATGTCATCATCAACAGAGAGTCTGATACAAAATTACAATCTAGCAAACAAGTCGTTACAAACTAGAGTGACACTAGTTTGTAGGTCACTCTAGTTTGTAACTTCTTGTTAGCTAGAT
>JBAIZL010000003.1:5967500-6290000 GCA_036971475.1 Prosapia bicincta | reverse complement strand
TCATGCTTGATTTATAATAAAAATTGGCATGAATTTTTCCAAACAAATAGGTCAGTGACGCCATTGTTCATTTCAAATATTATACTTAATATATAAATGCATAGTTGTCAACTTAAAGGGGGTAAGTGAAATTGTTATGTCGATGTTTTCATCTTTTGACAATATTTACAGTTTCCTGGCCAGTCTTACTGACGAAATTTTACACTTTTAAGACTAGACTATTGTATTTATTATTAATATTTTACTAAACACTTGTAAATGTTTATAAACTTGTCTATAGTAGCACTTATATTTGTTGAGGGCGGCCATTTCGGGAGATGTGTCCCATTGTCAACTCAGACCGTAACTTAGATCAGTTACGGTCTGCGTTGACAATGGGACATATCTCCCGAAACGGTCGTCCTCAACAAATATAAGTAAATGCTACTATAGGCAAGTTTGTAAACATTTACAAGTGTTTAGTAGTAGTTAATGGGGCTACTTTGGCAAATAAAACTACCCCTAACTGTCCTGTACGTCACCGGTGAGTATAGGGGTAGTTTTGGATGATGAAGGGGGTTGGTCTCGCCTTGATCGTAGCTTTTGGGGTGGGTTTGACTACGTTTAGAGGGGTAGGGCAGACTTACCTACCCAACACGCAACACACGAACGCGTTGCTGCCTGCATAGACCGCTCAGCCTTATGCTGAGGGCTGCATACCTGCAAGGGCCTTCCCAAACTTGATATATAGTCGCTAAAAATACGGTATCACTCAACAAATAGGTTAATCATCGTATTTGCCTGCTATGTCGGTAAACTATTGGCAAAAGCCCTTATGATCTGAGCTTTAGACAATATCTCCATAAAGATAGCTACCAACGCACACTCTACCACAATAGCTATGTACTAATCATTAACACATAGTATAAGACGCATAGCTTGGCTATTGGCTAACACATAGTACCCGACGCATAGCTTGACGATGTGTTAACACATAGTATCCGATAAGTAGCCTTTATGATCTGAGCCTAGACAATATATAGATAGCTACCAACGCATACCAAAATAGTTATGTAAAGACTGCTATCCACTGACCAATGCCATTATGGTCTGAGCCAGCTCGAATGTCGCTAAAAAAAAGATCGAAAAAACGAGCAACAAAAACAAATGATATACAATAATAATAACACAATTTAATGATTATTACACTTACCGTGCGACTTAAATCAAGCGCCTGCCCTCGATCTGAGATACATTTTACCCCATTGGCCTTTTAAGCTGTCGCTACGCTTGCCTTCTGCAGTTTTCACGGGGTTAGGATCGTCAACTGAATCAGTCAAGCCGATTCAATGCCCGCATTACAAGCTGGGGCAAGCAGAAGGCTTACCCCTTAGGGAGTAGCCCCAACCACCGCTACTCCTAAGTGACTACCACTCCATGACAAAATGTAGTCTCCTGATAAATATTTTTGTTTTTTTTTAAATTTTTTTAATTTTTTTGTATTTTATATTTTTAAATTTTTTAATCTGCTCCACACGTGATTACACTCAGGTTTACGGAAGAACTAACTTCACGCCAGTGACCCAGACACACTCAGGTTTACGGAAGAATTAACTCCACGCCAGTGACCCAGACACACTCAGGTTTACGGAAGAATTAACTCCGCGCCAATGACCCAGACACACACAGGTTTACGGAAGAATTACCTCCACGCCAGTGACCCAGACACACAAGAATTACCTTCACGCAAGTGACACTACGCTATTAGCAGATCGTAGTAATATTTAGCACTGCGCAGTGCGCATCTACAATCTACAGCATTATTATTATTATTATTATTATTATTATGCTAAGGTAATATACATTTATAGTATTTACAAGAGAAGTCTTGCTTCTTTTTGGGCAACTCGCGTACATCAGTGTGAAACTGCCTTAGAAATCTAGCCTTCTCCAAACCTTTTGTGAATATGGTGGAAAACGGTGCAAACATCTTTCGCATTGTGTCTTCGTCAAAAGGTATGCTACCTTCGTACCAGCCGATAGCGCGACTGTAACCAACGAGCAGACTTTTGCGCTGACTCGTTTAAATTGTGAAATCTGTAAGGCGGTTTAAAAATTGTAACACAGTGATAATGTTCCGCAACCACAGCCAGTTCCATAACAACGTATTTACCCGCGTTGTCGATGAAAGCATGAAACTCAACCACTGCTTGCATATTTCAACCTGTATGAGAGTACAAGCCACAACTGAGACTAAATGCACACAAATCGGGTAATTTATCGCGTCGTCACAGATTACGTAATCTTTTTAACAACACCCGATAGCAGGTTATAGACAATATGCGAATCGTGAATAATCAAGCAGTAACCGGAAGCATTAGGCGGAATATTGTCAGACGCCTCGATTTCAAGTCTCACATCTACAGGCCCTGATTTTATCGTATCGTTTTGTTTCGAACAATCGATTACAAAAATCGGTGCTTTCTCTTTAAAAGTAGACAAGTCTAGACACGGTGATGGTTCGCGTGAATAATAGGACTGTTGAAATCTAACGTACATGTCGTACAAAATGGCGGTGTCGCCGAGAATATTATCGTAGAGAAAGTACTGAGAGTTGAGATACAATTTTACATCCGCTACCTTGCAACTGTCAAACTCTGAAGCGTTAGCTTTAATATTGTTTTTGCGATCGGTTTGCATAGCGATAATTACGTAACGAGGTTTTTCCAGCTACGAAGCTGTCTTTACAGTCCAAGTGAGTTGCTTCGTGGCCGGTAAACCGGGATATTCTATTAGTTCCCATTTCCGGTATGGCACGTGAACGGTGACACCGCGTTCAATCATTTTCAAAAGTTTTAATTTTATCGGATCGGCTACGGAGACGTGTGGAACTCGCCAATAGATAGTATTTATTTTCAGATCAATATCTGTCGCATCTGTGCTAACTATTGCGTTGAAATTTGAGGATGAACGCAAAAGGACAAGCTCCTGTTTCACATTGACTACAATTCTATTGTAATCCTCGAAAAACCCCATCAGCATACGCAACGGTATAACTACGTTGAACTCTTTGCAATCGTTATCTGTTTTACCCACTCCTAGCCAACCGCAATTTTCGAGTTTATTTTTCTCGTGTTCGCGCAACGAGAGCAAGTTCTTGATGGTGGTCGTTATACAGACATTCCTGGTTCTGTCTATTTCATTGCCTCCGATTTCGTATCTGATATCGTCGAAAAAAAGCTATAGCGTTATTTACCAAAGACACTTCAGCGGTCGCTTCTCCCTTTTTTTGTAGCCTTCAACGTACCTCTTATATGCAGCGTGCTCTGAAAAGGAATCGTAATGACATTTTGCTGATGAATGGGGATACGAATTTCATCGTTATTACCAAACGTAGCGGACGAGTATGGCCGATGAGTATGGTACTCCAGCCCGTTGAGGGTGTTGTCGTACTCGGCGTTAGAGTCGATTGCCAAAAGGTTCTCCATTGTTCACTTTAAAACCCAAAGATCTGAGGAACCTAACGTTTCGCAGTGTTAACTGTGTCGTCGTCGGACGTAAACTGCCACCATTCTTATAGAAGCGCTCGTTAAATATTAGACCCATCTTGGCGTCTACGTAAATGTAATCGTGCGGAAATGACTTCTCCACGAAAATCGATTGTATCACCGTTCTGATCTCTTAGACTTACAGTGATATTATGAATGACGCTTACATTGACAGGTAAATATATTACGCTCTGTGGGACTTCTACAATCTTATAACCGGGCGGTACCTGCGGATAAAATTCGTGCAAAGTATGGCATTCTATGCCGTTTTGAAACGATCCGGTGACTATATTGCAATCCACGCGAATCACGTTAACCCTGATGATATCTACCGGCCGATCAGAAGAGTGTTTTTGATTTGCCTCTAATTTCTTCTTACTGAACCCCATCAGCTGACCTATCGACATTACCTTGTCGAAAAAGATCGCCACTTTGAGTGTGTTATTATTAAGTGTCAATACTAAAACAGAATCGGTAACTAGTTTCGATTTAATATACCTCTCAATATCGGATATCTCGTACGATCCGGTCGGTAATGAAATCGTGTGAATATCATTATCATCACCGTAATGAAAACGATTGTTTACATTCTCAACGATGTTCGGTATCGAATGGTATGTTGCCAAATCGATAAAACCTATTTCCCACTCGCCTTTTGAAACATCAATTGGCGGGAAAAAGTCACATGACAAAACAGGTGTGCGATCTGTAAGCACTATACTCATGACGTGAGAAACTTTAAACACAAATGACCGCAAACGACTGAGTTGTCTTTTTGATGCCTCCTGCAGTTATAGTGTACGTTGGCGTTTTCACCAAGATACTTACTTAGCTCAATTGGCGATCGCAGATTCCCGAAACTATCATAGTACTCTATAGAGTTTCCTCTCTTTTTGTAACATACCCAATGGGTGCCGGGGCCGGTTATACTATCCAAATTCACAATAGCCTATTCGTTTCTTAAAGGTCGTGCAGGTAATGTATCTCTCATGTATACACCTCTGAATCACGGTACTTCCAAGGCTAAAGCGTATCTCTCCAGTTCTATATTAGTCAACGGTCTAACGGATATACAATCTATCGAAGTTTTTTTCGTACATCTCTTCTTCCCGCGACCTTGTTTCTTGTACGGTTTCAAGTAAAGCCCTTTGCCTTGCAGACGTTTCAGCAGCTGTTGAACGGTAGGTTGACGAGGAAGACGTTTTTTACCCCTACCAAATGCTGTCTTAGCTTTCATTGCCACCGTTACGGCCAAAGCAGCAGCGCGTTCACCGAGCGATGCGTCACTCGCTTTGACTCTGCCCCAAGCTTTCCCCGCTAATATTCCGTCGGCTATCCGTCTTTTATCTGAATCACTGTAATTGCTGTATGCGATATCGTGTTGTTTACAGGCTTCGTCCAAAGGATTTATACCTTTACCTGCGCCATTCGTGTCTTCAGTTTTGTCCCCGGTCCGCAATAATTGTACGAGGGTAAGTGTAATTTGACTGGTAGTAAACCGATGGCTTTATTCAAAACACCAGACACTAGTCCACATCCTGTCTTTACGACACCGCGTTTACGACTAACAGGTGTGTTCCGTTTGACACCCATTCCATAATGGAATTCGGTTCCGCTTCACGTGGATTGATGATGTTTTCGTTGTCGCTGTACGGAAAATAACCGATACCCGATTCTTCCAGCACCATAGACAGAAACTTATATTTAGGCTGGTGAAGTGATTTTGAGAAAATATAAATGTTGGCGAACATCAGCCCGTTTGCTTCGAACAAAAGATTGAATATTACATTTGTTTTGCCACAATTTGATGGACCACACACGATTGTTCTAATAGTGTTGGGCAATAGGGGACTGTGACGACTTCGTTTCTCCTTTTCACCTACATATGCGTCGAAGTTTTGTAGTTGGATCGTATATAGACCAATCACTACGCGCATCTCGAAAGATGTAACCAGAATTAGTCAATTGTGTGACGATCATAATATTTATTTATTTTTTTGAAACATATATTCTGGTGCAAGCAATTGCGCCGCATATGACTTTTCCAATGACGTCATGTGGTCTTATGCCCCTGGGACGAGGTTGTCCTTATGCGGTCACACTATAAGCTTATCTTTATCTACCCACGAGTTGTGGTTTCTGTCGAAACCCAACCATTTCACAAAGACTCTATTACCTTTTGTGCGCAGTACTTTTTCCACGAGGTAAATCGAACCTACTTTTGATTTACTCTATTCTTCGGTGTAAAATTTGCCTTTTAATATCTCGCCTTTATCGTCTTGTAAGATGTACGTGACAGGATCTGTCGGTAAGACGGCGTAAATAGAAAACAACTCATTTGTCCAACTAGGCAAGTAGACCTTAGTAAAGGTTTTCTTGTATTTCGAGATTCGGACTTTATCGTCTACTTGAAATTGAGGCGCTTTAGGCTTACTCTCGGCTCCTCCTCATGTATTGTCCAACAACATCTGCTCGTGTTTTCTAGTCACGTGACTCGGTTTCATGCCGATAGTACGGTGAACTGTATTATTATAGGCGTTGACAATTTTTTTCAATAGATTCAGCCAATGATATGTCCCTAGCGCTGTAAATTCACGCCACATTCGCCCCTTTAATGTACGATTCAGGCGTTCCACTATCGAGGCCTTCTTATCGGAATAGGTGGTGTAGTGATTGATTTTGTATTTTTTTCATCAATTTACCAACATGAGTGTTAAACCACTCTTTACCTTGATCGGTTTGAAAGTTTTTCATAGGGTGCGCAAATGCGAATTTAGTCAAACAGTATAACATGATCAGTATGTACTTGTAGCCGCTGTTGTCTTTAGCGTGTGGAATCATTTCCACCAAGTCGGCTTGATATAAATCGTCTATACCTCTTAAATGCACTCTGTGTGTTTTGAAATTTAGTCTTGCGGGCTTATGCAACTCAGCCGCAATGGATCGTCTGATGTCCATGGCGTATATGTCAGTCTTTACACAAATACAGGGATATTTATGGTAGATATCTTGATAGGTTATGCATAGATGAGAGGCGTCCTTCAGTATCAGCGGATGATGACACCGTTCAGACCTTGGGGTATCCACGCCTTACTGCGAGCGCGTGCGAGGTGTTCGGCAAATGTAAGCCTACCGAGCCCCTGCAATGTGATTATTATTGAAAAATACCCCAGGTGAACCCACCCCCATACTCAACCAAAATTGACTCCAACCCACCTCTAACACGCAACACACATTTTTCCAAAATTTGTCCAAAAACTACCCCCAACCCCAAATCCACCCCCGGAGCTACCCCCGGGGCAGCTCCCAAACTTACCTAGGAACCACCCCTAACACTCAACACACATTGGGAAAGGGTTGGGTTAGATTAGATTGTTTTCCAAAAACTACCTCCTACCCCTCTTAACGTAGTCAAACCCACCCCAAAGGCTACGATCAAGGCCAGACCAACCCCCTCCATCATCCAAAACTACCCCTATACTCACCGGTGACGTACAGGATAGTTAGGGGTAGTTTATGCCAAAGTAGCCCTATTAACTACTTTTAGTGGAAACTAGTAGCTCACGTGAAGATGAAATCAACAAATAACATCTGTGAATTACAGTTCGCCCACCAGGACAACCGAGGCGACGTATAAGGGGTGCGGGGAAGTATTCTCAGAAAATCCCATCTACCTAACATCCCTTCCACCCCCAAAGCATTGTCTCTCGCACGCGCCAGTTAGTACTAGCCCAGTTACGAACATTCGCCTGAACTTTTTAGTTGATATTGTGCCCATGTCAGTTGCTTTTACCTGTGTTGTGTTGTGGGTGATTATTTTACAATTCTGCAGAGGGTAGTACACTAACAGCTGGACCAAATGGGGGGGCTGGTTTCCGCATTCTTTGCATTCCTTCCAGCTCGGTTCTCCTGGCGGGCGATCTGTAAGAAATCTTCACAAAGAGTATTAGGTTTTTTTCCTGGCTATCATTGCCAGGTAGCCCATGAAAGACATACAGGTGGGACATTAGGTTGGGGATGTGGGATGCTACCAAGAACACATAAAAGCACTAACAAACAAAAACACTCAAACTTCACAGAACATCTCGCATCCACAAACCATGACTACACGAACATATCATTCAACCTACAAATTCTTCATAAACAAAACAAAAATAACTGATGTTACATAACTGAACAATACGAAATATACAAACATTTTAAACTACACCCTACACACATACTCAACACCCAATTCAATTATATTATAACTCGCATACACTCTTTGACATCATAACTGCTAACACTAACCAAATACAACCACATCCCCACCTTAATATCACACCCCCACCCCAACTTACAAAAACCTTTAGATCAGTTACAGTCTGAGTTGACAATGAGTCTCCCGAAATGGCCGTTCTCAAAAAATATAAGTCAATTCTACTAAAAGCTGGTTGTAACATATTTACAAGTGTCTTTAGTGAAAACTAGTAGCTCACGTGAAGATTGAATCAACAAATATGAAATAGTCTTTTATATATATATATATATATATATATATATATATATATATATATATATATATATATATGTGTGTGTGTGTGTGTGTGTAAGAAAATATTAAATATAATTTTCTTGTTTTGAATTTTGCCGCATTGTGAACATCAACTGTTTGTTATTTTTAGAAAGATTTTCAGCTATTGGTAATTTAGCATTTTTTGTTTGTTGTCAGAAAAATTGAAATATGGTTGTTACGTGAAATATTGATTTATTAAAAATAATAGATAACATTGAGTGAACGCTGTTGCAACACAATAACATAAACTAAAATAATTAAGAACATTAAATGTCGTTTTATAATGGTATTTTATTATTTGCAATAGCAATTAAAATAAAGAACCCAACTGAGTTTCTCTGTACAAGTATGTATGTTTATTCTAACTATCATGTTCCACAGATTTGTTGTGTAACTTATAATATAAATACCTGCGAACGGAGAAACGACATTAATGTTAATATATATATTACGATATATATATATATATCATGTCTTTAATACTTTGTTAACTTGCCTCTTCAGCCTAATGAGTAGTGCTTCTGAAGCAGAAAAAATGTGTAGTGATCAGTAGTTTTGCCAGGTGTTTTGCTATCAGATAAGTTTTGGTAAATATTCTTATCAAAATACTAAGCAACAATCTCACATGATAAGATAGTATTTATCTCAGCATTGAAAGTGTAAAATCTTTCAAAAACTGCAATAAGGTCAGTCATGGGCCAAGAATTTCTTAAGGAATCAAATATCACTGCAATATTAACCTAGAAGAGGTTATGTGAGTTAGCATTTTGTCATACAATCTCTCCATATCATGTACATTTCATCATGTGTATAGAAAAAATTTTATTAATGGTATATAGAATAAAAATGCACATCTATCTCTATTGCTGATCAAATGAAAATTAATGCTTACACTAAATCAACACCTACAGAAGAATGCATGTCTTTTTCCCCTTTAATAATATTCCAATTATAAAGCTGGTAATATTATTCGTTATGTTATAGTTTGTTTCACGCTCAATAGAAATTCTCTAAAAATGTAATGGTTGGTCGGTAGTCCATATTCCTCTACTCACTCATCTTTTTATATACTCAACCTAAATAATCACTAAAGGTGAGACATTGTGGCAACAGTCAAGACAAAATAAAGAACGATTCAACACATCAGCTTTTTATGCCTTACATATTATCAAGAGCACAGTGGTACAATGTATTACAATGGAAATATTGGAAAGAGCCCCAATACCACAAAAATATTCAAAAATTACAATTAAAACAAGTTACTTAAGTTTAAAGCATTATGTACATTTCGATGGCCATGCCATCATCATCAGAGGGTCTTCTTACAAAATTACAATCTATCAGTGACTCTCAGGACACTCTAGTTTGCAACTTCTTGTTTGCTAGATTGTAATTTTGTAATAAGACCCTCTGATTATGATGACATGCTCATCGAAATGTACATAAAGGTTTAGTCTTAAGTAACTTGTTTTATTTGTTATTTATTATTTTTGTGGTACTGGGGTTCTTTCCAACATTTTCATTGTTTTTATGCCTTCTTTAATTACTGTTTCCAGAAGTGAAAATAATTGAGAAAAGTACATCTAAAAGGAGACAAAATACCCTGAATTAGATTATTGGAATAAATTGTAAGGCTGGAATAAATTATGTAATTGATCATTTGTAGTTTGTATTGAACATACATGTGCATGGTTTATATAATATAAAGTGTGTTAAGCGAATGGGAGATGTTTATGGATATTTACTTCATTTAAAATAGTGAATGAATTTATCTATCACTATTTCTAGAGCCACATTATTGCCATTCTATTTAGATATAGTTCACTATTCCCATTGACAAATGATAACAAAAAGTATATCTACCCACTTGTAGTTTGAAAAACCATTCACACATAACAAATATTTATAATGAACCATACAATCTCTAAACAGTTATCACAATTAAATATTTCTATACATAATCGATATTATTGTTCAAAACTAATATTTATAAGATTTAAATACTTATCAGTTATAGCACAGATTCAAAACTGAGTATCATTCAACAACTTGGCTGAATTTTGAATGTTGATAAACTGAAGTTTTAGGGTCAACTGTTTAAGAGATATGTTTCTCTTCCTGATAAGACAGAATGTGTAACATAACCTTAAATAATAACCTTAAATAATTGTTTTATTATTTTTGTATCTTATAAATAAAGATTAAATATATTATATTAACTGATTCCATCTTCACATGAGCTATTAGCTTTTAATTAAAAACACTTCTAAATATGTTACACTTGCCTATAGTGGCACTTAATTTTATATTAATCACTTTAACATTAGTTTATGACTATCCGAACTTTAATGTTCAGAAAGTTCGAATAGTCATAAACTAATGTCAAAGTGATTAATTAAGATTCAACGAATGTAATGGACTACAAAATTCAAGAGTGTAATTTTATAATTGTTGAGGACGGTTGTTTTTGGAGATGTGTCCCATTGCCCTCCTCAACGGTTATAAAAATAAGTGCTGCTATAGGCAAGTGTAACATATTTACAAGTGATTTTAGTTAAATATATTTTGTTGGTATTTTAATAAAACATAGAATAGTTAAGACTTGCAGATTTTTTGTTGTACATCTTGAGGTTTTTTTATATAAATTACTACTTTTGGTATCACTTAGCAAAATATAAAATCACTACTTACTGATATTTTTCAACAGACGCATTTCGCACTAGGTGCCACTAAACACAACAGAAAATGCAAACACCACAAAAACCATCCACAACACATTTTTAACAACAAAACACCTTCACAATAAAATACTATATTTGAACACATAATTAACAACTCTATGAACAATAATACTCCACAGAACAACAATACCCCACAGACTCACATCAATACAACACACCTGAAACTTTTTGTGACTCACAGCATTAAACAATCCACTGATCTAGTTTGAAACATGTCAACTGAAAAATATCAATAAATAGTGGTTTTTTTGCCAAGTGATACCAAAAGTAGTAACAGCATGCTCTCTGAAATATCAATCTAATAATAAATTAAGTCTACTGATTTCATTAATATTATATTTAGATAACTAAATAATTAGTTTATACTACATCATTTCTACTTTTACGAAGTGAATTACTTTAAGAAATAATTAATACATTACTTAATCTGTAATATAATAATGTTTTTCAAGTAACATCTTACCTATGGTCTGACAAGTCCAATGTAGGTTTGCAACATTTGTTACTTAAATATAATTATTTCTTTAACACTGTTTATTTCTCAATACGACCTATCGTGGTTTGGTTTTGTTACATCCGTTTTACTATACTGTCCCCTCTATAATGTAACCTTATTAATTTTTCTTTTCATAAACTGTTGAGTTTTTAGTTACTAAAACAATACAGTAAACTCTCCCTAATCAGGCAGATACAGGACTGGGATCCTGCCGGATTGCTGAAAATGCCAGTCAACTGAAGGGTCCATTAAAAACACAACGTATATATTGAATATACACAATGTACATTGAACAATATTTATGTGCATTGGCCAAAAATAAAAAAAATATAGGAAAATCGTCCCGTATTGTACTTGAAATGATAAAACAAGAATGTATGTACTGGACTGTACAACAAAAGGTTACCTTATCTTTAAAGATTAAAAAAAAATTATTGTGTTTCCGTTTACACTGCAACGACATTGTCTACTTGCACTTCAGTTACAGTCACTGTACATAACTACTGCAACAACATACGGCTTGAAATAGTGTGTGTTAATCTTGAGTTACACTACCACTGACATCAACATTCAGTGAAATATTCCAAGTTATGTTTACATATTGATTATGTTTACATCTTCCGTCCTTGATAAAATGCCAGATTACTAGAAGGGCTGAATAGTAAAAGGGCCAGATTACTAGAAGGGCTGAATAGTAAAAGGGCCAGATTACTAGAAGGGCTGAATAGTAAAAGGGCCAGATTACTAGAAGGGCTGAATAGTAAAAGGGCCAGATTACTAGAAGGGCTGAATAGTAAAAGGGCCAGATTACTAGAAGGGCTGAATAGTAAAAGGGCCAGATTACTAGAAGGGCTGAATAGTAAAAGGGCCAGATTACTAGAAGGGCTGAATAGTAAAAGAGCCAGATTACTAGAAGGGCTGAATAGTAAAAGGGCCAGATTACTAGAAGGGCTGAATAGTAAAAGGGCCAGATTATAGAAAGTTTGCTTTTATTTTTATAACTTGAGTTTGT
Organism: Prosapia bicincta; assembly: GCA_036971475.1. Taxonomy (NCBI): domain Eukaryota; kingdom Metazoa; phylum Arthropoda; class Insecta; order Hemiptera; family Cercopidae; genus Prosapia; species Prosapia bicincta. The sequence continues at coordinate 6,277,669 of JBAIZL010000003.1, read as the reverse complement.
ATTAATTCAGCCTCATAAAAGCAGTAATTTTAATACAAAATTATGATAGCTATGTTTGATAACCTGAAACAGTGTGAAAAGTGAGTCTTGAACATGTAATTTTCAACATTTTCCCCAACAAGGGTAAGGGAGCCTCCTATATCTTATAACCTTAGGCCTTACAAGATTTAGATCCACCACTGCAATTGAAAGTTTGTGTAAAAAACACTCTTTTCTACAGTGCCCGAATACATTCTATATGGTTCCAAATCCTTATTTAGACAGAATAGAAGAAGAAAAGATTGAAGAAAACAGAATTAAAGGAATGAAGAGTATTGAACTGGGATTGCAATTAAAGTAGAAGATTCCTAATCAGGGTGATCTCTATGGTTCTGGATGGTAATTTAACTCCAGAAAATTACACTTCATAACTCATACTAACCCCCTCCTAAGAACAAGTGCAACCTTCACCACCAGTAGATAGATCTATACCCTATAATACTCTACTTTAAATACATCTTTACCCTGTGTGGGGGGGGGAAGTTATTAGACATATTTCTGTAATTTAATTTCTGTAGTGTCGTAACACTATATGTGAGTGAGTCAGAGTGGTAAAGCTACAAGATATACAAACACCACAAAAACTCTCCACAATAATCTTGTCCGTGACTCACAGCATTGAATAATATGCTGACCTAGTGTGAAATGCGTCTGCTTAAAAATATCAGTAGGTAGTGGTTTTTTTGTCAATTTAATATCAAAATTGTAATTTTAATTCAAGGTTTTTGGACTAGACATTTATACCTATTGGGCAGTTTTAGTATTAGTGTACTGTTACCTTCAATTATTTCTAAATATTAACTAAGAAGAAGCTCAGTCACTGTGCAAATAACCAGAATTGGATTTTTCATTTAATTATGATGAGAATAAACTATATTTTCCTTCTTTAGTCACCTTATTCTTACAAATTCAAGTTACCTCATTACATAAGAATTAAATATGATAAAGTTGGAAGTTTTACTTTTTGTTATAAATACTAGATCTTTTAAAGTTTAAGTGATGTATCTCCTATTTTAAGCTAGGCTAATTATATAACATTTTATTTGTTCTAGCCACTTACCAGCAAGTTCTAAGTACCATGAGTTGGGTCAAGAAAATTTAAAGATCAAGGATATTTATAGACAAGTATGTGATATTTTTAAGAAGTCTAGCAGTATTGATTATTCTATTAACACAAAAAGTAAATGAAAATTTGTGAAAATTCATTTATTATGGTCTCAGTTGAAGTCTTACTATAAATTTAAACAATTAGTGAGGTGTTTTTTCAAAAAAAATATAATTTGTATTATTGAAATTATTATTATAATTTTCATTATAAATTAAAAAGTAACCCTTAAAAGGAGTTACAAAAAATCTGTCAAGTATCCATTAAAGTCAATAACAATGAGTTGTAAATACAGTTCTTGATTATACTATAGCTTAAAGTTGGTGAAAAACGTACAAACCTTGGAGCTAAACAAATTTCATTTGAAAAAAAATTTAACTTGAAACTTCAAGAAATTACACCTTAACCAAAAAAATCAATCTGACATTCTTAAAACAAAATTTATATAACAAGTTTTACATCCATGCTTGCTCCTTAAAATTCCTCTATTCTAACTAAACTTCCATAATGTACAAAACTAATTTCTGTTTAGTTTTAGCCATAACCTTGACAATGAGGGCAAATACCAGTAGCCAGATGGTTCGAGATATATAGTTTTTGTACTGGTTTCTGTTAATATCTTTTTCCTCTTATACGAAATGTAGCAAATGAGTGCAAATTACTACTAAATGTCACTTTTATTGTAAAATAAAAGCATGGACTATTTAAGGGCCAGAAAATCTGTGCTTATTCTACAGAAATTTTCAAGATTATCTTACAATGAAGCTAGAAAAGACATTAGTGATATGATTTCTAAAAAATTTAATAATGTAAGTGTATCTGACATGGGCAACGATCTAAATTGTATTTGAGAATGGTTACAGGGAAATTAATATTGATTGACGCTGGCACAGACTCTAAGAAAGGGGAGAATTTGGCCCATCAGTTAAAATATTTGGCACATACACTTTTTGACATCATAACCCCCAATACTCTCCATAATACACCTACCCTAATATCCCAACCAACCTAACTCCTACAAAAGCCAAGAGGTGTAGTGGTCTGAGTTGACACATCTCTCGAAATGGTAGTCCTCAACAATTATAAAAGTAAGTGAAGCGACTGGCGCTTAGCTAAAATGAGAAGAAAACGAGGTTCGAGAAAGATCCGAAATAATACAATAGAAATGTGAGTAACAATAGTAAGCTGCGGCAAAGTGCCTTACTTCAATCGCTGAGCACGCAATTACGAAAGTTTGAAAGCCATAATGGGCTCCGTACAAGCACATTTAATAACAGAACAATTCGCACTGAATTTACACATAAATGAATTATTAGTACTTAAGCTTATGCAGCACTTACCCTCGTGGAGCAAGAAAGGGCAAAATTGAAGTGGTCGTAGATCTCGTAGCTGTAGAAGTCCTGGGTACCCAGTTTGTAGGAATCCTGGCCAGGCGAGGTCACACTAGAACTTAAACGAGAAGTCAATAAGCTGCATTTAAAAATCCTAAAGTCATTTAAGAACTATTGCGCGTAACGACACAAAGGAACTTACAAACGGCGATTGTAATTAAAGTCAATAATCCGCAAATAACTTATATAATAACGCGGTCACACTAACACACATTAAGACGAACAGTTTTAATGCTTGTACGAGGTTTTCACGGTCAAAAGCGGCACTCTGCACATGTTGTGCAACTTTACGTAACGAGGTATTTTAACGAGGCTGTTAACTGTACGACAGTTCCGAGACAACAGGCTACAGGCGACTAACTTTACGGAAAAGCGAGCTAAGGGAGTGGGGATCAAGCCACAGAAAAAATCAATACTTCAAATCATACATCGATTGGCAGATCGGACATCACGTGACCATCACTGCACAGTCCAGCTGAGCGTTTGAATGTAGGCCGCGAAACTTCGAGCGCTGACTCGAACATACCGCCCACCAAAACGAATGTTTTTAATCCGCCAGGTGGGTAGAGGGCGAAGAACTATTTAAGCACCGGAAACCGAGGGTGCCGAAGACAAATAGCAGGGGGAAACGAAGGAAAGAGAAGAAAAACAAAGGAAGGGGCAAGAGTGCCGAAGAAACCAAAGGTGAAACTCAATGCTGCAGCGGAAAACCAACAAGCTTGTGGACAGGTCGCTTCAGCTGGCCGTGCGAGGTTTTGACAGTAGCTACACGGGATACTTGGTCGTGTCCAGGATGTAGATGTATGATCCGACCCATAGGCCAATGAAGGGGGCTCGGATGCTCTCCAGTGATGAAGACGAGTTGATCCTCCTGATGCGGTGAGGAGTTCTTGTGCCACTTGCGGCGTTGAATCTGCGAATGCAGGTACTGAGTAGACCAAGTCTTCCAGAAACGGTTGGTCATTTGCTGAATCATGGACCAACGAGATTTAAGAGGCGGTTCGGGGTAACATCTCTCCGGAAGTGCAAGGAGCGGTCGTCCAATAAGAAAATGTCCGGGAGTGAGGAAAGACGATCCTTCGCTGGGGTCAGGCGAAACCTCGAAAATAGGTCGACTGTTAAGAATAGCCTCTATCCGGGTAAACAACGTAGACAACTCTTCAGGGTTTAATACCGTATTACCGATCGTGCGGTGCATAAGTCCTTTAGCGGATTTGACGGCAGCCTCCCAGAGTCCGCCGAAATGTGGTGCGGCTGGAGGGTTGAAGTGCCATTCAATGCGTTGGTCGGCGAGTTTGCGCTTGATAAGCGATTTCGAGTGGTCAAGCAGTTGATAGACCTCACTCAGGCGGTTCGCGGCTCCAACAAAATTCGTGCCGTTGTCAGAATAAATATCAGAGGGTAGCCCTCGTCTTGACGTGAAACGGTGTAAAGCTGCGAGAAAGGCATCGGTGGATAGGTCGGATACCATCTCCAAGTGCACAGCCTTAGTAGCCATGCAGACAAATAGACAAAGATAAGATTTTAAAAGCTTCGAGGTACGCAAATGATTTGCCTTTGTGTCAAAGGGTCCAGCGAAATCAATTCCCACCCTGCAGAAAGGCGGCGATGGAGTGACTCTAGATGATGGTAAAGCAGCCATCATAGGTGGACGAGGCTTAGATTGCAGACGGAAACACCGCATGCACGCATGAATGCGTTGTCGAAGTAAGGAGCGTAACGCAATAATCCAAAATTCGCCGTTAATCAGCGCTTGAGTGGTGCGCGGTCCGGCATGTAAGGCTAACTTGTGGTAATGATCGCAGATCAAGTTGACGTACTGATGATGTTTAGGAAGCAGAAGGGGGTGCTTAGATTCGTACGACATCTCAGAATGATTAAGTCTTCCGCCCACCCTGAGTAAGCCCTGGGCGTCGACAAATGGCGTTAGGCTGCGGAGCGGATCGATGATTTGAGCGCCACGACGGAGCCGTTGCAATGTTTCGCTGAAGGCCAGCTCTTGTATGAGCTTGACGCAGAGATCTCTGGCGTTACTTAACTCCTGCACCGAAGGCGTAGTAAATGAAGTTTTACTCAAGGCGACTTTGGCCTTGTAGCGGGTGTTATGACCGTGGTTAGTAGTCTGGCCTTTACGACGGCAATTATTCACAAACCGCAGGACGTAAGCGAAAACATGGTGAAGAGTAATTAAGTTCGAATGTCGTTCTATAGTTGTCAATAGTCGATTAGGCTCTTGAACGGCCGTACATAGCAGTCTAGGTTCAGATTTATGTTCGGTCTGGTCCGGGTTAAGGCCGGTCGGCTTAGACAAATGCCACGCAGTAGGACATTGTAGCGCCCATGGTGGGCCGTGCCACCACAGCGGATGTTCAGCAAGCTGGTTAGGTAGACACCCACGGGAAGCAGCGTCCGCGGGGTTATCAGCAGTCGAGACATGGAACCAACGGTCCATGGAGGTATTTGAAACGATTTCAGTGACGCGGTTGGCAGTAAAAGTCTTCAATAAATAAGGCGGGGTGTTGATCCAATACAACACAATTTCAGAATCGGTGAAGAAAAACGTCTCGGCGTCAGACACAAAATTCAAAACGGGCTGAACGGACTTGTAGAGTTTGGCCAGCAAGACTGCGCCACAAAGCTCCATGCGAGGTATGGTGATCGGTTTAACTGGAGCTACCCTGCTCTTAGCCTTCAGAATGCTAACGGTAACGACTCCATTCCATTCGGTTCTCAAATATATAGCTGCTGCGTATCCAGCTTCGGAAGCATCGCAAAACCCTAACAGGTGATGCTTGGCAGCTCGTGTGCCAACGTGTCGAGGTATTTGGATAGAAGACAAACTGGCGAATTGAACAATGAAGCTGTCCCATTGATTTAGAAGCGCGGTTGGCAAAGGTTCATCCCATGATAACCTTTCGAGCCACAAACGTTTGAGAAAGCATTTGATCCAGAAAGTAATAGGCGTTAAGAAGCCAAGCGGGTCGAAAGTCCGAGCGACATAAGATAGTATGGTGCGTTTCGTAGGCACCGAAACGAAATTCTGACTCTGGTAGGAGAACGAGTCCGAGGTAGGGTTCCATTGCAGTCCCAGTATTTTGATGGCGGTAGAATCGTCCTGGAACAGTAGCGGGTTCTCCAGATGAGCGGAAGGTAGCGTTGACAATAGTGCAGGATCACTTGATGACCATTTCCTAAGTTCCAGGCCGGCGAGTGCGAAAATGTTAATGAGCTGCTGTATCAATTCCTTGGCATCTTCGGGTGTATCGGCGCCAGTGACAACATCATCAACATAAGTCTGCTGAAGTATTGCTTGCGACGCGGCAGGGTATCGGCTACCTTCGTCCTTTACGAGTTGTTCAAGTGTCCGCAACGCTAAATACGCAGACGGGGTTAGGCCGTACGTGACAGTAGCTAACTCGTATTCCACAAGCGGAGATTGAGGCGTCGGTCGGTATAGTATGTGCTGGTGACAGCGATCAGCTGGGCGCACGGCAATTTGTCGGTACATCATTTTAAGATCAGCACAGACGGCGTGAACATACAGGCGAAAGGAAATGATGACGTTAGACAGGTCCTTCTGAAGCTTAGGACCGGAAAGCAATTGCTGATTTAAAGAATTCGCGTTACAATCAGGCGAGGATGCGTTGAATACTACTCGTAACTTAGTAGTAGAACTGGTGGTCTTAAAAACACAATGATGCGGGATCAAATAGTTAGAAGTATTAAGCGCGGGGTACATATGACCCAGAGTCATATATTCTGTCATGAATTGATGATATTGCCGAGCTACCTCCGGCTGACGACTTAAACGTCGTTCTAAAGCATGATAACTAGCGAGGACAACGTTGCGGTTTGACTTAAGTGTTACAGCGTCAGGTTTGAAGGGGAGGGCGACAACATATCTCCCGACTTCATCGCGTTCAGTAGTTGTAGTAAACAGGCTTTCACAAAGCTGTTCGTCAGGGCTCAAAGATTTAGCCTCAGTCACTTCTTCGACTTCCCAAAACCGTCGAATATTGTCATCAATAGACTGTAGCGAGGTAATGAACACTCTAGGTTGATGGGGCATACTATACGGTATGGATCCCATAATGACCCAACCTAAACGAGTGTTAAGCGCGGAGGGCTGGCCATGAATGATAGTGCAAGGCCCATTAGTGAGTATTTGGGTGAAAACATCTGCCCCCAGTATAATGTCAACACCGGCGGGCGAGTCGAAATGAGGGTCAGCTAAAGGTAGATGCTGGTATTGAGCACTTATTTGAGAGGCTAACCTAGTAGCCGGCAGCGGGTCAGTAATGTGGTTAAGCACGGCGGCTTCAGTAGTTAGCATTACACCAGGGTCATGCCTCGAGAATAAAATCAACGTAACGTACTCGTGGATGCGTGTGGTCTTGGCGGCGACACCAATCAAAGACATATTTGAACTCCGAGTAGGTAGGCTCAGCAGGACGCTTGCTTTCTTAGTAATGGCAGATATCTGACTGCCGGGGTCGATAATAGCTCTTAGAAAACGAGGTTGACCATAATGGTCCTGTAAGACGACTTGTGCGGTGCCTAACAGGGCGAGAGACAAGGTAATGTTGCATGACAAAGAATGAGGTTGAGCTTGAGTATCGGTTGCGCGTCCAGTTGCTGGCCTCGGGTGTCGCGGTGTGACTAGTCATTGTTGTGACGGCGGGTTGTTATGTAACAAAGTATGGTGTGCCTCGTTGCACTGCTTGCAGCGTTGGCTGGACTTACATTTAGCTTGGAAATGTGAGCCAAGACAATTGAAGCACCGTTGTAGTTTCATGATGGCATCCTGGCGTGCCACAGAAGTCAGTTCGAGAAAGGATTGACAGTCAATGATGCGATGTCCTTCTCCGCAATAATAACACATGCCTGCGTGTGTCGTAGAAACATGGGATTGATTCATGTGAAGCGGTGGTAATCGGTGACGGAATACTGACATCCTAGGAGTGTTCATAACAGGAGGTATATTTACGGGGCGCGGTCCGTTGAATGGCCGTGTAGGGCCTGACGCAGCACGTCTAGGCTCGTATACATATTGCGTAGCCTTAGGTGTAATAGAATTGTCGGGCGAAACCGAAGGCTGGACAATTGTACTATGTGCCGTGTTAAGGTTAGGTTCCAGTTGGTCAAAATTTAAATCACGGGCCCCTTGCGAATTCGACTCATTCACTGACGACACCAGTATGCGGGGTTGTTGAGCAGCTCTCGCGTTCGTAGAAGCTGCGGCAGGCGGTTGATCCAACAACTCTAGAGCCCTGGCCTGTTCCGTTATAAAATCATTCAACAGTTTGTACGTAGGCATACGATTTGTGCCTAGCCTCGTTTCAAAATTTAATCTAGTCTGGGGGTCCAAGTTATTAATGGACATCTGAAAAAGCAGGAAATCAGCCAAATCATCTAGCTGGATAACCTTCAACGCACACACAGCGTTTGAATGCGCGGTCAAGAAGCGGTTTAATTCAGTTTGCGAAGCATTCTTAATTGGTTTAAAGTCTTGAATCATTTTAAAATAGTGGTCAGCCAAACGGCGTGGGTTAGCGTACCGATTGCGCAAAGCTTGATATGCAATGCTGTAATTTTGTTCAGATATTACCAAGCCTGTGACAATTGCTAAAGCGTCGCCTTTAAGTACCGATTTCAAATATTGGAATTTCTGTATATCACTAAGACTGTCGTTGCAATGGACTATTGAATCGTACATCGTTATAAAGTCCGTCCAGTCACTGTTGTTTCCTGAAAAAACAGGCAACGCAAGACTAGGGAGGTTAGGTGAACCTACAGCTGATTTGACGGGCGAGGTTGATGTCACCTCTGCCTTGATAAGGTTAGGGTATTTTGCTAACATGGGCAAATACACGTCCTGAAATTGTCTTTTGATATTAAACGCACTTTCAGCTAAACTTGCCACCTGGGTGGCGAACGTTTGTTCTAATATCTCATAAGTATCCACGAAATTGGCCTGAATGCGTCTTATTTCCCGAGCGATGCCTTCCGGCATCGCTTTCTCGTCAAGAAGGGTTTGTACTTGTTCCAAATCATTTAATATATTTTTTAATTTAGCGAGGTAATATTCAGTATTAATTGCCATCATAAATAATTTAATAAAGTTCACAAATAAACACAACACAAATTAATTTCACAAAATTTTTTAAATAGCGGTAAGTGGACTGTATAGTTTAATAAACGTAAAGTATTTCCTCATCACAAAGCAAATCAAAATCAAGTGACGTATACCTATGACGTCACGTTTCCCGCGCGTGTAACTCGCACAAAGGAAATCAGAAATCAAATGTTGCGCAACACTTAGTAAGATTGCATGAATCATATAAATCAAATGAATTTAAATTCAAGTCTATCCGGCTCGAAGAGGACCAAATGAAGCGACTGGCGCTTAGCTAAAATGAGAAGAAAACGAGGTTCGAGAAAGATCCGAAATAATACAATAGAAATGTGAGTAACAATAGTAAGCTGCGGCAAAGTGCCTTACTTCAATCGCTGAGCACGCAATTACGAAAGTTTGAAAGCCATAATGGGCTCCGTACAAGCACATTTAATAACAGAACAATTCGCACTGAATTTACACATAAATGAATTATTAGTACTTAAGCTTATGCAGCACTTACCCTCGTGGAGCAAGAAAGGGCAAAATTGAAGTGGTCGTAGATCTCGTAGCTGTAGAAGTCCTGGGTACCCAGTTTGTAGGAATCCTGGCCAGGCGAGGTCACACTAGAACTTAAACGAGAAGTCAATAAGCTGCATTTAAAAATCCTAAAGTCATTTAAGAACTATTGCGCGTAACGACACAAAGGAACTTACAAACGGCGATTGTAATTAAAGTCAATAATCCGCAAATAACTTATATAATAACGCGGTCACACTAACACACATTAAGACGAACAGTTTTAATGCTTGTACGAGGTTTTCACGGTCAAAAGCGGCACTCTGCACATGTTGTGCAACTTTACGTAACGAGGTATTTTAACGAGGCTGTTAACTGTACGACAGTTCCGAGACAACAGGCTACAGGCGACTAACTTTACGGAAAAGCGAGCTAAGGGAGTGGGGATCAAGCCACAGAAAAAATCAATACTTCAAATCATACATCGATTGGCAGATCGGACATCACGTGACCATCACTGCACAGTCCAGCTGAGCGTTTGAATGTAGGCCGCGAAACTTCGAGCGCTGACTCGAACAGTAAGTGCTACAATAAGGAAGTGCAACATATTTACTAGTATTTTAGTTAAAAACTAGTAGCTCACATGAAGGTAGAATTAATTAATATGACTTGTAAACTTGTAAAGCCGAGTGCCATTAATCTTGGACAAGGGGATCATACCTGTTACAATATGTTATCAGAAGCATATAAATCTATTACCCAAGAATCTACTAGATTACAAAATATAAAATGTAAACTAACTTATGTTAGGTTTTTTGCATCGTAATAAATTCAACATTTTTACTTGAAGGTTTAAATATGCATTGGTGGTGAGGTTAAAAAAAGTCACCAGTAAGGCCATCTGTGTTTCATAAAAATTGTAAATGAATTTATTATTGTTGAATTGATCAGTACTTTTTAGAAATAAAGTTTAAATGTTGTTTTTGTTGTATGGAAATAACTTTCTTGCTCTTTTATATCTTAATTTAAAAACAAACTTGTGAGAAATTTCCTCTTCTTAAGATTATTTTAAAATTCCCTCTATTAGCTTACACCCCCCTGATATACATCTTGTACAAATTTTCAATCGTTAATAAAATACGTTTGTATTCATCCAATCAAGCTCAAATATATTTGTTTAACCTATAGTGGATGACAATTGATGTTAATACAGTTTTTTCAAATATTTATTCAATAATTAAATTATAAAAATTTGGGGGATCTAGGTCAGATTTGAACTGAGTATCTTCATATTTGAAGACTAGCACTTTTTGGCACTGGGCCAACTTTCCATAGCTAGAAACGAATGTCTCAAACACCTATATGAAAATCCTCCATTGTAAAACCTTAAATTGTTATCATGGTTACTATACAATATCATAAACAATGCCATAGAATTAGAAATGAATGAAAAGAAAACATAAACAAACAAACTGGATTAACGGTATCGAATCTTGCTTCACAAACAGACAATGTGAAAGGAAAACTAAATAAAAACTACAACACAATGCAAGCAATGAGAAATAGGATATATATATATATATATATATATATATATATATATATATATATACATACATATTTATATTAATTGTAATTATAAAATAAAAAGAAACTAAATTAAAATTTACAACTTTTTTAAAAAAATGTTTTAACTTGCCTATAGTAGCACTTACTTTTTTTTGTTGAGGACGGCCGTTTCGGGAGATGTGTCCCTTTGTCAACTCAGACCGTAACTGATCTCAAGGTTTACATAGGTTAGGGTGGGGGTGGGATATTTTGGTGGTGTGGGTGTATTTTGTGTGTATTAGGAGTTATGATGTCAAAAAGTGCGTGTGAGTTGTAATGTAATTGTGTATTGAGTATGTGTGTAGGGTGTAGTTTGAAGTGCCTATATATTTCGTATTGTTCGGTTGTGTAGCGTTGGTTATTTCTGTGTTGTTTATGAAGAATTTGTAAGTTAGATGTTATGTCTGTGTAGTCGTGTTTTGTGGAGTTGAGATGATCGGCGAAGTTTGATTGGTAGTTATTGTTTTTTAGTGCTTTTATATGTTCTTGGTAACGTGTGTGAAATGACCTCCCTGTCTGGCCTATGTAAAAACTGGGGCATGAACTGCAAGTTAGTTTGTAAACTCCAGTGGTGTTGTAAATGTCGTTGATTTTGCTGTTGGGTTTAAATTGTTTGTTGAGAGTGTTGTGTGAGGAGTAAGCTATTTTGTAGTTGTATTTTCGTAATGTGTTGGTTAGATTGTGGGTTTTGGATGATCTGTAAGGTATTGATAAGTATTTTATGGGATTGTCATCTTGTGTGTTTGTATTTGGGTTATTATGTTTATTTTTTAGGCGGTTGTATAATTTGTCTATCATTGTTGGGTTGTATCCGTTTGTTTGTGCTATATATTTTATGGTGTTTAACTCCTGGTAGTGTTCATCTTTGTCTAATGGTGTTTTAAGGAGGCGATATATCATGGTATTGTAAGCAGCTAGTTTGTGTTGGTGTGGGTGGTTTGAGGAACTGTGTATGGTCGTATTAGTGCTGGTGGGTTTTCGGTATATGTTGAATTTATGTGTTTGTTTGTCTATTACAAATTAAAATGGGTGGTAAATTAAAATGTTTCTTTTTTGATTTAAGTATATATTGACTTTTTTTTTAATTTTGCATTACTTGTTATATTTAATCTAATCTTGTACAAACTCTATTTGATATTCTGTTTTAGTTCCCTGTTAAAACTTTGGTTAAGTAGTTTTATAATATGGTTCTTTTTAAATAATTTCCAGGTAATAGCATCATGTATTTCCTTGAGCTTTGTTATTCAGTCTGGAATCAGCATATCTTTCTCTGCTATTTTACTGCCTCAACTCTTGGAACCTGAAAGTACTTTTATTATTACCTATGAAGAGGCCTCTTGGATTGGTATGTTTACTTCTCTGTAGCCGCATATCATATAATATTCTCCTATATATTATATTTCCTATTTATATGCTCCTAATATAATCTATTATATTCTCCTACTTATATTATTTGTTTCTATCTTCCACCTGAGCTACTAAATTACTAATTTTGGTATCATTTGGCAAAATAACACAACTTACTGATATTTTTAGTAGACGCGTTTCATACTAGGCCAGTGCTTTGTTCAATGATGTGAGTCATGGACAAGACTCACGGAGTCTTGAGCAATATAACACTCTCAATATAACAATATAGTACTCCTGAGCAACCGTCTTGTTTGTAGCTTACAGCATTGAACAATGCACTGATCTAGTGCAAAACCCATCTGATGAAAATCATGTCTCAGTAAGTTTTAACAAATTTACAAAATTTAAAGTTCGGATAGTCATAAACTATTGTTTAAGTGATTAAGAAAATCATGAATAAGTATTAGTTTTTCTCAGTATATTATATGAGTACATAAGGCTTAAAGAGTCGTTCACATGATATAAAATTTCAATGTAAACTTTTTTGGAAGTGGGACAAAGTTAACCGAGTTTGTCAAAGTTTAAATAATGATAATGAATTGAGGGTTGATCAAGGGGGTTGGTCATTTTTTATGAAATAGAGTAAAGAGAGGAAATAGGTAGGTAACATGTAATTTTTTCTGCCAAGGTGGTCTAATGGTAGTTATGCTACTTTTTGTATTTAGCAGTACTGAAACTTATTGGACAATATGTATTATTCTAATGCATTTTGCCAAACTTTAGCACTTATTACCTAAGTACTACCTTATGACCCATTCTTCCTATAACTACTTTAATTGTACACTGAAAATACCATAAATATGGTTTTTTTTAAAATTTAATGTCTGTTAATAACTATTAAACTTTTTATATAGGCTAATGACAGATCACAGACAATTTTGCTTTTTTAAAAACACTCAACGTTTCAAATTTCTTTCCGAAATTCTGTTTCAAGAGCTCAATTTTAATTAAACTATTATACAACATAACTTACGATTTATAAAATACATAACATTATATAAAACATAACAAAAATCAACAAATTATAAAACTCTTAATAAATATCTATTTACAAGTCAAATTTTTTCTATCACAATTTTATAAATAGTATTTATAAATAGTATTTTATAAATAGTAAGTTATGTTGTATAATTGTTTAATTAAAAGTGAGCTCTTGAAAAGGAATTTCGGAAAGAAATTCGATACGTTGTGTTTTTAAAAAAGCAAAAATTGCCTGTGCTCTGTCATTAACCTATATAAAAAAATAATAAATATGGTTTTAAATGATCTTATTTCCAGTTATGTTTGATTAAAATACTTCAAAACATAATTTCTAAATTTCTTTTGTTAATATATGTTTGAGTACAGTTTTCTGCTATTCCTAACGATTCAATTTTCTCCTCTGTTGACTCGTTTCGGAGTATCTCCATTTTCAAAACTTAAATTGTACTTTTGTTAACAAGGCCTCTAGAATTCTATATCTAAAATTTTACTATCGTATTTCCAACATTTATATTTTGACTAAACACTTGACTAACACTTGTAAAAACACTTCGACGGTCCAAGTTGACAATGGGACACATCTCCCGATATGGCCGTCCCCAACTGTTATAAAAGAAAGTGCTACTATTGTCAAGTATAACATTGTTACAGTGTTTTTAGTTAAAAACTACTAGCTCACATAAAGATGAAATCAAATAATATTTATATTTTGATTGAAAAATTATTGCTTTTTCATATTAAACTTTAGTTTAAATTGGTCTAAGTTTGCTATAGGACAATCAGTAATTGTTATTTATTTTTTAGCTAGTTTAATAGCAATAGGAACGCCAATTGGATCATTTATTTGTGGACCTTTAATGGACTACTTTGGAAGAAAAATGTTGACTTTGATGTGTTGTGTTCCCAACATTATTGGCTGGTTACTAATATTATTTACACCAAATTCAGTCTGGATGATATATATTGGAAGGTTGATAGCTGGTGTTAGTGGAGGTAATATTTGTATTAATATTAAACAAATAATTAAGTTTGTATAAATAAGTGTGAGTTCATTTTTAATTTGGTCGACCTTAAACAAAAAAATTAACGTAATAACTAAGAAAACAACATTATTAATAAATTGTGGCTTATAATTTGTAATACAACTTTGATCTTCTGTCAGATATCTAACAAAATTTTACAAAAAAAATATTGTTTAAGAAAAATATAGGAATGAAATGAACTAGGAGCAACACTGTCAAAGAGTAAAATGATGAAAACTAACAATTGATTTCTTGCCTGTTAAGATATTCTTAGTAAATCTTATTACTTCCAACAAATTTCCCATTTTACTGCCATCAAATCTATAATTATTATTTCCATTGCTGTATGAAACATTAATTTTTACATTTGAAGTTAAACTTTTTATTTTAATGTCCATTCTATATGATTACAGACATAACAATTTCATGAATTGTTTCTAAAAGCCTCTTTTTGTGTCAAAAACATCCCAATTATAGATAAAATTTTATAAGCTAGCACTTGGGGGCCGCGGGTCTTGGAAAGAGACCGAGAACAAAGGGAGGGTGGAGGTGCTTGGCAGTAATTTTCAAAAACATCGATCCTTGGACGTCGCTGACTCATAAGGTTGACTCAATATTTTGTTACTTATTAGCTTTTAATGCCTAGTAAAAATAACAACAAATATTTGTCTAAGGGTTAGGACGGGTAGACCGAGATTTATGTCACCGATGAAAGATGACAAAAGTGCCTGAAGTTTCCTATTTTACATAATGTATTATCGAAGTCTTGTTGCTGTTCATGATGAGCTGGTTGTTAATTCGTATTACACTTTTTCAAAGTGTAATAATGTATTACTTTTATAAAATTTTAAATTAAATAAAACCCTAAATGTATTTTATTTACTATGGATATAGATATTTTTGATGCATTTTCATATAACAATGACAAAAATTTGTAATAACTAGAGGAATAAAAAATATAAAGTCTATAATACAATTAATTTTTTTTTAATGCTTCATCATTAGAAGTATTGCTAAATATAATATAGACAGTAACATATTTGATTTAACATAGATACAGAAATTAATTTTTGACACAATTTAACATAATAATTTTGAAAATAGTTACATTGTACTTGAAGCAAAAATTTTATATTAATGAGGAAAATTATTGGATAAATGATTATTTATTGAAAATTCATTTTTATCCAGTTCAACAGATATTCAAACAAATAATTTTTATCAAAACATAAGAAATAACTTCAAACTGCCCTAGATTTATATAATTATCACCAAGTGGAGGCACAAGTGGAATATCTTTCCAAGTCAGTTCATCAAGCGTACTGGGTGCTACCTCCAGTCTGATTGAAAACTCGTGAACTTGGTCAAAGTGGCCAAGATAGAATACCAGTCAGAGGCTAGTGGAGGCTTGTGGAGTATGTCAAATTTCAGACTGACTATTTCATCTTTCCATATATGTAACGATAAACTTACCAATATGAAGGTAACACCAGTTTGTGCCCTATGGAAAGTTAATACAGACAGATGCTTTATATACTATGAACCAAATTGGTGGCATATATCTGGCCTATTATTTCTTTTAATTATTTAATCGTTATCGTAATATGAAACAAAAATTGTAGTTGTACATATTGAGATTTTTCTATAATTACATTATTATAATCACGTGCTTCTCCATGACACAGGATTGAACAATGCGCTGATCTAGTGTCAAACCCATCTACTGAAAAATATCAGTAGAGGTTTTTTCAGTAGAGGTTATAAAGTAGTGGTTTTTTGTAAAGTTGATACCAAAAATAAACAAAAATATTATTTACAAATTTATTATAGAGTCCTATATGTACATTTTAATAATCCTATATGCTAACAACTCTGATGAGGTTTCAAATGGTTTTCCTAAAGTTTGAAACCAAATTGTTCAATAAATTATACATTTTGCTACTGTCTCAAATTAAAATAATAATAATAGGCTACATAGCATCAGAAACAGGAGGGCAGTTCATTCAGACTAGCGTATTATCAATCTCAAAGAAAAAAATAAAAATACCATTTACCATATAATAATATTTGGTAGTTTATTGTTATATGCTGTAGGTAGTCCCTTCAATATACAGTACATGGTTTATTTTGTTTCTCTCCCAACAGAGGTTAGAACAGATATGCAGAAACACAAATACAATTTTTTGTGTGGTACTAAAATACTTGACATAAATGTTGAATATTAAATATTCAAAATTCTTATTTAGTTGTGTTTATACCATAAAAGCTATAGGTTTTCTTATTTTGTTGAAATAAATACAAATTTTCAAGAATGAATTTTCAATAAAAACAATTCTTCTCTCTTGTCCAATCACAAGTGGGAAAGTAAGACCCCCATAATATGTGGATGCATCTTATGCAAGTAGCTGTAATCCCTTTGAAGTTTTCTACATTGTTACTCCATTACGTTTTCAATAGAAGTAACCAATAATATTCTTAAAAATGCTCTTCTTCCAAAATTAGTTTAATATTTGAAGTATTCATGTTCTAATGTATAACTTGTAAAGTAATTTAAAAGAATTAATAAAGTAAGATATCTTTAGGAATAGCAACGGTAACTGGGGTTTACGTGGCAGAAATTACTCACCGACAGATACGTCCAATGATGCTCAGTCTAAACAGTGTTTTTGTTTCCTTTGGAATCCTACTGACAACCATCTTGGGTTCCTACTTGCATTGGCGTACAGTTTCTGTATGTTGTGCAGGCTGCACAATAGCTACATTTCTCTTAACAATGTTTTTTACTCCAGAAAGTCCAGTGTGGCTAATGAAGTTCAACCAAAACAACTACAAAAGTGTAGAAAAGGCAAAAAGCTCACTTTCGTGGCTCAACCCAAACAAACAGGTAATTTTTTTCTCTATGTTTACTAATTCTGGGGAATTTAAAAGGTTATTAATTTATACCAGATTGTTATTAGAACTTTCCATGAACTTACACAACTTATATTGATGATTTACTATCCTCCCTATTTTTAATATTATAAATTTAAAGCTGTTAAAAATTGCTTAGTTGTTTTATACAAAAATAATGCAATTTTTTGAGCAGGTATAGTTACTTTTTTAACATACAGCGTCAAACTTATTCATTAATGTCATTAGTCATTATTTGTTAGCTGGAAATTCAAGACTAACTAAAATTTGTTTTTGTTTTAATTTGAAACAATATTTTGACATTTGTAGAGTACTTTAACTTAAATATAAAGTAATTAATTGTATTGAAATATATCAATTAAGCATTTAATGTAAATAATGGTAATTTTAAACAATTTTAATTAATATGAAGTAAATTAGAGCTAAGCTAGTGAGAAGAATTCACAATGGTAAAAAATAAAACAGTTTACTCTAAATCTCACTGCACATTAGTTTATTAAAATAAACACACTAGTTTATTAGAACAGACTAGTTCCAACAAATGGCTTCATCAGTGCTTAGTTATTGATCAGTAGTTTTAATAAAGTTGCTTGTTGTAATCATCTTGAATCCACTAATTAAACTATAATTAAATTCTTTGAATTTGTAGTCTATTACGTTCGGTGAATCTTAATTAATCACTTTAACATTAATTTATGACTATCCGAACTTTAAATTTTGTAAATTTGTACAAACTTACTGAGACAGAATGTTTTCGATCGCTATGTGGCGATCTTCATTAGTGTCTTCTGCTTGGATATGTCGGGTCAAGCGGTGACGGTTTTAAAGGCAGGTTTTCAATAGTATCAAAGAGTATGTGTGATTTGTATTGTGTTTGTTCATTTATTATGTTTGAAATTTAACAATATGAAATGTTAACAATATGAAATTTACAGACACACAAAAACACAAAGTACAAACATATTAAACGATCAAACTCAATACAAACAACACATACTCTTTTATACTATCAAAAACCCACCTTTAAAACCCGTCACCGCTTGACCCGACATCTCCAAGCAGAAGACACTAATGAAGATCGCCACATAGCGATCGAAAACGTTCTGTCTCAGTAACTTTTCACAAATTTATATAATTAAACGATACTTAACTAAGTGAATATGTAAGGTCTTACTTGCTGATGCATAACTAAAGTGTAGTGAGATTTAGAATGAACTGTTTAAATTTGTACTGTTGTTGAATTAATTTAAAATATAATCAAATTTTGTTTATATTTTTTTAGATATTCGCAGAAGAGTGGAATAAATTGGTTACTAGCAGAACAAACACTGACAAGTTACTACAGGATAAAAAAACTACTGAAAGCTCAAATAAAGAACATAACTGTTGTTCTCAACTATGCAAGAATATGTCTGCTTTTTCAAGCCCTTCTATATTAAAACCTTTCCTTATTTTAATAGTTATTTTTGTGCTTCAACAATCAAGTGGTGTTTACCCAATAATTTTTTATGCAGTTCAAATATTTCAGTCTGTTAAATCAGATTTAAATGAATACACAGCTCTTGTCATTCTTGGCACGTGGCGATTTTTAATGAGTGTTCTAAGCTTTTCTTTGTCAGGAGTGTTTGGTAGAAGAACATTATTGATGGCTTCAAGTTTAGGAATGGTTCTATCCAGTTTAATAGCAGCTGTCACGTTCAGTCAGGATTACATTAAATATGCTTTTCAAGACAAAGAATCTATACCCCTTTTATACGAAAACACAACTTTACAAACAAATTCATCTATTCTAGATTCTACAGCATTTTCTCAAAAAGATACTTTGTCAACGCCATTTATTCCATTATGGATTGGAACTATCTCTATCATAGCTTTTGTGGGCCTAAGTTCAGTTGGTCTTTTAACAATTCCTTGGACTTTGAGCAGTGAACTTTTGCCAACTTCATTTCGTGGAACAGGTTCCGGTCTTATTGTTTCTTTTGCTTACATTTTACTATTTCTAACTGTAAAGTGTTTTCCTTTCTTGTTATTTAATATAGAAGTAGCCGGATTATTTTATATTTTTAGTTTCATATCATTTATAACAATATTATTTGTTTATTTTTTCTTGCCAGAAACATTGGGGAAAAGTTTTGAGGAAATAGAAAGATATTTTTCAAAATCATAAAATAATGATAAAAAAATAGAATACTTGATTTTATAGTTGCTAATTATTAATGTTATTTTTAATTTTCTTGAGCCCGTTGAAAGTATGATTGCCATAGACATTCTAATTACAATGGCCCAAAATTTGGGATCATCACTCAAATATGGCATTAAAAAGAAAGAAGTAAAACATTTTAAAAGTATATTCAACCAAAACTTACTTATTGGTTACAAAAACTAGATACTTAAAAATTATTATCTGTTTCAAATCTTTTTAAATGAAAATCTACTAAACAAAGATGGGTTGAAAGAAGAACACCAACTCGGCAAACTGATATAAGATGTTTTTTTTTACTTGGATATTTTAATATTTGTATATAATACTACTTCTTTTTACATTCCTCATTGTTTGGTAACTTATGGCGATAGAAAGTTTTCTTTCTATTTCATCAGCCATTTTACATGCATTTTAATTTTCAAGAAAACAAATTTGTAAAAGATCCCTTACAACAGTATTTACTAGAAAACACTCATGGTACATAACTAGCTACTGGCCCTTAGGGCTTGGCATACCAAGAGTAGTCAGATGGGATTAACAGAAGTTAGAACAACTGACAATGGTATCATTTGTTGATTCCATCTTCGCGTGAGCTACTAGTAATCACTAAACACTTTTTAAATGTTTTAAACTTGCTTATAGTAACACTTACTTTGCTGTTTCGGGCCGTAACTAATCAGTTACGCAAAGTAAGCGCTACTATAGGCAAGTTTAAAACATTTAAAAAGTGTTTAGTGACACTGGTATGTTCATAAGGACACATGAGAAATTTCATATATTTTCTAACTCAAACCTCCTTTACAAAAAAAATTATCTGATCACTTCAGTTTACACCTTTGCAATTAATAAACATAAATAATACCATAAGACCTCTTATTAATTCCAATCACTTTTTAAAAAATTTGTCCTGTGGTGTCAATACTAATTGTTTGCAAATTTGGCATGTTTTTCAAATTAAATTAACAACTGAAGGAAATTCAACATTTCTAACCATAAGTGCATTGCTATAAAGTTTGGAAATGTTTATGTATTATACGGTGTATCCATTAAATATATGTTTCTTTGTTATAGTAATTTAATGATAATAAATTTCATAAATAGGTACTATAAATACTTAGTAATTAGTATAAAATATTGAATATATTGTGTATCTAGTCATAGTTAGCATAGTTTTCTTAGTAATTGTTATAAAGTGATAATATGTTAAATAAAATGTAACAATGTCTTTCAAATATGTTCAGGAATAATTTTAGAATTATGTTTAAATTTAGTTATCAAATGTTTTATAAGAAAAAAATTATAACATAAATTAATAAATATTATAAAAAATTTAATTACAATATATTTTTTAACTTAATATTCAGAATTTATTTAATATCTGATGTAAATTAGGTTGAAATATTTCTCATAGGTTATTTTACGGTTAATTAGCGAACATTTTATATTTAAATGTAATAAATAAGCAATTTGCTGAACTTATATTCTAATTTGTGAGAAACTTACTTAGATATAATGTTTTCAATGCCACCATGTGATCTTCATTAATGTCTTGTTTTTTTTTATTACAAGTGGTTTTAAAAAACACCTCTATTTTAAAATGATTCAACAAATTTTACAAATTTTCTTATAATATTTCTTTTTACTGGCTCAGGTTTAGATAAAAAAAGCCTGTTCATGCATTACTGTTTTGTGCACCTATAAACTAATTTTTACAAAATACACACCCACACACTCATATATATCTTTCCCAACCTTTTTTTTCTAGAAAAGATGACATTTAAAAAAAATATGTTTTTAAAAATGGAAGAGAGTATTTTAAAGTGTGTTTCCTATGATTCTACCTGTGGTTCTAACCTCAGTATTAGTCTTATACATATTATATATCTAACATATATATATACACACACACACACATATATATATATATATATATATATATATATATATATATATATATATATATATATATATATATATATATGCAGAATGTCAAATATGTTTTCCTGTTAGAATTATTTTTAAGATTAAATAATATACACTAATTACAGGAATAATTTATTGAAATAATACATTCAAAGCTTTTCATTGGTTGACAATTGCTTTTATCATTCTTAGTATTGTAATTCCTGAGGATGTTGGTGATGTCAACCAATGAAAAGCTTTGAATGTATTATTTCAATAAATTATTCCTGTAATTAGTGTATATTATTTAATCTTAAAATATATATATATATATATATATATATATATATATATATATATATATATATATATACACACATACATACATAATGAATAGTTAATCTCCAAAGTACATTCATTTATATTGTAGTGCATAAAATGCAGTTCCGACATTTCATCAAAATCTCATCTACCATTGATGAGGTGAACCCAACAATTGAGTGAGTTTGTGACAACATTTTATGCTCAACAAAATGATGTTGACATCATAACTCCTAATACTTACAAAGTACACCCACACCACCACCACAATACCCTAACCTAAGAAAACCTTAAGATCAATTACGGTCTGAGTTGACAATGGGACACATCTCATGAAACGGCCATCCTCAACATATAAGTGAGTGCTACTATAGGCGAGTTTGTAAATATTTACAAAGTGATTTAGCAAAAACTTGTAGTTCACATGAAGATGGAATTAACAAATATGATATATTTAATTAATCATTGTATGTATGTTTCAAATGAGAGAAAATAACTATATTTTTTAAGAAAGTTTGCTATTATTTAATTAAATGTAAAGGCAACACGTAAGCATGCTTACAGTATGTATGTACATTACTGTAAATGAGAGTCATGGTTTGATAAACATCTTGGTCAAATTTATATATCTGACTGTTTTCATCCGCTTTCAGGCAGCTAGGTCGCACATTCACTTGACAATGAGAACGTGTATCTTGTCACACTCAGGTTGACACTCCATTCACTTTAGCGCAATTTCAAAGCCAGCAAATACTTCACTAGCTGATGGTTCCACGTCTGCTTCAATTTTGACATCAAGGTCATCTTCGTCCTTGACACTTTCCTCTCACACACTTTCAATAAGTTCATCTTTTAGAATTTGAAACCCAGGGTCTGATGAATCACACTCCATCCCCTCTTCTATATCTTCAACACTAACCTATGATCATTCAGTCATTTTCAAAGAAATTTCTGAATTCCTCAAGTAACACATCATCTTCATCTACTCTCGTCTCTACCCATTCCTTTTCTTGAGTTCTCTTTACTTTTCCTTCCTTGATATACTTTTCATCTTGTTCTATGGACATCTTAACATGATTGCCTTGACCAAGCTCCATGTAAGAGCCATCTTTTGATTATTTTTTTGTGATAGCCAACAAACTTTTTTGTCTTTACCCTCTATCAAAAATTTTCTTACAAGGTTTCTTCTGTAATGGCGTTTCATGGTTTTGGTGACAGGCTAGTCCATTGCTTGAAACAAGATTTGATTTTTGGTGATAAAAAAATTGTCTTAAACTCTACATTTCCTCATTCCCTCAGTGAGATGTGTTGGTGCATTATCGACAATTAAAAGAATTTTACTGCCTTCTTTTCCAAGAGATTTTCGGCCCTTTTTTACTTCAGGGATGAAAATTTTGTCACCACTCTGTAAACATAAGCTACAGTTATCCAAACATTGAGACCTTTATATATAAGAGAAGAAGCTTTTTCACATTTTTAAATCCTCTTGACCTATTTGATTTTTCTATCATCAGTATCGGTATTTTATGGCTGCCTGTAGACTTGCACTGTTGAGCAACTCACGACGTCCATAACTGACTGAGAAGATAGTTCAGATATGATTTCGTCAACAGAGACGTTCATCAAATCTCTACATGTAATGACTCCCTTTGAAAATTTCAAGGATCTATGGGGACCCACAGATACCTTGACATGGTCAAAAGTCATATTTATAAAAGAACAGGTTTGTCTGTCAGTACAGGTTACAACAAGCGGTGTCCCGTTTCTTAATTTTTGAATAAAAGTGACTGGTCATCCGGCAGTAATGGCTTTGTTTATAAGGAAAGGAAATACTTTAGATAGGTCCTTCTATTCATCGACTTGGGGGAATTCTGGTGAGTCCTATTTAAACTAATACAGTTTGATGTTTTGTGATTGCATATAAGTTTATAAGCCAGCCATTGTGTCAGGCATCACGGGAGAGACTATAAGAACAGGTACACCCTTGGATCATTCCAATTCCCAGATCTCTGTAGCCTATAGTTTTTCTCATTAGCTTGACTGGATGAGCATCAGTTGAGTACCCGAATTACTGTGCACAGGGACCGCAGATACTCCCTGACCAAGGGGAAGTAGTAAAGTTGTGATTATTAGTGTTGTTGAAAAGTTTCGAAGATCAGGTAGTATTTTGACACAGAGGAAGGGTTTTCAGGTCACACACGGGGTCAAATTTAATGGGCCTTTGAATAAAGGGTACCTTCTAGTCTTGTTTAGTTGCACATGTATGTTGCATCACTATAGCTTACCAATCACAATCTTGCAATTGAAATTTATGACTTCACTCTTTCTTAACCCTAGATTAGTTATGTCTAAATTTTGTCACACAATTAATTATGTATCAACAATTTGACTACTCCAGTTCCTTTTTTTTTATTTGACAAAATAATGTTTTTTTAATAAAGTGCTAAATATCGTAATATCCCGTACTTCTTTAGCACTTGGAAAAAAATATTGTAGTAGCTAAAACAAAAATGTTGAAAAAAGTTATTTTTTAATAATGTTAAACACATTTTATTTACAGAAAACAGAATGTAACAAACGAATGAGTTGTAGAACAGTTTTTTAATAAAATTAAAGTTTTTACAAAAATATGTATAGAGAACACAGTCATTAAAAAAGTCGCACAATGATTGTGATAGTTGATATCCTCATCTAACTAGGTGCGACAAGTTGATACTTAGTAGCTAGTTGCAACTAGTAATGTGGGAGTTTATACTAGCTGTACTTAAAACTCTGTAGTGTACATTGATCTCAATGGTGCATCAATATTCTCATCTGTTGGTGTACTATCTTGTCAACCTATTCCATCAACATGCTAATAAAGTGATCCTTCGTTTTTCGTGGGTGTTACATTCCACATTAAGAATTTTAACTATAATTACAGCTATACTGTATGCTTATAATATAATATGGTAAATTTATGTACTATGTATTTACATACATATTTTTTATTGTTTGCTTACGTTTTCCTTCAATCCAAAACTTTTATTAAATGTGCACGCTCACACACACACACAGATACACGTATTCTTCATTGGTAAACACTATCCAATAAATACAAAATCCGAGTTAGTTACTAACTCCCCCCCCCCTCCGATACGATTATCGATGTTTGGATTTCAAAAAGTACTAAATTAGCAGTAAGTAAACAGAAGTGATGCTGAACGTATGTATGGGATTCGATGCAGGCACCGGACTAACTCGTTGTTTTCCAGTGATGATAACGCAACTTGCTATAAATAAGTAGTATCACTTGTCTTTTGAGTAGTAGGCCTAATAGTCTACAGTATAACAGATGTTTGGGAAATAATCAGATTTCTTTGTGATAAATGCCTGCAGTACTGCACAAAATAAATAAGATGATAAGACATTATTCTACAACCTGCATAGTAACTATACTGACTTTTCTGTTTTGTATTTAATACCATATATATTAACGAGATATTTTGTAATTTTTCCAACCGTGAATACCAAACCCAATAATAGTGAGGGACTACTGTACATTCAGCTTTTTTTTGTAATGCTATAATTACAATGCATTCAAGAAGAATATGGAAACTAACCTATAAAAATATTTAGAGTTAGTAGCCAATATTACTTTCCCTGAGTTAGCATAAATGTTATCTGTATATGGCATTTAACTTACCACAACTAAAACAGGAATATCATTACCATTCTTACTTGACTTGGTTTCAAATAGTCATAGCTGCTAACACAATAACATAAAGTAGATTGCACAATTACCACTACAATTATAACCTAATAAACACCTTCCACATAATCTCCCTAAACACAAAAGTAACATTTTTTAAAATTCCTTCTATTAGCTCACTGTCTCCTGATATATATCTTGTTAACATTTTCTATCGTTAATAAAATATATTTTTATTCATCTAATCAAGTTCAAATAAATTTTTTCAAACCTATAGTGAATGACGATTGATGTTAATACAATTTTTTCAAATATTTCTTCATTAATTTAAATTTAAAAATTTGATGTCCCAGTCGGATTCGAATTGTGGACCTACATGTTTGAAGACCGGCACTTTTAGCACTGAACTAACTTTTCCAGAGCTAAAACAAGCTTAGAGATGCACTATATGAAATTATAAGAAAAAGGTTCCTTACAATAGTGAGGCGTTACAAGAGGTGGATAGAATGAGAAGTTATAGACCACCATCAGCTTCTTAAATAATAAAAGAAAAAAAAGCAAATAAATAGTAACATATGAAAATCATAGTCAAACACCATAAATTGTATAAAAAGGGAAAAGGACAATTGCAAGAAAATTCGCTTTATATTTTGCCACTTAATATTGTGATTCTGTCTCATATATATATATATATATATATATATATATATATATATATATATATATATATGTGTGTGTGTGTGTGTGTGTGTCGTACGGTGACTCGACAATGGTCAAGTGACCGAAAGGTGCCTCATCACATAAGGTAAAATAATTGAACTGAGTAGTGGAATAATTGTTTATAACAATAATAACTTTATAAAGTCAGTGCAACGGAAAAATAATGAACAACGTGAAATAAATAAATATATATATATATATATATATATATATATATATATATATATATATATATATGAAGTTAATATATTACTATTGTAAGTAATTTTATCCACCATTAAGTGCAATAATTTTACCTTGAGTGATGAGACAGCTTTTGGTCACTTGACCATTGTCGAATAATTGTTGAGTGATTCGACAATGGTCAAGTGACCGAAAGGTGCCTCATCACTCAAGGTAAAATTATTGCACTTAATGGTGGATAAAATTACTTACAATAGTAATATATTAACTTCATAAAGTCAGTGCAACGGAAAAACAATGGATAACGTAAAATATCAAGTATATATATATATATATATATATATATATATATATATATATACACACACACACACACACACAATTTTTCTTTGTTAAATATTAGTAGGAATTGACTTGTTTCTAATGTGATTCTTTATTTATATACCAAAACAAGTTTTACATCAAATTTTTGAAGAACATTTTAAATAAATATTGTATACATACATTTATAGTTTTCATCACTAGCACAATTATTTTTATAAAGACAATTTTTATTCCCAAATTCATTTAATAATAATGACAAGTTTTTTAAAGAAACTATATTAATACAAATAACATATAAAGAAATTACTTTAATTGATGTTCAATTACTACAAATGAGATAAAAAGTGTCGATTTATAGTTATTACACATTACAACTATAGGAACATTACACAATTTTTTTTATTAGTTTTATAATTCATTTACATTATAACTAAATATTGTAAAAAGTTATAATTGAAAATAACATTTTTTGCAACAGTAAACCTATAATTTGTTTGCAAGCTTTTCTACACACAAACTACTTTTTGTTATCACCTAATTAACAATTATAATTTACATGATTATCTCATCAAAACTTTTACAAATTCTAGGACTATTATATAAAATGTACAAACAGATGTTTTACAAAATACAGTAATTTACAGTAACAAATAATGAAAACTAAAAGTTATTACAGTACTTGGCAATAATTAAAAAATTATGTTATATGAAAATACTGTTTTTTTTTAAAATTTAATTTTTTGGCAAAATATTGTTTGGCTCTAATTTATTTTGAATATTTCAGTTTCCTGAATTGTTTTCTATCTTTTAACAAACATATCACAATTTGAAAATTATGAATAGGTCTGTTAAAAAAATACTCGGGACTGTTTGAATTTCGCGGCTCAAGTTAGTTTCAAGTGAATCCACTTGGTGTCGCTAGGTTCGTATAAATTAGCTGATTAAAACGTGATATTTCAGTCACAGATATCTCCATTTGTTGGTGAGTTACACACAGTTTAGTAAAGAGTGTTTTTTTCTTTTGTCGGATTTTAAAATGAACAGCCTGAAGGAGCAACGAATTGCTGTGAAATTTTGTGTAAAACTAGGGAAATCTGCAACAGAAACATTTGCCACGGCCTACGGCGATGTTGCTATGAAGCGTACTGCATGTTTCAAGTGGCATGAACGTTTCAAGGGTGGCCGACAGTCGATTGATGACGATGAGCATCCTGGACGTCCTTCAACGTCAACTGACGACCCACACATTGACAAAATCAACACCCTGGTGCGCGAAAATCGATGTCTGACCATTAAGGAGCTTTCCGAAGAGTGTGGGATATCAGTTGGATCTTGTTACGAGATTTTGACCAAAAAATTGAAGATGTACCACATCGCTGCGAAATTTGTGCCACGCCTGATGACTGACAACCAAAAAGCCAATCGCGTCTGGGTTTGCCGGGAACTGCTTGATTGTTCAAATGAAGATGAGAACTTTTTGTCAAGAATTATAACCGGTGATGAATCATGGGTGTATGGTTATGACATTGAAATTAAGGTCCAATCATCCCAATGGGTGAGTCAAACGTCCCCAAGACCCAAAAAAGCTCGCCAAGTTCGGTCGAATGTCAAGGTGATGCTGACAGTTTTTTTTTTATGCTAAGGGTGTTGTTCACTACGATTACCTCCCTGAAGGCTCTACAGTCAACCAGATTACCTGCATTGAAGTACTGAATGTCTGAGGGACGCCGTCCGACGCAAAAGACCAGAACTGTTGAGAAGTGATAACTGGTTTTGCCCATCACGACAACGCTTCAGCTCACTCAGCACTCAGAACTCGTGAGTTTTTGGCCAAACACTCAATCACTGTTCTTCCCCCCCCCCCCTACTCACCTGACCTCGCTCCTTGTGACTTTTTCTTCTTCCCAAAACTCAAAAAACCCCTCAAAGGAAGAAGATTTGAAACGATTTCGGAGATTAAGGCAAATGCGACGAAGGAGCTGAAAGCCATCACTAAAGAAGCGTACCAGGACTGTTATAACAAGTGGAAACACCGTTGGAATAAGTGTGTGCATTGGGGATGGGAGTACTTTGAAGGAGACCCAGACGTGTAACTTCCAAATAAAGTACATTTTTTTATGACCTCAATCCGTGTTTTTTTTTTAACAGACCTCGTACATAACCAGGTGTACAGACCTTGTACACCTGAACTTGTTTTATTTACACAATTTTCATAGTTAGAGTAAATTTGTAAGGAAAGCAATTATATATTTGTGTAAAAGCTGTTACTTCAATAATTCAGGTGAATTAAAAACTTCTTAAATTTTATTGTAAAATGTGCAAAATAAATATGAAACAATTGTAACAATCTTTTTTTATCATCCCTTTATATTTTGAATACTAAAATAAACTTTTCTATGCAAGATTGACCTAAATTACTTGCATAGTAAAGAGACTATTTTGGCCAAATTTGAACAATAAATTATTTTTTTTAATTATTGTAATTTAGTAAGATTAGTAGTTGACACCATATTTTGATTTTACTGTCACCTAACAAACTAACTTAAACTTTAAGTTAAAGTTACCTACATAATCCATATATATAATTTCTTATTACACTTTTGATATTACTTGCGACCAGTGTTTTTGTTAACTAAAGGTTGTTAAGGAGGCTGAAGAAGTTGTAAGATGAAAACATTTCCTCCAAGTGTAAGTTAACAATATAACAACCTTTAGTTAACAAAAAGTCTGGTCGCAAGTAATATCAAAAGTATAATAAGTATTAAACAACCAGCTCATCATGAACAGCAACAACATTTTGATATATAATTTCGTAAGCCGAATTTTGAGAGAAAAATTGTGGGATTTTGGAATGTTGTACAGAGCTGGGAGACAGCTTAAATTAAAGGTATTGACACAAAGAAGCCGGGAAAAATATAGGTTTTTAGGTATAGTTAATGGAGTATGTCTTATCGTACTAGTTATGTTTGACAAGTGTATTAAATTAGAAATAATCACTGGTTCTGGAAAAGGACATTTTTACCTATAATTAAATTAATATCAACAGATCCTAACATTCCATTTCAAACAAAAAGGAACCAATTTCCTTTAACACTGATATTTTCAATAACTAAGTAAGGCTTCAATCGACTAAACTTGTTTTTACACATGGTCAACTTTATGTTGCACTAAATCCAGAAAAATCTCATGATGGAATTAAGATACATATTGATAAAACGATTGGTCAAAAAAATCAAATTTAAAACACATTCACAAAAGCTATAGTTTATGAAGAAATTTTGTTATGAAAAATTTGAATTAAATTAAATTAATTTGTATTAAAAAAAAATTATACAAAAGTTTAAATTTTGTTTCAGTATGAATAGGGGCATTTGCCTCTACAAACCTCTAGTAATATATAATTCTAATGAAATATCTATTGAATTTGTAAACATCGAGCCTTAAATAGAAAGATGAATCACTCAGGAACGGAAATCTCAACACCTGAACCTCTAACACTTTTCCCCTTTTATATCTATATTTTTCTTGGTCTTATTAAACCAATGTACTTGTTTTGTATTTTATATTTTTTTTAAGTTGATTTTTGTCAGTATCCTTGTTTAAGCCTAAAGCTTAATGTGACCAATGAAACGGTTTCCTTAAAGTTATGATACTGAGGGATTTCCACTGGAAAATTCTTTTCATAATTTTTCTACAGTAAGCAGTTACTACTTGTTTAAGCCTAAAGCTTAATGTGACCAATGAAACGATTTCCTTAAAGTTGTGATACTGAGGGATCTCCACTGGAAAATTCTTTTCATAATTTTTCTACAGTAAACAGTTACTAACTAAAAAAACAAATAAATGACAAACCATTAACTCCTGAATTTCTGCATCTTCGCTGCTTAGCAGAGAAGATTTGAGTCATTAGTATAATTTCATTATGAAAATTCAATATAATAAATTTACAAAAATTAACATAAATAAATTTACAAAAATTAACATAAATAAATTAACAAAAATATTGCATAAAAATTTAACAATACACACTTTTCAACCTCACTGATTCAACCTGCAAGAAGGGAAATTTTAATACAAAATATTATCTTCACTCAATTTATTGTGAATTGTTTTTTATACATAGAAGTTGTACAAATTTAACAATTACAAAAATAAATTTCATATAATAAAAAAATTGTGTTAAATGATTTATCATTCTTGTTATTCTTTGAAGTACAGTCCCATCCCGGTAGTCCAAAACTCCCATTAATCCGAAACGATTTTTGAAAATATCAAAGCGATAAAGAAATAATTGGCTATAAGAGAGGTTCAAAGAAGAAAAGCAAAATTGTTTTGTTTACTTTGCAATGGCCTCAGTGTATCGATCCCTTTTGATTAGTTAGCATACAGCATTTTAGTTTCAACATTACGGCAAGCCGCCAGTAGAATTGTTTTGTCATTGCAGTGTGTTGAACTTTAATTTATAAAATGACATCTTCTCTTAAACGAAAACACAAAACCCTTTTGTTGTCGGATAAGTGCGAGATTCTACGACTTGATGCCGGGGTACCTGCTAAAAAATTAGCAGATTTCAGGATCGGAAATTCAACAATCACTTACATAAAGAGAAACAAAGAACAAATTTTGTTTTTTTGTGTCTTCTATAGAGGAAGGTAGCAGTGTGTGAAAGGCAGTAAAAATGAGTGAATACGCTTTAGTAGAAACTGCTCTATACACATGGTTTCTGCAAGAGCGATTGCGAAACGACCTAATAAATTGCCCTTTATTGCGGGAAAACCCAAGATTCTTTTTTGCAATTGTTTTCTTTGTTATTACTGTACTGTACTGTACTTAACTAACTACTTTCAACATTAGCCCAAACATACTTCATAATACTATATAGGCATATATGTAGCCATTAAGTCGTAGGTATACGTAGTACAGGTACACTGCGATAACCCGAAATGATCGTATGTTTATTATTTCAGATTACAGGGATTGGAGTGTAGTTTGTTAGTTACTTATTTTGTTAGATAAATTTGGTAGGAAGTTTTCTATCATTTGTATGGATGAATATTTGAAGAAATCTTGAATTAAGCAGTATTTTATTAATCCAAAGTATTTACAAGCTGTGGTTACAAAAAAAACTCTGCAAGTAACACTACTTTTCTAGTTTCAATACTTTGTACCTCACAATTTCTTACTCAAATAAATATCTTGTTCTCTGAAAATTTTGTGTTAAACAAAAAATATTTCAGTAAAAACACCTACATATTGTAAAAATTTAAAATTTGTACTTTTTAAAATAAGCTCTGTACCCCACTCCAGCACAAATAAAGCATAAAAAAGTAAGAGGTGATGAAAATAAAATTGGTTACTGTACCTTTCTTGCTAAAAGAAATCAGTACCTAAACTATGAGCATTCCTGCAAGTATCAATATTTAAAAAATCATTTATATTTGTTTTATTTCAGTACTAATAATACATATTACAAATGATTGACTGCTTTAAAATGTTGAAAAAAAATTTTTAATTTATAAATTATTTTGAGTAGTTTTTCCAGAATAACTCTAACATTAATACAAGTACACAAAACCTGTTATACACAAAATCTTAGGTTATATATATATACATATTTTTTTTTCTTCTAGTATGAAAACCAAGTGAAATATCACAGATGAAAATTGAGTTTCAATGCGAGAACCACTTTCTTTGAGCCCTTTTACCTCAAATTTAAAAAAAAATTAAGTTCATAAATCATAGCCCTTGAATATCCCTTCAATGTGAAAGAGTTTTTCCTTGCAAAATGATCATTTTTTTGTAGTTATCAGGTACACTAATTATTACAAAAGTTAACATAAAATAACTGGTCACACATTCTTAGGGAAATTTTTTGAGCATTCTCTTTGTATCTATTGAATACCTCATATTTGTATATTAAAGACTTATATGCATACACTTAAGTGTATCTATATTGTATCTGTAAATATATGAATGAGTATCTCTTGTATATATAGTCATATGAAGGAATACAGCTCACCAAATCGTTTAAAGCTGTTGAAAACAATTTTATTTTAAATATCGTCTTAAAGGGTGGTTTCAAAGTGTTGATAATTGAACCATATCATAAATTATGTTTCAGAACATGGGATACTTTTTACTTTATACATTTAGACATGGTACCCATCTATGAAATGCATAGTTTTATTTTGTTGTAAAAAAAAATCATTTTTACCTCCAAAAATTAAAATGTATACATCAGAAACATATAACTTTAATCTAAAGTGTAAGATAAACTTAATAACACATTTTAATAAATATTGATGTTTATCAAAATAATTTAGATAAAAAACCCCAAATTTGGATTAAATAATTTGATAATACTCAATTATATGACTCAAAGAAATACTCAATACCAATGCTATAAGAACTCTATGTTTAAGGAGTGTATTAAATTAATCATAAAATATATTATATAAGTATCTTTAAAAGTGGAACAAGCGCAGATTTCTAAATCTATAAGTGTTTGACAAAATGACTTCAATTGGCCCTTTTATGCTGTTGAAGTAAGGGTAGAATTCAGTAAATATGTACACTTTACTGAAAAAGTTGGGTTATGGAAGAGGACTTGCAATGAATTTCTTAGGTACTTCTCCAGGACTCTTGCAAGTAATCCTTCTATTTATAGAACAAAAGATTAAGTTCTTGGAGAGCTTTAGATGAATAAATTTTACTTAACCCACTGCAGCCATGTCTCCATCCTTGACGGCCTTCTCTTCTTACTTGGAAAGCCCATACCGTTGAGTGATTCCACTGTTCACAGCTTGTTAACATTGTCCTCACTTCTAATATTATTTTCCCATTCTGTTTTCATCTTCCTAGTTTTTGTTTTCTCAAGTGATCTTCCTATAAAGCTGTTGAAAATATTTTATTCACTGATTAAAATAATTATATTGAAGTACAATTATGCTAACTACAATATTTTTAGCAGGGAAGGACTGATACCTACAATTTTCGATTCCGATTTGGACTCTAAATATTTTCTTTCAGTTCTCGATTCTTTCAAGTTATATAAGCGTACAAGATATTCTCTAATTAATTTATTTAACGGTGAAGCCTTTTAAAAGTTCCATTTTAATGTAACAGGCTACACAAATTGTTCTACCTTGATTTATGAATAGGAATTTCTGAAAGTGTGACAAACATATTGGATAAAAGTAATGATTGATTAAAATTACAAATATGAACTTCAGTTTACAATTATAATATAGCTTCAGTTTGCATAGCTGGAGAAATTGGGACTAGATTGACTATGTGTTTTGTTTAGACATGTATGAAGAGATGGCAGCCAGAGGTGGGAGAGGGAGTCAAGCCGAGCCCTCCCAAGTGAGAGTGAGAGGAGTGGTGACAAACGGACAAGAAATGCTTCCTATCATCTTTTTTGCGTCATAAATAATGGTAATATTTTTATTACTTCAAATCGGTATATGCTTAAATATTTAAAATCATTCAAAATTTGAATGACATAGTTGATAATTAATTATATTTCCAATAAATTACACCTCATACGTATTTTAACAGTTAAAAAACAAGATTCGGAATCGGCACTTTAATCAATGGAGAATCAAGTATCGACAATTCCTCAATACCATTAGAATCAATGATTCCGGAAATCGAGAATCGGAATCGGCCCATCCCTAATTTTTAGAACTGTCCGCACATGAGACACTTCTAAACTCACCTTAAAATGATTTGTTTTTAATTTATTTCAATTTTTTATTTTAAGGGGTTTGATATATTCCAAATCAAGCCGCTATATTACCATCAACTTTTTTATATTACCTTAACTTCACACTTGGCAAGTTGTACAATTAGTCCTCTCGCTGGTACAAGTCTACAGCCAAAATGTACAACAGAGTACTCTGGTATCAGTTTAACAAAACCTGATTTTCTAAAACAACTCAATGAAGTTCCAGCTGAAATAAAGTACGGTTGAACAGTGGTACACAAATATATATCTTAGAACAGTGTATTAAATTGTGCACTGCACAGGGATGTTCAACAATCACTAAATCAGCTAACAAACAAAAATAATTTTTTCAATGTTAGATTTAAAATCTCAACCTCGTCTTACAATCGCATTGAGTATTTTTTTAAAATGGAATAGGATTAGTTTGAAAAATTTCAAGATTGCTTTATTAATCAAACATACTATATTGATTATTTAACATACAAGACATTGAATTTCATTATGCAATGAAAAAATTACTGAAATTATGATACTGGCACTTTATGTAAATATCCTCTAAACTATACCATGATAATGATAACAAAATCATAATTACCATACCTTAGGACATTTAGCTTATAAAATATGATTTTCCCTTCTTTTTAATTCTAAGTAAAAAATATACTCTGTAATTCACAACTCGTTTAGCAGTTAGTTAAGTGAATAAAAGTTGGTACACATTTTTCAAAAAGGCTTTCAATAATTGCATTACTGTATGAATAGGATGTTTCTGTAAATTAAAAACAGTAGAACCTGAATATAATAAACTAACTGGAGATGCAGGTTGCCCGTTTTATTATAAACCCAAGTCTATTATAAAGCCAAAAGTAGTCAAAGAAATTGTTAAAATGCAAATAATATGTAAAAACAACTATAAAAGGCTAATGAAAAGAAATAAACATGCAAGTTCTAATTAAAGTGATTATAAAATCAGTTTACACATGTTCTGTGTTGATATTAAATTCAACAGTGATAAAATACTATTTTTAATTACTCTCACTAAAGAAGTCTTCAGATTTAAAATGTTTTGAGGTTGTCTTAATAAACAGATGTCAGTTTCCACCATGACCTTTAGAGTAGGGTGGGTATTTTATTCAAATATTTGTTAACACTTGATAAGCTGGTATTATAAATGTTACAGATATGCCTACGCTATTTACTGTTATCTTGCATCATTTCAGGTAGTTTTAAAGGCGTGGTGTTTCAGGCCTCTGCATTTTTGGCTACAACAATGTAAAGTCAGGATTTGAAACGTTTTTGTTCAACAAAACATTGATACGCAATAGAGAAATTGGTATTCAATTATTAATGTAACGTCTAAACTATACACACAGTATTTACAGTTCTATTACATTTCTTGAATTTTATAGTCCATCAAGTTCAGTGAATCTTAATTAATCATTTTAATATTAGTTTATGACTATCCGAACTTTAAATTTTGTAAATTTGTGAAAATTTACTGAGACGGAACATGTTTAATCGCTATGTAGTGATCTTCATCAGGGTCTTCTGCTTGGAGTTATTGGGTTAAGCGGTGACGGTTATAAAGGTAGGTTTTCGATAGTATCAAAGAGTATGTGCGATTTGTATTGGGTTTGTTCGTTTAATATGTTTGTACTTTGTATGTCTGTAAATTTCATATTGTTCTAGTGTGTTGAGATGTGGTCCTTCTTTGTTGATGTGCAAGATTTCTAGGTTATGGTAAATGTCTGTGTATTTGTGTCCTGTTTCTTTTATGTGATTGTAAAATGCTGAGTTGGTATTCTGTTTGTGTTCCTCGACTCTTTGTTTAAAGCTGCAACCTGTTTGCCCAGTGCAGTTTAGTTTGTATACGCCTGATGCTTGTAGTTTAGTTATATTTAGGAGCAGTCACTAACAGGAAGGTATACGCAACTAAGTCATCAGTAGGCACTGTCTGTGTGCCACCTATTTACATAGGTGGTGAATGGTTTATATGGTGTTCACCATAGAAAAATACGAAATTCTTAATGAAAGTCCTTTTCTAATCTGCAATGTAGTAATATAATCTTTCCCTGAATAGGCATACCATGATAGGCATAAAACAATTGTTTACTAATTGAAGACAGCAAGACCAACATATACACTAGTTTGTTAATGTATGATATGCATTCTGACATTCATTTCGATTGGCACCAACCTAATTTTATTCACTTAACTTATTATTATTCACTTTAAAAGAGCTAACTTATATATTTTTTAAATAAAATAAGTTGACTTAAAAGTATTTTTTTTTAATTACCTTTTCTAAATAAATATAAAGCTATACTTTGTAGTCCACAGGGAAAATATAATAAATAACAAATAATGCATATAAAAACCAATTTAACAATTCAGTATGTAAAAGGGACTATAAGATGTTACACTAATACAAAGTACGATATTCCAACAACCATTAGTACTACCAGTGGTAGATAGTAGATATTCTTAAGTCTTAAATATAATAGTACTTTCTTTCAATGCTCTTTGTTTTAGATCTTGAAATGTTCCAACTGATTTTGTAATTGTACGTTTTAACAAAATTAGGAATTATGAGTTCTGAAAGTGATTTTACAAATAATAATTTAATATGTTGAATCATTAAAATAAAATTAATTATCATTTTCATTAAAATCCCTTTTGGAACACTCACAACTCACAATTTCTTGAAACTGTGCAATCACACTTATGGAAAAATTACTAAATCCAAAAACAGAGAACAGTCATTAAAAAAAACATTTAATTACATACAAAAGGAGCACACACAGAACTTCTGGTAAATGTTTAAGAAACACTGATCTGTAGAAAAAGAAATTAACATGCCACTTTTATTAGAATGGCATGCTCAATCATTCCAACCACTAACAACACAGTTAACTTCAGCCAATATTATTGTTAAACCAAAAAAATATTTAAACACATTTAAGAAAACATTTTTGATTTTAAAATCAGTAAAAAAGAGTAAATAACACTTACTTTTAAAAAAATGTTAAAATTAAATTCATGATAATTTGAATTAAAAAAAAATTAATCTAAAAAAAACATTTTTAGAAGTATAATAATTTAAACGTCCCATAAGAAATAGAATGAAGTACATTCTACAAAAACGATATTCAAATTGTAGATATCCTAGAAAATGTATTTGAAAATGAATTTACTCTTATAAGTATACAAAAAAAAGAATTTCATTTGATATGCACTGATATGGTAGGTTATTGATCAAACCTTCCATACTTCATTATATTCTGCTTAAACAGTTTAAAAATAACACTAACAATTTAAAAATAACAATTTTAAATACAATAACTACCAATACTGAATGGGCAATTCTTACTTAATTTGTATTCTGAAGTTTTACACTTATGAAAAAGTATATTCTGATAAAATTATAAATATAATTATATTATTATGACAAATTTATAATTTACTTTATGTTCTAATAGAAAAAACATTGTACTAATTTAAACTAAGTATATAATAAATTGGCAAGACATGTGTTTCACACTTGACATGATCACAAATTTTAAAAATTGTGAAATCATAAAAATAAAATACTTGTTAATTTGGCATTCAACCAAATTTATTTATGTTTTTTTTAAAAAGCGTATACAGGAAAGGAACCTCATAAATAAATTCACATGTTATATTACAATTTAAAAATAAATGTTAAGTATACATATTATATTATATATCACTGAAATTATGCTAAATCCTTCATAAGGTTTTAATATTAAACATTAATCAAGGGGACATCCCTAAATTAAGTAGCGCTAAATTGGATGATTTTTCACCAACTCCTATAAAAATGATTTGAATTAATTTAAACACAAAGTGATCAACCCATTTGTAACATTGTCTGAAGTCTATTCATCTCCCCAGGGAGTAGTCATGGAAGCAGCGACAGACCCCACTGGTGCTGCGAGCTTCAGAAAAAGATATGTATACATAATAAGCATAATTTTAAAATAGACCAAAATCCACACATTGTTTACAAATACTACAAATTTCAGAAATTTACAAACAATTTAGCTTTATGTCGTGTTTGGCTCAGGGAACCCCTAGTGGGAAGTCCATCAAACTCAGTCATGTGCAGTATGGCGTAGTACAAATTTTGTACATCTCATGACAAGTCACGACCGAGTGTGATCAGTGTACTTCTGAGTTCACTGGTTCGGCCTGAAAATATGTTGCCATCAAATTTAAAAAATATTGTTTTGTTAAAAACTGTTAATGGCAAGTAATAACTGGTGTTTTAGCTGATACACGGAGACAGCGATAAATGTCTGATCGTCATACTGTGTACTATGGTGATACCGAGCTCGAGGTTAGGGTTCTCACATTTTTTCTCCAATAATGCACATAAATAGGAAGTTTAATAGAGTACTTTAAATGCATGTTTTTTGTACATAGATTTCTGTGAGCTCATTATTAATATTAGGCCTATTTTATTTACTCAAAAGTTAAAATGGGGCCGGTTTATTTATTAAATAAAAAGAGATTTTAATGTAGTCAAAACTATAATTTCAAGTTACAAAACACTACTGTATACCCCCTCCTCCTTCCATAATGATGTGTAACAATAGA
The DNA here is from genome assembly GCA_036971475.1 of Prosapia bicincta. Taxonomy (NCBI): domain Eukaryota; kingdom Metazoa; phylum Arthropoda; class Insecta; order Hemiptera; family Cercopidae; genus Prosapia; species Prosapia bicincta. Next base: position 6,238,876 of record JBAIZL010000003.1, on the reverse strand, counting down.
CGTAACCCCCCTACCCCTCGTAGCGTTACGTAATTTAGGGATGGACCTTAAGATCAAACTTTTGATCAAATTAAAGTTTTTCAAAATGGTATACTAGGCTAGATATTCATGATATTTTCAGAGTTAAGAAGGAAATGATCTTTATCAATGCTATACTGATTTAGCAGTATCACTAAATATATAAAACAAAAAGTGTTTTATTTTTCTATTAAATTTGACAAGCATGAGTTACATTGAGTAAGCAATCAAATTTGTGAGACTTTGTAACACAAAGTCTATTTCATTACCTGGAGTAACTTTCCTGTAACATGTTATTAACTTAACCAAAATACAAATAAAGCTAACAATAAAGATAATTCGTAGTAATATTCTTAATATAATTACAAAACACCAAAATATACACTGTATATAATTTTTTTAAATAAAAGCAAACTTTAACTTAAACTAGTAATCGCAAGTCCTAAAATTTTCAAAATAATTGGTACTTATTACAATATTATTTTTCGCTTTACGTATTTATTTGACCACTTGAAATAAAAACTGAATACATAATAAGCCAGTTGAATATCGAGTCAAAGTTTATTTATTTATTGCAACGTTTTGGTAACTGATTTCCTTGCCCTTATCAAGCCTGAAAACAATTTTACCTCTTTTGTCGTTTTATGTATGGTTATTTTGTTTCGGTGTTTTATATGTGTGTACCTTGTTGTTCATTCAGTTTTGTTATTCTTTTTAATTATATTTTAGATGAATTTATGAGTCTTACTATAGAGGAGAGTTATTTTATCAGAATTTTTTAAAATTTTAAATATCTGTTGAGAGTGTACTTGTATTTTATACTGTAATGTAAAATTGTTTTCAGGCTTGATAAGAGCAACAAATCAGTTGCCGAAACGTCGCAATAAATAAATAAACTTTTGACTCGATATTCAACCGGATTATTTATTATATTTTTCACTTTAGTCTAAAATTTTGCAAAGAAAGCTTTTGCTATTATAATCTCAGTGGCAGAAATTTGTGTACAAACTCCTATTATTAAAATGTTTCTTCTTCAAGTTTTTCAATAAAAGTTTAAAAGGGGAATGTTTTGGGACATTGTAACATTTCATTTGCAAAAAGAGGTTCCTTCCCTTTAAATAATAATACCGTGTAAGAAGTATACAAATATTTTAATAACATTAAAATACTTTGATATTAATAATTATAATTATAAAAACCTAATAACATCCTTAATTGTTTTTCTTAATATATTTAATAACAAGCACCAAAGCAAATCATACATGTAAAGTTTGAAGTACTAGCAGCCAATTGAAATTAGATATTTATACATCTAATTTATAAAATTAAAATCAATTGTTCACTTGTAAAATGATTTTATATTATTATACTTATTAATATGTATTCCTGGTTTTTGAACAGTTAATTTATCATTTGTGCAATATGAAAAGAAAACATGAAAAAATGTTTAACAAAATTCCCCTAAAAAGTACAAAAACAATACTGACTTAGCAAAATAATACGAAGACAATTATAGAGCCCAGAAGTGTAAATTATAATTAACAATTACAAACTGTATCTCTTACAAATAATTGAAAGGTTTTGTAGCTATTTAAAAATTTGTAATCAAGTGTTTGTAGTTGTTAATTATAACAAAATACAGTAAAATCCACTTAATACACTCCCATTTAAGATGATTTCTTAGACCCTAAAAATTGGGTTCTCAAACTGGGAGGCATGAATACAAGTCAGGGGAGGCGCAAGACCAGTTGCAAAATAGTAAGATAAATTCTCATTTAGTTAAAATTTAACTATACAAGTTATCAAAATATAAAACTAAATTTGCATCTGATTTTTTTTACATAGGTAATTGTTTTGACCATCTTGATCAGAAAATTTAAATGAAATGTATGTATTTATAAAAGAAATATAAGTAAATGTTGTGCAAATTTTGTAACCTTGAAATTAAGTCAACGTGACAGCTTGAAAACAATAATAGTACAAAAGTGTTGCAAAACGTATGTTTCCCATTCAATGTGGCAACGGAACCATAATGGAGAAATTTTTATTTTGGATAAAAACACTTAGAAGTGTATCACAGGCAGCTCTTTGACTAAACTTGCCTTTTTCAAGCACCTACTTGTGCGATAAAACATTTTTAGCACTTGTTGCAATAAAAACAAAATTGATGTCGCTAATGACTTGCGTTGTGCCTTTACTAAAATACGACCTCAAATAGGTATGCTAGTGACAAAAATACAAGCTCAAGCATCTCACTAACAGATTTTTCAGATATCAGTTAAAATTTACCTTGCAAATTAATACTTGAAATGTTATATCATGTTTCTTGTGAAAATATATATAAACAAATAAATTGGTTTCAATACATACATACATACATACATACATATATATATATATATATATATATATATATATATATATATATATATATATATATATACATATATATATATATATATATATATATATATATATATATATGTATATATGTTTTTTTTTCATATGCCCATTCCATTTATTTATAGAGTGATGGGGAGGGGCGTGGGAGGCTTTCATTTCAAGGAGAGGGGGTGTGGTACCAAAAATTTTGAAAGCCCCCGCCCTAAAACATAGCATCAAAAAACATACTAATATTTACAGATAATACACAGCGACCATGGATGACAGGAGAATAATTTGTTTTATGAGTAAAACAGCTCAATACGGTTTTTCAAAGAAAGAATCGAAAGATTCTTCTACTTATTGATAACTGTCCAGAGCATCCAAAAAATATTGAATTAACCAAGATAAAAATTGTTTGTCTACCCCGGAATGGCACAAACCAGCTTCAACCCATAGACCAGGTGATTATATTAGTTATAAAGCAGCAATACTGTAAGTAACTAATGCAAAGTTACTTATATGCCAAGGAATAAGGTAAACAGTAGCCTCCTGTAAACATTATCCATGTTAAAAACAAATAAAAACACACAAAACTCACAAATTAATCATTTATTTACTCATACGCGTTTCAATGACCAAGTCATCATCATCAGTGAGTGTTACTACTACAAACTCTAACTGACAACACCGTTGTAACTAGCAACACCTACTTTATAAATATAGAAGTGTAACCTTATTTTCACCCTAGTTGTAAGTTAGTTTGTAGTAGTAACACTCACTGATGATGATGACTTGGTCATTGAAACGCGTATGAGTAAATAAATGATTAATTTTTGAGTTTTGTGTATGTTTTTAACATAACCTCACAAGCTAAGCTCAAATAATATTTTAATTATCCATGTTATTAATGGAACAAAATCCGTCCTCAGGTCATTAAAAACTGTTTCATAAAATCGGGTATCAATGATCTCAGTATGAACTGGCATTGGAATGTACTTACTGACAATAAAGTTGAGGAAGTGATATTTGATAACCTTCCCGGCTACTTATCTATCAACAATAATATCACGACTATTGAGGTATGAACAATAAAGGGAATTGTGAAAAATGCTGCTACAATAGCTCCCACTGCAGATGGGAGTAAGAATGATGATGATTATGAAGAAGACGAGCCTCTGCTACAAGTAACACCTGCCTTAGCATTTAGGGGTTTGGCTGATGTGAGACATTACATTATGAGCATGCCTGGAATTTCAGATGACGCTATCAAAAATATGAATCAATCGGAAACATTAATTTTAAATTCTTCTTTAAAAATTTAATACAAAATACAACCGAAAATTATTTTAAGGAAAATATAAACACCAAAAAAATATCTACTCTATACAATAGTAATGTAAAATGTACAGTAGGTAGGTTATGGTTTTTCATTTAATGCGTATTTTTATGTTGCGTTCATTCGTCTTCTATTATTTCATGACTTTTTTGTTTAAAACTGTGATGAAATTGTTTGGTGAACATGAGGAGAATAATGCGACACGTATAATGGTGATTAGATACAGTATTCCTTTATTGGTATTTTATTCCTGTATAAGACTTTTGCCCATTAAGGACGCTATTTTTGGATGGTCCTTTGAAAATCGTATTACGCGGATTTTACTGTAATCAACAAAACAATACTATGAAAACAGTAGTTGATTAAATATGCTAATACTGGATGACAAGTAAAGATTAATAGACTTCATTAATCTATTATACTTTTTGCTTTGCTAAATTAAGAGAAAAAAATAACTTTTAATAAAAAACTCCCCATAACCCAGAACAATAAACATTATTTGCCAAAAAATATTTCATTAAGAGAAGGGCCAGTTTGAGTAGATAATTAAAATATTTTTTATATTCAGTGCAAACAGTCTATTAGGCTTACAAAAAAAAATGTAGAAATCAAATTTAAGACTTTTGATGTTTGATTATAAATTTATTGTAAAAATTGATAAAATAATTTTTCTTAAAAAATGATACTAAATTTAAACACTTAACTAAGAATATACGACTGAAACTAATACTGTTTTTTTAATTACTTTATTTAAAAACAACTAAAAATATTCGTCTTATGTAATAATTTTACATATGCATATTCAGATTTTACTTTGTTATAAATTAAACCTGATAGTATAAAACAAGATTATTTTTCATCTCCCTGGATCATTAAATTATTTTTGCTATATTAAAATAACATATATCATCAAAGCAGCAAAATTCCTATTTGTTACAGAATATAATTTTCATAAAAATATAACTTTTGGATCTTGCTAATATTATTGAAAGAAACTTGAACTTATTCTATTCAAGTGTTAGGAGAGCTTTGGCATTCAGTGCAGATACATGAGCTCTAATGTTCAACTCATGGGTTCCCAAACAGGAGGGTGTGAAGACAATCAGGAAGGGTGTGAGACCAGTTGGAAAATAATAAGATAAATTAAATATATTTAATATTATAGGAACAAACTTGTTGTTGCTAATGACTTGGGTTGTGCCCTTACTAAAATACAACTTCAAGTAGGCATGCTAGTGTAAAAAGTGCAAACTCAAGCATCTCGCTAACAGATTTTTCTCTTTCAGTTAAAATTACCTTACACATTAAAACTTGAAATGTTACTCATGTTTCTTGTGAAAGTGTGCATAAATAAATTGTTTTCAATATATAGACTATAATATTTGATTCATTTTCATATGCCCATACCATTTATTTATAGTGTAAAGCAGAGGGGGGATGGATTTAATCTCAAGAGGGGGGTGTGAACCCAAAAGGTTTGGGAACCCCTGGTCTAACTAGTCAAGCTCCCCCCCTTCGAATTCGAATTAAATGAATTTAAATATTATTTGAGTGGAGATAGTTACTTTTGTGCTACTACATCTGAATATTTCAGAACCGTTTGATCACATTTTCAGAGGATTTGTACGACTTCTGGATGCTTAGTAAATAGCCGAATCTAAAACACCTGTTTAGGCTTCACCCAATGTAGTTTCTTTTTATATGGAGATTTATTTATGTCTCTAATTTTATTGTTATACAATTATATTGTATACACCTCCTTCAAACGTTTTTAAATATTATTTATTCAACTCAGTACATATACACAATATTTACTATGTATAAAAGATAAAGGACTTTGTACTCAAAATATTTGAATTTTTGTAAAACATTAGGGTTTCTTCTTGATTAGACCTAAATGATGATGTTTTAAAAAACATTAATTCTATGATATTCACTAACCATTAAAAAGATGACAATATTTTAAAATGTTTACAATTTTAAATAAATCATTTTTTCAACAAAAACTGTTTTGAAATTATTATTTTTTAAAATAATTTTGACCAAAAATCACTTTTTAAGACTAAAATCTGTAGTTGTATAAAGAAAACCTTCTTTACAAACAAAATATAAAAATAATCTTTCATTAAAAAAAAAAAATAGTTTCTGTAGAAAATATACATATAACAAAAATATTTGAGGTAAATATCTTTTAAATTTAACATCAATTCCTTCCTTAGTTATATAAAAATAAAGAAAAATGTCCGTCTACTTTCCAGAAATAGAAAACACAATTTTGAATTAAATAAAAACAAGGATGTTTATAGCTCATATTGAATGAACCTGTCAAAGAGAGTTGACAGGGTTAAACAAACTACAAGCAGAGTTTTTTTATGTAACAATTTTTTTTACCTGGTGTAACAGTTTAAATTAAATAATGACTTATAACACTCCTAAGAAACAATTTATTCCCCTTTCTTAAATACTGGCTTCTCTATTACCATTTATCTTAACAGTAACTCTCTATAAAGATTATATGTGCAGACTTTACTAGAACATTACATTGATTCCATTAGTCACATATAATTACCTGAAGCAGATGCTCACATCCAATACTTTAAACACAGCTTACTAGTAGAAATGTAACAATTACTGTACTTTTTGACAAATATTGAAATTGCTTGTGTGTTTATGTGTATATACGGTTGATAAATATGATCATAATACAAATTAAAATATAACTACATCTGTAATGTTTTCTCCTAAACTGATAAAAACATTTATTTTATTTGTCATTTATTACTTCTGATTTTTAACCATCAAAAGAAACTAATAATTTATTACTGTGTAGTGATATTTCACGTTGTCCACAATTTTTTCCATTGCTCTGACTTTATAAAGTTTTATTGTTAATTGTAAACAATAATTATTCCACCACTAAGTGCAATTAATTTTTACCTTATGTGATGAGGCACCTTTCGGTCACTTGACCATTGTTGAACCATTGACTACAATGGTCAAGTGACCAAAAGATGTCTCATCACCTAAGGTGATTAATTGCACTTAGTGGTGGAATAATTATTGTTTACAATTAACAATAATAACTTTACAGTCAGTGCAACTGACTATATATAGCCTCCTAACGCATTCTTAGAATGACTACAAATAAAGATGTCTCATCATCTAAGGTGGTTAATTGCACTTAGTGGTGGAATAATTATTGTTTACAATTAACAATAAAACTTTATAGTCAGTGCAACTGACTATATATAGCCTCCTAACGCATTCTTAGAATGACAGTACAAATAAAGATCTTTAATGCTTTCTAATGCTTATAACTAACTTGTTAGCTAGAAATTGAGATCCAACTATAGACTACGACGACTAGACTGCAGATCTAGGTCCTTGATCTATACTGTTGACTTTAAATGTTGTTAATTAAAAAATGTGTAAATATTTTTTATAATTATTTTAGTCATAATGTATTTTGTACAAATGTACATTAAATGTAAACAATTTGTTGCGTGAAAATTAAGGGGACCCTACAATCAACTGCTAGTTTTCAAACTAAGTAGCAACTGATTTTTCCAGATATTTATTATTTTGCATACTTAATTTAAATATTGTTTTTACTAATAAAGATTAAAAATAATAATCGATTTTTAAAAAAGCTATTTCAGTTACACAATTGCCGCGACAACTGAATTCACAAGTAATCCGTAACCATTGTGTAGCTCAGAATGCAAATAATTTATTCCGCATTGGGATAAACTCATCATCATACTTGATAACATCTCAGTGTATATTTATCAACTAGTAAAATTTAAAGAACTTTTTGTTAGGGTACAACTCTGGCTGGTAAAAGCACAAGTGGAATATTAATTTGAACTGTATTCTGAAGAATTTAGTCTCACTACCAATACTTTTATTAATTAATATTACTGAAATTATTGTATGAAATACAATCTGGTAAATAAATACTATATATTTTAAGCACATAATCCAAGTTTGAATGAGAGGCTAGATTTTTTACCTTTTTTTGTTAAAAGTAGATTTGACGGGTGTGATACATGTCTTCACATCTTATCTCAAGGTTACCAGGCAGGAATTATGCCAATTGTTCATCTCATTTTTTAAAATCTTCTTTATCACACGCACCCCAATGTTTTAGTTTTATGGAAAAACCGCTCCAAAGAAATAAAGTACATAGTATTTTCGTTTTTTAACACTGACAACAGGCTACATCCTAAGGGAGATAATATATCGACCTGCTGAGTTTTGTATTTCATAACAATATTGTAGTTGTTTTTCACTTTTAACAAGACATTTAATTTCTAAATAAATCATAACTACTTGAAGATTCTGATAATAATAAACTTTTCACTATCATACTGAGATTATGAAACAAATAATTGCGTCTTTTAAAACCAGCATGTATATATAATACTCATGATCAAATATATTATTATTGTAAATATTAATATTAAAATTAAATATTATCAAAATTAAAATTGAAAATTACCAAAAATATTTTAGTGGCTTGAATTGTGTTTATTTACTTGACAAATTGTCAACTGCCTTTAAGATTACTTCTTATTAGATAACTACTTTAATTTATATTTTTATATTATTTGATACCATCTTGTCTTCACTTAGCTACTAGTTTTTTTACTAAAACACTTGAACATATATTAGAAGCTTACCTGTAGTAGTACCTGCTTTTTTATTATTGATGACGGTCATTTTGGGAGATGTGTCCTATTATCAACACAATTGGTTGTCAATGAGAGTCCTCAATAATTAGAAAGATAAATGCTACTATAGGCAAGTGTAACATACTACTATTTTTTCAAGTGTTTTAGTTACAGTTTTAATTTTTAAATTAAGTTCTATTTTTTTAATTTTTAATAACTTTTTTTGTATTCTACCAAGCTATTTTTGAATGACAAAAATTACCATACTTTTTTCTAATAAAATTTATATACTAAGCTTTTGAGAACTTTCATATTATAGTACAGAATCAGAACTGAGAAATAATTGTTACATCCCCACTAGTCTTGCTACGTCTACAGTACAAGATACTATTGGTTAAAAATAAATGCAATATTAAAGTTTTAATAAATCATAAAAAAACACATGGATAGAAATTTTAATTCACCCTCAAACTGATGTATTATTGACTATCACGCCTGCATGATAAAAAAATTCCTTTGTTGAATTAGCTGCATCACCTAATTTCATCTAATTCCATTTCAAGAGAATGAGAGTGTAAACTCTCAGGAGGTGTTAGATATCCTGATAAACTATCTTCAGACTGATGGACTTGTACTACTGAATGACATGAATTATTCAAATTAGACTTGGCCCACTTTTTTGAATCGACAAGTGATTTTCTACGTGGCAGTGTAGACACATTTGGTATATCATTAATACACTTAAATTCTTCTTCTTCTTTTTTCACAAAATTATCCAAACGAATATCTGAAGTTTGTACTGTACCTGAAATTTAAAATTTCATTAAACTGAAAGTTGTATTTAAAACAAAATCTTGAAACAATAAACTGTAATATTAACTACATGAAACATTGTTTCATTCTACATAGAAACTTTTGAAATACCTGATGGTGGAAAGTTAAAAACAGAGTTGTTGTGTGTAGAATACATAGTAACTGTAGCTGGTGATCGTGGAGGCCTAGTTTCTTCTGAATCAGATTGGACAGGAGGCTTATTGCCAATTGGTGGCCAGTTTAATGAAGAGCAGAGTTCTCTCTCTATACTTAAATATTTTTTCAAATGTCTTCCTTCTTTTTTTCTTCTAATACAGAAAAAAATAACAAATTTAAATACAAAACCTATTTTGAAACACTTATGAAAGGTACTTACAACACAGCTTTAGTATATTTTTATAAAAGACAAGTTCTCTAGAGGTATATTTGACTTGGTAAAAATTTTAATTATATATGCATGGCAAGTTATAATCAATAATCCGAATTTCAAAATTATTAGCTAATTTCATGGTGGCAGCCGTCGCCCATGTTAGGGAGCGCCAACATGTACGAGCGATCACATGAATGCTGTGTTAGAAACAACTTAACGATACGAGTAATTGCGTAACTGTTTTCTATCTGTAATTTTAGATATAAATATGCCACAAATGTATTTAATAGGTTGTTTTTATATCAATGAACGAATTTAAAGCTTACTATAATCCATGCAATTAAATTAACACATTAATAACAATTATTACAAATGTTATATTTGCTTTAACGGTGCAAGTCATAGCAGGATTTTCCATACCATGAGCGATCTCGGGTTAATTAAGCTATGATACAGATCAGGTCTGAGTTCCAATCAGCAATGAGTATTTTAGTGGTTTTATTGTAACTGGATGTTACAACTTTTTCAATTTAAAAAAAAATGTTTGTTTACTTTCAAAAGTAAAACTTAGCGTCTACTCATGAGAGTGTAAGCAAATACTTTATTGCATATACTCATGAGATTGTAAGCAAATCATTTATTGCATTTGTCATTAATTTTAATTTGTACAGCAAAAACCTATTTCAATGTTTGTTTTGTAAAAAACAACATATTGCTGACAAAACCAATTTCTTTGTGCTGCTACTTACCAACAGACTTTTCCATTAAGAATATTTACAAATAGTTCCTTGTAACTTTGTTATTACTAAAACATAAGGCATTTGGAATCAGATAGATTTTTATACATTGTGACACAGTGATTAAAGCAAACTAAATGCTTATAGTATTTTTCATATTAATCCTTGATATTACATCTTGTTATTATCTATTTATCTAAATAATTGAAAATATCCACTTTCAATTTTACCCTTTTCTAATTTTACCTCTTAGCAATATTTTGATAATATTAATAAATCACATTTTTTCAAAAGGAACTTTCTTAAAAAGCCGAGAAAGCCCATTAGTCGATTACTATATCCCTGTTGAAGTCATGTTAGTCAGACACCTCTCTCCAAAGTTCGAATGCCTCTCACATGGATCATGTAATATTATTACGATGAAATGTTTACCACTTGATGTATTGGCTTGTCAAAGCTAATACAGTTGTAAAGTGAAGGTATTCAATATCTGACAATGTCCTATTCCTACCAAAGTTGTGGAACCTGAAAAGCATAACACTTTTAAGATGGCACATAGATTTACCTTGGGGCATTGTGCTCCAAGGTAATCTTTCCACGCTCCGGTTCTGCCCCAGATTATTCAGGACCATTTACCGAGATTATCCCTTTTTTATCCCCAAACAGTATACTCTTCTCACTTTACTTAATATTTATCCCCTCACCTTAACTTTGCTTACCAATATTCGCAAAATAGAAAATTCTACAATTAGCCTACTTATAAGAATATGTGTGCAAATTATTAGTTTATTTCATTCTATTTTTATAAACTAGGTTTTTGTTCTAAACACCAAGCAAAACAATTTTTAAAATTACCTTGCTCGTAATTTGTGAAAGATGAGGTAGTCGCACACAAAATATTCATGTATTGCAGCCAAAATAAAGTTTATAAAACACAATACCACCACTAGTATTCTGAAATCATTGTGTGGAGGAAGTTTCAACTCAAACTGTTCCTGAACAAATTCTGATGGGAATAGTATTAAGTAAAGAGTAAATAACACAATGGTTATAACAGATCCAAGTAAACTCCAGTTAGAAGATAAGGCCTGGCGGTAAGGAGCGCCTTTAGAAAACACAACGGCTAAAATAACATACTGCATGCTAGATATGGTAAATACTGCATAGTTCTCGTAACATCCCACTTCACCCACATTAGCAGTTGAGTTAAATGGTACGAACCTGAAAACAGAAATTAATTTTTTTTTTTACTTTGAGTAAATATTTTATATATAGTAAATTTTACACTCTTAAAAGTTATTCTAAAAGTTATATCAAATAAAAAAAATGTATATATCTCCCAAAATAGGCATGCATTATCAGTATAAACACTACAACTATTCTTTTAGCTTAGCTTGTGAGGTCATGTTAAAAGAAATAAAAGACATACACAAGACTCACAAATTAATCATTTATTTGACTCATATGCGTTTCAATGACAAAGTCATCATCACCTGTGAGTGTTGCTACTACAAACTCTAACTAACAACTAAGGTGAAAGTAAGGTTACACATCTATATTTATACTGTGGACGTTGCCACGCCCACCTGTCAAAACAACAGTTATTAACATTACTTCGAACATGATGCATCAAATAGAAATTTTATACCCAACTCATGAATTACAATTTATCCATACACATAATTACATATAAACAAAATAGATAATTAATATTTCAGTATTATTATTATTTCAAAATTTTAACCAAAATGTTACAATCAAATTTTTCTGTGTCACAATAATTACATTAATATAGAATTCTGAATAGGGCCTGACTCATTATTAACAATATTAGTTTTATTCCTATTAATACACATGAGTTAAATATAAATTTACTTTTATTATTTTTATGTTTATAACTTATTACTGGTGTGTTTGTTTTATCTGTTTTTAAAACCCACAAAACAATATATAAACAAAAAAGAAATTATGAAACTCAAAGAAAACTTAGAAAACGACTACGTAATATTAAAATCAGATAAAACAAACACACCAGTAATAATTGAAAATACCAAATACATCAATTCAATGACAAACCACACCAAAGATCTTTTCTCAAATCCCCCACATATTAGGTTCAGGAAACCTTTTAATTTGAAAATTATTTTAGTACGTACAAAATTACCAGATCCAAGTACTGAAAAACCGCCTAAACTTCCTCATGGCTCCTTTCCGTGCAATAGACCTAGATGCAAGACATGTCCAATACACATCGCAACAAATAATTCCCATAGCCTAGCAGCCAATGTGGACTTCAAGATTCCATCCAAAAATGTAATATATCAGTTGCAATGTAAATTTTGCCCGGCACAGTACATAGGCCTTACCACAGATGGTCTCAGCATCAGAATGAATGACTAAAGACATGACGCTGGAGCCATGAACATAGACAGGCCAACTGCTCAACATGCTGCTCCACACCAAAAATTTTTTCACCGATCCACCGCAAATTTGGTACAAGCAACCTCCCAACTTGAAAAACATCCTAGTAAATCCTAAACTACCAGACCCTGATGCAGAGAAACCACACAAACTTCCTCATGGCTCCTTCCCATGCAATAGACCTAGATGCAAGACGTGTCCAATACACCCCTCAGCAAATAGTTTCAACAGCCAAACAATAAAAATGGTCTTCAAAATACAGGGTCATCATAATTGTACATCGAAAAATGTCATATACCAGTTTCAACAGCCAAACAACAAAAATGGTCTTCAAAATACAGGGTCATCATAATTGTACATCGAAAAATGTCATATACCAGCTACAATGTAAACTTTGCTCAGCACAGTACATAGGCCTGACCACGGATGGTCTGAATATCAGAATGAATGGCCACAGACATGATGTTAAAATTATGAATATGGATAGACCAACAGCTCAACATGCTGCTAGTCTCAACATATCTTTCAATGATTGTCATACCACCAAAATAATTAAGGCCCTCTCTCCTGATTGCAACCCTTCAGAATTGAGAAGATGGGAGTTGTCATACCAGTGGTACACCGAACCTCCTAGCCTCCACATCAGATAAAACTCCTTTTACCTTCCCCCTAACTTCTACCATTTTTAACAACTCCATTTACCTTCCTTCTGACAGACTATTAATATCTAGTTTTAATAATCAATATTTATAAAAATTACATATAGTATTATATCATAAACTATAAATCTGTGACATTTGGATATTTATACACATCTGTGGCTCACTTCAGTCTTTTCTTTTTCTCTTTTTTGATTGGCAAAGATCATTGTGTGATCGAAATATTTCAATAGTGTGATAAGTTTTTATATGTGTCTATTTATTTTCAAAAGATTGCAGTTTTGGACTATTGCCACTAGGTAAGTCTGTCAGTCTCCTATCTAGTCCAAACATTCCTTTATATATAATTATTAGGTTAGTTTTGGTTGGTAAAGATTATTTAGAAAAAAAATCTATATATATAATTAGATTTTCATAAGTAAAAATGTATTAATTTTATACTTTAACATTAAAACATTGACTGTCAGTGGCCTTCTATATTACGACCTCTGAGTAATTCTTTTCCAAAAGTAATCTTTTTAGTGTTTTCCTTTTTTTACCCATTAAAATTAAAATTTCTATATTCTTTCTTCATGTGTCTCTTTTTTAGTATACCCCATCATGGTTTTGCCTGCAAATTTTAAAGTAGAAATTGAAGCTGTTCAGAGTGCAAAGTCTATAAATCACACATTATAATTTTTGAGATATTCAAGTACCAATGTATTTCCATTACATTGTATTATGAGAGAAACTCCTACTACAGGACTTGTTTTCAGTGTAGTCAGCAAAAAAAGATTGTGCTTGATTTTTTATAGATATTTATTTAGAAATCTTGAGAAAGATGGTACTTGAGAAATCATGTGTTTTTTATATTAATGATGAGTTCTTTAACTTATTTTTGGCAAACAAACAATCTCCTTTAACACTTTTAGAACGGCTAGCGTTCTGGCACGCTCTGGATTCCCTTACGAGGTACAGAGAGCATGGCTGTGCGCTCCTTGCCTATATTCTTAGATACGGCGAGCTCACTGGCACGCTCATTCCCAGACTAATTGAAACTTCTCTACTGTCGATACGTGTTTGTATAAAGGTTTGATTTTTACATCACTGCTTCAGAAGAGTTTGGAGAGTAATGTGCCTGAGTCATTTTTAAATCCGACAAGCCCAATTTAACTTTTGATGCTTCTACTGTAACAATGTTTCAGGGAGTTTTATGAACAGATTTAATTTGGTTTAACTTCTATATTTTAATGTTTTTTTTTAGTTTGAACCATTTCACGCGGCAAAATACCCGGTAAAAACGATTGTAAAAATTAACTAAGCTTTCTGAACTAACACAAGAATAAACGATAACTGTCCTTAGAGTGAATGAACCAACTCGAGGTGGGAACAGACTATTGTAAATATGTGTCATTGCAAAATGCTGGGACGCCCGAAAACCTAATGTGTCAACATAAGATTGCAGTAAACAAATGTCAGCTTATCTCGGCTATAAATAGTCTCGGACATGACATATGTATTATCTATGTCTCCATTTACATTACGATCTCCAAAACACTTGGCACAAAGAGAAATAAACATTCCGAGTTAAACGTTGAGTGTTTATTTTAGTATGTAAAATATTTTAGTAGTAGGGTCTTTAGTTTTGTATATAAATTTTCTTTTTTTCTCTGTCTTTTTTATTGTTTTCTTATTTGTCATACAGTAATTTATCATTTGTATTTCTTTTTTTAAATTGTGACGATAAATAAAACGATATTTTAGAGTCTAATACACTGTTCTGATGACACAAATAAACATGTATATGTTAGAAATAAAATTATTGAGATGAAAACAACGGGCTCGATAATTAGATGCTAAGACAAGCTATGGAACCCGCATGACGTTCCACTGCCGTCAGAGCTGGAAGTTAACGAAAAAACAGACAGTAGTTGGATGAGATCACCAATACCGCTGAGGTGTTGAAAGTGTTAAAACCTATAACTTAGTATTGTATCAACAGAAATGAAAAAAGAATTATTTCTTCTTTAAAGCTTTATTTTTGTTCCTTATGATTTTTTTACATAGAGTTTTTGAATTATTTCTGAAAAAACCCTTCAAAAATATGAGTTTCTTCAGTTGAAAAATCAGCATTTTCAATCGCAAATAACTGAAAAACGCTGATTTAACAAATAAAAGCTGCAGAGAATATTTTTTCTTAGGTTTACCCCTTCTATAGATTTCTCCAGTTATTTTGAGTCCATATTTACATTTGTGAAAAGAGGTGGAATCCATCCCCAGGCCGAAAGCACTAATCAGCTCTAAATTACTTTTGTTTTTTGAGCCATTCTCTAAATTACTGTCCAAATTTCATTTGAAACAGAAGTGAAAGAATTCTGAGCACAAAATATTAAATACTTTACTACAATGGTTATATACAAGCACTACTCAGTTACATTATTATTTCATAATTAATATAAAACTTAAACAATAAAAGTAACATTTGTTGATTCCATCTTCGTGTGAGCTATTAGTAATCATTAAACACTTTTAAATGTTTTAAACTTGCCTATAGTAGCACTTACTTTGCTTGTAGAGGAAGGCCGTTTCGGGAGATGTGTCCCTTTGTCAACTCAGACCGTAACTCTTAACTCCGGAGATACGGTCTGAGTTGATAAAGGGACACATCTCCCGAAACGGCCGTCCTCAACAAGCAAAGTAAGTGCTACTATAGGCAAGTTTAAAACGTTTAAAAGTATTTAGCAATAAAAGTAGTATGCCTTAAATGATTCATCTCTTAAAATTAGGTTATTTCTGATAAAATTCAAAACTTATTTGAATTTTTTACATTAGACATGAGAATGAAAGACTAAGTAAAGCAATAAATAACCGTTTTAATGATACAGACACGCAGAAGACAGGAAACACATTTGATATATTTTAGATATTTTAATAAGTTTCATTCTTTCTGGGTCATGAAAACAGACTGGATCACTATCTAGGCAAGTACATCAATCTCTTATCTAATTAAAAATTCTTAAAATTAGTTGTAGTAAAGACAATTACTAAGCCTAAATACTTACAGTTGAAAAAAAAACTATAAAAATGTTTTATAGACAACATAAAAGAACGCATTAGAAACTTTCAAGCAAACAAAAGAATATCAATGATCCAACAGAGAGACTGATGATTAGCATGACGTCTTAATGTGCTCATAGATTGCCTCATAGCCTCAAAACAAAAAATGCATTAAAAATTTTTGAAGTGTTTTTCCCATTGGTTAAAGGTACCTTGGAATTCTTAGAGCAGAGGCCGTCAAGAAACCTTGTCGAAGCTGTCTGGAATCATGTAAACCACTTCCCTTTCAGGTTTTTCTTGATTCAGGAGAACAAATAAAAAAGTTGTTGGTAACTAGGCAGGGCTGTAGGGTGGCTGCAGCTTCAGTGCCACATTGAACTTCACAGGCAGGGAGCTGTGTTTGAAAAGCAAACTATTATGGTAAAAAATCCAATTGTTTTTGATTTCTAGGTGGATGTAGCAAACTCAATCTTTTAAACGGTGAAGCGCTCAAGTGAAAAATTGTTCTATGAGAGTCTGTCTAGCTGAACCAAATTCTTTGTAGATAATTCCTTTGAAATTAGAGAAAACATTGAGTAGGCTTTTTATGCTCGATTTACTCATATGAGCATTATGGGGCTTTGAAGGTGAAGCAAAATGCCACTCTCCGGAGTGGCACTTTGCTACTTCCTTTCAGAATCGTACTTGTAGATTCATATCTCATAGCCATTAACCACTTTACAGCCAGGCTCGTGCTGTGATGATTCTGTTAATCCATCAGAACTTCGGAAACCAGTCAGTCACACACTTTTTTCAACATCAAATCATCTGTTACTAACTTAAACACCGTAGTCTGATCTAATCCCAGTTCATCAGCAAGTAATCCAACACTATGAAGATGGTCAGTGTTTAAACGTTTACGCACTTTCGCCAGATTTTCATCGGTTTGTTGAAGGTCTGTCTCCCAAGTACTGTTCTCACAGCAACCTTTAACACTTTGACTAGCAACATGTGGCTGCTCTGATATGACCCCTGGTAGGAACTTATGTTTTCAAGATTTTTATACTTTTCTTTTTTTTAATTTTTTTAAAATTTTTCTCTAGTTTTTTTAATTATAGTAATATTTATTTATTTATTTCATATACTAATTTTCTCACGTTAACCAAACTTTAACTTAAGTTTAGTAACAATTTCTTTGCTAAAAATTATCTATTAATCTTTTTCGTACATTTACAGGAATGCTCCTACTGGCCGTTGCATGATCTCACGTACTGGTACGTGAATGCTGACCAAAGGGTTAAGCCTCTTGTGCCACATGAAAACCATTGTACTTAATACAGCTTCTTCTTTATAGGGCTCTTGAAATCATAGCAAAAATTTCTGTAGAGGTTATGTTCAGTTTCACACAAAACGTTAATGAATAACTCCTAAATTACGCTGCATTAGTGCAATGCTAACCTGAGAGAAATGATAGAACTCTCCTATACTAGAATGCTAATCAAAGGGTTAGTTACCTATTAATAGTAATAAATGTTGCACTGTAAAATTTAGAGTAAGAGTCTAGAACATATCAGACTACATCAGTTTTTTTAAAATTCAAAATAAAATTTGAAGCAAAATAACATCAGTAATATTCTAATTATATAAATTTACAATATAAGAGTAGATTAAATTATAATTAAAAACTCACACACTTTAGATAAAAGCAAAGGTAATAATGGTTACTGTTTAGTTAGGCTCCAATATGATTTCAGGAAGGAAATAAAAAGCAAACAAAATGTCAAAGCCCCTAGAAAATAAAGAAGTAATTAATATTTTTATAGATTTATAGAAAACTATTTGAAATATTTACAATATCCTTTTAACTAGAAGAGGAATATCTTACTTAAAAAATCAATTGAAATTCTAAAAGTTAAAATTCGACTATAAATAATTTTTAGTAATAAGTATTAACTGACTTACCAATCAAATTTTTGTACAGAAAAGAAACTAACAAACTGCAGGCTGACTGCTATCACCATTTGACCAATTAGAGAAATAATAGGAGCAAGAGACATGAGAGATGTCTGTGGGGCTTCAGAAACCAAAGGTCCTTTGGAAGCACCAATCCTCCCAAGCATGAATGCAAAAGTCGTTATGACAAACAAATCAATATATAGGAACTGTTTATCTGATAAATTGCTATCGATGGAGTAGAGAATCATGACCGATACAAACTGAATCAAACTATAGGCAGCCATATATTTAAATATACCAAAAGATGTTATAAGAGCGGCTCTTCCTTCTCGAACCACTCTCACAACACATTCGATATTGGCTTCACGTGATGTGAAAGGTGAGGCAACAGAAGCTTCAGCTTCTGACAAAGAAATGCCTGCGTGAGCAGCTTTCAAAGCTCCACAATCGTTTGCACCATCTCCACACATTCCTGAAAAAAATAGAAGCAATTAATTACATTAAATGATATATTTTTGTTTAGGCGCAAAAGAATTATTAAGATGGATATGATAAAAACATACTTTTTTATAGGATCTCCCATAAGTTCATTTTTATGTTCACCCTTCTCGACTGCAACATAAGTGGTGCTCTCAAAAAAATCCTTTTAATGTTTTTTTTCTGTGCCTATATAGTATGATTCAAAAAGGACTGTACAACACTGAAAACTCATGTAAATTTATTGAAAGATGCTACAGAGTTAGTTTTAGAGTTAATTTTGTAAAACATTTTTACCTTTAACTAAAGATATTCTAATGAATTTCGTGGGTTACCCTGCACACGTCCTATCTGTAGTCAATTTCCTCCCAAGCTTGCTGAAGCACTGGAGGTTTTACTTGCTCAACGGCGGCATAAATTCTTTCTCTAAGCTCAGCTAGAGAAGCCAGCTAAGGAGGTACACATATGTCTTATTTGCTCAACAACTTAGTCAGATTTCCTTGGATGACCTAATGAGTTCTTATATCTTACCAATTACCCTATTTATACAAAACAACTATGCCGCTCATAAATTATAAGTAATAATTGAGTTGGCTTATGAGTAAAGATTGAACTCAAAACAATATACTTTATTGTCATACACGTTTCAATGATTTATGTCACCATCATCAGTGACACTATTACAAATTTACAACTGAAACTACAACTAGTTGCAGTTGTAAATTTGTAATAGTGTCACTGATGAACATAAATCATTGAAACGGGTACGACACTAAAGTATATTGTTTTGAAAGTTCGTGTGCAGTTATTTATTTATTTATCACTATAAATTTTTGGCTTGATTGGAGGATCATTACGTACTTGGTACAAAAACACATTAAAATATTATGGCTGACTCTGATTCTTCAAAGCAAAATACACAGCTAGTTCGCTCGGGGGTCCAGTGAAGGCAGCCATTTTCAACACTACTACTGCTAGAGCTTGTTACAGTGCAATTCAGTACAAGCAAACTATGCAGGTCAAAACTTATAGTTTTTCCTTACAAAATAACACTAAAACCAGTTCTATAGGATCTTTCAATAAATTTATATGAACTTTCAAAGTTGAAGAGAACTTTTTAAAACTCTTTGTATTAAGCAGACCCAAATTGATTTATTTATAAACTTCTGTGATATTAATTTAATACACAGTCAACACCCAATAATTCATGTAAGAATTCACCTGATTACTGATTCTACAAATTATCTGAAAAAATTTTTTTAAATATGTTTAACAAAAATAATTAAACATTAAAAAGTTTAAAACTAATGTATTTTTTTATATCCAAAGTAAATTTACATTTATCAATGTAAATGTAAGATATTTAATTTCCTCTTTGCTTGAGCTACTAATTTTTCACTTGAGCTTTGGTCTGAGTTGACAATGGGACACATCTCCCGAAACAGCTGTTCCCAATAATCAAAAAAGTAAGTGCTACTGTAGACATGTGTAACATACTAATATATGTTCCAAATATGTAATAAATAATGATAATAATAATTATGTACCAATTTTTATGATAAATAATGAGACTCTAAATTATAAAATGTAACAAAAACCCTTACCAACATAATATCCCAGTGACTGTAGTTCTTGGATTAACTGCTGCTTTTGATCTGGTGACATTCGAGAGAATACCGCTCCTCTGGTTGCTATTCGAGGAACAAGCTCAGGGAAATGAGTTTTAATTATTCCCCAGGTTAAACCAGTTAATGCAAAACTGTAACTAGTCATGGATCCTACATCATGAGGCACACTAAAAGATAAGATAATAAAAACTTTTACATTTGAAAGTATCAAAACTATAATTCTTTTTAAACTTTAAAACCTTTCCAAAATAGAATCCCTCTTGGGGAAATGGTTTTTCTGCCATAATGTTTTTTTTTGTATTTTCTTCTAACATTCTTCCAAGTTCCCCCATCATCTACTGTCAAATCATCAACTACCTATCTATCTGTCTAAAGCTGTTAAATTTTACCAAAAACATAACGTCATTTTCACGTTATAGACTCAAAATTTGTATAAGAAGTTATATATTCATTAGGATATTAATCAAATAGAAAAAAATATAAGTAAATAAATATTTTATAAGAGCTTAAATAATTAAATGGGCAATGGAGTTAAAAATTGAACATTTTAATTTGACAGTCAATAAACTACATATATGTTTCTCATTAATTATAATTCAAAATATTTAATTCTATTTTGTAAGTAACTTAATTTCGTAAGTATTTTGTAATATTTATTGAATATTAGTAAGATATGTTTAATAGTACGATATATCAGCTATCATATTATATCTTTCTAAGGGTAATGTAATTCCCTGTATACAAAATTCTCTACCAGATTCTCTGAATTAAGCTTTATAACAGAATATAAAAAATTTTGTTAATAACTGTAAAGAGAGTAGGCAATATGTAATTTTAAAACAAAAAAGAACCACATTTCCTTATTTTCTCGTTTGAGAAAAGGTGTTAAATTCAATATATAAAATAATACTTAGACTGTTCTCATGAGTAAGAACTGCAACCTTATTTAAATCCTTAAACAGATAATTCTAAGTGAAACTCACCAGATAGTGTTGTCAACTGGTGTTTCAATGTCCGTCAAAAGACTGTTGTGTGCTGTGCCATTAGCTAGAGAGATATTGTTGTTAGTGGCAGTGACTGATTCTATAGTGTCTAAGCTTGCAATACTATCAGTCCCTGTCATCTGGCTAAAGTCTCCAAAAGCCTAATGTTCAAAACAATGAAATATTAAACATTTCCTTTTCAAATATTAAATTACAACAGTATTATTTTACAAACACATTCAGGTATTGAATACAACCTGAATTTGTTTAAATGTTTTAAAAACTAAAAGAAAAAGTTAAATGGGTCCCAAATGTATGTTCTAAGCGACACATTTTCTAAAATCGTTATTTCTATGCAGAAATGTTCTATACAACATCGTAAACAAGCATAAGGTATTTTTGTGGTAATTTTTTAAAAAAAATGAACATTCAAATTTGTAAAAATATTCAAGTGGGAACTCTGAAGGTAAATTTAGCAGACAGGTAAATTATGAGGGGCAAAGCCAACAAGGGCTGGCAATTCCTAAAGCAGACCTTTTTTGGAGAAGAACCTAATTTCCAAAATCTCATGAGGAAGCACAAAGGTTTGAAAACAAGCCAGGAATGGCTGAAATAAGAAAAATGGAATCATTAGTGGACAAGACAGGGGTAAAGGAAAGCCATGAGAAACGTTGAGCATCAAGGAGAAAGAAAAGATTCAGGAGTCGAAGAAGGAATCTAACCCCGGAAGTCGGAAGTGGAGGAGTATAATCCTAGAAGAAAAAAATAAAGCTGCTAAATATTAGAGAAGTCAAGATCTGGCAGTCAAGGGAGCAGATGATGGTGGAATCGGGAAGTAATGAGAACTACAAGTTCCTACTGTCCAAGAAGCGAGAAAGCTGTGGATCGACAAATCTTACTTCAATTTACTCAAGTACTATTTAATAATTAAAAAATTAAGCTTTTAAGTTAAACTCTTTAAGCTAACAAAGTAAATTCAAGGAACATTCATAACTAATTTTTCAATACGAGCCATAGCATGGTATCCTCATGTGATAAATTCAATTAATTTTATGTTGCTGGTTAAGATAGTATTAGATGTATGACTAAACAATTGTTAATTAATTGTAAAAAGTTTCTTTTCTGTTGATTTACTGCTGAAATTAAGCTAACTAGTAGGTCTTCAATTTCTTTATAGAAATTAATTTATTTATAGCTTGAATATTCTAGATTAAATTTTATTGAAAATAACTCTTACTTAGTAAAATTTAAAATCATTAAAGATCAATTAAATAAGTAGTCGGTAAGTTTTTTTGCTAAATCCAGAAATTCTGATAATCTTTGACATAATTTAATCTGCCTGAAATACATATTTAGTACCCATAAAATAAATTCATTATTTATTTATTATTTAAATTTAATTATTAATAAACCAGGTGAACCGTTAATAACATATAACGAACATTTGATACTCAATTATAACTACATCCTCCAACATGACTTAGAAGCATAGATATTAGCTACATCAATAAGATGTATTTGCTAAATTTTTATTTTCATAACTGACAAGAAGGCAGATTAACTGAAATATTTCAAATAGTATACTATATTTTTCCATGTGTCTACATAATAGAAAGAGCCAGGTTATTATCCAGATAAATCTGTCAATTTTCCACCTAGTTAACTTTGCAATTTTCAACAAATTTTGAGCGCTACCAGAACTAACTACCTGAAATTATTTAAATCCATAAATGAAATTAATCATGTGTAATCTTTTAGAATATTAATAAAGGTTTACCAAAGTATCAGTGGGTGTTGGGGCTTGCTGTGTCTGGACGTAATACAGTTGAGGAATTTGATCTAGTGAAAGTTGTTGAGTTGAATGGACCATAATGACACGCTGACCTACAGGAACAATCCCACAATCTCGAGCAACACTTAAAGCTGTAAGCATGTTATCTCCTAAACAAATAAAATATAAACGCCTTATTTACTTCAAGTGTTCAATATTTAATTTTAGTAAAATACAGCTACAAACAGAAATTTTATTCAATCAAGACACATAAACCCAATCCTATGTTTACATTTTTGGTAGATACAGTAGTGAAAATATACATTGTCTACACTGTGAACAAATGTACAAAAAACCAAAATGTCATTTGCCCAACTGTTCGAGTCAGCGCTCGAAGTTTGAATTTGCTTTGATCTTCCTAACAGCTGTGCCGTGACGTATTGGTCACGTGATCTCTGACACGCTAATCGATATTGGAAAAGTATTGATTTTCTTGGATGAACGCTATGCACCCCCACTCCCTTTTATTTTCTAGGTATTTGTTCCGCTTCAGCACACAAAGGAGAAGCGTTCTGTCCCTCGACTAGTGCAGTCCTACGTTAAACCGCGCCGCTTATTTCCGCATGGGCTTTGTTTCAGACAATTTAAAGTACCGCTTTCGTTCGTTAATTGTGCTTAAGGTGCGGACCGCGTTAATGAACATTTTAATGAACATTTTAACTGTATATTTTCGCCGTGTTAGTAAAAGTGTCGCCCGATTTCGCCGGTTGCGCAATCTTAGTGCGTGTACTCGCGGCAATAAACTAAGTGCTTTGTAAGCTTAACTTTTACGTTTACTCATATTTTCAATTGAGTTTTTTAGTTGCGTGATCGCCTTCAAGAATTCTACGCTGCCTAAGACGACCACAGTACTGTGGAGACTTCACCTCGATTCCAACGTTGCATCACTTCTTACCTAGGGTAAGTGCGTAGTTAAGGAATATGAACAATTTATAATTTATTTGTATTAAATTCAGTGTCGTTGCGTTTTTATTGTTAAATGACTCGGTTTTGCTCAGAACTGTGCTTAAACTGGCTATGTTAAATATTAACGTAAATTACGCAATCCAGAGTAACCTTGTTAACAATAGGGTTTACCGCACCTCGTGGTTTTAATTCTAACCTTTTTAATCTGCGGATTAAACACCAACTTTTAACTACTTGTATAATTATTTTTTTAAATAAATTTTCTTAAACATTGAACCATTGTTCGCCGAAGAGATTTCTTAATACTTCAAAAATAAGTAAAACACTTTTATCACAATTACACTAAAGTAAACATTACTTCAATCCACCAAAAATAAGTAATACAAGAGTCTTCTCAAAATCTCACTTTTATACTATTTTATTCACGCAAACTAGTTTTGGGGACTACGTTACCTTCATCAGTTATAAGCTAACACAATAATTAAAAAAATATATTACTTTAATTATTAACAAAAGTGTAATATATAGTTTTACCTGTAACCATAATTGTACGGATATTTGCCCTCTGTAATTCTGCAATAATCCCTGTTGTTTCAGATTTAAGTCTATTTTCCAAGACCACAAGTCCAAGAAAGCACAGATCACTTTCTACTTCTTCTCTAGATAACCGCTGCATTTTTGGGTAGCTCAGACGAGGAGGGAGATCACGACTTGCCACCGCCAGTACACGATATCCTTCTTGAGTATATTCTTCCAGACGAGAAACAAAATCATTTGGGACTGAAATAAAGTTAATGTTACATGAGCCATAAACAAAATATTTACTATACAGACGCTTAATTATATTTAACACTAGAACATCAATAATTCGTACAATAAAAATCTTTATCTTTGATGATCCGGTTTCAAATATAAGGAGGAGAAAATATATGAAATATGCAAAGTTTAAATCAAATAATTTGTTTAAAAGCATTGAAACAAATATAAAATTAGTAATATCCAAATTGTTTGTATTGTACTGGAAGTTGGGGCACAAGTCACTTCTTGTCCTGCCTCTGTCAAGCTAATGTTCTCTTGTTCTCTGTGCAAGTAAAATATTTTGGTTTACCAAACAATTGCTTGAATATACAAGCAATGTTTTTTATGAGTAAATTTGGGTTTTGTTTTTTGTACACGTTACTATCGGTACCCCTACTGCTATCAAATTTGAAGGCAAAACAATACTTTAACACGTTGACTGCCATGATAGTCACCGGTAACCGACACTGTATTTTTGCATAGGGTGCTGCGGTTAAATGTGATCGACAATGTAGACGTAACTTTAGATCATTACACAAGGCTGTCAGAAACGTTAACAATATGACTGTCCGACACGGCCTCTGTGTGTTTCCTGCAACTTGGCATTCAGAAAATCTTTTTAAGTTTTTTTTTTACAAGACTATAATTATTGGGAAACTAGAAGTTCAGAATTACAAGGAAATATTAGAAGGAAATAGTTTTTATTTATACTTCTTTGTAGAAATACATTATGTTTTAGAATAGCGTTTCCTTTGATTCGATCACACAAAAAATCCATCTAAAAAAATGAACAATTCAAAAGTTAGAAACTAAAAACTTTACAACAAAATTTTGTAAAATGACACAAAAGTAAACTAATTATAAAAATATATTTACAGTCTTATATGTGACACAAAAAATTAAACTCTCTTGAAACAAACGATTCTAACTAGGACTAAAACAAAACATAGAAAATTTACATTTATACTCTAAATTTGTACATGTTTCTTAAACAAACAAAAAACTTATTCCTATATTAAAAAATTTAGCAAAATGTTTTATGTAATTGAGGAATTAAAACAGTTTTTTAAGTAAAGTGTTTATAAAACTTTTAAATAATCCCATTCTTGATTTTTAAAAGTAAAGTTACTAAAGTATTACTAAGTAAAAGATGAAATAATTATATGATTACTAGTTTCTGGCCGACATAGCCCTTGTATCATTTCAGGAGATCCTTTACAGAACACACTGAACTGAGCTGCTCCAAGACGTCGGCTGATAACACTCATTCGCTGCAAATTTGATGAGAATGGAAACTGTCGGACAATTCCTATTTCTAGACTTTCAGATACCTAGACAGAAAATAAC
This sequence comes from Prosapia bicincta, assembly GCA_036971475.1. Taxonomy (NCBI): domain Eukaryota; kingdom Metazoa; phylum Arthropoda; class Insecta; order Hemiptera; family Cercopidae; genus Prosapia; species Prosapia bicincta. The sequence continues at coordinate 6,212,523 of JBAIZL010000003.1, read as the reverse complement.
AACTATATAGAAAAACAATAAAAGTTATTTACAATGATATACAGTACAAACTCCATTAAAAAGAAAAGTATTCTAGTAAATAAATAGCACCAAAAGTAAGTTTAGTTTATGTTTCTTGCAATCAGAGTTATGATCTCAGTTCCATTTATGTATGGCACTAAGTCTGACTTATTATGAAGTTTTAGATATCATTTTTAGTGAGTTACTTGTTGTTTTCACTTCACAGAGCTTGTTTTTAATGACTACGTTTATTGAAAACCTCACTATATGCAAGATTAGATCTGTAATGCATTTTCTCAATGCAAGGAATATCAAACCAGATCAAATATGTCAACAGATTGGTAAGGTGAATGGACAAAATGTGCATAAAGATAAACGAATATATATTTTAAGAACAAATACAAATAAAATCAAAACATAAGATAAAATAAAAACATAACACTATTTTTAGTATATTCTAAATATATATGTATATATTTAGGTTCGTTTTTGTTGGTAAAGATTATTTAGATTTTTTGAACTAGGAGACTGACAGACTTACCTTGATAAGAGTCCACTCTGTAGTCTTGAAACAGAAACACATAAAAGCACTTAACCAATGATATATTTCAACCACACAGTGGTCTTTGTCAATCAAAGAGAAAATACAAAAAGAAATATGAGAGAATGAAATAAAATAAACATAAGACTTATATTTATTTGAAATATAAATCTAAATAATCTTTACCAACCAACACTAACCTATATATATAGATTTTTTGGACTAGGAGACTGACAGTCTCAGTCACAGTGACAAAGACCACTGTGTGGTTGAAATATATCATTGTTTAAGTGCTTTTTGTGTTTCTATTTCAAGACTACAGAGCGGACTCTTACCAAGGTAAGTCTGTCAGTCTCCTAGTCCAAAAAATCTAAATAATCTTTACCAACCAAAACTAACCTAAAAAAAAAAATATATATATATATATATATATATATATATATATATATATATATATAGATTTTTTGGACTAGGAGACTGACAGACTTACCTTGGTAAGAGTCCACACTGTAGTCTTGAAATAGAAACACATAAAAGCACTTAAACAATAATATATTTCAACCACACAGTGGTCTTTGTCAATCGAAGAGAAAACACAAAAAGAAATATGAGAGAATGAAATAAAATAAATATAAGTTGTAATCACATATTGTGTAGAGTAGAAATCAGATGACACAGATGCACAGATTAAAGATATATATATATATATATATATATATATATATATATATATATATATATATATATATATATATATATATATATTGTTTCCATGAGCATACGAGTGATTATAGTTTATATAAGTCTGTCAGGGGAAAAGAGATAAGGCTATTAGGAGGAAAAAAAAATTAATGGATTTATCTGATGTTGATGTTAGGGGATTCTCTGGACTTGGTATACCACTGGTATGATAGTTCCCACCTTCTCAGTTCTGAGGGATTGCAATCAGGGGGGAGTGATTTAATTATTTTTGTGGTATAGCAGTCATCAAAAGTTGTGATGTTGTGACTCGCAGCATGTTGAGCTGTTGGTCTATCCATATTCATAATTTTAACATCATGTCTGTGGCCATTCATTCTGATATTCAGACCATTCGTGGTCAGGCCTATGTACTGTGCTGAGCAGGGTTTACATTGTAGCTGGTATATGACATTTTTCGATGTACAATTATGATGACCCTGTATTTTGAAGACCATTTTTGTTGTTTGGCTGTTGAAACTATTTGCTAAGGGGTGTATTGGACACGTCTTGCATCTAGGTCTATTGCATGGGAAGGAGCCATGAGGAAGTTTGTGTGGTTTCTCTGCATCAGGGTCTGGTAGTTTAGGATGTACTAGGATGTTTTTCAAGTTGGGAGGTTGCTTGTACCAAATTTGCGGTGGATCGGTGAAAAGATTTTTTGTGTGGACGGAAGCTTGAAGAATTTTGAAGCCATCTCTCAATATCTTGTTGAGTTTATGTAGACCAGGATGGTAGTCTGATATTAAAGACAGTTTATTTTGTTCTGTTTGTGGTTTATGGTGAACCGAGGATTGTGCTGAATGAATTTGGTTTTCAATGAGTTTTTTTGGGTATCCTCTTCTCTGGAAGGCTGTTGATATCTTTCTATTAAAATCTTCCAATTCCCTATCATTCGAACAGATTCTCTTACCCCTGATTGCTTGACTGTATGGAATGGATCTTTTTATGTTTATTGGGTGGTTGCTGTCGAAATGGAGATATTGTAGGTGGTTTGTCGGTTTGATGTGAATTCCTGTGTTGATATTTCCATTCTGGAGTGTTACCTCTACATCCAAAAAGGTGATGGCTGATGTAGATTTCTCCCAGGTAAATTGAAGTGTGGAGAATTGTGTCAGGCTGTCTAAAAATGCCTCAAGTGTTGAAGCACCCTGTGTCCAAATTAGGAAGATGTCATCTATATATCTATACCAACATAATGGCTGGTGTGTTTGTGTCTTTAGAAAACTTTCTTCCAACAATCCCATGTACAGATTTGCGTACGATGGTGCCATTCTGGTGCCCATTGCTGTTCCCTTTATTTGAAGGTAGTTCCTTCCCTCAAACTGAAAGTTGTTCTTCTCGAGGATGAACCTGGTCAGGTTCACAAGAAAAGGTGTAGTGGGAGAAGGCTTGCCTGGGCGTTTGTTTAGAAAATTCTCTATTGCAGATAGGCCGTGTGCATGAGGGATGTTGGTATAGAGAGAGGTGACATCTATGGTGACCAATTTTTTTTTTTTTTTTCCTCCTAATAGCCTTATCTCTTTTCCCCTGACAGACTTATATAAACTATAATCACTCATATGCTCATGGAAACAATATATATATATATATATATATATATATATATATATATATATATATATATATATATATATATAGTTTTGGTTGGTAAAGATTATTTAGATTTTTTGGACTAGGAGACTGACAGACTTACCTTGGTAAGAGTCCACTCTGTAGTCTTGAAATAGTAACACATAAAGGCACTTAAACAATGATATATTTCGACCACACAGTGGTCTTTATCAATCGAAGAGAAAACACAAAAAGAAATATGAGAGAATGAAATAAAATAATTGTAATCACAGATTGTGTAGAGTAGAAATCAGATGTCCAGATGCACAGATTAAAGATATATATATTGTTTCCATGAACATATGAGTGATTATAGTTTATATAAGTCTGTCAGGGGAAAAGAGATAAGGCTAGTTGGAAGGAAAAAAAAAAAAAAAAAAAAAGTGAATGGATTTATCTGATGTTGAGGTTAGGGGATTCTCTGGACTTGGTATACCACTGGTATGATAGTTCCCACCTTCTCAGTTCTGAGGGATTGCAATCAGGGGGGAGTGATTTAATTATTTTTGTGGTATAGCAGTCATCAAAAGTTGTGATGTTGTGACTCGCAGCATGTTGAGCTGTTGGTCTATCCATATTCATAATTTTAACATCATGTCTGTGGCCATTCATTCTGATATTCAGACCATCCGTGGTCAGGCCTATGTACTGTGCTGAGCAAAGTTTACATTGTAGCTGGTATATGACATTTTTCGATGTATAATTATGATGACCCTGTATTTTGAAGACCATTTTTGTTGTTTGGCTGTTGAAACTATTTGCTGAGGGGTGTATTGGACACGTCTTGCATCTAGGTCTATTACATGGGAAGGAGCCATGAGGAAGTTTGTGTGGTTTCTCTGCATCAGGGTCTGGGAGTTTAGGATGTACTAGGATGTTTTTCAAGTTGGGAGGTTGCTTGTACCAAATTTGAGGTGGATCGGTGAAAAGATTTTTGGTGTGGACGGAAGCTTGAAGAACGCCCAGGCAAGCCTTCTCCCACTACACCTTTTCTTGTGAACCTGACCAGGTTCATCCTCGAGAAGAACAACTTTCAGTTTGAGGGAAGGAACTACCTTCAAATAAAGGGAACAGCAATGGGTACCAGAATGGCACCATCGTACGCAAATCTGTACATGGGATTGTTGGAAGAAAGTTTCCTAAAGACACAAACACACCAGCCATTATGTTGGTATAGATATATAGATGACATCTTCCTAATTTGGACACAGGGTGCTTCAACACTTGAGGCATTTTTAGACAGCCTGACACAATTCTCCACACTTCAATTTACCTGGGAGAAATCTACATCAGCCATCACCTTTTTGGATGTAGAGGTAACACTCCAGAATGGAAATATCAACACAGGAATTCACATCAAACCTACAAACCACCTACAATATCTCCATTTCGACAGCAACCACCCAATAAACATAAAAAGATCCATTCCATACAGTCAAGCAATCAGGGGTAAGAGAATCTGTTCGAATGATAGGGAATTGGAAGATTTTAATAGAAAGATATCAACAGCCTTCCAGAGAAGAGGATACCCAAAAAAACTCATTGAAAACCAAATTCATTCAGCACAATCCTCGGTTCACCATAAACCACAAACAGAACAAAATAAACTGTCTTTAATATCAGACTACCATCCTGGTCTACATAAACTCAACAAGATATTGAGAGATGGCTTCAAAATTCTTCAAGCTTCCGTCCACACCAAAAATCTTTTCACCGATCCACCTCAAATTTGGTACAAGCAACCTCCCAACTTGAAAAACATCCTAGTACATCCTAAACTCCCAGACCCTGATGCAGAGAAACCACACAAACTTCCTCATGGCTCCTTCCCATGTAATAGACCTAGATGCAAGACGTGTCCAATACACCCCTCAGCAAATAGTTTCAACAGCCAAACAACAAAAATGGTCTTCAAAATACAGGGTCATCATAATTGTACATCGAAAAATGTCATATACCAGCTACAATGTAAACTTTGCTCAGCACAGTACATAGGCCTGACCACGGATGGTCTGAATATCAGAATGAATGGCCACAGACATGATGTTAAAATTATGAATATGGATAGACCAACAGCTCAACATGCTGCGAGTCACAACATCACAACTTTTGATGACTGCTATACCACAAAAATAATTAAATCACTCCCCCCTGATTGCAATCCCTCAGAACTGAGAAGGTGGGAACTATCATACCAGTGGTATACCAAGTCCAGAGAATCCCCTAACCTCAACATCAGATAAATCCATTCACTTTTTTTTTTTTTTTTTTTTTCCTTCCAACTAGCCTTATCTCTTTTCCCCTGACAGACTTATATAAACTATAATCACTCATATGTTCATGGAAACAATATATATATCTTTAATCTGTGCATCTGGACATCTGATTTCTACTCTACACAATCTGTGATTACAATTATTTTATTTCATTCTCTCATATTTCTTTTTGTGTTTTCTCTTCGATTGATAAAGACCACTGTGTGGTCGAAATATATCATTGTTTAAGTGCCTTTATGTGTTACTATTTCAAGACTACAGAGTGGACTCTTACCAAGGTAAGTCTGTCAGTCTCCTAGTCCAAAATATATATAATATATACCCAAAACTAACCTAAATATATATATATATATATATATATATATATATATATATGATGAATAGTTTTTATAGGGATATACAGAGTACATTATTCATTTTGCAGTGCTAGAACTGAAGTAGGCTCACTGTTGTTGGGTTCGCCTCGTCATTGCTAGATGAGAATCTAGCGAAATGTCAGAGCTAATTTTGTAAAAGAAAACATAATTTAATAACAAATATCTACTTATGTGATTGAAAAAGTGGTATGATCATCTTCCAAGGAGTTGGAAAGAACCTAGGTTATCTTCTGAGGTTGTTTGGTTGGTTTTCTTGGATTGCTTACGCCAACATTTAAACCCCATATAGATTTCTCTATAACTGAGCAATAACTTTTGCAGAGCTACCTTTTGACCTTCCTTTACAATAACTTATGATATGTTTATCACCATATTATGATAATTTGTACATAATATTATCATTTATACACATTTATCACTTAATATGTGATAATATACATATATTGTGCACAAATTGAAAACTACTGGTAAAATAGCTTCAAGAAGTTAAGTACAAGAGAACACGTTAATACTAGGGTTGGGACATCGTATAGAAAATATCGATACAAGATGTTATTAACTAAACTACCAGTGAATATCGATATGTAAATATTATTGCTAAAACCAATCAATATATCGTTACAAAATAATTTTGTTAATCCCATTTATTATAAAGGAAAATGTAATGTTAGTAAGGAAATTAAAATCAGTAATCAAATGAAGTAAAATTGATTTATTATAATTATTTTTACTGAACTAAAAGATGACTCCGAACAATTCCATTCCTATATGAGGATGACAACTGAGACATGCATTTATCTACTTGAAAATAGTTTACTTTCTAAATACTAAAATACTGCAAATACTAAACTTATCCGATACCGCATTACCGGCATTGACAGTCAAATTTCCCTTGCACGGCGTGATGTAGTGTGGAAGGGCTGGACGACCTTAAACGGACCAATCAGTGAAGCAGCGTGCTAGACGTCCTGGTGAACCTCCATGAAAAATCAAATCAGTTCGTTTTCAAAAAGAGGTTGCGATGTAAAGCATTCTGCAAGGCATGCGCTGTACCTCCACCTCAACCTACCCGTTGTGTTCGTCTCCGTATGTTACAGTGCATTTGATTTACATGGATGTCAACATCGACTGCGAGCTACTCATCTACCGCAACCCACTTGTTCTGTTCGCACCCTTATTAACAAATGGCAATTCAACAACCACTTATGCCACTTGAGAACCTTCTTGGTACATTCAACACCTTTCGAGGTATAAAACTTAGTCCTCTTTTGATAGTTTTTTCTTGTAAATAACCTGGCACAGTTCTCACAGCTCAATATTCAGATGAGTCATAATAGTTCTCAGGCTACATGCAAGCTAGTGAGCAGAGCTCAATACTTTCTGGAAAGCCACCATATTGGATAAGTTTGTATACTTATAGGACATGGATTTTCAAATAAGGTTCTAAATTTCATTCCATCAATGTAAATTTTAACCCTGTATTTGTTTTGGAAATATAATTTACGAACAAAATGCTAACATATTTACTTGGCATTATGAAGTTTTACGTTCGACTTAATGATTGTAAAAAGATATTTGTCATGTACAAATATCTCTATTAAACAAGTAATTTCCTACTGAGGTTAACAAAGAAAAATTTCATTTATTTACCCTACAGCACTATTTATGATATTGTGTGCTACCCATGGCAACAGTTTAAGGTTGTACAATGGAGGTTTCGATGATGACCAGATGGGGGGGGGGGAAAATGCATAATATACGTCTTTGAGAAGTATATTTCTAAGTATTGGAAAGTTGGCGCAGTCCCAAGGCATGCTAGACTTCGAACATGAAGAATCTCAGTTCGAATCCAGCTGAACTCCACAAATTTTATAATCTAGTTATTGAATAGATATTTGAAAAGACTGTATTAACATCAATTGTCATCCACTATAGGTTAAAAAATGTATCTGAACTTGATTGATTGAACAAAAATGTATTTCATTAGCGATTGAAAATTTGTAAAAAGATATATATCAGGAGAGTGTGAGCTAATAGTAGAAAATTAAAAATTAACACAATTCAAATGAAAAAAGTAAAAAGTAATTAATGGAATACGCACAAAACATTATTAATAAGTCAATACTGAATATTACCTCTTCTGAAGAAATGCTAATTTGTGAATTTGATGGTTTCACAACAGTTGGAGAGATCAGATCAAACTTTGTGTCATCGCTTACTTCAGGCTCCTCAAGAATCCATCCAGTAGATTCAAACATCTAAACATTATATAAAAATTAATATTTATCACACAGTTTTAGATAAAATATAAACAAATATTTTTAAGCTTGTGATTTTGCATTTACTATAATAAATGGATGGCTGGAACTAAAAACATTAAATGCTGTAAAAACTAACAAAAAACTCTATTCCAATAAGTTCTTCAAAATAACAATAAGAACAAAAAACCATCGAACATTTTGTTAAATAATATACAATAATGAAAAATAAATGATTTAACAAATTTTAAATTTTCATAGCACTTTAAAGTCATCTTTAAAAAAGACTATACAAATTTTAAAAAATTAATATGAAAAATGACAATTAAGTGATGAATGTCAATTAAAAAAAACAATTTTTATACCCTTTTCAAATTTCTCTCTACATTTTTTAATCTGTGGGCACCTTAGCCCTATCCCTAGAGACATACAGCTCAATATTTATTAATCAATATTTTTAAATGTCCAATAAAAATCCCTTACTTCACATCCATAAAAAAATTTAGTTCTATAAAATGCCCGGTATACTACTTCAGTAATATTGCTGCCATTAAAGTGGTTCCCAAACTCTATTAATCTACAGCAAATATTCTTTAGCTAACCTTTCATTTTGGAAGATAGAAAAAAATTAATATGGAATAATCCAGAGGAATTGAAACTCTGCCTAGAAACTCATGAACAGGAAGCTAAGTGCTTTATGTTTCATGTTTATTTGACCACTTGAAATAACAATTGAATAAATGATAAAGATGGTTGAATATCGAGTCAAAATTGTTACATTTATTTATTGCTAAATATAACAATTTTGACTCAATGTTCAACCGTCTTATCATTTATTCAAGAAGCTAAGAGGTTAATAATTTAAAAAATTGTTAATAGTCTGCAGAAAAAAGTCAGGTTTTTCTTCAACAGGAAAGTAAATACTAACCCTGTACAGTCAACAGAGCCCTAGCAGCTAACAAATCCCCCTGTACAGTCAACAGAGCCCTGGCAGCTAACAAATCCCCCTGTACAGTCAACAGAGCCCTGGCAGCTAACAAATCCCCCTGTACAGTCAACAGAGCCCTAGCAACTAACAAATCCCCCTGTACAGTCAACAGAGCCCTAGCAGCTAACAAATCCCCCTGTACAGTCAACAGAGCCCTAGCAGCTAACAAATCCCCCTGTACAGTTAACAGAGCCCTAGCACCTAACAAATCCCCCTGTACAGTTAACAGAGCCCTAGCAGCTGACAAATCCCCCTGTACAGTCAACAGAGCCCTAGCAGCTAACAAATCCCCCCGTACAGTCAACAGAGCCCTAGCAGCTAACAAATCCCCCTGTACAGTTAACAGAGCCCTAGCAGCTGACAAATCCCCCTGTACAGTCATCAGAGCCCTAGCAGCTAACAAATCCCCCGTACAGTCAACAGAGCCCTAGCAGCTAACAAATCCCCCTGTACAGTTAACAGGGCCCTAGCAGCTGACAAATCCCCCTGTACAGTCAACAGAGCCCTAGCAGCTAACAAATCCCCCTGTACAGTTAACAGAGCCCTAGCAGCTAACAAATCCCCCTGTACAGTCAACAGAGCCCTGGCAGCTAACAAATCCCCCTGTACAGTCAACAGAGCCCTAGCAGCTGACAAATCCCCCTGTACAGTCAACAAAGCCCTAGCAGCTAACAAATCCCCCTGTACAGTTAACAGAGCCCTAGCAGCTAACAAATCCCCCTGTACAGTCAACAGAGCCCTAGCAGCTAACAAATCCCCTTGTACAGTTAACAGAGCCCTAGCAGCTGACAAATCCCCCTGTACAGTCAACAGAGCCCTAGCAGCTAACAAATCCCCCTGTACAGTCAACAGAGCCCTAGCAGCTAACAAATCCCCCTGTACAGTCAACAGAGCCCTAGCAGCTAACAAATCCCCCTGTACAGTCAACAGAGCCCTAGCAGCTAACAAATCCCCCTGTACAGTCAACAGAGCCCTAGCAGCTAACAAATCCCCCTGTACAGTCAACAGAGCCCTAGCAGCTAACAAATCCCCCTGTACAGCCAACAGAGCCCTAGCAGCTAACAAAACCCTTTTTCACAGAATTCATATTTTTTTGAGAATTTGAAAGAACGAATGCATGATAGATAAATGGCTGTATTCTGTACATTAGCTACACCACTCCTCATGATGCAGGTATGAGGCTTCATAATGAAGTTATTGAAATAAGTCAGAAAAAACTGTCAGTTTTCCAAGGACATGTCATGTTATTTCTAGTTGTATCCTAATATTCTTCGTGAAGATCAGATCTTTAGCTAAACAATCCTGTCAAACCTAACCACCTTCTACACATTAAAAATATACCAGAAAGAAACTCTTCATGTCTTTCTGTTGTATACAATATGTTAAATGAATATCTGTGGTATTAAAACACTGCATTAAACATTAGGAGGTTCTGCATTTGATCTGTATGTTTGTTCCATGATAACTTTGGAAGTATTTAACCGATCAGCGATTTTGCTTGCAAATGACAGAGTAAACCTTCCTGGTGGTTCGATTACAGTTACATCCCAATCCGTCTGATTTGGAGACAAAATATTTTTAATTTTTTATAAGAATTATGAATTATTAGATAATTAATAAGAAAAATAAACAATCAAAGCATTTACTTTATGTAGTATTCTAGCACATATAAAAATAACATAGAAAAAAATAAGTATAAAACGAATAGGTTTTTATTTCTTGCTTGATAAAGCTGCTTAGAATGAACCTCATCTGATATTAATAAATGAATTTTCCGCATGAAAGGGCCTTTTTCAATGGTCTACCCATATTGATATACAACTTGATATAACTCGAATAAGATAAGCCAAAATAAATACAATGAAAATCTGATTCAGTTCATTTACCATAATCAAGATATTCAATAATCCTCAGGCAAAAGCTTCATTACTTCATTTACTTAATATTATCATTTACTTAATATTAGGAGATAAATTTATTAAATATAACTTTAGTATCAATTTTCACTTTATTTTTTCATTAATATTTTATGCGCACAAAATGTTTTTTCTAATAATTATTGTCTTATCAGTGTATCTAATGTAAAGACATTAATTTTCTAAATATTACAATGAAAGTATTTTAAAGTTATACAAATTTAATACTAGAAACTTTCGAATGTTTGAATTCATAAAACAAACTTTGTTTACAATGAGAAATTTTTCTCAAACTAAATCTCATTTCTAGTATTAAAAAATATATTTATATAAATAATTAGGGGTAATCAAACCTTTACTTCTCCTGACCTTGAGATCAAGAGGGTCTCCAGAAAGTTTCTCATCAATGATAGTGAGTGAGTGGCAAGTCACCATAGCTGTCAACAATGGGCACGGTTGCATGGTTTCAGGGTTTTTTATTACAACATGGAACTGGCTGTCTTTAACCGGTACAACTCCCCATAGGTCCAATCCATCTTCTGTCAAAGTTCCCGTCTATAAAACATTTTTCACATTGAAAATATGTTGCGGTTAAACAGAGCTATATTACTCTCGCCTGCGCCAGGGTACAGATCAGGCTATTTAATTAAAGCTAGTTGCCTATGCCTGAGTATAGCTAGGGTTCCCGTATTTATTTCCAAAGCAACGTAATTCCCGCATTTTCTGTTTCGTCAATATCGTTCTTTATATTGGTTATTCTACTTTACATGTCTTATCTTTAGGACATTCAGAGTTTATTTTACAAACAAAAACTTATTTGGTTAAGTATGGCGACTGAGAGCTATCAGACATTTGTTTAATAGATTAGGTAATAAGTGATTTATAAGTGTGTGTTGTTTACGTTGCAAGTTTGTTGTTTATTCTAAATCTTATCTATCCATTTCGTTTATTCAATTTGTAGTTTGTGTAATTTTTGTTTAGACTTTGGAATGTGTTGTTTTTTGCTTCAATTTTATTTTTCAGTTATTTATTATATTTAATTTTTATTGTTAGAGATATTACGTTCCAGATATAATGGCTCAAGACACTTTGGGAAGCAACTCAATACAAGTTATGTTGCTTTTAGACAGTGACAGTGATAGTGAAACCAATCTTGGCTGAGGTAAAATTTTTCATTTATGAACTGAATGGAATTGTAAATGACCCAATTTTAGAGTTTTCTAAATTTTAAAAGAAAAAAGAAACATTTCTAAATTACATTTTCTTTTAGGTTTAAAATGATATATAACACATTACACTTTTATTACTTGCGACCAGACATTTGTTAACTAAAAGTTGTTAATTGTTAACTTACACTTGGAGGAAACGTTTTCAACGACTTTTTCAGCCTCATATTTTTGCCGCTAGGAATACTGCTGTTGTGCTTCCTCAGTACCATTTTTTTGAAAGTTAGAAATGTGTGTTCTGTATGTAAAAGTATGTGTGATCTGTACCGTGTTTGTTCATTTAAGATGCCATTTTTATGTGTGTTGCTATGTCTATATATTTCAAACTGTTCTATTCTGTTTAATTTATGGCCTTTGTTGCATGTGTGGAGGATGCTCATGTTATTTTCCATACTTTTACATGAGTGTATAGTGTCCGTGAGGTGATTTGCGAAGGTGGATTCAATAGTAGTGTGCAGTGCCCTTTTGTGTTCTTTATATCTTTCGGCAAAAGATCTGCCTGTTTGTCCAATATAGAACTTATTGCAGTTGTTGCATTTTAGTTTGTATACTCTAATTATTATTGCCTACAATAACCCAGGAGTATACAAACTAAAATGCAACAACTGCAATAAGTTCTATATTGGACAAACAGGCAGATCTTTTGCCGAAAGATATAAAGAACACAAAAGGGCACTGCACACTACTATTGAATCCACCTTCGCAAAAGTATGCAAAAGTATGGAAAATAATATGAGCATCCTCCACACATGCAACAAAGGCCATAAATTAAACACACTAGAACAATTTGAAATATATAGACATAGCAACACACATAAAAATGACATCTTAAATGAACAAACACGGCACAGACCACACATACTTTTTGATCACATCACTTCTAACTTTCAAAAAAATGGTACCGAGGAAGCACAACAGCAGCATTCCTAGCGGCAAAAATACGAGGCTGAAGAAGTCGTAAGACGAAAACGTTTCCTCCAAGTTTAAGTTAACAATTAACAACTTTTAGTTAACAAATGTCTGGTCGAAAGTAATAACAAAAGTGTAATTTGTAATTTACAACCAGCTCGTCATGAACAGCAACAAGATTTCGATATGTAACATGTAATATTTATTTTCATTCCAATGTAAAATATGAATAGTGAAGTGCAGTGATGTACAGGTTGCTATTTTATTTATACATTTTTCAAATTAGCATAACTCCATCTATATGTAAGTAGTCAATTCATAAGTATTTATTTCCTGAAAGCTTGTTTCATTCCCTTTACAGCAATGTATAAATTTTTGTAAATATGGTATTTATTATGAGCCAGGAATTTTTTATATTTCGCCTAAAAACCTCCAGGCAGATAGAGATGAGCACCTAAGGGGCTAGGCTTCAAAATGTTAAACTAAAACATAAACATTGAATTAATTACATTAAGTTTATTATTTGTTAATTTTAAAACTATATAATTAATCCTCCTGAAAAAATTTTATAAAATTATAATCTGCAATACAAGGATGAGAATGCCATGAATCTAAAATCCGAACATGTAACATAACAATCGAAAGCTTGTATAAACTGACATCTTTTGACATGGCATCTGGGTTTTGCTCCACTAGTGCAGATCCATATCAAGTGCTGTGGCAGCATCAGTATGTCCCACAATGATTGTTGAAGTATCTTCTCCCTCATTATCCCTACTTGGTATGATGTCTTTATATTTTACTAGCATTATAGACACAACATCAAGTTCACTATACTTGCCGCTGCCCCCTCATTGCTAACCATTCTTCTCGGCATACTTCTCAGATATCCTCACAATATGGTAGTTTTTAAACAAGATGAAGATTAGTTTCATCTTCTGGTGTTACAATTGGGTTCATAACAAATTCAAGACTAGATCATGGCTTCATCCACAATTCTTGCAGTAAATTACATGATGTATTGTTCCAGGAATCTGCTGTTCTTTAGATTCTCAAGAATGAACAGTGAACACTCTTCATTTATAATATGTCACAGAAGCATTTTTCTGTAGCATTATTTTAATTTCTGAAACACACCCTCATCCATAGGCTGCAACGAAGATGTTTCGTTTGGAATAGAAAAAAAAGCTTTTACATCTCCCCATACCCACTGCATTACTGAAGTACAGGATGGAGCACTGTAGATCAATAGTAGAGCTTGAGGTGGCCGTTCATTTTCTTCATTTTTCAAACAATTTTTCTAACAGAACAATTTATCCACAACATTTTCTATTTTTGTTTTAAACTGGAAGGAATTTAGGATTCACATTTTTAAGAGCTTGGGGGTTGGCTGGTTTTTCAATCACCATTAATGGTAGTTTGTGTGTTCTTGCAACATTACAGCAGCATAAAACTATAATACACTGCTTGTTCCATTTTAAAATTCGGCACAGAAGATTCCTTACGAGAAACAAGATTTTTAATAAGCAGTGTTTTGAAATTCAATCATATTTCATCCACTTTATATACTTCCTGGTAAAAAATAATTCAACAACAAAATTAAATCAGCAAATTCAGTTAAATATTCTCATTCAGCAACATTATTAACATATAACTTTTCTCCAGTTTCCTGATGCCAAGCATTTTTCTTACCAATCCAACCCATAGTTTAGTGAGCTCGAAGGAATTCAATTGTACATTTAACTGTTTGAGCTTTTCTTGTATTAATGGAGCACTTTTTTGTGTAAATCAAATAAACTGCAACATCAATTATATATTGACAGAAAATGTTCTGAGATAGAGCTACTTTTAATACTTTCTTATCTTTTTCCTCTGCAAAATTCTTCCACCTGTTCTTTTTCCAGTCACTGAATATTGCCTTTCCAATGCTTAGATCAGTATTAAATTTCATCAAACCTTTTACTTTGTCAAGAAGATTGAGCACTTTCAGATTTTCTTTTTAAGTACAAGAACTGTGATCATTCTTTTGGCATAGTAATTAATTTTAAAAAGACTGTTAATCTAAATACCTCGCTTAACAGAAGTTATCAAAAACTACCTTCAACAAAAATTTGTGAGATAAATTCATTATTCAACTGTAACTGTGTTCAAGAACTCAACAAACAAAAAATCATACCCTTCTGTATGTAGCAGTGATAGCAAGAAAATGCATACAAGGCAACTGTGATTAGACTACTAACTGTAAATATAGCACTAGTGCTATTTTTAGCACCTCGGGCCTGAAAACAATAGTTAGTTAAGGTAAAAAACCCCTTAAGCCCCATAGCAGCTTGAATACCTGAAATACCATATAAACCATTTATGCAGTTGAAATGTTCACTCAATGCAGCATACCTTTGACTGGAAAATCACTATTCATTTTTTAAACAACTAGACAAAGGGAATATCAACTTTTTGAAGAGAGCTTCAAATTTAACTCCAGAGTTGGCATACGAATTTGGCTCTGAAGAACTCAACCTTAGACTCAGCTAGGCAATTGTTGTGACCACTCAGAATTCTTAACCTTCTATGTCCTGTATAAAGTCTGGGGCTGGGTTTTGAGAGAGCCCATGGATTCCTTGAATCAGTAGAAATCAATTATGAATTCTGAACAATTATAAGAATACATCAGTGGAAAGTGGAAGCTTCATGTGCAATTCAAAAGGAAACTTCAAACCTTAATTAAAAACACCTTCCTGGTGTTGTATCAGTATGAGAATGTCTCGAGCATATTCAGGGGGATTCTTCTATTCCTAAATGGGCCTCCTATGATAGTTTACATCTTATGTATTTTATTCTACAAACATTTGAGGAGTATGATTTATTTTTCTAATTACACTTGACCAATTTATGTTTCCAATTCATTTTAACAGAATAATAATTATCTTTAATTATAGAATACTTTTTTAAAAAGAATTAATGACCATGACCTCACTTTTTAATGAGTAAAAAACACCAACTACATATTTGAATTTGAAATTATTTACCTTGTCAAAGCAAACACAATTTATAGATCCAGAAACGTTAATTGTCCTTGGACTAATACAGTAAATGTTTTTCTTTTGCAGCCTCGACTGTGCATACATTCGCCCAACCGTCATGGCAGCAGGCAAGGCAGGAGGTACCACAATAGTAATTAGATCCAATGCATCCAATGCTATTTCTGAAGCACTTATCCCTCGCATTGCCTGAACAATAAAAGTAGTCAACTAATGGTCATGGCTAACAAAATTAATACATTAATTTAAATTATTCTTGACTGGTTATATCTTATATAATTATTATTAAACTGTCTAACTCATTATTAGATTTATATGTTTACTAGAATTCTCTGATGAAATTATTATTTAATTCTCTTACTAACTACATTAAGTTATTAAAATTTAACGAGAAAGGCCCCACCCATGATTTATGTCACATAGCTTGAAAATGTTATAAGTTCTTTCACCTTGAACATATGCAACAGCCAGAACTACTTGTAGAAAGGACTGGAACCTTCTAGAAGTACAGTGAATAGAAATTACTAGAATCGCCAAGTTGATACATAAAGATTTTTTCAAGCATTAGGATCAGAGAGTTTTTCCAGTGTAGTGAAGAGAGTAAAATTTTTAGTGTCAAAGATAGTTTAGTGTGTTTTAAGTGTACACAGACTATTAGTGAACTGAGTAGTTATTAATTAGTAGACCTAATTAAAAGAATGTTTGTACACTTTGATAAATGTTAAGTGTGTAAATATTAGTAGCCAAAATAGTGTGTGAATTACTAAATAGTTATTTAGTCTAAAATTAACTTATTTTCAACCCCTGTAAGAACATAACAATAAATTCAAGTACAGATAAATAAAGTACAAATTGAAAATATATATAAAAATTAACTAAATGTACTTTCTTAAAATCTGTTTTAACCGAAACTGGCTTTTTACTCCAAGAACATATGGGTGAAAACAACATTGAATTTAAAAAGTCTTTATAATACATAAGTAATTTATAAGTATAGCTTTCATGGATGATAACTGGTTCCCTCATCATAAAAAGTTCCCAACTGTAAACTCAAACAAGTGAAAACAATTTTTTTTCGATTACCATAGGTTAATCTTTTCCCAGTAAAATCAGATTTCAGATGCAAGAAAGAAAGTAGTAATTAGGAACAAGGCCTGGGTTGTAGAGAGGATGGTCAAAATGTTCACAATAAAAATCATGTGAAAGTCGTATCATATTCACAGTATATGGGCAAAACTGTTGCCAATATTTTCATAGATCGAAAATTTTAAAATATTTATGATGCTAGTGAGCACATTTCAACAACCATTATTGAACTTTCAACTTCCAATAATAATAGTTGTAATCTCGCATAAGGTTGGGGTTTCATTAGCCTTAGCCAATACAAACAATCACCATGAAGTGAAATTAACCCTGAAGTAGTGCACTAATAATGCCATCTTTGCTTCATAATAAGTTGCATATTAATCAATTCCACACATGGATAAAACTACAATTGCAGTGTTATGATGGCAAGAAATATAGATTTGAACATTGAAGTAGTGAAAATTGGACTTGAATTACATGTACGAAGTGTGTTAAAAAAATACCCGGAATTTTCGTTTTTTGAAAAAGATATTTATTTATTCATCTACATCGATAATGTCCCCTTCAAAGTAGTCCCCACTAGATATTATGCACTTAAGCCAGCGCTTTTTCCAATTCTCAAAACACTTCTGGAACTCAATCTTTGGGATAGTTTTGAGCTCTTTCAGCGATGCACTTTTAATGTCATCTATGCTTGTGAAACGACGACCCCTTTAAAGTTTTTTTTATTTTTGGAAAAAGGAAAAAGTCACAAGGGGCCATGTCTGGCGAATATGGAGGTTAGGGCATCATTACATTGTTATTTTTCGCCAAAAAATCACGAACAAGCAACGATATGTGAGCTGGTGCATTATTGTGATGCAAAAGCCATGAATTGTTTTGCCACAAATCCAGACGTTTTCTTCACACTGCTTCACGCAAATGGCGTTGAATTTGTAGATAGTACACTTTATTGATCGTTTGACCTTGTGGCAAAAATTCATGATGCACTATGCCATTAAAATCAAAGAACACAGTAAGCATAACCTTGACGTTCAACCGCACTTGCCAAGCCTTTTTCGGTTTTTGGAGATCCAAAATGCTTCCACTGGGACGATTGAGCCTTCGTTTCGACATCATATCCGTAAACCCATGTTTTGTCGCCTGTTATAATACGTTTCATTAATTCTCCATCGTCACTGACTTCCTTTAGTGATTTCTGAGCAACTTCCATTCGCCGCTGTTTTTGTTCAAAATTCAACAGTTTGGGGACAAATTTTGCTGCAATGCGTTTCATACCCAAAATGTTTGCAAAAATGTCATGGCATGAGCCAATCGATATGCCAACATCATCAGCGACTTCTCTGATTGTGATTCGGCGATCATCCATAACCATTGCTTCCACTTTTTCATTGGTTCTTGATGTGCTGTAGCGTTCGTCATCGTCAACGTCTTCGCCACCATTTTGGAAACGCTTATACCACTCGTAAATACTTGTTTTTTTCATAGCAGACTCACCATAGGCCTTTGTTAACATTTCGCACACTTTGTTACACTTTATTTCATTTTTTACGCAAAACAATACAAATTCTTTCATCCATTTTTCTCTACTATCGAAAATCGCCGAGCTAATGAAAACACGTCTAGCCTTAGCGGCTGCCACAGATAAAGTAAACAATGAATACAGCTGAAAATTGTGTCATACTTCAAGGGCATGTATACCAACACAATATAAAAAAAAATTTTGACAATCGGACTCTCTAAACGCGCGAAATTTAAAAATTCTGGGTATTTTTTGAACACACCTCGTACAAACTACAAACTAATTAATTTTTAAAACTGAAAGTAAATGAAGAGAAAAAATAAACAAAAAAAGCGTTGCTAATTAACACGTTCAGTGCAGGCCTAAGTTAAAAACACTACCTCACTGACTGGATAATTTTTGTATTATTTCTTTTAAAATATATGTAACAATATACACAAGGAACATAATACAAAACGTTTTACATTAAAACAAACGTTTTTACCTGTTTTCTAGCCTCAATGCAGATAACTAACCGAAGTTCCCACCAAGAGTGCAGCGATTTGCTAATCGGCAACACGTGTTCAACTTGGGGGTTGGGACTGACATAAGGACTGCAGGTCCAAACCGTTGTTTGAATAATATGCTTTAGTCTCTGGTTATTTTTTTTGTTTTAGTACTACTTAAACCACTGTTGACGGAAAATTGACTTTTATAGACTATTATTACTCCGTTGCACTGACTTAATAGTTATTATTATGTTAATCGTAACAATTATTCCACCATTAAGTGGAATACATTTTTACACACTTGATAAATCATTGTGTGATTCGACAATAAACAAAAGACCGAAAGGTGCCTCATCACCTGAATGAGATAACAATTTATTGCACTTAATGGTGGAATAATTGCTTACAATTAACATATAATAACTCTATAATAATTTACATATATTTATTGTTTATATAAAAACCTAAACTACAAATTATTTTATAAGATTACAAGAAATTTCAAAGGAGGCTATAAAAATTAAGAAATAATAACATTTTTGTAGGATTTGCAAAAAAATAGATAAATTAATTCTTTGAAAAAAAAATATTTAAACAAAATAAATTGACAACAGTCTTAGCAATATTTACCTTTGTTATAACTGTGTATATAAAACCAACGCTTGCAACTGCAGCCAATAGCTGAACGAATTTATAAGAGTCCCGTTCAAATTTGAAGTCAACAGGAGGAGGGTACAGAATAGACCTAACTAGATTTCCTTTGGCAGTGGAGAACCCTGTGCGTATGACAACAGCATAGACACGTTCCATACCATAATACCTCGTTTGAATTACTTTAGTACCACAAAATAGTGTATGCCGTGCATGTTCTTTGTCATCATAGCGTACTGAAGAATTTGGTAATGGTGTTTTTGTCACAGGAACACTTTCCCCTATAAAATATATATACATTTATATTATGTTATACGTTAAACACATTCACACACGTATGCATGTACATAGATTTTAAAAATATATATTTATAAAATATGTAAAACATTATTTCTACACACACCATTACATTTATCATTAAACACAAAGTTATTTTAAAAAACAGTACCCTCCACTGAATCCGATAGTTTTTTCATTTATTTATCCTATTTGCTTTTTATCAATTCAATTATAAAACCAGGATTGAACCATTCATTTTATTTTAACTAATTAACTAAAAGAAATCAAATCACTAATCAAAATCAATCTTTTAATAGAAATAAATTTGTCCGGATATAATTAAAACTATATTATGAAATATTGATTTCATTTAAAACATTATAGGGACACATTTCATTTCAAAACAGATAAAGCCAATTTTTAACTGAGCGTAATAGTTTCTAGTCAGTTTGTTAATAACCAACAAAAATATTTAATAAAAGAATATAGGAGCCTTAGATAAAAAGGGAGGGATTCAACAATTCCCTTTAAAAAAAAAAAAAAAAATATATATATATATATATATATATATATATATATATATATATATATATAGATTTTTTGGACTAGGAGACTGACAGACGTACCTTGGTAAGAGTCCACACTGTAGTCTTGAAATAGAAACACATAAAAGCACTTAAACAATGATATATTTCAACCACACAGTGGTATTTTTCAATCGAAGAGAAAACAAAAAGAAATATGAGAGAATGAAATAAATACGTATTATTTATTCTTTTCATCTTAAAGCAAAAAGCACATGAAATTTATAATTTCCTGCCAAGTAAAACAAAGAATTTAAAGTAAATTTTAAAAAAACAGCCACATGGAGGCCATTTAGATATAACTTTAAAATTCCAATACCTTCCCTGATTTTCCCAACACAACAAAATAATTTCAATTCCTTTTTAAACCTAGGTATAGTAACAATAATACACTGCTTGAAGGTACATTTGAACATGTATTCATTTGAAGATACAACACAGTTTATAAAAAACGTATTTATTTCATTCTCTCATATTTCTTTTTGTGTTTTCTCTTCGATTGACAAAGACCACTGTGTGGTTGAAATATATCATTGTTTAAGTGCTTTTATGTGTTTCTATTTCAAGACTACAGTGTGGACTCTTACCAAGGTAAGTCTGTCAGTCTCCTAGTCCAAAAAATCTAAATAATCTTTACCAACCAAAACTAACCTAAATATATATATATATATATATATATATATATATATATATATATTTTAACAAATTAATAAAAGAACAAATACAAATACATTCTAAATTTGATACTATATTCAGTGTCTATAATGTTACAGCAACAAAATAAATTTGACAATTTTTATAAATTTAGCAACAATTCTATTTCTATTTAAACATATGTTTTAGGCCTATAGCTTACATTATTGTAATTTTCATTCCTGATGATGTTGGTACTGTTTGCCAAGGAAAAGCTTTGGATATAAAATAATAAATATTCTTGTATTTGAATAACCTATGTTGTTTTAATATATATATATATATATATATATATATATATATATATATATATATATATATATATATATATATATATATATATAGATATATATATATATATATATATATATATATATATATATATATATATATATATATATAAACATATTTAAACTAGTACTTTTTTTCTGTTACTTAAAATTTTGTAATATTTTAAAATTTACAGTGTTCTTTTTTCTACATCTGTTATGAGTCCTCAAAAAACGTGTTTTTTCTTAAGGAAAAAAATTATTACCCTACAAAAATAGAGTGAAATAAGACTGTATTATCCACAAAAAACATTGTTCATTTCTTTTCATCTTAAAGCAAAAAGCACATGAAATTTATAATTTCCTGCCAAGTAAAACAAAGAATTTAAAGTAAATTTTAAAAAAACAGACACATGGAGGCCATTTAGATATAACTTTAAAATTCCCATACCTTCCCTGATTTTCCCAACACAACAAAATAATTTCAATTCCTTTTTAAACCTAGGTATAGTAACAATAATACACTGCTTGAAGGTACATTTGAACATGTATTCATTTGAAGATACAACACAGTTTAAAATGGCCTGGAAGGATAACACAAAAGGTAGAATATAAGGTGTGGTAAGTATGTATTATATCACAAGGGGAAATCTTTAACACATGCATTTATCACTGTGTTGCTCGGGGAGTGCCTTATTGTGTTGGGTATTCAATACCAATGTAAGCAGGTGGCAGAGAAGAAATGTATAGCTACCCCCTTTATAACTCTGAACTCTGGACTGGGTAAATACCCAAAACATCATCACTCCTCCTCTCCCACTTGTTGACGCCTTTCGAAATCGTCATTTCATTGACAAAGCCTAACCTGCTACACTAAATGAAACAACTATTTTGAAACACATCAGAAAATAGTTTGATAGTTTTCAATTAGTTTTTTCCAAATAATTACTTTAAAAAAATTGTTTGTTTAAAAATATGTTTATTTATTAGTTAGTAATTTTTTTATAATAAACGTTTAATTCATACTTTAGAGTTGAACTAAAATCAATTACTATAAAACCTCTTTCTACTGAAACATTTTAACTAAAATGGTTGGGGAAAATGTTTTTAAAAAACTTAATGTACTCTTTGGCAAGACATTCGAGCAGCCCCATGCATGTATTGATTGAAGAAATTGTAATTATATCCATACACAAACATAAGTACATATAGAAACCTGTATTACAAGTATGTATTATATATTTTTACCTAAATATCTTAACTTTTGTTCTTTGAACTGAGAAATGATTCACATTTTTAATAGTGATGTGACTGACAGTGATTTCACACTAACAGGTCAAACTGTGATTGCTACTTCGAAATAACTGTGATTTTTAACTGTGATTATCAGTTGCTATTAGATACTGAGGTTAGGTAATGATACGTGAGTTGACCATGTCAGTATGATTTATATAAATTAATAGATTTAAGTGTGTGTGTGTGTGTGTGTTTGCACACATGTGCAAATTCAATAATAATGATAAATAAAACTAAACACTTGTAGACAAGGGAATTAAACATTTTCTACAAAAAGATTTACTGAAAATTACAATTACATTATGTGTTATCTTAAAAATTGTCATTTGTGACATTTCACTTTCAGCCTCAGACTGTATTTATTAATACTATATAATATATACTAAAAATAACATCTAAGAACAATCGACTTAAATTTAAAAAAATATTTATAAATTAATAATGAACTACTGCAAACAAACTGTTTTTGAACTTTCTTTAGCGATCACGACCACACTTACAACACCATGGGTCACAGTCATATTCAGTCACAGTGAGTGAGAAAGAGAAACTGAGAATCACAATCACAGTCAAATACAGGTTCTATTTGCCAGCTCATTTCGTTCGTTCCATTTGTCAAATCAGTGACTGACAGACATTCCGTCATGACCCCAGGCCCCCTTACCTACACAAAGGGCAGTTTAAGATCAGCTACCTTAGTTTGCCAACCTGGGTGTGGTGATTGTGAACGGTTTTGAGTTCCTGCATCACGGGTAGGAGAGGTTTGCCACTCCGTCACAGTTTAGTTAGATAAGAACCTGCTACTTCAACTCGCTACGTAACACGTCGGCTGTGATTTTGTAGTAACAGTGACTAAATCACAGGTTTGCAAATCACTTCCCATCGTTGATTTTTAACTGAAACTTTGTTTGTCTAAAATACCTTCCACTCTCTACATTTTGAACAATGGAGGTTCTCATGTAAAATTAGTTTAGTTTTTTACGTAGAACTATGTTTAAAATAATTTTGAATAAAACAATGTAATATTGCTAAAATAAAATGGATCTTGAAATCAAACTAACTGAAATAACTGTTTTACTTTAGTGACTTAAAACCAGAAAACTGAATATACAGTATTAATAATTTTCATTGAACATTGTTGTGTGTCTTAACGATATCAAGTATTTTAATCCAACTAAAGTACATATCTGATTCAGTAAGTCAATTTTGGTTGAGCAGATTTGAGATAACCAGGATTTTACTGCACTAAATCACACAAAAGTTATATTATTATAGGCTTATAATTAATTAACAATTTTAGTAACCTTTCAGGTGGGTTCACCTTTTTCTCAAACGATCTTCAATTTCTGTAAAAGTTATTTATATTTTTTATCAAATGCTATTATTTATAATGTATAAACATCAACATTTAAATAAAAATTAAGCGAATATAAAATATGTTTAATATTGTTGAGTCCAAAACTACAGTTCCATAGTTCATTGTTTTTAAATAGATCAATAAGTCGTTTAATAAAAAACCCTTTGATGTTATTTACATTTATTGAATATATCTGCAATGTGTATTAAATTTCTAAATATCTTCTTGCTTAGATCATGAATTTTCTCTTCAATATACTTACTTTACTTTATCCGATGCCAGATCTTGGTATTTTTGGAAGTAAAGACAATGCTGGCTTCGGTCTTCCACATCTTGCAATGCTCTGCAATTCTGAAGATGTGGAGCATCCATCTTTTGACGGTTGCACAGAGGGCAAATATTTGAGGCTGCTAATCCTATTTTATATAGGTGGGCTTGCAGATAGTCATGGCCCGTAAGCATTCTGAATCTGGCAACAGCTTCCACTCTAGGTAGGCTATGTGGTATTAGCACTGTGTGTGCGCCAGGCCTCTCTATATCTTTCCAGCGCTCGTTTCATTTTCGCTTTCCTTTGTTTTTTCATTGATAGTAGATTCAATCAGGCTTCTTGCTGTCAACAGAGATGTAGGGTTGTCAGGCTGTGGCAAGGTGTTACCTTTCTTTGCTAGCTGGTCTCAGGCTTCTTGCTGTCAATAGAGATGTAGGGTTGTCAGGCTGTGGCAAGGTGTTACCTTTCTTTGCTAGCTGGTCTCAGGCTTCTTGCTGAAAATAGAGATATAGGATTGTCAGGCTGTGGAAAGGTGTTACCTTTCTTTGCTAGCTGGTCTGCGCACACAAATTTCTGTTTAATATCCACCGTTCATTTCGTGCTTCACAGAAAACTTTAGCCTTTTCAGCTCCAGATCCAGTTTTGGTCAATAAATTTATTTTTTCCATTTTCCCTCTCATTTTCTTCTTTTTTTAAGAGAAATTCAGTGCACCTGACACTAACATTCTTAGCAGTATGAATAAGACAAATTTGTCTAGTGCTATCAGACTTTCTTTTGTTGATTCTGTACAATGCTCTCTTTATTTAGTGAAAATCGTCTCCTACAGACCCATTAACGTGTGTCACTGTAGAAGACAATTTCAACTCCTTGTAATAATCTTCATAATAATCTGATAAAATATCAATGAAAAATGAAACTGTTTCCATTACTTCTATTGAAGACTTTACAAGTATTTTTAATTTCAGATAATAAGAAATGGTTTTTGTTATTTTATTTTTTTTAGACCAGATATACAATTTTTCTCCATCTATTCATTCAGATATTTCACATTTTTTGCTGACAGAAAATCATTTCCTATAAGAGCAGGGTCAACATTTTTACAATTACATTTTTTTTTTTTTTTAATCAAAGGACTATGTGCATACATTAGAATACAGCTACAAAGTATCTAGTTGCAAGAGATTTAGTTATTTAAAAAAGTAATAAACAAAAATTGTTCAAGTAAATTCCTACTGAGGTTAACAAAGAGAAATTTTATTTTAGTTACCCTAGACCACTATTTATGATATTGTGTGGTAACCATGGCAACAGTTTAAAGTTGTACAATAGAGATTTTAACGACAACCAGAGGGAGACGTTTCTTCTTTGAGAAAAATATCTCTAGGTATTGTATTGGCGCAGTGCCAAAGTGCGCTAGACTTCAAACATTATTCAAACATTAAGATTCTCAGTTCTAATCCAGCTGAACCTTACAAATTTTGTAATTTAGTTATTGAATAAATATTTGAAAAAACTGTATTAACATCAACTGTCATCCACCATAGATAGGTTAAAATATGTATTTGAGCTGGATTAGATGAATAAAAATGTATTTTATTAAGAATTGAAAATTTGTACAAGATATATATCTGGAGAGTGTGAGCTAATAGAAGAAGTTTAAAAATTAACACAATTCAAATGAAAAAAGTAAATAACAGAATATGCACAAAACATTAGTAATAGGTCAGTACTGAATTCAAAAAATCATCTACTAAGAAGCCTTGTTGACAATTGAGGTAAACTTCACCTTGGTATGTTTTTGCAAACACACAGAACAAGGAGGATAGTTTCATTTTTAATGCTGCTTACCTCTTGCGATAGTAAACATTATTTTAACAAGAAAAACAATTCTATTCAAACTGGCTAATTTTTAGCTATATTTTAATCTATTATTACAGAGTGCTCTGGTGATTTTTAAATGTTTTGTGTATATTGAGAAAATATCTTTTATTCAACAATTTAAATATTTCGTGTAATCACCAATTTTTATTAATTTCTTCATGTTCCTGAAGACTTTCTGCATCATCAGGTATAACTGTTTTCTAATTAGGCGAGGAAATAAAGCACTAAACCTACGATAATTGGTGCAGTAAGTCAGATCGAAATGCGGTTTTTTGCATTCGATTCAGGAAGCCACCATGAAAGTTTGTGAACATAGCCACTTTATAAGAAATCAAAATTGCATCGGTGCATAAGAAAAATGCATTTTTTAAAAGTGCATTCACTGGCTCGATTTTAAAAAAATGTATAACTCGGTAAATAATCACAGAAATGGGCCGAATTTTACTACTCGCGGGTTTTTGGGGTCACTGAACACGAATATGATACCCGTAATGACCCCGGAGTACCTGGGGCCCAGGGCGGATGACATCAACCTCATCACCTGGAATTTTCTGTAAGTACAATACAAAATTGATCGAAACTCGTTACACGGGGGTTTTTGGGGTAGCTGAACACGAATATAATATCGGCGATGATCCTCGGAGTACCTGAGGCCCAGGCCGGATAATATCAACGTCATCTGGAATTTTCCATAAATTAGGCTCGAAATTGATCTAAGCTCCTTACTCGGGGCTTTTTGAGGTCACTGAACACGAATATAATATCAACGATGATCCTCGGAATACCTGGGGCCAAAGGCGAGTAATATCTATATTTCCATAAGTACAATACAAAATTGATTGAAACTTGTTAATTGGGGGTTTTAGGGGTCGCTGAACACGAATATAATATCGGCGATAATCATTGAAGAACCTAGGACTCAGGATTCAGTTACCCCAAAAATCCTGGAGTAACGAGTTTCCATCTCCTTTTTACAATGTTATTTATTTATTTAACTAAATATAATATGTGACGTATATAATAAAGGAAAACAACCTTGAAATCTTCAATAAACATTTTTTATTTAATTGTATTTACATTTCGTTGTCACTTTCTTCATCTACTAAATCTTCATCCACATTATCATAAGATTCTGCTTCCGAACACTTCTAAATATTCGCACAGTTTGACCCAGCACAATTCTTGCATGTGATGTTGCATGCTAACTGGTGCTTTCTGCATCCGCACAAATTACTGCAGTCGGTTTTGCATGCGCAGTATATCAAACTCATGATATTGGGGGACCGGGTTGCAACGGACCGGCCCACCACTTACGCCGCGCCGTCAACCCCACCGTTGACCAGCACCGAGCGCAAGGCCGACCACCAAACGCCCATTGCAGAGCAAGAATTTTGAAACGAGCCGCTCGCAGCCAAAACCACGAACGCTGTGCAATGCTCGCCAAAATCTGCCAGAGAACAAGTCACTGGACTTAAAAAAGAAAAAACCTAACTTGCTGTGGATTTTACCCTTAACGGGTAAGTCATCCCGGGGGATGGGTTCTTTTGAAAGACATCTAAACGGCGAAATGACCATATCAGTTGTAGGAGAGTGTAAGAAACTTGTTTAAAAGAATACTCAGTTTGTTTGCAAGTTAGTTAAAAAATATTTATTTTTTAATTTTAAAATTTAAAATTTATATTTACATAGCACAGTCTGTAACTTCTTTGATTTAAAACATCTTTTGTGTTGGTTCTCACACAGTTAAGAAACCATACTCTGCTTATTCTATTTGACATTAAAGTTTAAATTAAGATTTTACGATTTTAGTTTGCTTTCAAATTGGAGTATACCAAAGCGTAAAACTTTGCTCTACTTAACGTTCAATCTTACTTGTCAAAATATAACCCTTTCCCACCTGAAGTTCTTGGTCTTTTCTTCTAATTAAAAATTCTCTTTTCCCTTAAGTGACTCTTTTAACAACCCTTGACTGCTTGTCTTAATTTTATTTCAGTATCCCAGGTTATTAACCTTAAAATTTTAATTGTCAATATTTGGTTTTGTTTACTTAAATTTTTACTTAAAATTTAATTGTTACAGTTTACAAATTTTCGCTTTAACCTTTTGGACTCGAGCAAAGCCTTAGTCTTCAGTACACTCCAAAATCTCCCTAACCTTTTTACATTTTATTCAATTAGTTAAACTTTCTAAACACACTACTTTTTTATGGCAACATTCTACATAGCCATGTAAATGATAAGATTTTTCCTATATCTCTATCAATTTTAAATGACCTTTTAAAGTTTAATTTCTATTTGCTTTAGCAGGTAAAGTTTTAATCAATTTTACCTAACAACCTAAAAACAATTTCATAAATTATATCAGATTATATAAAAACCAATTATCAAGCCCATACTGAAACAAAAATTACATATAAAACATATAGCCATATCTCCCACAAGATTATCAAAATATTTACTGAACAACAAATCATAATTAATAAAAATTGTTAAAACATCTGCTGAATAAATTCAAACCCTTTCCCAATTGGAATTATAATGTTTAAATACATATTTTAATTAAAATGTTTACTGAAACAGAGTTAAAACCTTTTTAAACATATCCTCAATCATTTACAAAATCTACATATTTATTTAAATTCATTTAACCCTTTTACTAGAAAATATTTAACCCTTTGGTTACTATTAATTTAACCCTTTTGCATGAGAATCATAAATACAGAAATTTATTTAAATTTATTTAAAATTTATCAATGCAATTTCTGAAGGAAATTGATATTTAATAAATTATGAGTAACCTTTGCTAAATGGTTACTAACCCCTTTACCTAAATTATATAACTTATTTTTAAACCAATTTGCAAAAATTTCATTTTTCCTTCTAAGTTTCCCTATCACCAACATATTATTTTACATACATATAAATCATGAAATAAACAAAATACACTTATAATTCATAAACGGAAAAACTTATTTTAATATATTATTAGCTAGCCCCACTCACAATTTTAAAATCTCTTGTTTAACTTAACCCTTTAGTTGCACTTTTTAAAATATTTAAAATCTACACATATCAAAATCATAACCCTTTATTTTTACTCAAACCTTGGTTTGATTTAATTTATTTAATACACATATACAATTTCACCCTTTTCTAAATAAAATCAACATTTTAAATTAGATAGTTTCAATTAATGATATAACCCTTGTTTATTTCAAACGAGAACAATTTATGTCAATTTGTTTCATATGGAAAAATTTCATAATGACTCCTTTTAAATAAAATAACAATTCAGTTAAATTTAATTATATGAAATAACACTCCTGTTTATAGGAGTACTTGAAACTAAAGCATGACCTTCCAATCAGCTGTTGTAAACAATTGCCTTTGTCCGCCATCTTGGATATTTACTTTTAGCATATCATATTTAATTTTATTACAACCCATCTCTTATTTAATTTCCTTACACCTTCATAAGATTTTAACTCTTTAAATAATTTAAATCCCTTTATTTGATTTGTTTATTTAAAACCCTTAACCCTTTACACTATTTCTAACCTAAAATTTTTATTTCCTTTACTTTCATGAAATGCAACTTAATTTCTGCTTTTATGGTATCGCCATCTTGAAACCCCCACTCTTTAAAACAAAGCCACCAGTATTTACTTATGAATTTCAAAGTTTACTGTTAATGGTTTGAAAATTTATTTAAATTTTATAACATTTTCCCATAAAGAAAAAATTCTTCAAATTAAAAATTTCTAATTTGCAAAGGGAAGACAAAATAGACCTAACCTGAAATCCACCACAAAGCACGGCTTGCCCATTTCTCCCTCTCTTCTTCGTCTCTCCCTTTGTTCTCCAGTGGGGTGGGGGAGGTCCGGCTTGGATGTTGTATCTTTCCCACGCAGGTATACTTGGATGACTTCCCACGAGTTGCCGCCATCTTTGGAACCACCTTCCCTTTGTGCTTCGGTACACCTCATGTAGATCCACTTGCTCAACCCTTTGTTTGAAACTCTCCCATCTTCTTTCTTCGATGCCTTTTGCACCTCTTTTAAATTTTAGACTGTTTCTAATAAAATTTTAGCTTTAAGCCCTTTTTTAACACTGTTCTTAACTGGGCATTTTATAACACAAGAAAGAATTTTTTAAAAAAATTTAAATCGTTTACCAAGTTAGTTGAATTATGTTTAATTTTGTTTCAAATTTAGTATCACTTTTTTTAAAACTGTTTGCTAGGTTATCACTGTTCACTTCGCCTTGCCTTTGTAGTAAGGCTGTAACACACACATTTTAAGACGCTCGCACATTATTGATGGAATTTTATGGGGAAACCTCTTTCGGCGCGATCTTGAGTGCGAAAGAGGCCCCATTTTCGGAAACACAACGTCACGACATTCCTACGAGACGAAATTGCCTTAGCCACTCATCGTTTTTAAGCAATTAACGGTAAAATACTACTGTTCATTCTTTACCGGAGCTAATCCCTCGCACGTCCGTACGCCTCAGAAGTCCTGGTTTCGCTGGGGTGTAAAAGGGACGCTAACATTTCTTCCCACGGGGTAGCCCCCTCCTGCCAGTCTGTTCCCACGAGCCTCTCAACCAATAAGAAACCTTATCGATGTCGTCATGATCGGCGCGCGCATCACCTTTGTACTATTTCTCAACGGCTCGCAGAAATCAATAAAACGGATCGATTCTATCCACTTTTTCGTTCTAGCCGTATAACTCTTTAAGGGTGCCTTTGATGAAGTTTTATTATTCTTTATTATTGATTTTTCTCGTCTTGCTTTATCTCTGGAAATGTCGATGGTAACTCTAGGTCAATTTTGACAATCTTCCCCTTGCAAACGTCCTTACATTAAAGTTTCTAACCCCTCTTACGGTGGCTTGGTTTGTTTTATATAAAAGAAATTTAAACTCTTTATGTTTTAAATTTTATCTTTTTGCGGTATGTATTCCAAGAGAATACTGCCCGCTGCAGGGTGACTGAGTCATCCTTACGGGGATCAAGAAATTATCGATTAGCGCCCATCCCCAGTCTGTTAAATTTATAGAATTTTCTCCATTCAACCAATTCTAGACTTGCAAATACACCCGCTTCAAATATTGCGTGAAAGCATCTACAGTTGGCAGGAAATTTCCGATGTTCACTTTTTTATTTTTTGCAACAGCTTCGATCAATTTCGAGCCGAATTTATGGAAAATTCCAAGAGAAGACGTAGGTATTACCCGCCCTGGGCCCCTAGCTTCTCCGAGGATCATAGCCGATATTATATTCGTGTTCAGCTACCCCAAAAACCCCCGAGTAAGGAGCTTCGATCAATTTCGAGCAAAATTTATGGAAAATTCCAGGAGATGAAGTAGGTATTACCCGCCCATTTCGATCCGACTTACTGCACCAATTATCGTAGGTTTGGCCTATTTTTGTGCTTTATTTCTTCGTCTAAGTATCGACTACATGTAAAATGTAAATAATTACCCTAAATTTATTAGTGAAGATGTAAGGTTTTAGTAATTGAATTAAATTTTGCGTGAAAACTAATTCAGAAATACTAATCAAAAATATTAATATAACTACCACAAGAAGTGAAAATAAACTCTTTACCAGATAGACTTTCTAGTCATGTAGCCTGCCCGATATAGGGTTAAGATTCATCTTAAGTAGTCAATTATGCTTACCACTTACTTGGGAAGAACAAAGAATCAGTAAAATTCAAGTCAACACAAACGATAATGACAGGTGACAGTTGTATAAACCTAAATTATGATAAAATTCCCAAAACCATAACGAAATATAAAAATTTCATCTAATCTCTGATTTTTTGTCGACCCTAATGGTAAACATATAAATACCAATTTTCATGTTTTCCACTAATGATGGCCATTCTGCAGATTATATCAGTCAATTTATAAACAAAATTTAATCCTAAATGCGTAATATCAAATTGTAGATAAAGCAGATTTTAGATTGATCACCATATCAGTGTCATTTACTATTGTTTACTTTTCTTCAGATATACACATTTTGTAGCAACCACCTCTGTTTTGTCTTTTACCTTATTCTCTCATTAAATAAAACAAAAATGGCAGTTCTATTATACACAAAAGTAATGAATAATCAACATTTAAACATTCCAACAAAAAAAAGTTAAGCAATGATGGTGGAAACAATGAGAGCCATTAATATAATTTTATTCTTACCGGTAAGCATGCTTTCATTAACAATACAATTGCCAGCTAGCAACACTGCATCACAGTGCATGTTGCAACCATGAGATGGAATTAGCATCAGATCACCAGGCACTAACTGTTCCGTTGGTATGATGGATACAACAGGTTCACTGTTTAAAGATCTGGCTCGGACAACTGACACAACATCTGATTTATGAACAGTATTATGTAAATTCCGTTGATTCTAAAACGTACATTAAATTACTGGAATCAATAAATGACCTTTGAAGGAAATATCCAAATTAACAAAAACATTTCTGTATTGAATGAATATAAAATAAGGTTTCTATGCTTTAAATGAATTTCTTACTTCCTCCCGTATGATTCAATTTTTTTTTTATGAAATCATGTTTCAGTTCATATAGGCTATGTTAGACTTGTTTTATTTTACTTCAATTATTCTGTAATACATTAAAACAACTAAATTATATTTAAATACAGTGGAACCCCGGTTAACCAAACTCAGATCAACCAAAACCCTGGTAGAGAAATATTTAAACAACACTATTGAGGGCTGTTGTTGCGAACCATTCTCCAGGATTGAGAAACACAAGATATGAATGAAGCGCTTAAGTCCGTGAACATGAAGAACATAGTATACTGGTACATGCAAGCTTGGAAATAGTTAAAAATGAAACAATGCAAAGGTGATGGAGAAAATTGTATGACGGACTGAAAGAAGAAGGAACGGCAAGTTTTGCAAACTTGACAGGAATGGTTCATACAACTACTGATTGCAAAGACTCGAATGAAAATGATGTGAACGAATGGATTGTTGCTAATGACTCCATAAAACTCACAAACCATGATATAGTAGAGGTAGTATTGCACCCTGCTAACAACGCAACAGAAAACTCCAATACAGGCAACGTGGATAACAGAATCGGCAAAGTGACTGCTGACGATAGATTTAATGCATTAGAGATAGGCTTAAATTAAGCACTAACTCTATTCAGCTGTCATTTTGTGCCACGTTAATTTTAAAATGCATTAAGAGTATGTAATTTTTTCAATAACAATCAGAACTACATTCCATTTTATAATTTTAGGTAGAGCTCAAGTTTGTTAAACAATACACAGAATCAACACCTGCTGATGTTCTGTTATCGCATCTCGGGAATGATTTAAAACACAAACAAAAAAACAATCAAAATCATGGAGTTTTTTGAAACTGTTAACTGTAATACATAAGTGTGAGCTTAATATGTTTTAACTAATGTAAACATCGTTTTAAAATACATATGTCCTATCCAATTTAAAAAACTAGAGAAATCGTTTTTTATTGATATTTATTTCCCCAACACCCCTTACTTACCCCATTTTTAAAGTCATAAGTTAACCACAAAATTTGTTATCTGAAACAGCTACCCCCAATTAATTTTGGTTAACCGGGGCTCTACTGTAAAAGGGTTGGATATTAGGCTCAGTTCTACTAAAATATTGCCTTTAAATAACAGAATTTATTATGAAAGAAAACAAATCTAAGCAAATGTAAAAGGCCAAAAGTAATTGAATAATTTGATATATTTAATAGCATCCTGATGTGTTATAAAGCATGAACCTGCTATTGAAATGTTCTTGTCATAGCTTAGATAATATAGAATAGCAGTATGCATTTAAGTTATTTTAAAATTTATCTAAGTACAATCAAAAGAATATTCTAAACTGTCTTGATCTTATTACATGTCTGGCATATCTTTGAAGTTTTGTTCAACCTGATTAGCTTATTATTTGTTTACACATTTTGGCTCACCATTTCTTTTCACTAGTTTTTAATAATATAGTAGTTTTATTATGGCATTATACTAAATGGTTTATTTTAACAACAGTTATGTTTGTGATAATAATGTTTAATGTTATTAATTATAACTACTTGTAATTTATGGACTGTTGGAGCTTCAACTCATTCATTTTGTTATGGTTACATTTAATATTGAAAGAATATCTGCCAAGTTTTATGTTGATTGAACTTATCCACAAAGAAGCCAGCACAATAATATGCTATATTTAAAAAGTACTTGACTAAGTGAATATGTAATGGCTTACTTGCTGATGCATTTCATAACATTCGTTCCTTTTACGAAGAAAAGGGAATGAATGTTTTGAAACTCGTCAGCAAGTAAGCTATTACGTATTCACTTCGTTAAATACTTTTTAAATATAGCTTACTCAATGAATTCAAGATGATTAAATCAAGCAATTACAGTCAACTCCCAATTATCCGGGATAATTACCGGCAGGGCTGTCACGGATAATGCGAAATCACGGTTAAAAGAAATACCATAATATCCACAGTCCTACTTCGACCCAATGACTGTAAAAACAGCTGATAAATAGTACCGCCTCCTGTTAGCCTCTCCTCAAGCCGTGAATTCAAATTAGCGCCCCCACTCCTCCAGAACAGAAGAGAAAAAGCAAAATAAAAGGGCAATAATGCAGGATAATAAGGGACCGGAAACTATGTATCTGTGTGTGCGTGCGTCTGCTAATAGATACGCAATAGAGGCAGTGGTCGTGGTGAGGCGGAACGTCTTATCATCTGTTTTTATACGCTCCACACTGACCTACAGGATGTTTGTTTACACAAGGCAATAAAACTACAGCTGCTTGCATTCTGTTTGTCAACAACGTTCTCTCTACCCTAAGTAAAACTACGTAATAATATTGATTATTGTACTGTACCTTTATTTTCCCAAAACATATGAAAAACAAATGAAACACTATTTACATTAAAAGAACTGTACATCGATATGATACGTGTTGACAATGTTTAAACACGGTTAAAATAGTCAGTGAGTTTTTTGGTTTTTTTTCACGTAAAACAAACTCATTAAACTCTGCAAAATTCCTCAGCTGATTTCTGATCCCCACTTAATTTTTCACCACGAATGTCCAACTTGCGTATACCGTGACGTTGTTTAAAACGAGTAAGTCAGCCTGATGAAGCATCAAATGTGCCTTCTAGTTCCAAGGTATCAAAAAGAAATTTCGTTTTTTCGGAACATATTGGTCCACTAATTGGATATCCTTGAGCTCGTTGATTATTGAACCACTCTAGTAAATCCCGGTCCAAATCGTCATATGTTGACTTTTTCACTGTTTTCCGTTTTTTTCCTTCCGGACAAGGAGTTTGGAGAACACGCAAATTTTAAAATTTCACTTTTCTTTTTAATTGGGTCCCGCACTGTTTGGTCACCAACGCCATATTCGTCTTTTAATGACTTGACAGTTTTACCCTTCTCAAATTGTTCAATAATTTTTAGTTTTTGTTGTATCGATAAAACGGTTCTCTTACGTTTTACATCCATTATAGAAATAACAAAAACACTAAGAAAAACTTAATATAAAACTCTAAAACAAAAACTTAAAAAAATAGCGCGAAATAAAACCCAACATACGACGACATGTCATTACTGTACAGTTCGTTTTGATCAGAAGCAACACATAGACTGACCACTGAGGAAGGGTAGTGTTTACGTTCGACTCTAGCATTCGCGTAATTCCGCGGATTCGGCGTTCGGATTTATTAACCGAAAAACGGCCGCTCCTGCTCGGGGTTATCGCACCTCCATGTATCACGTTCGATGCTTCGATGGGCTCTGATCTGATTGGACGTAGAAGATAACGCATAATTAGGGATTCGCGCATCATAGAACCGCGTTAATTTACAAAAAGACGAGCGAGCGTGGGAGACTTTGGGATTCTGACCTCACAGGTACTCTCGATTCTTTCTCTTGTTTGGATTTAGATTTGGTCTTGTTAGGAAAGAGCAGGCTTGGACTTGACACCACTGCTCAAACGGGCTGTCGTGCCTGCAACGTTGAGACGGTGCCGCCGTCATCATCAGAGCCACTCAGGCTCCAATGAAGAATTCTTGGAGCTAGAGATCATTATCGTCGAGTTCAAAAAGAGGACGTCGAGTTTCACTGATATCTGGCGGGGCGGAGCCCCGAAGACAGAGGTTAGAGGGTCCTCCAAAAATCCTTTTCAGGGCCAACAAAAAATATAACGTAAACTCAGACATGCTGCCAAAACTGCCGCGCGGAAACAGGTAGGAAGGATTTAGGACACGGGGTGGCGAAGGCGGGCGAGTTGACAGTCTATAAATTATTCTGGAAAGGTCACTGTACACCCCAAAGACCGCCCGTGCTCACATCCGTCCGCCGCATTCACATTTGACTCCCCCCCGCCCCATCGCTCAAGGTGGAGCTGACGATCCCGGTTGATCCGCAACCCGGTTGATGCGACCCCGGATAATCGGGAGTTGACTGTACAATAATATGATTGAGTGAGAAGATATAAAAGATATAATATAAA
This sequence comes from Prosapia bicincta, assembly GCA_036971475.1. NCBI lineage: Eukaryota > Metazoa > Arthropoda > Insecta > Hemiptera > Cercopidae > Prosapia > Prosapia bicincta. The sequence goes on along the minus strand of JBAIZL010000003.1, from coordinate 6,175,714 downwards.
AAATTAATAAAATTCCTTTATTTTTCATAAAAGATATAACTTTAATATAAAAAATATGAAACCTTTTTTTTATAAAAATTATCTAAACATGCTACTCAGTAAACACTATTAGTTATATTCATTTTCAATATATCTTTTACTAATGATTTATCTCTCATTTTTAAATAAAATATCAAAATATAACTATTTTAAACTAAGGAATCAAAAATTAACCAGAAAGTGATACAAAATTTTACTTACATTTCGAGTTTGTATTACAGTCATGGTAATACTGACAGCAGACATTATAAAAATGGCAATAGCATAATATACATAGTCATCAGCAAACCAAAGGATAAATGAGAAAATTTGGAAGACGTAGAAGGGGTTAAGAACCTCCAAGAAAAGCAAAGCTATGACACCTCTAAGAGGAACTATTATCTCATTTTGTCCATAAACGAATCGTCTGAAACAAAAGAAAATGTCAAACAAAACTGTGCTGCCATGTATACAAAATTTTCCTCTTAACCCTTCAAGCAGGTACTTGCCAGCTAAAAACGTTGCACAGATAAAATCATGCTATAATAAATAGCAATATAACAAATTTTTTATAGTTTTGCTTAGCTCGCCATATGAATATTTGTGTAAAAAGTCCTATTTAATGAAACAATAGCACATAAATTTCAGTATAGCAAAATATGTTTACACTACAAAATATAATTACGCTTTCTAAAAGCTCATTTATCACCGTATTTGAAAGGAAACACAAATGACTTATAAACTGTATCATTATATAGAAGTGTACAGTATACAGTATACGTGTACAGAAGTTTTAAGTGTCTGTAGTTTAACGAATCTAATTAATGAATTCAATTCCTGGGTTTAATTTGAAAGTTTTTTTGTTAAAAAAAGTGTCCATTTAGCTGACACCTATCTTAATTCCTACAGAGAAATTTTATGGCAAAATTTATATTTATGATGGTTCTGGCATTCGTGAATGAGGGCATAACATTTGTATGGTTAAATCCAAATCAAATTAAAATGTGTTTTAAAATAACATATTGGTTCACTACTCATACTAGGTATGAGATGAAAACATACAACATAAAAAGCTTCAAAAATAGACAATAACATATTAAATTTATAGTTGCACAAAAAAAAATTTTTAATATTCTTTTTGTAATTTTAAAAACTTGCCTAAGATACTGCTGGGAAAGTGATAGCCCAACTTGTTTATGCAAAGTTGAAGTTGTTATATCATTATCCAAGCCGCACAGTTTGTAGAATTCTAGTTTATCTTGGTCCCAGACATACCGTAACTTTTTGCAGTCAAACAAGCGAACTGTCTCCATTTCTATAAATTAAAAATGAATGAATTCCTTTATTTGAACCATACATTTAACTAATTTATACCAGACTATAATCAGACAGAAAGGTAACAGGTATGAGTTATAAATGTAAATAAATAATAAACACAACTTAAAACTTTCTTTTCATTTTAACATGAAAACTAAGAAAATTATTAATAATATGGTCAACATTCTATGGAATACTAATTCTACATTACTTCTGAAGCCAAAAAGTACTATATGCAGTTTTGTTCAAGGCCAACTAAACCTTTGAAGAGTATAGGTATTATAAAACATCCTTCTTAAATGGTGTCCAATATCATAAAGGCCTTGGAACTTGAATTTATGACATTTAGTAGTATGAAATGAAAATATTTAGTTTCGGTCAAACTTCTTTATTTGGTTATAAAATTCGCTAGGGTTCAGATTTATCCATGAGGAACTTTACCACATTCTAGGTTTAATAGGAGAGAAAAAATGTATTGCTTATATGATAAAACCGTGATGTCAAAGACATTGTTCATTACTTTATTTTAGAGATACTTAGTTTAGAATTACAATTTCAGGAAGACATTGAAAAACTTTGCAAAGAAAAATAAAACTTAAGAAAATACCAAAAATTTTTTGTAAATAAATAATGCATTAAACTCTGATAAAATAAAAACATTCTATTAACATATTTTCAGTGTACTTCCATTTTGTTTAAAGATCATGACCAGGACATTTGTTGAATAAAATCTCGAAACTATAACCTTCTGAGAACTTTTTGAAAAAAAGCATTTATTTATTGTGATTCCAAAAGCATGTTAATAAACTAATAAATAAACAAAAATAGAAACAAAACGTTTAAATGTAAATACACTATAAATGGAATAAATTATAAAAGCTAAATCATTCACACTGTGTCAAAATCTGCAACAACAGTGATTACAATAAGTTGCTTAACTAAGATATAAAGAAATTTCATTGATCTTATGAAAAGCAATTATTATCAAAGTATAAATTTCAACATCAATTATCAATCGATATGTGTGTGTGTGTATGTATATATTATAAGCCTTATGTATGTTACTTTTTTATATATCCATAAATTGTAAGTTTTTTTACTTTTTTTAAGTAGTAACTTTTAAAATTTAAGGGTTAATATTTTTGAATCAATAATGTTATCAATTTTAGTTTCAAATGAAACAGTTGATACTTCAACTGGCCAGACAAGACATTGCTCCTCAGCCCCTGAGGCTTGATCCACTGTTCTACATACTTATATAAATTTTCATGTTTCCATACAACTTTCATCATAATGTAAAATAATTCAAGGAAAGAATTTTGCCAGTTTTTCACTTTTGTGTAGTTGGTGAAACCAAATGTTGTGTAACTGATATAATCTTTAAGATGTGTTTGTTACTACAAGATGTGTTTATAGAAACCCAACTAACAGCTTGTAGACCAAAACTATTAGTGGTTGCAGTAGGGTCTACTACCAAAGAAAACTATTATGTAAAAACAGATTGGAATAATTTTTTTTTTGGAAAACTTTTTAATTATTTTAAAACAAACCACACTTGGTAAAGCCAAATGTAAAAAATATCTCTAATTTAAAATCAAGTTCAAAATATATTAAATTTTATTTATTAAACTTACAAATGTTCTTTAGACAATTATGCATTATACTACTATGTGTTTTTATATTTTGCTGAAATAAATTCAATTTAAAATAAAATTAGGAATACCAGTTAACTTTAACGATCTAAAGGTTTACAAAACTAAAATCATTTGAATTTACACATTTTTAACAAATTTTATTCAGTTAGTTTAGAAGTTATCTTTAATTATAATATAATGGGTTATAAATATTTAGTATATTAAAACAATGACTCTTATCTTAAGCTATGTGGGTATAAAAAATGTGAAAGATAACTCACATAAAAGGTAAAATGTATTCCATTATTTAAAAAGTTAACAATAGTTTATTTTATATTCAAGTTAAATTTTTTAGTAGCCCTTATCAAATAATATTAGTTCTTTTTACAGTGATTAACCCTTTGATTAACAATATGTGCCTGCCCTGATATGGCCCCTGGAAGCAAAATATTTTAGAAAGATTTTTACACTTTTTTCTAATTTTTTCGATATTTTTCTCAACTTTTTAAAATCAATAACATTTTTAATATTTGGTTATATTTTTTTTATTTAATTATTTTCTGATGTTAACCAAACATTACCCTAGTTTACTGACCATTTCTTTGTTAAAAATCATCTGTTTATCTTTTTAATAGAACGTAAAATACCTATTCATTGTAAAACACCGCACAAACTTCGAAACGATCTGTAAACACGTGGGAAAAACCATAGGCTTTGGGCATAAAAGAATTTCTTCATTATTCAATCACCTATTCAATGTAAAATACCACACAAACTTTGAAAAGATCTGTAAATAAATGGAAAACCCCATAGACTTTGGACACAAAAGAATTTCTTCATTATTCAATCACCTATTCATTGTAAAACACCGCACAAACTTCGAAAAGATCTGTAGATAAATGGAAAACCCCATAGACTTTGGATACAAAAGACTATGTACTCTGTGTAGTATTTATTGTCCAGATAGTTGCAAATATTTAACCTTGAAAACAGCACAATACACAAGAAGACAAATTGTAAACATAGCAGCAATACGAATTTGAGAGAAATGGTAGAACGTACATATACGGGAATGCTCCTGCTGGCTGTTGTACAATCTAACGTACTGGTAATTGAATGCTAATTAAAGGGTTAAATTCAAAGTGGAAAAAGTTACACGTTTTTAATATACTAACAGAGTAAATTCAAAGATAGTATAAATAACAGTTTCATGTAAAATTATACGCTTATGTTTAAATATATTTCTGACCTCTGAGCTGTACTCTTCATGAATCTATGGGATAAGCTCCTAGAATGATCTGACTTTTTCAACAGCTCTTAATCAATACTCTCATGAAATAATTTGAGTAGCAGTCATGAAAAATATACCAATATACGAGGTCTGTTCAAAAAATACGTGGACTGTTCGAATTTCGCGGCTCTAGTTAGTTTCAGGAGAATCCGCTTGGTGTCGCTAGGTTGGTATAAATCAGCTGATTAAAACGCGGTATTTCAGTCGCAGATATCTTCATTTGTTGATGAGTTACACGCAGTTTAGTAAAGAGTGTTTTTTTTTTGTTTGTCGAAATGTAAAATGGACAGTCTGAAGGAGCAACGAATTGCTGTGAAATTTTGTGTAAAACTAGGGTAATCTACAACAGAAACATTTGCCATGCTTAACAGAGCCTACGGCGATGTTGCCATGAAGGGTTCTGCATGATTCAAGTGGCATGATCGTTTCAAGGGTGGCCGACAGTCGTTTGATGACGATGAGCGTCCTAGACATCCTACAACGTCAACTGACGACCCACATGTTGACAAAATCAACACTCTGGTGCGCAAAAATCGACGTCTGACCATTAGGGAGCTTTCCGAAGAGTGTGGGATATCAGTTGGATCTTGTTACGAGATTTTGACCGAAAAATTGAAGATGCACTGCGTCGCTGCAAAATTTGTGCCACGCCTGATGACCAACAACCAAAAAGCCAATCGCGTCCGGGTTTGTCGGGTATTGCTTGATCGTTCAAATGAAGATGAGAACTTTTTGTCAAGAATTATAACCGGTGATGAATCATGGGTGTATGGTTACGACATTGAAACGAAGGTCCAATCATCCCAATGGGTGAGTCAAACGTCCACAAGACACAAAAAAGCTCGCCAAGTTCGGTCGAATGTCAAGGTGATGCTGACAGTTTTTTTTTATGCTAAGGGTGTTGTTCACTACTAGTACCTCCCTGAAGGCTCTACAGTCAACCAGTATACTTACATTGAAGTACTGAAACATCTGAGGGACGTTGTCTGACGCAAAACGCCAGAACTGTGGAGAAGTGATAACTGGTTTTTCCATCACGACAATGCTCCAGCTCACTCAGCACTCACAACTCGTGACTTTTTGGCCAAACACTCGATCACTGTTCTTTCCCCCCCCCCTCTACTCACCTGACCTTGCTCCTTGTGACTTTTTCTTATTCCCAAAACTCAAAAAACCCCTCAAAGGAAGAAGATTTGAAACGATTTCGGAGATTAAGGCAAATACGATGAAGGAGCTGAACACCATCACAAAAGAAGCGTACCAGGACTGTTTTAACAAGTGGAAACACCATTGGGATAAGTGTGTGCGTTGGGGAGGAGAGTACTTTGAAGGAGACCCAGACTTGTAACTTCCAAATAAAGTACATTTTTTTTATGACCTCAGTCCGCGTATTTTTTTAACAGACCTCGTACTTTGTGTAGTAATTCAATTTAGGCATTTGTCTGGCCTGGCTACCAAATTAAGACTAAATACTCTAATTTAATTTAAATAATTAGCTTTCAATAATTGCTAATCAGACTTGTTCCAATAGCAAATCTAAACTTCTTAATTTCTTTAGGCGTCTTTCAAACACAATGTAATTATTTCTTTTATTTAACCATATAATTACAAGTAAGAGTTATATTCTTTATGATTCTGGTACTCCTGCCAACTTTTAGAAAAACTTATTTATTTTAAAACCGAGTCCATTGCTCGTTTAATACATTTTACACTAATTAATTGTAGTCTTAAGTCCTAGTATAATTAAATTATTTCCGTTTTCATTCTCACTCTGTGTACAATCTTCAATGGGATATGATTAGATCTCAAATGCCTATATCTAATGTTGCGATGTTACAACTAGACTATACTATTGTAGTCTATAGAAAACATTGTAATCAAAGTGTAATCGAAAACATTGATACATTCGCTACCGAGCATCGTATATATATGCACGGTCTGGTTTCTCTCGACAGACTGGTGATAAAAATTCAATCTTTCAACACAGACCGTGTTAATGTGGGTCCGACCTTCATTACAGACCAAAAGTGGAATGTTGTTGTAATAAGTTATTATACTACATAAAAACCCTAGAAGTATGTTTGTTGAATGTATATTTTTTTTTTTTTTGCTATCTTTAGTGTTTTTTTGGGATGGTGCATATATGAGCCGGTCGGTCTATAGTATGAAAATCCTATCATAACCGAGCTTCCTACGTAAGAACCACTACAAAGGCTTATATCACCCATCTAACTTGTCTTGGCTAGTCACGCTAGACAGATTGCTTATATATCAAAAAAATACAGACAATATAAATATTATTGTAACAGAGACCAGATATGTTTAAATTTGAGTTCTATACATACTAAAGAATATTTATAAACACACCCATCACTTGTGACACGTTTACATCTTTTGTAATAAATTTCAATAAGACAAAAGGTGATCATTCAAAACAAAAACTGCCTCAGTGGCATGAAGTGTCAACTGTATTTTGATGTCATTGGCCTTAATAACTGAGATACCAAATATCCCATATTAACGTCAGACATGTTTATAGAATGATACGAATATAGTGATTTTTTTTTAATAAAGAATGCATTACCTTTAAAAATCCCTGAAGATGTGTGAACAGATAATTTGGGCATGCCTAGTTTTTTCATTTCTTCTAAGGCTTGTTCCTTCCAGCTGTCTATAATACCACACTTCTCATCTACTTCAGACCTAGAAAATATTTTTTTTAATTAATATTCTTTTAAAATAATTATTTTCGTTTATCACTTAAACATTAGTTTATGACTATCCGAACTTTAAATTTTGTAAATTTGTAAAAACTTACTGAGACAACGTTTTCGACCGCTATGTGGTGATCTACATCACTGTTTTCTCTGAGAACAGAGAACCGTACTGTCTCATCAGTACAGAGAAGACACTGGTAAAAATTGCCACATACCGATCAAAAATGTTCTGTCTCAGTAAGTTTTTACAAATTTACAAAATTTAAAGTTCGGATAGTCATAAACTAAATGTTAAAGTGATTAAGATTCACCTAACTTAATGGACTACAAAACTCCAGAATTATTTTCACTTCTTTTATGACAAATTCGTAAGAAAACCCCTTTCCCTTATTTATATTTTGTGAACCCAATTTTTATACGTAACAATTTATTAAACTCTGCTTATAACATTTTAATCAATGAAGTTATATAGTAGGAAACAGAAGTATACGCTAAGTAAAAATTTAACTATGAATAATTTTTTATTAATTATTCAAGCCTAATAAAAAAAAATAGCTGAATAGGAGAAACTCGAAAAAATATAACTGTTTAATATTTATCTTTCTTGTAATCGTCTTAATGATTATAAAGTTACGCTAATTTTTTAAAAATTATATTGCAGACATCAACTTTGATTAAGTATCACTGTAAATTTGTCTTTTCTTATCATCCATAATAGAAAAAAAACAAAGATACCTATTAAAATTTAAAATACAGTATATTTACCAAATGTGTTGAATTTCAGTAAAATAATTAAGACTTAAAAATCAATTCTTCCTTTAACCATATAAGTAACCTTACTTTGTCTGACCAAACTTATCTACTCTTTCTCTCTCTCTCTTTCTCTCTCTGTCTCTCTCTCTCTCAGTGATTGAGAGAAAAAGAGAGGAAGAGAGGAATAGACACAGAAAGCGAGGGAATGTTGCACATAAGTACTTTATACTCATGAAAAGTAATTTTTATTAGTTATTTGAACAAATTAAATACAGTAAATTCTCTAAACGCCAGACATCGTCCGTACTTCGCCAAATGGTCGTTGATTAGAGGTGTCTGCTATTCAGAGAGGTCAATAAATAACAGTCAAAAATATTTAGATATTGAATGAAGTTACAACCATTTATTGAAATTGAAAGACATTTATAACGAACTATAAAACATGGAAGAGTTATCAATTTTAAATTTATAAGCTTAACTATTCATGTAAATTTTCAGTTTTAATAGAGTTCGTAATTTGACTTTGATATTTTCTTTCAGCATTGTAAGCTTCTTTTTGCAAATGTATAAATAAATTACCTACTATTGTGAATCCTATTTAGTCTTTATTTAGAGAAATTCTTTCATTTCACGGCAATCTCACTTCACTTTTAATTGTATCACTAAAATTAATTTGGTCAACCTAGATTTGTAACCAATACACAACTCATTAACGCTGAATTTATCATCTTTATCAATTGTTATAATGTAGTAATATCATTGAGGTCTTGTATACATAGATTTTCGTCTACGTTTATAAGAACTTCAACATATAATTCACCAGAAATATCATTCCATTATTTCATGTTCGGTATTATCGTCTGTAACTGTGATTGCAGTTGATATCTGTGGTTTTCTTAACTTTTTTTTACAGAAGAAAACAATCTATAAAACAGGGCCCAACAAACTTATAGATTTAAAAATTGTGGTTTTAAAAATTATCCATACTGGATAAAATATGGCGAAGTACAATTTTTCTATACGGCCTTTTAAAATTGTGAATTATATCCTGAGCCAAAGGATGGCAATGAGAAGTAATGTTAGGAGGTAAAAATGATATTTCTACATTCCTTAATTTAATTTGGGGCTGTGATGATATATTATCTATGAAAAGGATCCGCTTAAATTACTTTTAGCCATTCTGTCATTAAATACCATTAACCATTCTGTCATTATTACACATGTCATTCATGACTTTCTGTTAGCTTTCTAAATCACACCTAAATATTTCACATTCATATTCTTGAAACATGCTGGTTGATGTGCCTTAGTGATTATTAAAAGTTTTTCAAAATCACCAATCATATTTACACATAACATAACTGTGTGTTATTCTTTGGATGTTTCTGTAGACTTACACTTGTTTATTCTTGAAGAATCATAGTTTTGTTTGGCGATGCACAGCAAAAATACCTGTCTCATCAAGATTGTAAATGTTTGATTCATCGTAATCTTCAATTATTGCTCTTAGTTTATTATTCCATTCACAAACTTCCTTTGGATCAACATATGTAATTTTGTTTACTTACATCTTACCTTAAGATGCTATAAAAATTTATTCCGTGACAAATTATAAATTTCCGTAGTCAACCATTTAAAGCCTCAAAGCTGTCAAAATTTAATTCTTTGCCAAGTTTTAAAATTTGCTCTTGGATCAGAGATCCACTTATTTAGCAAATTTTTTGACCTAGGTATATAGTACCAATCACAAAAACAAGTTTGTCCACTGCACTTGAATCTGATTTCCTAAACTTAATGTTTTTCATGTTTTCATTTCCATTCCTAAACCACAAATTCCTTTACCCGATCTTCACTTTTTAAATGTCCCAGATTTGTGTTTTTTAAATTTTGAAATTTTCTGCCATTTGCTGGCTCTTTCCTTCTTTCTACACTCTACAACTTCAATCTTTTCTTTTACTGCAAGAGCTTTACATTTGCCACTCACTTTGTATAAAAAGTAAATACAAAAACACTTCACATTGCTGTAACTTGAACTTTACCATATACAGTTAAGCGTTAAAACATGCGTACATACTGCATACTATAGATCTACAGCTTCAATCTTTTCTTTTACTGCAAGAGCTTTACATTTGCCACTCACTTTGTATAAAAAGTAAATACAAAAACACTTCACATTGCTGTAACTTGAACTTTACCATATACAGTTAAGCGTTAAAACATGCGTACATACTGCATACTATAGATCTACAGCTTCAATCTTTTCTTTTACTGCAAGAGCTTTACATTTGCCACTCACTTTGTATAAAAAGTAAATACAAAAACACTTCACATTGCTGTAACTTGAACTTTACCATATATAGTTAAGCGTTAAAACATGCGTACATACTGCATACTATAGATCTACAGCTTCAATCTTTTCTTTTACTGCAAGAGCTTTACATTTGCCACTCACTTTGTTAAAAAGTAAATACAAAAACAATTCACATTGCTGTAACTTGAACTTTACCATATACAGTTAAGCGTTAAAACATGCGTACATACTGCATACTATAGATCTACAGCTTCAATCTTTTCTTTTACTGCAAGAGCTTTACATTTGCCACTCACTTTGTATAAAATGTAAATACAAAAACACTTCACATTGCTGTAGCTTGAACTTTACCATATACAGTTAAGCGTTAAAACGTGCGTACATACTGCATACTATAGATCTACAGCTTCAATCTTTTCTTTTACTGCAAGAGCTTTACATTTGCCACTCACTTTGTATAAAATGTAAATACAAAAACACTTCACATTGCTGTAGCTTGAACTTTACCATATACAGTTAAGCGTTAAAACATGCGTACATACTGCATACTATAGATCTACAACTTCAATCTTTTCTTTTACTGCAAGAGCTTTACATTTGCCACTCACTTTGTATAAAATGTAAATACAAAAACACTTCACATTGCTGTAGCTTGAACTTTACCATATACAGTTAAGCGTTAAAACATGCGTACATACTGCATACTATAGATCTACAGCTTCAATCTTTTCTTTTACTGCAAGAGCTTTACATTTGCCACTCACTTTGTATAAAATGTAAATACAAAAACACTTCACATTGCTGTAGCTTGAACTTTACCATATACAGTTAAGCGTTAAAACGTGCGTACATACTGCATACTATAGATCTACAGCTTCAATCTTTTCTTTTACTGCAAGAGCTTTACATTTGCCACTCACTTTGTATAAAATGTAAATACAAAAACACTTCACATTGCTGTAGCTTGAACTTTACCATATACAGTTAAGCGTTAAAACATGCGTACATACTGCATACTATAGATCTACAACTTCAATCTTTTCTTTTACTGCAAGAGCTTTACATTTGCCACTCACTTTGTATAAAATGTAAATACAAAAACACTTCACATTGCTGTAGCTTGAACTTTACCATATACAGTTAAGTGTTAAAACATGCGTACATACTGCATACTATAGATCTACAGCTTCAATCTTTTCTTTTACTGCAAGAGCTTTACATTTGCCACTCACTTTGTATAAAATGTAAATACAAAAACACTTCACATTGCTGTAGCTTGAACTTTACCATATACAGTTAAGCGTTAAAACATGCGTACATACTGCATACTATAGATCTACAGCTTCAATCTTTTCTTTTACTGCAAGAGCTTTACATTTGCCACTCACTTTGTATAAAATGTAAATACAAAAACACTTCACATTGCTGTAGCTTGAACTTTACCATATACAGTTAAGCGTTAAAACATGCGTACATACTGCATACTATAGATCTACAGCTTCAATCTTTTCTTTTACTGCAAGAGCTTTACATTTGCCACTCACTTTGTATAAAATGTAAATACAAAAACACTTCACATTGCTGTAGCTTGAACTTTACCATATACAGTTAAGCGTTAAAACATGCGTACATACTGCATACTATAGATCTACAGCTTCAATCTTTTCTTTTACTGCAAGAGCTTTACATTTGCCACTCACTTTGTATAAAATGTAAATACAAAAACACTTCACATTGCTGTAACTTGAACTTTACCATATACAGTTAAGCGTTAAAACGTGCGTACATACTGCATACTATAGATCTACAGCTTCAATCTTTTCTTTTACTGCAAGAGCTTTACATTTGCCACTCACTTTGTATAAAATGTAAATACAAAAACACTTCACATTGCTGTAGCTTGAACTTTACCATATACAGTTAAGCGTTAAAACGTGCGTACATACTGCATACTATAGATCTACAGCTTCAATCTTTTCTTTTACTGCAAGAGCTTTACATTTGCCACTCACTTTGTATAAAATGTAAATACAAAAACACTTCACATTGCTGTAGCTTGAACTTTACCATATACAGTTAAGCGTTAAAACGTGCGTACATACTGCATACTATAGATCTACAGCTTCAATCTTTTCTTTTACTGCAAGAGCTTTACATTTGCCACTCACTTTGTATAAAAAGTAAATACAAAAACACTTCACATTGCTGTAACTTGAACTTTACCATATATAGTTAAGCGTTAAAACATGCGTACATACTGCATACTATAGATCTACAGCTTCAATCTTTTCTTTTACTGCAAGAGCTTTACATTTGCCACTCACTTTGTATAAAAAGTAAATACAAAAACACTTCACATTGCTGTAACTTGAACTTTACCATATATAGTTAAGCGTTAAAACATGCGTACATACTGCATACTATAGATCTACAGCTTCAATCTTTTCTTTTACTGCAAGAGCTTTACATTTGCCACTCACTTTGTATAAAAAGTAAATACAAAAACACTTCACATTGCTGTAACTTGAACTTTACCATATATAGTTAAGCGTTAAAACATGCGTACATACTGCATACTATAGATCTACAGCTTCAATCTTTTCTTTTACTGCAAGAGCTTTACATTTGCCACTCACTTTGTATAAAAAGTAAATACAAAAACACTTCACATTGCTGTAACTTGAACTTTACCATATATAGTTAAGCGTTAAAACATGCGTACATACTGCATACTATAGATCTACAGCTTCAATCTTTTCTTTTACTGCAAGAGCTTTACATTTGCCACTCACTTTGTATAAAAAGTAAATACAAAAACACTTCACATTGCTGTAACTTGAACTTTACCATATACAGTTAAGCGTTAAAACATGCGTACATACTGCATACTATAGATCTACAGCTTCAATCTTTTCTTTTACTGCAAGAGCTTTACATTTGCCACTCACTTTGTATAAAATGTAAATACAAAAACACTTCACATTGCTGTAACTTGAACTTTACCATATACAGTTAAGCGTTAAAACATGCGTACATACTGCATACTATAGATCTACAGCTTCAATCTTTTCTTTTACTGCAAGAGCTTTACATTTGCCACTCACTTTGTATAAAAAGTAAATACAAAAACACTTCACATTGCTGTAACTTGAACTTTACCATATACAGTTAAGCGTTAAAACATGCGTACATACTGCATACTATAGATCTACAGCTTCAATCTTTTCTTTTACTACAAGAGCTTTACATTTGCCACTCACTTTGTATAAAATGTAAATACAGAAACACTTCACATTGCTGTAACTTGAACTTTACCACATACAGTTAAGCGTTAAAACATGCGTACATACTGCATACTATAGATCTACAACTGAACTGAATAAACTAGATTTGGAAACACAGCGCAGGAAGTTGGCTATGGTTCTTGGAATTCTGGCCGCTGGAATACGTAAACAACAAACTCTACAACACTGTACTAAGAACGATTCATGCCTACCAACAGTTACATTTCTCTCTACATATATAATAGTGAATTCTTTATATTCACAGGATGAAATTTTACTTACATAGACAACAAATTTATATTAATTTTATGACTTAAAATAGCAAATCTAGTGTTCTTATTTAGGAGTACCCGTTGTTCAGAAAGACTTATTAAAGATCCCTAACTCACAGGACTGGGGATTGAAAATTTGTTCATAAAATAAAGTGATATGCAAATTGGGGGTGTCCGTAAGGAGAGGTTTTACTACATTACTATATAGTACTAATAAAAATAATTTTAAAAACAAAATCTTACCTGCACATATTTTGTACTGTGAAACTTTTTATGGTTTTAACATAATAGCACTTATGTTTTCCTTGATAGCGTTCCTAGCAAACACACAAAAAAAAGAATTAGATCATTTAAATATTTATACTAATGTTGACTAAACAAAATGTGACATTCTTTTATATCAAAAAACTTATTTACCAAGACTTTAGACCAGGGGTTGGCAACCCACGGCCCGCATTCAGCCCACGAAATGGTTTTGTGCAGCCCTCTCAACTTGTGGTTTTTCTAATTCTGAGCGATCCGAATACCCGGGTTAGAATACAAATAGGTTCCTCAATATCTAGAACTATTACACTAGTCACAACAATAAACGCCTAATAATGAATTACAGGCACGATATAAAGGGAAAGTAGTGTCTGCGATGTGGATGCAAGCAAGATTTTCCCTACGGCAATTGTTTTATTTTAGAAAAATTTTGTTAATTTTTAAATAAACGTGCTTTATTTCACTATTTCAGCACTTCAAGACATTAATAAAGGAATTTGTCTGAGTTGTTAGAAAATTATCAAATTTGATATCAGGAAGTAAGTAGCCTAATTTATAAAAATTACTTTTAAAATCCATTATAAGATGTTAATTAAAGTCACCTTTTGTACTGTATCATAATCAGTTACATTACCGATCTAAAATTAGGAAATATAATAAAATTGATGGTTATTTCATATTTGCGGCCCTTACAGCCATGCTAGATTGAACATGAGCCCCTCAAGTACCACAAAGTTGCAAACCCCTCTAGACTATCACACTTTATCAGAATACATTAAAAATAAACAATGAGAAACCCAATATTTTGGTGTTTTTAATGAGAATGATTATATCATCAAAGTTATATAAAAAAAACCAATATTTTAGTAAATGAATAAATAATGTTTTGACACTTTTATAAATACCAATATTAATTTATCAAACTATTTAAGCTGCACACAAATTGGATCTGTATTTCTCCTGATCGTGTTCAATATCACCTAACATCTGAGGGAAACATATACTTATATTTTAAGATACATCTACAATGGGAAAGAAATTCTGATCCGATATATAACAATAACACTCGATGTTGTGCTAGCCACTGCATAATCAAACATGTTTTGTTTTAATGCGATTTTTTGTCCCAATAAGACAAAACCATGACTGTAGATAATGATTTTTTTAATTAATCTATTAATAAATGAGCCTTACATCAGAGGATCAAACACTACTGTAACCTGGCCGTTAAAGGACTACTATAGAAATTTCTAGTTAAGCTGATTAGACTCAGCTTTCAGACAGTGAAACAAGTTTCTAAGAATTGCTTTCACAAGCAGACTAATAGCTTACGATGGAATACAACATCTTCGCCATTCTTTGTTAGTAAGTTTAAATTTTGTGCAGTATAATTACGACCTAAAATAAAGTTAATATTTACTACTTAGTTTTGTACGAACAATTTGTAGGTGTAGATTTTTGTAATAGTTTAGAACATGAATAATGTTCGACCTTTTCCCAATTTAAGTTTAATTAAACTGTTTTTATCAAAAAAATTGAACTTTTGTGCCATAGACCTTATAATGTAATAATTTCAACTTACACTAACTTCCTAACTGATCTCAAATCAGCATTGGTAGCTTCATTAAAATCCCAAAACCTGTCCTTATTTCTGTTATATTAGTGAAATAAGAATGCTGTTTTCCAGCTATACAGTGGAAATAGAATTATCTTCAGTAATTGGGATATAATAAACTGTGGTCTAGTTGGTAGTGAAATAACAGACAATTGTAAGAGATTCTTCAATAAACCCAGCAAACTGGGAGAAATTCTCTCTTATAAAGTGAAACACCAAAGTAGACAGAAAATGTACAAAATTTTATATGGACAACTGGAAGGCAGCGTCACAGAATAAGGTTTGTAAGAATTGGAACATATATCAGCCAAGGAATACATCTAAAAATGTGCCACATGCTCAGTAGCCACTTCTGTTTTACACGCTCGTACTGCCCATATCATCTTTCAGGATTATCTTTATAGATTCGATCTCACCAATTAACAGTGTGAGTTGTGCAGCCATAGCATTGAATACTAAGAAAGAAAAACACTCTTTTAATTGTATAAATTCTACTCTATCAAATTGTATTATAAAACTGAAGTGGCAGGATGGAAGGAAATGTTAAAAAATAAAAGAACTGAGATTTAACAGTTTTATTATTTTATAGACATGCTATGAGCTACAACGAATCTGGATGACAAATTGGACAATGAGTCTGGTTAGCATAATGACCAATTAAATTTCATGCATCTAATTTATGTAATTTAAAATTAGGTTATAATCTATATATCATTTGATTATTGGGCATTGTAAGCAGTGAATGTGAACAATGAAATTGTGAATTGTTTATTTGTTGATATGATAACTAAAGAACATGGAAGTAAGAATTAGACTGTAATGGAGTCTGGCCAAATTTAGTGCTCCTAATTTTAAACAAAAATAAGTATTCAATTAACGTAAAAACCTAGAAATATATTTAAAAGTAAAGCCATATATATATATTTTTAGGTTAGTTTTGGTTGGTAAAGATTATTTAGATTTTTTGGACTAGAAGACTGACAGACTTACCTTGGTAAGAGTTCACTCTGTAGTCTTGAAATAGAAACACATAAAAGCATTTAAACAATGATATATTTCAACCACACAGTGGTCTTTGTCAATCGAAGAGAAAACACAAAAAGAAATTTGAGAGATTGAAATAAAATAATTATTTTACTCTTATTTTACTCTTACCAAGGTAAGTAGTCTCCTAGTCCAAAAAAAAAAAAAAAAAAAAAAATATATATATATATATATATATAAAATATATATATATATATATATATATATATATATATATATAATATATATAACTCTCAGTCCAATATATAAATAAAGGAAGATGGAAAAATAGTGAAATATATTGATATAGATAAAGTATGCCTAGCAAGATACGAATCAATGGACAGAAGCCATAAATGGGTGAGATCCTAGTCTAACAACAATAAGAACTTTAAATTCAATATGAATATTCCTCAAATAATTTATAATATAAGACTTATTCAATATTAAATATCAAGCAGTGAGTTGGATTGTATCTTACAGCCTAAATTTATTAAGATTGTTTGTACTCCAGTTTCTTAAATAATTGTATTTGTATAGATAGTAATGGGAATTTAGTTAAGATATTTGTTATATATGTATTTGTATCATAAGATCTTCTGGCCAAGGCTTTGAATCCAGTTCAATATTTACTTGGTAACTTTGCATATTGTGATTTTACTAATGGTGAACCTGAGAAAGAAATTCTATTTTATAAGCTTTAATAATAGCTCAGCTGTATGGAAGGCAATTTGGAGTGTTTATTAGCCTAGTATAATGCTAACATAAACACCATCAAACAGCCACACAAAAAACAACAAATACTTATCCCTCACCTATCACAATAAAAAAACACACAAAATAGCCTCCACATTCAAAAAAACTCCATTACCAAATATCCTACAAAACAACAAACACTCTAAGAAAACATATACAATCTTTTCAAAAAGAAACTGACATATACAAACTCTCAGGTATTTACAAATTAACTTTCAACAATTGTCCCAACTATTACATCGGCCAAACCGGCAGGTCATTCTATACACGCTTCGATGAACACATCATCCAAACAAAACAAACAAACCCTAAATCCAGCTACGCAAAACACCTAAATAACACACACACACCGACATACATACTAATTTAAATATTCTACACACATTAAAACAAAATAAAAAACTAACAACCTTAGAAAAATATGAAATCTACAAACACTACGCAACAGACAGGGAAAATATATTAAAAGACCACACACACTTTGAAGCCAATAGCCTTTTCCAATACATCACACAAGACCCCCGACACCTCACCCACTGTCATAAATCCAACCCTGTCATAACGTTTGTAAACAGCCAAAAGCCGCCAGTAGATGGTTAGCTTCGTCAAAGGAACGATCATTTTAAAACGCGTCAGCAAGTAAGCAATTACGTATTCACTTAGTTAAGTAGTTTAAAATTAGTTTAATCAGTGAATTCAAGATGATTACATCAAGAAACTTCTAGTATAATGTTTGAAATTTATTGAATTTAATAGATCAAATTTTATAATTATAATAAATCCTAACCAAAATTAATTTAGTAAGTAAATGACAACCAATGAATCTGTTAAAAGTCAACAATAGCAAACTTGACCAAACTTGCAAATTGTCAACATTAACTATAATCTAATAGCAATATAATTTAGTTAAACATAAATTTAACCCCCAATAAATTCAAGTCTAATATTAATAAATGAACATGCTTAACCCTTTCATTAGCATTCATGTAACAGTACGTGAGATCGTGCAATGGCCAGCCGGAGCATTATCGTATATGTAGGTTCTACCATTTCTCTCAGATTAGCATTGCCGTACATTTACGATTTGATTTTCTGTGTGTTTTGCTGTATTCTAGGTTAAATATTTGCATCTATCTGAACAACAAATACTATACAGAGTACATAGTCACCAGTCTTTTGTGTTTAAAGTCTATCGGTTTTCCCACATATTTACAGATCGTTTGAACTTTGTGCGGTATTTTACAATGAATAGGTGATTGAATAATGAAAAAGTTCTTTTGTGTCCAAAGTCTTTGATTTTTCCCACGTGTTTACAGAACGTTTCGAAGTTTGTGCAGAATTTTACAATGAATAATTATTTTACATAAAAAAGATTAACAGATAATTTTTACCAAAGAAATTGTCATTAAACCTAAGGTAAAGTTTGGTTAACATGAGAAAAAAAGTAAATAAAAAAAAATATTAACAAATAATATTAAAAATATTACTATAATTTAAAAAATTAGAGAATAATTTTTTTTTGTAACTAAAAATCTTTCAAAAATATGTTGCTCCCAGGGGTAATATTAGGACAGGCTCATGTTCCTAATCAAAAGTTTTAAATATTTAAAACTATCAAACTGTTCAAACTTTAAGTGAATCATTAGCTCCTATCTGACCATATATACCTTGCCTTTTGTTCATTAATCCAAAGCTAAGCTCAATGGTCTTTGATATTTAGAAAAATTCAACTAAAACGCCATAATACTCCACCATAAAACTCCATAATGTTCAATAAATAACTCTACAAAATCTTACTGTTAGTGAAAGCTAAAAAGTGGGTAACAAATTGAGTTATATCATCTACATGGTCAGCAATTATCTATTACAAACTTCCAATGAAACAGTTACTCATCTGGGCCGATGTCAGCACAATGTTATATTTATTAATAAACATGGAGAATAAATGTGCTTACATTGTGTTCTATTGCACTGACCTACTTTATCAAATGCAGACAGGTTTTTTTTAAGTTACTATAAACAGGTCTCTTACATTCCAATTATAAAATTACTTACTTATAAATTTGTTATTAATGTTTTCAATAAAATCTGCAAAATATTTCCACAAATTTATTTTTAGTTCTCAAAAAATTCAGACATCTTATTATTATTTTTTTAATATCAAATATTCATATACTGTGTTGCGAAGAATTTTCATTACAGTTGTTATTTGACAATATTTGATGGATAGTCCTGAATTTTGTTCATTTTGTTGCTAGGCTACTGCCACTATTTTAATAAGAACAAAACTTTAAGTATGTTTAGTCAAAAATTGTCCTTTATTCTTCTGCTTTTTGACATTTTGACAACTAAATGTTTGTGCTTCTCAAGTCATTATTAAATTTAAACTCTAATAAAAAATCATCAACAATATGTGGAGGAGACAAATTCACAGACTACTTTCTTAATTTATTTTATTCGAAAAATCAACCATCTTCTACTTAACAAGCTTCACTTGTTGGTAAACTATAAATATTAAAACTATTTGTTTGGGAGGGGTGTTGGACACGTCTAGATATATTGCATAGAAAGAAGCCATGAGGAGTTTTGTACGGTCTTCAGTATTGGGATCTGGTAATTTATGCTAAACTAAAATGTTTTTTATTGATAGGTTGCTTGAACCAAATTTACAATGTATCAGTGAAAAGATTTTTAGTGTGAGTAGAAGCTTTATTTTGTTCAGCTACTACAGACCAGGGTGATAATCTATTATTCAGAACTGTTTTTTTTCTGTTTCATTGGTGGTTTAGGTAATGATGATTGCTATTGAAATAGAATTATAGTAGAGTCTTGAAATTCTGAGTCCCGATATTTCAAGCTTACGTTATATTCAAGCCTATTTCTATTTGAATCAATTTTATCTATTTGAAAGATAATAATGAGTCAGGCTTCCAAGAAATGTTTATAGCTAAATGGTATGCAAGGAAATGAGTCAGGCTCTCAAGAAATATTTATATCAATACAGTATGCAAAGGAAATGAGTCGGACTTCCAAGAAATGTTCATATCAAGTTGTATAAACTTATTTAGTCCATTTTTAATTATAGTACTAGGGTTCATTAAAACTCCTATTTTTTCTAATGTACAGGTACATATTTCCGTGTAATTAGAGGAGGTCTTGGTCCTATTTACCTCGAATCATTGAGATCCTTACAATCCATTTGTCCATATTATTTATTAAAAAATAATCCCAAATATTGAATATGTATTTTTTTAATGCCAATGTGATCAGTACCAGGTTACAAAATAAATGTAAGCTTACATGTCAGTTTTTTATTACACTAGAAAGGAGGGACAGCAAATTGTTATACTTAAAATTATTTTAATTACCTACTTAAAGAATTAGGAAATTCATTATAATATTCACTTAAAATATCAATTTTTAAAACCATCTTAAATTATCAAATTAAATAAACAATTTAATTCCACACAGAAGGACTTTCTGAATTTACAATATTGGTAACTTTATGAAAAACTTAATGAAAGACACTGATAAAGTACAATCAAAAGTGTTTGTCTTAATAGTTTTAAAAATTTATTTACACTAAACACTCAGCAAGATGTTATTTGTGAAGTTCAAATGCACAAAATTCATGAAAACTATAAAGCAATGGAATAGAATGCAA
The DNA here is from genome assembly GCA_036971475.1 of Prosapia bicincta. Lineage (NCBI taxonomy): Eukaryota > Metazoa > Arthropoda > Insecta > Hemiptera > Cercopidae > Prosapia > Prosapia bicincta. Next base: position 6,154,795 of record JBAIZL010000003.1, on the reverse strand, counting down.
TTTATTGAAACAAATCATTCTACTTTTAAATAATACGGCATTGTGTACTTACTACAACTAAAATTTTCTCAGCTGTACTCAGTGGACACCTTTTATGAGTAGCAAAAAGCATTAATTGAGGCCACCAGTGGAAGACGAGACGCATCATTCCAAGACTGATCAAAATGAAGAGCCATGAAATTGCTGTTAGTATTGTGTGCCTCTTGTAGCCATACACCTCCTAAAGAATATATAATTACAATTATAGGACAATTTGAGAGTAATTACGTATAACAATAAAGACCCATAAAAAAATTACTGGAAAATATTTCTACTACAAATTGTTTCCATTCTACACCCATTATCAAGGGTACTAAAATAAAAACTTACACTAAGCAATTTTACTGTCTATAAAATTAAGTAGACGTGGGATAAAAAATGAAGGAAATAATAACAATAGATCATTAAAACTTAATTACCAAACTTTAATTTCTAATTTGAAATTTAATCCCTTTTTATTCATATTTCTTCCAAACAAAAACCATTATTGTAAAAAGGCAAAATGTAGAATAAGTGGAATTTTATCTTCTTATACACTAGATTTTTTTAGTGATCTTATCATAAGCTTTTATGTCATATTTTGAATCTTTTTTGGTTTATTTGTAACAAACCATAAAAAATTATTAACATAATAACAACATTTAAAAAACAAACACTTATTCTAACTTTTATATTTTATATTCATTATATACAAATAATTGTAATAAAACAAATGTACAAGTAATTATAAGCTTTCTTAGTAGAATACAGTCATTTAAACTCATAAAAGCAGATAAATATAAAAGCTGTTATTATTAAATTCCTTCTATTAACTCACACTCTCCTCTTGATATTTTACGTTATCCATTGTTTTTCCGTTGCTTTTCTGTTGCACTGACTTTATGAAGTTTATATATATCTTGTACATTCATTTGTTAATAAAATACGTTTTTGTTCATCCAATGAAGTTCAAATACATTTTTTAAACTTATAGTGGATGACAATTGATGTTAATACAGTTTTTTTTTTTTTTAATATTTATTCAATAATTAGATTATAAAATTTGTGTGGTCCAACCGGATTCGAACTGGACTATTTAAATTTACAAATGGTATTGTGCTTAAACACTGTCCTTAGTCAAATGTAATTGTTGTTCTTTTAGAGGTTTATTGGTTTTATTTTCTTATGCAAAAATAACTTTTAAAACAGCTCCACTGACACAAAAAGGTGACAGTTTTCATAAAAACGTAACATTTTTTCCTAACACAAACAGATTTAAAAGTGAAACAATATAATTTGCTAGATACTAAACTGTTTAAAATGTTTCTGATTGCTAATTAACTTGATTTCATTGTCAGTTTATGTGATAAACTTCTTTGAGGCAATTTTATCAAAGACATTAAAACATGATATTAAATCACAACTGACAGATGTTGACTTTTAATGATTAATAAATTATATCTCTGCAAGCAGTTAAAGATATTTATAGCAACAATTATATATATTAACAAATTTAATGTGTTTATTAAACGAGGCCTGGTCAACTCATTAAGATAGTTTCATAGCTATTCTCTTTAAAATAAATTTTACAATAAGAATTCAAATGGAATAAAGCCATGTTCACTAATAAACTAAAATATTACACATAAGAATATTTCAATAAAATTAGGTTACCATTTGATCTTCCAGGCCCAAGTTGATGTAATCCACACCCGGTAGGATACCTCCTTGGTTAGCTTTGGACCCTGTGTGGAAAAAAAATTTTGTATCAAACTAGTCAGAATTTTAACATATTTTTTTAACTGAAACATTATGTAATAATAAAATGTATAATACAAAAAAATTATCATTAGTTCTAAGGTTAAGTAAAGCCTTAGTAAATGTCAATTTCTATACGTAGCAAATATTCAGTAAACACTAACTGTAGAAAGCGTGTGCTGAAAAATATCAGCCAGTAGTGGTTATTTGCCAAGTGATATAAATAAGGCTCTTAAAACTAAAATAATAATTCTAGCTTTGATGAAAGTAATAATTTGAGCAAAAGTAAAATTATTTATTATTTAATGACATAATACTTGAAAATAAATTATAGAATTATACTTCCCTGTTTATTCTTTCACAAATCAAAATATAGATATTACTAAAACAAATTTTGTAACAAAAAGAAATAAGAATAAAAATTGTTTACTTAAAATGTATTTTTAAAGATTCAATTAATGCTTTAGAATTTACACATTAGTTTATTTAATACTCTACACTAAAAAACTTGAAAATCATAATTTCATTTAAACAATATTTTAAGAATAGACTTTAGAATAGGAATTGTAGTGAGCTTTAAAAAGATAATTTACTTATTGTTTCTGTTTGTTGAAAAAAAAATACTGTTACTTAGAAAGATTTATATTGCAATCTCTTACAAATATTGTAGACTAGAAAACCATACAAAATTATAAGTTTTCATATACAGCTGTTTTCTATAAACCTACTTATCTATTATCTCACAACTAATAAGCTCAATAAAACTCACTATCTACACCATTATTAGTAATCAAATGTAAATGTAAATTTGCTTCTTTAAAATTACTTTCTTAAAACTAAGCAATATGCTTAATGAAATACTCCAAGTTTATAATAGTACTTGCAAATATTTATCAGTACCATTAGAAGTAATATCTTTCATTTAAAAAAAGAGCTCCTTGCTAGTCATAGAAATGGCAGAAAAAACAAATGTCAATAACACATTACCAGTGAATATTATGGAATCACACTAATTATTTAAACTACAATGCTTAAAACAAGTAGTGTAACAGATACCCTTATCTCTATAAAAAGTAAAGATTATTTTCAAATAGCTCTTCTTAAAGACAGCAATAGTTATTTTCTTACTTCAGGAAAATAACTGTATATGCACTTACACTTTTAAAAGATGTTTTAACTTGCCTATAGTAGCACTTACTTTGCTTGTTGAGGACGGCCGTTTCGGTAGATGTGTCCCTTTGTCAACTCAGACCGTAACAGTCTTTGAGTTATGGTCTGAGTTGGCAAAGGGACACATCTCCAGAAACGGCCGTCCTCAACAAGCAAAGTAAGTGCTACTATAGGCAAGTTAAAACATTTTTTAAAAGTGTAAGTGATTACTAGTAGCTCACGCGAAGATGGAATCAACAAATGTTAACTGTATATGGTTAACCTTGCGTAACAGCCTTGTATAACAAAGTTAATGTTTTTTTTTTGCTCAAATATACATAAACTTAATAGAAAACTGCAATACAATTCATACATACTTTTAAATGTAATTGCTTCCAAAATATCTTAGGGTCACTAATGACTATTTCCTATAAATGACACATGATTATGGATTATCAATCAACATAAATCTTACATGCAACTTCAGTCAATACAGACCTACGTGAGTACGACAATCATAGTAACATACTTCATATATTCATGTAAAATGTTTTCACGCACATGCTTCATAGTTTTACCAGCTACTCAATTTCCCATCGTTCATTCAAAATAGTTTAACATAATTACATCCAAAAATGTTTTAAATGATTAAAAATTCTTAAAACTAGGAACAGTTCAGTAATGAGTAAACAAGCTCTTCTCAGTTACACCTGACTCAACTTTTGATAGACAATCCAAAACTCATATACTTTAAAGAATAATAATACTTTCGACCTTTATTGGTATTAACTATTATTAGCCTAAATGACATCAACTAGTTCTAAAAGTTTAATATTTGTGAAACCTTTCCTGAATTTTAAACGCAATGAGTCTGTTTCAGGTACTACTCTTTTAAATAAAACGTAAAAAGTATTTTTCAAATAATGTTTTTTAAAACATATAATAATGATTACATTAATTTTAAGAAAATAATAACAAAAAATAAATTCATAAGCGCTAATAATTTGTGTACAACTTTAATAAAATTGACAAAAAAAAGGAAGAAGAATCAGTATTTTTTAATAAAAAAATATGCTGGACCATCTGCAAACATTACAACGATGCAAACGTTACATCTAGGTGCTTGGCAACTGATGTTACTCAATTCTAGAGTTACCAGTAAGACATAAAGGGAAGTGAAAGTGCCATTCACCAGCGAAAGGAAGCACAGTGACAAAACGTTGTGTCAACATGTTAATAGTATATTATTTGCTCTATATGCTTCCAGCCTTTAAAATACATCTTCTCTTACTGAAAGTATAATTATATAATATGTAAACTGTAGTACAAGTACAAATTTGTATTGAGTGTTAATCTTATGAATGCATATTGTTTGTTTCCATTTTACTTGAGCTACAATATATTTTAATATATGTATTTTTAATATTTATACTGTATAAGTGCATACGTATTTTATTTTAAGTTTAAAAATAGATGAAATAAACAGCTATTCATAAAACCCATGTATAAATACCAAGCAAAGGTACAGAATCTTCCCACATAACCATGCAGTAGTCTATATACACTCTTATGAAGTAATAAGAGAACAGCAAGACTTGATTATGTTCAATTGCTTGTCGTGGCAACATTTAATTGAGCCCAAGTGACTAATTTGGTAAATAGAACTTGCAGCCTCAACTCAATCAATGTTGAGCGTTGTAAAAGAACCAAACTCTCTCAGTCTAATAAGAAAGTTGAAAATAATCTCCAAAAAAAACTTAATTTTATTTGAAAGTAGTAATTACACAAACTTAATTTAGATTGTTTAAATATACAATGTATTATTATATATTTTATGTATAATTAATGTACAACGTAGCCTACATTAAAATTGTCTGTAAGTGTTTTTAGTACGAAATAAATACAGTATATAAAATATGTAACTTGAAAGCACAAGATTTTAAACCAAAAATAATAACACGTAATTTTATTTTGTGACCTTTGGATGATGTAAACTAGTTTATTTCTTACTTTTAGGTTATTAACATGATGAACTAATATCCTAAATAGAAAATCAATTTAAATAAAAACATTTAATATTATAACAATAAGGTTAATTTAATCAATTATTGTAAATTTAAAAATCCTCACCAATGACAACAATCCAATTACACTACAATAATTTTATTTAATCTATGTATATAATCTATTTTATCTATGTATTTAGATCTAATGGTAGAATTATATTCTGGAAAGTTCAAACTGTTTTCTTTTAGAACCTTTTTCGATATGACGGAAAGTTTTTGAAACTAATATTTCTCAATTTAATTCATAAATTAAACAAAAACATTAATACACAAAATAAATAACACATTTTAAGGGTCAAAACTTAAGTTGGCTACGCTACTACAAGACAAACCATATTTACTTTATAATGGCAAAGTATAAAATTTTTAATGTTACTATCTACTAGGAATTAAACTAAATGGAAATTGTTTAACACATACACACCCACAGTCTCCATAGGCTAATCAGATGTCTCTAACTTTTCCAATCAAGAACAAAAATTAAACACATACAAACAAATATTAAATGTAAATAAGCAATTATATATAATTACCTTATGTTTATTACTGAACTTCACCCGAAAAAAACATATATTACCCAGGTCTTTAACGATAACGATTTTAATTTTTCTAGTTACAATGTACACGTATTAAACAAAATTCATAAAATTAATCTTATAGAAAAAAAGTTAATAAAATTAAAATTACAGTACCTATACTATTGCAATATTTTTAAAACATTTAATGATCAAATATACCTAAGGACTTCTTTGGCTAGATTTCTAAACTTACCCATTAGCCTACAGGAAAAATGAAAATTTGGTTATAAATTTTAATATCACATTTTAAATTGTGAAAATAAGCATGAATCTAAGATAATAAATGATGCCAGCAAACCTCACTGCCTATCATAGATCCACTGATTGAGCATTAGTCTCATTCATAACCTTGCAGACAATTCTATCAACTATGACCTCTACCTAATATAAATATGGGGTACATTTATAGGCCAATCCTGTATCCTTTAAATATTAATGAGCTCTTATTTTATAGAATTTATCCAAATTAAGCCTTGTTGTATTAAACAAAATATGTCTGAGAAAAATATGAATGCATTAAGCTAACATTAGATAAAACTACAGGCACGCTGAAGCATTAAAAAGAAATTATAAATATATTTTTAAAAAGTTGATTAAACAGTTGTAATGATTCTTTAAATGTTCAAATACAATGAAATATTACAATTCTGAAAAAAGAATTTAAACAGTAATATTTTGTCCTTAAATTTTGTTTAAACACAAAATTACTTAGAATTTGCAAATAATACATGTATTCTGAAATGACATTACATGAAAATTAATTTTAATCTACAACTCAAACATTTGTTTCATCCTGTCTTTGTCAAGAGTTACACTAAAGTAGCTAACTCACTGTGTAAATTTTATCAAATGGTTTCATAATTTGGTATAAGTAATTATGTATACAAACTTCTTTATGTATACTCTATATTTTGTGATGCAAAGTATTAAGAACAAACACATGATGTAATAGGAATCCTTAATTACAAACAATTTAATACCAATTAGTAAGAATAATAATAAATAAGATAATATTATTAATTATTACTCTTAAATGCTTACTGGTATCAATTATATAATTAATTTCAACTAAAAACACTTGTAAATATGTTACACTTGCCTCTTACTTTTATAATTGTTGAGGACAAGTGTTTCAAGAGATGTGTTCCATTGTCAACTCAAACCATAACTGATTTTAATAATATTATTATCATGAAATATTAGTATAGGTAATTACTACCATACTTTATTAATTATAATCTACAAACAAAGGTACCAGTAATAAGACAATAAATCTGAGGGCCAAGTAAATTACTAATTAATTAATTTTTCAACGACTATTTTCGCTCTCCTCTTCAGGCCACTTTAGGTGTGTAGATTTAATTAATTAAATTCTTCAAGCATTGAGTTAATAAGTAGAAGAAACATTTCACCAGTAAGCCCCGCGATTATCCGATGTTGAAAGAAGATTTTTGAATACATCATAAGGTCATGTAAAAGTGAAAGCTACAAAGGTATAAAAAGTATAATAATTTACGACAGAAACATAATATGTCAATATTTAAGCTGATATTCTTGGTGGAATCAACAAAACTGACCTGAAGATAAGGTCATGCAAAAGTGAAAGCTACAAGGGTATAAAAAGTATAATAATTTACGACAGGAACATAATATGTCAATATTTAAGCTGATATTCTTGGTGGAATATCAACAAAACTTACCTGAAGATAAGGTCATGCAAAAGTGAAAGCTACAAGGGTATAAAAAGTATAATAATTTACGACAGGAACATAATATGTCAATATTTAAGCTGATATTCTTGCTGGAATATAGGTAGAAGTGAAGTGATCCCTCAACATACTGATACAATATATAAACAACTTAATCAATTTGACCAATGTTACAAAACTGACCTGAAGATAAGGTCATGCAAAAGTGAAAGCTACAAAGGTATAAAAAGTATAATAATTTACGACAGGAACATAATATGTCAATATTTAAGCTGATATTCTTGCTGGAATATAGGTAGAAGTGAAGTGATCCCTCAACATACTGATACAATATATAAACAACTTAATCAATTTGACCAATGTTACAAAACTGACCTGAAGATAAAATCAAACTAGTTTTCTACAAGGTGCCTTAAGATTGTTACTAATACAAAATTTATTTGACTCACAAATCAACTTTCCTTTTATCTTATAATTCTGTGAATGTCAACATGAATTATATAGAATTACTAGAGTTTTTTTTTAATAATAATTTGATTTAATGTACATATTCCAATATGTATTATCTAAGAAAAAGCAACATTTTGGTAAAATAATTCTTTAATCCCAAAACATTTGTTGGCGATACCAAATTTTTTTTTTGCCACTATATCCAATAGTATAATACTTCTAACAACTTGAAGCAACTGTGACGTAAATGTTTATAATAAATAAAAACAACCTCTTACCACAAATTCAACAATTTGTATTTTAACCTGTAACATGTACATAAGGTTAAAATAAAAATTGTTGAATTTGTGGTAAGAGGTTGTTTTTATTTAATATAGTATATTACCCTGTTTTATACACATCAATATTTTCTCTAGTTTACCTAAAACCATAAGATATTTTCTATACTTTTAGAACTTTAAACATAACAAAATATTTATTACAAGTCTTAAGTAGCACAACTTTATAAAACTCAAATTAACGAAGTAAATTGGAATGACTTACCTGGTCTATTAACAACTTTATTAATTCATAATTTATATACACTTCTATATGAAGAAAAAATTTTAAATTCAAGTTTTTTTAATGGATGAGAGCTGACAAAATTAAACTTGCAGTTTTTGTGTTGTAAATCTTGAGGTTTTTGTGTAATTACACTTTTGGTATTAACTTGGCAAAAAAACCACTACTTACTGATATTTTCACACTAGTTCAGCGCATTATTCAATGCTGTGAGTCACGGACAAAACCAAAGATTTACTTTAAATAACAGTTCAGCAAGTCATTATTTTACTTGAGTGTGTTAAAGCCTTCTCACTTGTAATATCATCTGTAGTAAATTTTCCCCGACATTTTCATTTTTATTGCATTGAGGTTAACATTTTCAACATTGCACAAATGACTTTGGCTTCATTAATTTGATAATTAATTCTGTAATTTCCCATGCAGATTGTTTTACAATTATGATTATTATTATTTTATTATATCATTAAGTATTTTACCGTCTCTTGTTTATTAATGAAACTAAATATGTATATTGATTAAAATCTAAATTAAACACCTGATCATCGTGTGTATGTACACATTATGGAATATTGCTAACCGATAGCGCATCTATCCATCCAAACTAATGTTGAACCATAAATCTTCCAAATTTATAAACAGTATTGCCGTTAATCAGTTTAACAATAGTTTGACCATCCGAACTTTAAATTTTGTAAATTTGTTAAAACTTACTGAGACAGAACGTTTTCGATCGCTATATGGCGATCTTCATTAGTGTCTTCTACTTGGAAAACGGGTCAAGCGGTGACTGCTTTAAAGGCAGGTTTTCGATAGTATCACTATCGAATGAGGCCTTTAAAGCCGTCACCGCTTGACCCGACATCTCCAAGCAGAAGACACTGATGAAGATCCCCATATAGCGATCTAAAACGTTCTGTCTCAGCACATTTTAAAAAATTTAGAAAATTTAAAGTTCGGATAGTCATAAACTATTGTTAAAGTGATTAATTAAGATTCATCGAAAGTAATGGACTACAAAATTAAAGTATTGCAGTATTAAAAATCAATATTAACAAAAATACCTTGAATAGGTATCTACCTTCACTGCTATTAATGACTTTAACAAACCAACTTTTTTTGTCAATCTTAAATTTTAAAATGATTTTGTTATACAATGATTTTTTACACTTTTCAACCCTTCTTATTTGGGTGTAAATTAACTTGACATTGAAAAAATTATTTAAACTATCCTAAGAACAGTTGTTCAATCTAGTATTTCCATAAGCTCTTGTATGTCAAAAACAATATTACAAATTGTATTGTACAATAAATAATAACAATAATATTGTTTATTAAAGCCTTTAGATATGAGTGTACTATACAACAGGTAATGAGGGTTCTAAACAATTTTAATATGTGATTAAACTTCCAGTGTGTGAAAAATACACTTAATGAGTAAACAAAAACTGTTTACTTGGCAAACAACCAATACTTATTGATTTATTCAGCAGACGCGTTTCGCGCTAAGTCAGCACATTTACAATGCTGGGAATTACTGATAAGACTGTTGCTCAGGTGTGTTGTGATGTTGTGAATCTGTGATGTATTTTTGTTCTGTGGTGTGTTATTGTTCATAGAGTAGTTGTTAATTATGTGCTCAAATATAGTGTTTGAATGGGAATGTGTTGTGGGTAGCATTTATGGTATTTATGTAGCTCATAGTTTTCTACTGTTAGGTTTTTTGCTTTTATTGATATAATGTAGGATTTTTGGAATGGTATCATGTCAGTCTGTGAGTGTAGTATGTCTTGTATGTGTACGGCAAAATGTGATGTGGGTTGTGCCTTTCTTATCTATTTTACATGTTCTTTGTATCTTGTGGTAAATGTTCTCTCTGTTTGTCCAATGTAAAAGCTGGGAGAGTTGTTGCATGTAATTTTGTATACACCTGCCAAGTCGTGTTTATCCTGGTGTGTTTTTGAACTGTGTATGGGTTTTTTAATTGTGTTGTATGTTGTGAATGCTACTTTGTACTTAAGTTTGCGGAACATGGAAGCTAGATTTTGTGATGTGTTGTCGTGATATGTGTTTTATATTTTTGTGTTTGTTTGTTATTGTTTTTTGTTCTGTTATGTAAAAGTTGTTTTTGCTATAAAAACCTGAAGATGTACACCACAAAAAAAGCAAGTTTAAAAAACTGTTTAATAACATTTGATATTGTTTCTTTCCTCAAGTATAAACAGACCCGTGGAAAAGTGGAAAATTATCTATAATTTAAAATCAGAATAATCATCTACTCGTACTTTTACAATATTACACAAAGGAAGTAAAAAATGAAAAATAACAGAGCACATAAGGAGATTCAAAAATGACAACATTCTGCTTTATTACATTTTCTTGGAATTGTGTTGATTTGGAGCAAATTGGGTTTTAAAATTCCTTCACTTATAAGCAGGTTTAAGGTAGACTCTTAATTCTAATTTAAAGTGAAATATTTCCTAATTTGATTTAATTTAAGTTGAAATCCATATCAACAAAATTTTATTTGAACTTTTATCTCACTGTTTCATATTTTGAAAAAATTATGTATGTTCACATTGTGTATAAATAATTAAAAAAATACAAAATTTTATGTTGCTAAAATAGAGCTACGTAAAATTTACAAAAAAGGCAAAAATTACATTAGGGCCTACCATTTTGTTTTGCAATCACTATGGCATCTATACTAATGGAACAGGTATGAAGTGTCATTATACTCTGTTCTTAATTCTCTATCCAGTGAGATACAAGATAGCAAACAGTGTCACATAAATGTTTTTTGTAATTCAATTTTTTTCCAAAAATGTTTCCAAAAAATTGTTTTTCAATCCTTGAAATAATTTCTTTTTATGATAGTGATTATGAAAATTTAAAAGTGAGATGTTATTGGGTTCATAGTTGAATATTATGTTTAAAATAAATCGCTTCAGAAAAACCTTTACCCTTAATGTAGTACTAACATGCTAAAATACATTAACACCATATCTGGCAGGCGGTGATTCTTTACAAGACCATAATCTGGCAGAGTGTATATTCACTTCTTACTCACCAGTTACCTTAAATACTCAAAAACATATTCACTTTTTAGGTAAAGTATAGATATATATGTATATTGTGTTTCAGAAAACTACCTAGAATTGCCTATAATATTTACATGTAATTTCCATAAATCATATTTTGTATGTTTAGCAGTTGAGCAACAATGAATGTGGAACAATTTAAAATTTTGAAATTAACTAAGAAACTAATAATTTTGGGTTTGTTTCTATAATGTAGAACTTGGTTTCCTACATAATAACAAAAACGTTTCTGGAATACAAAAATTATTTTTTTTAATAATAAATTTTAAAAACACATTTTTTAGCCAAATTCCAAAAAAAAATATTGCTAAACGAGAAAGCAAAATTATAATGCATTACATGTAATGTATATATTTTTGTGTAAAAAATTAATATATGTTGAGAAAATATAAAATTTGTGTAATTTTTATTCATGCAAAATAACAAAAGACATCATAACTTTAGCTTACTAATTGAAGAAAATTTAAAACATTTTGTATATTTGCTGTGAGTATTTCTTTAAAAAAAAGTAATTAATGAAAATTACAAGATATAATTTTGTAGAAAATTTATTCTAGATTTATCAAATATATAGTTTTATATGAAAACTATGTAATAAAAGAATTAGAACAAACAAATTTTAAATACCTTCCAAATTTTCCTTTTTATGACTATTAGTATATTTATTTGAAATGGTATTAATATTATATAGCATATTGCTCTAGAACAGTCTTATACTACTGCTGAACTGCTCATTTTTTTTAATTATTATCATGTACAGCCGATGTACCGATGAAAATCAAATAAAAAATTGCCAAATACAAATATGACAGTTTCATTCTAAAAAGTAGTTGGAACAAAATAAAATATAGCCTAAATATAAATTTCAAAAATAAACTTGAAATAGTAAACAATATGGAATCAAAAACCTACAAAAAAACACTTACTGTTCTAGTTGGCACTCGGTCTTTTATTTCTACAGTGAGTTGACTACTTTATTGGAACAGAGTGTTTCTATAATTAAAAATACTTAATAAGAAGGTACATATTTTTTATTATTATTAAGTATTTTTAATTATAGTTTAATCAATGAATTCAAGATGATTACATCAAGCAACTTTAACAGAGTGTTTCACTGATACTCAACGATAAACCTACTATTTGAACTAACATTTATATACAAAATATTATAATAGATACTTGGGAAAACATTCATATGAACTGTTGTTATCCTTTGTTATTTTATTATGTACACAGATGTTTCAATTAAAGTAAACATGATATCATGCATAGGCTTTTTTTTAACAAAATTTCATGTTGATTGACAGTCTATGTGTCCTTGAAAAGGAGATATAGCACCAAAACTAATAGTCATATTAAGAAATAATCTACAGATGAGTTGTTCGGTAAGATGAAAGTAAAACTAAGTTGTTAGCATAATTTCTGTACGATCGATATTGCTCCCTGTAAATTATTTTTAAAACATGAATTTTTCTGCCTCTAAGTATTTACACAGATTCTCTAAACATCAGTATCTTGCAAGCCATTTTTTGGAATTATAAAGTTTTAAATAAACGTAAAATACATAACAAAACTTACAATCTGGGCTTTATATTAGTACATGTTCCCTTGTATTACTGAATGGTATAGTATCGTATTTGCTGCCAATGCCGTAAACAAGTTTAATGCCAGATGCCTTACTGGAAACGATTTAACTCAAAAGCGTCCCCTTCAAGATATAGGGTTACGTTGTGCTATTGAACTTAATAATATCAATATAATTTAAATAAAATTAACTTGCATATAATAAATTGAATTAACACAACTATTTTAAAGGTTAATTTGTAACTTGAATATAATTAATTTCAGTTCAAGAAACTTTTTTTGTACTTAGGTAATAACATAATTTAAGTAGGTTATTACCTAGTGTCCATATGCTGCATAGTTAGTTTGTAACCTATTATGCACTAATACAGTGTGTAGTATATAGTTATGAAAAACAAAGAATAAAAACAAATAAAACCCAAAATACAATGAATTTTGTACATTAATTTTTTTAGAGAGAGTTGTTAATGATGACAAGCTCTCAGAAAAGATAGTATAGTGACCAAATCGTCTTTCTCCCTTGAATCCAATATCCATCAGTCTGAGTTATAAGTTAATATAAGTTGCATGTTAACTTATCCTTTAGTATAATGTGTTATATAGTTAATTGTAAGATTTATTTCTGTTTTATTAACTTGTGCTTATAACCTAATCCGTCTTTAAACATAAATAACAATGTATGGTTTCAGTTTAATTGTTTTCATATGTCTGAGAACTTTTTAAATCACTAGGTATAATTGTTTACAAAATCATTGATTTCTAGCTAGTCAATAATTACAAAACGAAATTACCATCGTAATGTTTTTTGTCATTTATTATATTACTTTTTTTATCAATTATAGTTTCATAACATTTATGTAAGAATTATCTTACCTTGCAATGGCTCCCCATCAGCTCCATTGTAAGTCCTCCTATCTTGTTCTTGTAAACTTTTCCCAAATGATACACGGTTATAAGAGTTACGTTGAAACCCAAGTTTCAAATGGGATGGTGTTGATGGCATTTTCAATGTATGTAAGTACAGAAAAAATATTGAATTATAAACTGTTAATTCTAGTTTACAATTTATACTTCAGTTTTTGTTTTTATATGAACATATTTAGCGACACACAAAATTATCATTAAACACATATTAGAATAACACTTGACCACAATAAAGTTTATGGATCTTTAATTTCTCTCACCATATTTTATTTCGACCAAATTTGTTTGAAAAGTATAAACTATTATATTTTTATACTGATACAATACAAGTTTCAAATGATATACACTAAACACTAAAACGTAGACAAGACTGCTGTTTCTAATGCAGTTTAAATGTCTGTCTTCATCTGTCTGGTTTGGTGTACAATAACAGTATTTGTCAGTCCCCCGGGTCAGGTTTCCTCCAACCTACTCTTGGCCTTTTCAAATCATCCTCAGTTCTTGTCATTTTTTTATAATGGATTCTATTTAAACTCTTAAGAATCATATTGATGATTTAAAATGACAAATACCAATTGAGGAAACAAAACAACTAGTATGTAGTTAGACAACAGGTAAAAAGTCTAATAAAAACAGAAATTGTTCAAATAAAACAAAAGCAATCCTTTTGTTCATAAATTGTTGCACTATACTTAAGTCATTCAGTTCACTTAATAACCAACAAAATTCTTAAAATCAAAACAAATACTTTTATTTTTAAAAAGAAGCAAATTAATTGAATTTATTTGAAAACTTGCCATAGTAAAATTTTTTAGTCTCTAAAATATTGTCCCAAACCATGTGAATACAGATAATATTTAATAGGCCAAACCTATTTCACCTTTAACACCTATTCACACAATATGTTCTGCAGTATGTTGCAATTAATTAATCACTGTAGTACTGAGATCATTTGCTAAGAACGAACGTCACTGTAACCAGATATTGATAAATCTTGAGGGAAAACGAGAGTACCTGATTTCCTTGTATTAGATATAGTAGACGTTTTAAATTGTTAACTGAAGATACAAAGCTGAATATTAAATTCTCACCTTTTTTAAGTACAAGTAGTGGTAATTAACTATCGTCAATTTCCATTGTTTCCACTTCCAAATTAGTTAATAACGTTTTTGTTACTATTCTGTAACCTCCCTTTCAAAACCAAAAGAAAAATGTGATTCTGCTTAGTTATTATAAGGTAAGAATATTAAGCCTGTAAGATGATTAAATTCCCTACAAAATTTCCTTGACTTGGCTAACGTAAGACACCTTTAGGATAATTGAAACGTCGGTATTCAATTACACTAATCAACAAGTTTGTTTAATTTTAACTCACAACCGTAATAAAACGAAAAACATACAAGCAGAAACACACTTCCAGTTAAAATGAGGCGGTTAATACAAACAGAGAAATCTGTTATACTTGGGAGTCCCTTCCATTTAGAGTGATCCTATGCCTTTTAGCATACTGTAGCATCTAGCATCAAATACGCCGACGCAGCAATGTACAACTAATATGCAGTCAAAATGATAAGAGTAATAATATAGCAATTGATAAATAGGAAATTCATTATTTCTATTCTATTTCTTGTTATTCCATTAAATTAAAATAGCAACATAAGCGGAAATTGTAAGTATTGTCTTAGAAACTTTTTCCTCAAATGTTACAGATTTGTAAAACATATAGGCATACATGAATTTTTTATAACAAAAAAGACAAATTAATAAGTACTAATTATATAATTTTTGGTTGTAAGTAATCAGATATGTAAGTTTAATTATTCCTTTCTTATAATCTATTTAATTGTTACTGATAATTTTTCATAATCTCTTAGTAATTGGAGGTAACAAATAATTTACTGTACATACAATTGCAAAATTGTTGATAGATTTTAAATTTTTTTAGTTAATATATAACAAATTCTAATTTTCATAGTAAAAAACGGCATTATTTCTTTTAAAGATAAAAATGTACGTATTTATTTATATAAAATTTTTTGTTTGTTTGTTAACTATTTCATTTATTAATCACTTAAACAATAGTTTATCACTATCCGAACTTTATCGAAAGTTCGGATAGTCATAAACTATTGTTTAAGCGATTAATAAGCTTCACCGAACGTAATGGACTGCAAAATTCAAGTATTTCATTTATATGAGGGCGCGATTATTAATTCTTCTTTAAAAAAATGTTCAATAAACGTAGATAATTAACAACAACAATAAACAAATATATAATAAGTTTTATCAAGATAAGTAATTGTTTTAAAATATAATATTATAAAATTTCTACCTAAATCAGAAAACCATTATATATAGAATGTTCTTGATACAGTATAGCCAATATTATTAGTTGCCGACAAACTTTAAACAGGTATTTAAAGCTTATATTTCATAAAAATATAAAAAAATAATCCTTTCTGTAGGACATAGCAGCATAGATATATTGCGACTTTAATTTTAATGTAACGTAATAACAGTTGAGCATATTTTATTTTATGTACATAGATAGACAAAATGAAAAAAAATCATACCGAATATTTGGCGGTAAAATAAACTTTTGTTTTTAGTTATCCAAACATTATAGACTCTACATTAAAGGTTTATAGATTTGTATATATCTGTAAAATAAGGTAATTCGTGTAAGAAAATACTTTTAAATGCATGCTTAAGAATATAGTCATATTTTAATACATCGAAGTTGGCAAAAACTTCAAAACGAAAAATTATATTTAAGTTAGGTTAATGTTTTACTTCTGAAGGAAAATTTGGTATACTAAAACATTTCGAAAAACAATTCATTATCCTTTGTAAGTCATTAAAAACAGTTTTGAAATTTATTATTAATGGTACTTAATGTTTCCTAAACGAGATTAATATAGAAGCAGTATAGGAATACTTATTTAAATGTATAGGTTAGGTTATGATTTTTCAATATGCAGGACTTGATTTTCTGTAAAAGATCGCAAAACGTAAGGTCGTTAATTATAATCATATGAACACTGGTTAAAATGTACAATAATTATTGACATGTAGACATACCTTCGCTCTTAAAACACTGGTGATGCATTTATCAACTAGCTTATCATGAATAATGTAATTTTGTTACAATGAATTACTATATTGAATATTCCCTCAAAATATCTGCATGAATACAGTTGGTTAGAAACTAACTTCGAAGAAGGGGTAGGCCTAATTGATTACCACATTGAATGTGTGGCTATATTTTCTTTTGTCTTACAAACAACATGTTTTTTGAGACTGATGTTTGAAGCTGATGCTGGTAAACTTAATTTTGTTTATTTCTAACTGAAATATATAGCCTTATTATAAAACAACTATTATTTAGTAATAAGATATAATATATTTGTTTTATGCTCCGTTTTATTAAATACCTTGAGTTTATACAGTTTATTCTTTTCTTACACTTTTGGTATTAGCTATTCTTTTTGTCTTGTTTTGAATGTATTTTCAAGTAACATTTGGAAAAACGAGAGAAATTGAATTGAACCAGTCTTTGTTACATATGACCAATGAAGCATTATTTTTTACAGTATTAAATTACTGCACAGATACTTAATACAATATAACACCAAAGTACAGTTGAGATAAGTTGTAAAGAAACTAGTTTCGAAATCTTGTTGCTGTTCATGACGAGCTGGTTGTTAATTACTTATTACACTTTTGCTATTACTTGCGACCAGACTTTTTGTCAACTAAAAGTTGTTAAATTGTTAACTTACACTTGGAGGAAACGTTTTACGACTTTTTCTGCCTCCCAAGTCGTAAGACGAAAACGTTTCCTCCAAGTGTAACGTAACAATTTAACAACTTTTAATTGACAAAAAGTCTGGTCGCAAGTAATAGCAAAAGTGTAATAAGAAACTAGTTTCTTAATATAAACATTCAATTCAACAACTAGTTAATTTATGATGGTATGTTTTTTATGCAATATACTACACTCACAACAATGGTTGGCTTCTCTTCTTTCAGAATGACTTAGTTGATGTTGACAAGCTTAATATTAATTTTTTGATAATTAAACTTATCCTAACATTGGTTGATGATCAAATGAAAACAAATCTTTTGACTTTAGCAATTATTATGTTTACGCTAGAAATCTAATTGTTTATAAATACTCAAACCTGTCATAAGTGGATTTGTAATAGTGTTGTATTCCCTAAATAATTACTATATAGATTAGTGTGATTATAAACTAAGTAAAATGTTTTGCTTATACGAAGATGATATAAGCTAAGTATCAGTTACAGTGTGAGTTGACATTGGGACACATCACCTGAAACGGCCGCCCTCAACAAATATAAGTAAGGGGTAATATAGGGGACTTGTAAAATATTTACAAGTTTTTTATTGAAAACTAGTAGCTCACGTGAAGATGGAATCGACTAAAATAAATAAAATTATAATTATTCAATCTGTAATTTGGTCCTCTTAAATAAAATTTGGATTTAAGTTTATATTTGTTACAGGGAAAGGTTTTGCTGTAAGACACAAGTTAACAAAAACATTAAAATGGATTTCCCTGACCCTGAAGAAGAATTTGAACTAATGCATGCAGAAGAGTTAGAAGTGATTAACGAAATAGAACTAGAATATGGTAAATTATAGGTAACATTTATATATAGGTCTACCTTGATGAGGAAGAATTAGAAATTAGTTTAAATTTAAGTGTTAAAACTTGGTACATTACATTTTTGTTTATATATATATATATATATATATATATATATATTTAATCTAGGGATTTTCAGTTGTCCTTTTACCATCTTGTGATATGTTAGTGTATTGTATTTAGTCATAAATGCTATTCATTTTGATTTTGATTGCATGTATGGAGGTTAAATATATTTCTGTAAACAAATAAGTGTAATTTTGAAAATCATGTACAATTAAATATTAACTAAACAATTATAAATATTTATAAACTTGTCTATAGTAGCATTTACTTATATTTAAACTTACTTAAAGACAGAAACACACATACAAAACAGAACAAACCTCTTAATTAAAATAAAAGACATAAACATACTACACAATTCAACACTACTATCACTCAACATAACAAATATGTACACCAACATACCCATACCCAAAACGCTCAACATCCTAGAAACCCAATTAATACAGAACAACATACCTAAAACCCACGATACCGAAATCATAAACATCCTCCAAACCATCACCAAACAAAACTATTTCACCCACAACTCAAACTTCTATTGACAACCAGATGGCCTACCCACAACCTAACTAACACACTACAAAAATACAACTACAAAATAGCTTACTCCACACACAACACTCAATAAACAATTTAAATCAAACAACAAAATCAACAACATTTACAACGCCACTGGAGTTTACAAAATAACTTGCAGTTCGTGCCCCAGTTTTTACATTGGCCAGACAGGGAGGTCTTTCTACACATGTTACCAAGAACATATAAAAACACTATCAAACAATAACTACTAATCAAACTTCGCCGATCATCTCAACTCCACAAAACATGGAGTTTACGTCTATGGCTACATAGACATAACACCTACCTACAAATTTTTCATAAACAACACAGAAATAACCAACGCTACACAACCGAACAATACGAAATATAGACACTTCAAACTACACCCTACACGTTATGATACTTTTTTGACATCATAACTCCTAATACTCACAAAATACACCCACACCACCATAATATCCCACCCCACCCTAACACCCTAACCTACATAAACCTTGAGATCAGTTACGGTCTGAGATGACAATGGGACACATCTCCCGAAACGGCCGTCTTCAACAAATATAAGTAAGTGCTACTATAGACAAGTTTATAAATATTTATAAGTGTTTAGTGAAAACTAGTAGCTCACGTGAAGATGGAATCAACAAATATAAATATTAATTTTGAATTGAGTAAATTTTTTAAAACTTCTGAGACAGAACGTTTTTGATCGCTATGTGCCGATCTTCATCAGTGTCTTCTGCTTGGAGATGTTGGGTCAAGCGGTGACGGTTTTAAAGGTAGGTTTTCGATAGTATCAAAGAGTATGTGTGATTTGTATTGTGTTTGTTCGTTTAATATGTTTGTACTTTGTGTTTTTGTGTGTCTGTAAATTTCATATTGTTCTAGTGTGTTGAGATGTCGTCCTTTTTTGTTGATGTGTAGCATTTTTAGCTTATGGTAAATGTCTGTGGATTTGTGTCCTGTATCTTTTATGTGGTTGTAAAATGTTGAGTTGGTGTTCTGTTTGTGTTCCTCGACTCTTTGTTTAAAGCTGCAACCTATTTGTCCAATGTAGAATTTTGTTACATTCGTCGCAGTTCAGTTTGTATACGCCTGGTGCTTGTAGTTTATCCTTGTTGTTGGTGTTGTGTATTGTAACTTGTTATTAGTTTTGTATGCTATTTCGTACCCTATTTTTTGAAATTTGTAGGCTGTTTTGTTTGTTGTTTTGTTTATGTATGGTAATGTGATGTATTTGTTTTCCCTGTCTGTAGTGTTAATTTTAGTGTTTTTTTGTATTTTGTACCTTAGTTTGTCTATTATTGTGGTGTTGTATCAATTTGTGTATGCTAAATATTTAATTGTGTCTAGTTCTTTGTTTATGTTTTCTGTGGTCATTGGGACTTCTTTAAGTCTATGGAGTATGGATCTGAAGGCAATGTGTTTGTGTTGGGTAGGGTGGTTTGAGGTGTTGTGGATAAGTGTGTCTGTTGTTATTGGTTTCCTGTAAATGTTGAAGCTGTGTTTTTGTGTGTGGCTTTTTGTTATGGTTAGGTCAAGGAAGTTTAGGATGTTCAATTTCTGAAGTGAAGTGGTGTTTTGGGTGTATTTTATTAGTGTAGGTGATTTTTAATAAATAATTTTTATATAGTTCATAGTTGTTGCTAAAGTACTGTCCTTTTGGCAAAGGAAGCACACTTCTACATATCAACCCTTTCATTACATTTATATAACCATGTAAGTACAAATCAGATGTATTAGGTGTTGTAAAGTCTTAAATAAAACATGTCCTTAATAAATTAATATTTCCAAACAATACAAAGAATTTTTAATACTCCAGTAAGAGTTGCACAGGGGTCTATGGTTTCTAGCTAGACTTTTGTTAGCTGCCATTGTGGGTTAGAAGCTCTAAGATCTTGATCATTCATCTACCTACTGTTACTGGCACACGAGAAGAGCCCTGGTGTAGAAATGAGTTTCAGTTGAGCCCATGCTCGGTTTTCAGTTCTGCGCATTCACTGTTGATGCATTTCTAAGATTCACCGAACATAACAGACTATAAAATTCAAGAATAAATATTAACATACCAAAATGATAAAGGTTCTTTGATAATACAATCCTATATAATGATGTTTGCAAATAGGCAAATAGTTATGCTGTTGCCAGCATAACTGGCAACTTATGTACCTAGATACATTGTATCTTCTACTTATTTCAAGATACTTTGGTACTATCCAAATTTCTTTGGAACATTGTTGCCAAAAGCATTGATCATTCAAGAAAATTGAATTTAAGGAAGGTACTACAAACATGATTTAGGCATTAAAATATGTGCTGTAGCTGATTTTATTTTCACAGATAAATATTTGTGTTATAGGGGATATAAATAAGATATGAGCTTTGATTGTGATTGGAAATAATTCTCTATATATTTTCTATCTATATATAAAAATGAATGCATATATGCCATTTGCACAGCTGGTGAAGAGTATGAAGAAATTTAACTTAATTGAAAACTGAATTTAATTAGAAAATGCTTCTAATTATCTAACCAATCATTTAATATTATATTGAAATCTAAGAATTATTAATATGGAGGCAACTAATCATCAGTAGGTAATGATGATATGACTAAGAACAGCTGATTCTTAAATTAAGTGAAAATCACAACAGTGATTTGAAAGGATTTTTTTTTATTTATGTATAGATTAGTTAGCACAACAGCTGTTTTAACACATAAGGTATAGTATTTTATTTGTTGTTATTCAATTTCTTTTATTAGCTCACACCCTCCTTATATATACTATGTATAAATTTTGTCGTTAATAAAATACGTTATTATTTATACAATCAAGTTCATTAACGTGTAGTGAAAATTGATGTTAATACAGTTTTTTCAAATATTTATTCACTAATTACATTTAAAACAGTTGATGTCTCGGTTGTGTTTGAACTACATGTTTGAAATTCAATACTTTGATACTAAGCTAATGTTTCCGTAACTAGAAATCTGTCAGGCTTCACTCTTACACCGCCTGGTTAATTTAAGATTTATTATTCTGTCTCCAAATTCATTCTAATATTATATTGTAATAAACAAAAGATAAAATAAGATAATAGTGCTTGTATTGTAGGAAGGTTTAATTACACTAACTACCTTGCAGGCATATTGCGCTAAGGGGCACTTTGGCCAACAGACCTTTCTCTCAATACGACCCGGTCTATTAGGTTTAATGTGCATTATGTTCCACTTAGATTCAAGTGGTTTAACTACACTTATTGTTACATAAAGTTCTAGTTCTGAGGTAAAAAAAAATGACTTAATCGTCTGGCTCTAACTTTTTTTATCTCAAGCTTGGTATTTCCATTCATTTATGCATAGAGTCTGCCATGATGTATGAATAATACTAAGCAAAACAGAATATAATTAGTAAACTAGGTTTTATGTAATAAAGAAAATGGAATAAAACTTGAAACAGACAAAAGATTTATAAACAGTAAATAATTGAGTTATTGTAAATCAGTTATTGTACATACATTCATTTTATTAATCACTTAAACAATAGTTTATGACTATCCGAACTTTATATTTAGTAAATTTGTTAAAACTTACTGAGACAGAACGTTTTTGATCGCTATGTGCCGATTTTCATCAGTGTCTTCTCTGATGTGAGAAGACACTGATGAAGATCGGCACATAGCGATCGAAAACGTTCTGTCTCAGTAAGTTTTAACAAATTTACTAAATATAAAGTTCGGATTCTAACCATTCATTTGAGGCTTTGAATATTGTGTTCCCTAGCTTAGCAGCAATTGGCTTAGCTTGTTCTTGTAATATTGAACCTGAGATGGGAAGATTCTTGGTTTGCACTTGTATAAACCATTTAAATAAAATTCTGTCAATTTCTATATTTGTGCATGTTTTTTGCCTTTTAGAATGAAGTGGTATCTTGCCTTCCAACCAATCTTCTTTTATTTGTTCTTTGTTTTTCAAAATTCCATAAATCTGTGTTTTACCGCAATTGTATTTATCACATAGCTGTTTCACGTTTAATTATCCACTAAGTTCAATAACATCAATTTTCTCTTTCAAAGTTAATGTATTGAGTCTTACTTTTTTTCTTGACATTTTTACAATAAGCCTACTACAGCAAAGTACACTATACACTTGATCACTTAGTAAGAGTGACTGTACAAAACACTACAAAACAAAAATCAAGAGACTGAACAATGAATAGCACGTACTGTTTACGCAGAAAGTAAGTTGACCTATTGGCTGCAAGATGTAATTGGCCTGTACATTTCAGAATATAGTGCAGTACTGAACTTGCATTCGAACACTTGAGAGAAACAAATGCTGACTCAGCATGATCATGTGTTATCATCGTAAACTGTGGATGTTTATACACTATCAGCTACACGTGCACAGCAGGCTGATAAGCGGGAGGGGTGGAGGAGGGTCAATGTGCGGTACTTTAGAAAGCATTTTCAGAATTCAATATAGTACGATCTGTCACAAATAAACAGAAAGATATGTGCATTTTGACATAGTAAAAAATATATTATAAACTTTATCTCGTCTAATCTAAGTCATTGTAATCCTTATTTTTTACAGTATGTATGTTATTAGATGTTTCCGGCTTATGCAGAACTAAAGTGTAAATACGTATTACTCATCCTTTTGTCTAACCCGCTTCTGCATTAGACAGTTTCTGTCTTATGAAGGTTATTAACTAGGTAAATCAATAGGTGACATTTGGGACTGTTTAAAGTTTCTGCAGGAGATGGGGTTGTGCCTAATACAGGGTCCGTCTAAGACAGGTTTCACTGTACACACACACCTATATATATATATATATATGTGTGTGTGTGTGTGTGTGTGTAATGCCGGTTTTATTGCATCTGCTTGCGCTGTCCGATTACCTATAAGTTCCTTTCCCTTATGGATTTATGATCCTTCCTCCCCATGTTACTCTGGTTCTTCTCTTTCCTCTTTCCTCCTGTGGCATCCATTCCATAGCAACTTTCGGTAATCTTCCCTGACTTCCTATTTATGTGTGCGAACCATATCAGCTGTCTCCTTTGAATCTCCCCTACAATTTTTTCATACTTCTCTGTCATGCCTCTAATAATTTCATTTGTCCTATGATCTCTTCTAAAGATTTGAGTAGAAATCTCCTAAGAACGACCCTTTCTACTGCGTTAATCCTGCTTTTGTCAGTTTAAGAAATTACTTATGTTTCTTATCCATAACTCAAGATATTCTTTACTATGGTGTTATATATTCGTTTTTTCTGTCCTCTTGTTATTTCTTTATACCACCATATACCGTTGTCTTTTTACTGTTCTTCATCTCTTTCGTACTCTAGGTTTTATTTCTTATTTTCTTTTCCATCCTCTGTTATTTCAACTCATATGTATTTGTATTTGTCACATATTTTATTTCTTCACCCCCTTCCAATACCAAGTCAGTCTCTATGGTTTTCCAATGCACATGTATTTGGTCTTATTTATATTGATTTGCAGGCCTCCTTTTTCATATTCTTTTATTTTTCGTGTCATGTATTCCAAGTCCTCTTTTTCTTGATCTATAATGACTTGGTCATCAACATATAAAATGTCAAAACAAATAAAAACATACACAAAACTTACAAATTAATTATTTATTAACTCCTACGCGTTTCAATGATAAAGTCATCATCATCAGTGAATGTTACTACTACAAACTATATCTTACAACTCTAGAATAGTTGTATATAAAATTTCACTAATATATTTTTAATATCTATTTAAAGCCTTCAGATTTAATAATACAAGACTATGGATACATTTCTTTCTATTGGAATTTTGTAAAATATTTCCATTCATGAAAGAAATGCCTAATGGTATTATAGGGTTAAGAAATAAAGTTTTTATGAACCAACTATTTTGAAAAAATAACAATATTGATTTTAAAAAAAAGAAAAGTATGATGTTTTAAAAAATATAATAATATTTTGTAGATGACTTGACTGTCCCAGAAAAAGATCATATTGTACAGAAGTCAAAGAGGTGTCTTGATTTTTACAGTCCTGTTGCTGAATCTGGTACTAGTAAAACATTTAATTCAGTTAATTCTAGCCAAAATGTTGAAGATTCAATACAAAGAAACAGTAAAATTATGAATGCAACACCTGCAAGTGATTCATCTTCAAGTGCAAATAAGTTATTCCAACCAGGAGTAAGTATTATAATATATTATTTATCTTGAAACGTTTAAAACAAAAGGTGTTTCAAATATTATTTTCCTATCGTGAGATTCAAAACCTACTACTTAAAAATACCTTTTTTGTTGATTTATATTTGATTGAATTTACAGTTTTAACTCTCAGCGAACTGCATATGAAATAGTTTATTACTTACATTGGCATGGAATTAGTGAGTAAAGATATTTTTTTTATTTGTTTAAAGCTTTATTTAAATTTAAACTATTACATGTATTTAAGAACAAAAACAATTAAATATTTTTTTTTTTTAAACTCAACTATGGATATGTTAAATTTGGAAGTTTTAGTTTAGGGGGTAATGTATATACTTAAGGCTTACATTCATAACAATAGTGTAACGAAATCAACAGAAAACAATACTCATAATGCAAAAACAATTACAGCACATTTAGCGAGATAGCGAGTTTCTAATAGGTTTCGAGAATACACATCAGACATGTAAGTCCAGGCTCCATAAAGGTTTCTGTGGTTATATTAATGAATTGCTGACAAATAGCAAGTGCCTAAAGATAATAAATGCATTGTAGGTGTCATTTTATACCTACTTTCTTTACTTTACATTATCAAACCCTGTATGTGGTTTTTCAACCATTCGACGTCGAGTCTTCCAGTAGGGATTTATGATGTCTTCAGTCGGATATGTTTG
Source organism: Prosapia bicincta (assembly GCA_036971475.1). Classification (NCBI taxonomy): domain Eukaryota; kingdom Metazoa; phylum Arthropoda; class Insecta; order Hemiptera; family Cercopidae; genus Prosapia; species Prosapia bicincta. The sequence continues at coordinate 6,128,701 of JBAIZL010000003.1, read as the reverse complement.
AGCCTAACAGTCCTGTAGGTATACACTGACCATTTTTGGAAGTGCAATAATTGCCGCCTGTAAGTCGATAAAGCTCTTCTTGGGTCTAGCTTGTTGACTAGCAGTTGTATAGAAGCTTGGTAGGCCCAGACACCTTACCATCATAATTACTAGCATTCTTTCCCACTAATAATGAGTTTTCAAATACCACTCCACTCCTTCTTTTTTGTTTGAAGGACATATGAAGTCTTGGTGTAAATAAGAAGCTATTCAGTCGCTGGATGTACAATGGTTTCCAAAATGTTCAATTTAAGTTCAGTGGTGGTTGCTCCTCTCTTGTTTATCGTAAGGCTGATTAAATCAAGGTATTTTGTGGGAAGGATTGCTCTGATTATAGCATAGTATTGTACAGGCACAGGGTTATCCATCGATAGTTGGTATTTGTTTACTTACCTACTGTCCAATGCTCTTTAAGTGTTATCCAATACGCTTTGATTTTTCTAAAACTTCAGTATAACACAGAGTTTGAAAGTTGTAAATACAAGAGGTAGTGTTTTATGCATTTACCAAAAGTCTGACTTTGGACATATCCCATAACACATGTGCTAATGGTTAAAATGTAAATTAAAAATTTGTTTAACAATTTACTTCCATCCTTTGGTTTTCAAAATCACTGCCCAAAACTCTAGATGAGTTCTAGCATGCGAAGACTGCCAAGCCTAATTTGAGAAAAATATATAGTTAACTTGAAAATTTTTATTACAAAATTAGTCTATTTTATAACAATAAATTGAATAAAGCCTTATTTCAATTGTTGTCAGTTACTTGATGTAACAAAAGTAATATTTAGTAGAATCAACAAAATTGGATGTTAAAACAAATAAAAGATATACACAAAACTCACAAATTAATTATTTATTGACTCATACACGTTTCAATGACAAAGTCATCATCATCAGTGAATGCAGTTACTACAAACTTTTTTTGTAGTTGCAACACTCACTGATGATGACGACTTTGTCATTGAAACGCGTATGAGTCAATAAATGATTAATTTGTGAGTTTTGTGTATGTCTTTTTTTTGTTTTAACATAACATCACAAGCTAAGCTAAAAAAATAGTTGTAAAAATTGGATGTATTTATGATTAAAATAAATTATTGTTTTTTGTTTACTTTGGACTTCAATAATTAACATGTATTTTAGCATTACCACTCACTAAAGAGTCATAATTGTGCCAATGTGTTGGCTGGCTCTGAACTCCTGTTCATCTGGATGATAGTCGATGAATTTGTTTTGTTTAACTCAGTAACATTAATAAGGCGACAATTGTCATTTTTGCCCAGAGGATATGTTAAGTCACATACAAAAAATATTTTGCTAAAAATAATTTTTTTATTAATAAAAGTAGAAAAATACGTATTGCTTTTTAGTACAATTTTTAAAATAATGTGTTATTCTCAACAGCTGAGTATGTGTTATCTGCAGCCACTTCTTGTACATTGCATTTGTCAAAAGTTCAAATTTTGGCATGGTGTAAATTTATCTATACCTGACTAAATATACACAAGTGTACTAAGAAAGTTAGGAAGACAGTGTACTTATTCACTTCCCCCTCCCCCACCTACCACCCAGTGCTCAAGGTTATGGAAAGCCTGTGTATAGTTATAGGGGCCATTTTATAATTCGTGATTACCGACCTACACAAGTGACAAAGTCACAAACCTCTTTGTTTGGTGAACATTACATGTTCTTTCACTAAATTCTTTTGTATTTTAAGACCTCTGACGTCTATTTTGTAATCATTCCTAGTTTAATTCAAACCTACACGATACCCTAAGCATCAAAATAAATTATAGTTAACGAAATATCAATAATACGCAGAAGTTTAGATCGTTTGAAAATCCGGATAAATTAGTAGTCTGGTTGGGTTCCGGTCCCAACTTTCGACTCTCACTGTAATATATTTTCCATAAGAAGTACACACTGGTATACACTTCACAGAAGTGAAGCTTTAAATTATAGTAATGTGTTTTGTAATTACCTCACTAATGTACTAAAATCTATTTTTCTAGACTAGTGGAAGCAGTGTATTCATACATCCTGATGATAATGATAACAAAAGAAAAATAAATGATTTATTTGGAGACATTGATGACTTTGATTTGGATGATGATAGTAAGTTTCTTTTAGATATTACATCCCATAAGGTAGATTAGAAAAAACTGGAGACTAATAAATCCTAATACTGTAATTGGGAACACAAAAAATACTTTTATAGAACTTTATTGACTACAGTACTTAAATAAGTTAATGTTGCTTTGGAATACATTGTTCATCGCGGTTGTTACATTTTTTGGAAAAAGTTGTTATGTGTCTTCTGTGTTTGCTTATTAGAAGCAGAAGCACATCCGTTGGCGTGGTATGTGTCTGTTGTTCAATACAGCTTACTGCAGTTTCCAAGGCGTTGACTTAGCAGGAGGTAAAAGGTAACATGTGTATTTTGTTTCATATATTCCAGTACACACTGAACCATCGGCTGTATTAGGCCCGTAATTTGCGCGTCGGCGACCTCGTGATAGTGCATCAACCTGCACCACCTCTCGCATGGCCTCTGGCTAGGATAAGTAGTGTCTCTCCAGGAAAGGATGGCGTAGTAAGAGTTGTTCATTTGAAGACAAAGCAGGGAACCTTGACAAGACCTGCTCACAAGGTTTTCCCTCTACCTCTACGCTCATACTGAACTTGCGCCATAGTGCGCTCAATTTTTGTAAAAAGAGATATTTTTATTTTCCTTTATGAACTTTTTATTTTTATAAACTCTCAAAATATTATATTTGTGTTAGTTCTCTTTGAATCCTAGAAGGATTCAAGGCCCCCGGTATGTTACGTATTTAAAATTAATATAGACTCATTTCCTTTATTTAAAACCCGCCGCCAAAGTCAGACAAAGCTCACCCGTGATTAGGTTGGTTCTGCCGTTTGAACCCACAGAGAAAGTTAGACCTTTCGGGAGTGTAGACAGATACCCCTACTTTCTAGTATACTATTATACTTTCCAATCTCCGTACCTTAGGTACTAGAATACGTGAATATAAATATTTTATTAATGTTTTTACCGAATGTGACCAGTGCGTGGAATACGAACAAGTTTTCTGGCCAGAAATCGCTTATTTATACGCGAGTGTGATAAGTGTGTATTCCACGGTGCACGTAAGTACAAACTATTAGTTTATAATTATAATAATTATTGGTCCTCCGAAACTATTGTTACCAAACACCAGTCTAAAATTAACTTTATGCCAGTCTAAAATTAACTTTATGCCAGTCTAAAATTAACTTTATGCCAGTCTAAAATGTTTATATTTTCAACTTCATTAAATTCTATTAGTATTATAATACTATATAGTGATAATAGAAAAAATATCCAAAAATCTAAGGAAATTTAGCCATAATGTAATGTAAATTAACTACAAATGCAGTGTTTATATCAGAAGTGATTCCATATAAATGCCATATTAACCTGTTTTATGTTGTACTATGGAAAAAAGGGGAAATCAAAAGGCACATGTAAGGCAATGAAAAATGTAAACTGGCAATGAAATGTATGGGTAAACTGTATGCTTTTAAGATAAAAAAACCCACTGAATTTGCGATGTCTTATTGGGTGTTTTTTTGCACAAATTTTGGAAAAATTAGATGTTCACCTAGTCATCTTCATTATAGAGGATGAAAAAAATAACGTCCGTGATCCTAAAAGGTTTAAATTACCATTGCTTGGACATCCAGGTTTTTTTAAAGTAAATTAACGAAGTCAACACACTTGTCATCAATAACCCTCTTACACAGTTTCGGTAGGTGTTTTCAATTAGTAATACTTCCATCTCCATTTCATACTTGGTGCTTGATACAAGGAGATTTTTACCATTTGGACATATGAAAGTATTTTTTGTTGCATGCAATGTTGTCAGTTCTGATTATAGCTGCTAATATTGTTACAATTCTGAAGAGTTTTCTTTGTGCCCAGTTTGTTTGCCTTTAGTTAGGTTTTAAACAGCAACCTGCAAGTTGTCTTTGTGCCCAGTTTGTTTGCCTTTAGTTAGGTTTTAAACAGCAACCTGCAAGTTGCCTTTGTGCCCAGTTTGTTTGCCCTTAGTTAGGTTTTAAACAGCAACCTGCAAGTTGGCTTTGTGCCCAGTTTGTTTGCCTTTAGTTAGGTTTTAAACAGCAACCTGCAAGTTGTCTTTGTGCCCAGTTTGTTTGCCTTTAGTTAGGTTTTAAACAGCAACCTGCAAGTTGTCTGTTTCCCATCTTTTATCACTTGTTTTTGACTTTTGACTATGTAAAGAATATTTCAGATTTTAAAGTAGCATTTACTTGGTTAACCATTTTGATCCCAACGTCCAATTTTTCGAACGTGTTGAAAAATTGGGTTTGATCCGGTCTGAATCTTTGGGCGTCCACAAAATATTTTTTGTAATATAATTGGTAAAATAATTCTTGCATGTAATAAAGCATTCATAATGAACTCATTAACAAAGTTATAGTACTTAAAGACATTTCTAGTTTGATTTAGCAACTCTGTTTTTTAAACTTGATGACTGTAGATGCTCGGCAGCAAGTGCTAAAATTATGTCTGGGGCTGTAGCAGATAGCCATGCAAATACTTCTGGGATCAAAAGCGTTAAGGTAATAATATTGGCAAAATTGCAGCAGTGTAAGAAAGTCAGATTTTTTTCTCTTTTCATCCTGCAACAGATTTTTTGAGAAGTTTTTTCAAAAGCTATAAAAGATTCAAGGGAGGAATATAAATGAGGGTTAAATATAAATTTTTCCTTGAGCCTAGTTTTAGCATCCTCTCCCAAAGAGAAGGCCTGTGTTGTAGGACAGATTTTTCCATATACTCATTATTTTGTAATTTCTAATAAGATTGTACTACTACTGCTACTTCTATAAGGAAAACTCTTTTTGTTTATTTTCTAACTGGAATTAGTTAAATTTAGTATTGTTGTTCATCAGTTGTCTTAATAATGAATTAAGTAATTAGATAATAGGTTATTAACATTATCTAATGTTTTTAAGAAAAGTAATTATTATACAATAAAGGTTATTATAGACGAATTATTTTTTTTTAAAGTTACTTTTTTTAAAGATATTATTTTAAACAGAGTCCACGAATAATAAACTAAAGGAAGTAACTACAAAAAATTTAAATAGAAAGTAATATAAACATTATTGTTGTTTGAGAAATATGTTGTGATGCTCTTCATTGTCATATTCAATTTCAGTTGTAATAAAAAAGTCAAAATTAGAGGAACAGTATACTGAAGAAGAGCGACAACTGAAGACAATAGAGAAAATTGTTTCAGAACGGCAGAAGTTGCAAACCATGAAAATTTTACCACGCTCATCTATTGGGCAGAGTTTAAAGTAAGTTCATGTTTTAGCCATAATAACTGATTTTAAGTTATAATCACACAAAATTTTATACTTTAATAGTATTTATTATTGTAACCTATAGTTTACATGTATAGGCTATTAACAAGTTCATAGCGTTCCGGCTAGCGTTCCGGCACGTTCTGGGTTCCCTTGCGAGGCACTGAGAACATGCGGTGCGCTCTCCGCTTCCCTTCTGAGAGACAGTGAGCACACTCACTCCCAGTCTAATTAAAACTTCTCTATTGTCGATAAGTGTTTGTATAAGGGTTTGATTTTTACGTTAATGCTTCAGAGTTTGGAGAACATTGTGCCTGAGTCGTTTTTAAATCCAACCATCCCAAGTTAACGTTTTGATGCTTCTACTGAAACAATGCTTCAGGGAGTTTTATGAACAGATTTAATTTGGTTTAACTTTTATATTTTAATGTTTATTAGTTTTAACCACTTTAACCACGCGGCAAAATATCTGGTAAAAACAACGATCATAAAAATAAACTAAGCTTTCTGATCTAACGCAAGAATAAACCATAACTGAGCTGTAGGTTTATGAACCTACTCGAGGTGGGAACAGACTACTGCAAATAAGAGTCATTGACAAAATGCTTGGACGCCCGAAAACCTAATGTGTTATTATAAGATTGTAGTAAACAAATGTCAGCTAATCTCGGCTATAAATAGTCTAGGACGTGACATATGCATTATCTATGTCTGCGTTTACATTATCGATCTCCATCGCTTTGTGAAACACATGGCACAAGCAGAAACAAACATTCCAAGTTAAACGTTGAGTGGTTAATTTTAGTGTGTAGTATATTTTAGTAGTAGGTACTTTAGATTTTTATGTAAATTATTTTTTCTTTTCTGTTTTTTTTATTGAGTTTTGTTATTTGTCATACGGTATCTTATCATTTGTATTAGTTGATTTTTTATGTAAATTTCCTTTTTTTTTATTGTGACCCGATAAATAAAACAATATATTAATGCCTAATACACTGTTTTGATGTCCCCAATAAATCTGTATATGGTAGAAATAAAATTATTGAGATGAAAACAGCGGGATGATATATGCAACCTGCATAGCATTTCAAGGATTCCACTGCCATGGGCGGCAAGCACAACGACACGCTTCTGATTTTTACAATTAAATAGTGTTAAAATTTTTTTTTACTATTCTTCTCGTTTATAACTAAGCATTTAAGTATAGATTTTGAGATAAAACAATGCCGTCAAATGTAGAACAGACAGTAGTTTGATGTGATCTTTAATATTACTGCCGTGCTGAATGTGTTAAAAATGTTATTTGGACAGCTGTCAAGTATGTTATTTTTATATGTTGTGTTGTTTCCTTTGTATTATACATTTTAATTACGACTTTTATACTATTAGATACAATGCAATACTATTCAAACAATTACAATAATAATAAATAATAATTTTTTCTGGAGTAAATAAATGATTACTCTAATGTTTGTTGAATAAGGGCATATTTTGTACTATGACAAATTTTGTTACAGTAAATGTAGGAGAACTAATATTTTATTTCCTGTATCGGACAGTGACATTGACTTCAAAAACCCACAACAAAGTCTAATAAAGTTATTACAGTATTAGTATATGTAGCTTTAAGTTATGCTTTTGCTCATCTTATTTATTAAAAACATTTTGTTTTAAATGTTAATGTTATTACATACTTTTTATGGATATAATGGTTTAACGTTTTTAAAATTATCAACATTATTGATCACAACAAAAGTTGTCAACAATTGAATTTTCACAGAACTAAAATTTGTTTCTAGAGGACAATTAATCCATAACAACTTAATTGGTAAAGTTTAGAACTGAAATGAGGATTATCATATTGGTGATTGAAGATTTGCTATAACTTTTCACTAAGGATGTTTTTATGTGGAAGCATTTTTTGCTGCGGTGAAGAATGGTTTATTTTGTTGGTTAATACTTGAACTATGTATTCTATTTTCTATAAACGTTAAGACATTTATAGTACAATCATGCTGTTCACTTTTATCTGTAATGTAAACAATAACATTTCTAATATCAATTAAAACTTTTTGAGCCCAACAAATGATATTTGTAGGTTTTCATTTTATACTTTTCTCAACAAAAAAACGACAAAAAGTGATCATAAATTATTATCTCTTAAAATTATCACATAACATACGAGGATTATGGATAATAATTGTATACTAAAAAACTACTAGAGTAAATTAAATCATTAAGCTAAGTTTATATGAAACAAAAAAAATATCCATGTTGTCAAGAACAACAACAGGTTGACTTGTAAAGCCTAACATGCTTAGATTCATTTTGAAGTAATTTTGGATACATTCTTGAAGTCTGAGTTTTAAAAATTTAGACTTGAATTTAAATAATAAATAGTCTTGAATAAATTTAATTTAGTTTGTATATCTACAGAGGGTAAATGATTTAAAATACAAATAAAGCCATTAAAATAATGATTATAATAAAAAGAAGACAAAAAATGACTCTTTTACCATTTTGTAGTGGTGCTCAATCAGCAGTTCAGCTAACATATTCAGTTCCAAGGTGGCCATTTTTTCCATTGACTGATGGAAAAGGAGAGAGAGTTTATGCCCATTTCAAATCTGAGGAATGTGCGGAAAAAGAAGTAAGTTCGTTAAAAAATAAATAATACTAACTGGTTTGGTTTTCAGCTACACAAATTTAGTTGTGAAAGAAATTAACAAATTTTGGTAGAGAGTATTTTTTTATATAAAATAATTTTTAAAAGTTATTTAGCTAAAACTATGGGTAGCTGACAAATTTACATTTCTTTCTGAGATATGCTTGGAAAACTAAAATGCATTTAGACTTTTTTTTGAAAAAATGGTAATTTAAATATATTACACGATTGTAATCAGTACCATTTTACATGGATTTTTTTAAACAATTGAAAAAATGTATATTATTTTTAATAATTTGATAATTTAAGTAGTTGGAGGAATATGGTTTTTATATTTAAAGAATTATATAAACTTATTACACTTTGGTATTACTTGTGACCAGACTTATTGTTAACTAAAGGTTGTTAAATTGTTAACTTACACTTGGAGGAAACGTTTTTTTCTTACAACTTCTCCAGCCTCGTATTTTTACTGCTAGGATTGCTGCAGTTGTGCTTCTTTGGTACCAATATTTGAAAGTTAGAAGTGATGTAATCGCAAGTAATATCAAAGTGTAGTAAGTAATTAACAACCAGCTCGTCATTAACAGCAACACGTTTTTCATATTTAATTATATAAACTAAGGAATACAAAATGTAATTTATGAGCTATTTTTCTTACACAGTAGAGTTTCGATAATTTGAGGTAGATGTGACCAAGACCCCCTCGGGTTATATGGAAATATGTTCCTGAGCATTAGAAAAAATTGGAGTTTTAATGATTCCTAATAATATAGGTAATTCAAAATGCACTAAATAAGTTTGTAGAACTTTATATGAACATTTTTTGGAAGCCCACCTCATTATTTTCTATCAAAATGATAAAATAGGCTTGAATTTTGATGCTTACCTTGACGTTTTTTTCAGAATGTTTTATCAAACGAATCCTGAAAACTTTCATTTTCTGAAAAACCAAGTATCATAAACCATTGCCATTGAAAAAAACATACACACTTCAGGAGGGCTATTTCCTTCCTAAGGCTTTACAAATTATAATTAGTTTCACTTTTATGCGGCATCATGATGGAATGACAAACACCACACAGAAATGCTGGAAACAACTGAAATACTGGGTTGTAAAATTCCTCACGTATCCTCTTCTAACAACTTATAAAAGGAGACATTGTTTGTATTCTTAAAGTCATCTTAGGACGCAAGCTGTGGTTTTTCAGATCAGCTAAAAGAGAAAGAAGAAAATCCTGTCTAGCATCTTCGACATTTTTACTAACAAATTTTAAAATTTTCATCTATCTAGCAATGGAATAGTTCTAGATGCATTGATGAGTGCCTACTAAATTAATGAAAGGAAAGAACACTTATAAGACCATGAGCTGATATATCGGCTCTCTGATTTTCAATAGAAAAATACTGTTCGCTGATATTTTGGCTCAGAATATTAAAGCGTTATAGTTCTTAAAATTAAGAGATCGCATTATAATTATAACTAAAAGAAAGCTTATTCCATGAAGATCAGAATGGTTCTTCTTTCACACAGATTCCAAGAAATACGGTGATGAACGAGGATGATATTTAGGTAGCTGCTAGCTTCCTCAAGACAGTTTGTTTCCGTTGTTTCTTCTGTTCTGTATCATGCTGATCACGTGTACATTTTATTTATGCATTTCATAGTTATTTATTCCAAGAATATCTTTTAACTTATTTAGTACTATTTCTGACAATTTTTAATTTGTTATCTAATTACTTTTTCAATGTTAGTTTATGAAAACGTTTTGTGATGTAGGTTACTTGTTCAAATAATCATGGACTATAGACTGTATGCATACGATGTGAAAAATGGGATTTCATGGATTTTAAAAGCAAGGTTTTTGTTAGTATTGATAATTGAAATTCACAACATATGTAGATAACCTCTTAGTGATTAATGTGTGAGAGTTTCAAGGTGACAGAATTTTTTAAAAAGATTTTACACGTTTGGAAATTCGGAAAATCAAGAAAATTGATGATAGTGAGACTTATCAAGTCTGTGCATTAAAATCTTCAAAAATGCATGATTTATTTCAACAATATAATTAACCTAGGTAATTATGGAACAAATAGCACAAAAACCATATTTCTATCTGTATTTATATGGAATCTACCCAACATTAAAGTAAGTACTACAAAAACCTGTAAAATGGCATTGTCTCCCTCACGTACTATTTTACAAATACTACAGTCTTAAATGGGTTAAATAATTGCCTATTCTTTTCCCCGTCATGAGCACAGCTTAAAATATTGTAAGAATCTAAGGGCTCAAGCAACTGGCACGGGACACTTTGAGAATTAATTAATTGCGATCTTGTATAATTGTAATTTGTATAATTGTAATGAATATTTTTTATTGCCTCCCTTAGATTTGAATTTTATGTATGTGTTGTGTATTGTAGGGCTTATAACATTTATGATATATCGTTTTTTTATATTGCCCTAGCATGAATAGCATCTATGTAAGTGTAGTGTTACAATATATAAATAAAGTTTATTATTAACTCATTAAATAAATCTTGCAGATAGCTCAGATTGGGCTGCAAAATCATAGTGGAAATTTGTTACAAATTCCATTTAATAAATTGGAGGAAATGGCACATGAAGAAGTAAGTAAGATTTTAACTCAGTATTTAAAGAACTTACACCATTTAATTATTGCTGTAAAATAGTTCAGTAAATAAATTGTTATTGGTTTGTAAATAAAATTATTTTTTAAAAATTAATGTAAAAATTTATGGCTATATTTCTTACGTTACAAAAAATTCTATTTTTATCTTTTGTATAGTATAAAGAAATGTGTCGATGAAAAATAAGACATTAAAATGATTTAGTAAATTAGAATCTGGCTTTATTTGACAAAAAAGTACAAAATATTTCTTTTTATTCATTTAATCCCTTGTAAATTCTATTACTGTTTATAAAGGTAGCAAGAAGAGTAAAATGAATAGGTTTTAGTAACTGTTCAAATGCATTGTTAAGGTGTCAAAATTGAATTTACAGAAAAAAATTCATTCAAAATGCAAAAAAATATAATGTATAGGCTTTATTTCTTAACAATAAGAGCTAACATTAAACTTTTGCTAATAAAGGACAGATCTAAATATTTAGACACTTTTTCAACATTTTTTAAAAATATTTGACACAATTATTCTACTTTCCAAGTGGTGGTAATAACTCTCTGTAGTGCTAGGTGATTTAACAGAGAGGCACAGGATTTTATATTTAATTAAATAGAAAATACAAAATACCTCTAAAATATAACATTTTATATATCAAAATGTTTACAATAAGCAAAAGAATAAAATTATGTAGAACAGAAACTTACCAAATTATATTGAAGCATAAGAATCTTCAATCAATTTATGTTTAAAATAATATTGTCTTGACTTTATACATAACCTAAAGTTTATTTAGATGTTATAATTTATGTGTTTTACAGTACACGTGAGGTCTCATATTAAAAAAAAATTGTTTCTTATTCCTGTTTTATTTATTTAACAAAATATTTTTTATATGTCATTGTATTAATAACATAATATTTATTGACACATTTGATGTACTTCTTTATTGGCCTACAAGTTCGGCATTCCTGAGAATTACCTTAGTAAAGAAGGACAAGACAACATTATGTAATTATTGGGAGGGGGTTGGTATACCGTTAACGGTTCGTCACAGACGGGGTTTTTAATCATCCATTTTAGTGTTACATAATTTAGGAATGGCCCCTAAGGCTTAGTAAAAAAAACTAAAAGTATCACAAATATTAAATAATAATATTTATGTTTACATTTTGAAAACATAGTTATAAGAATCTTTCTGAGAATTCCTGTTTAATAACTTGATGGATGACCATAAACTTTTTAGATAACAGATAACAGATTGTTGCATTTAAAAAAAATAATCCCATTTTAAAACTAGTATGTATATTTTTTACATAAAAAAAAATTATAATATTTATAACAACAATCAGTGTTTTTTTTAACTGTTTGATCCTAATTTATCTTTATTCATGCACTGGTTTTGTTTTTACATCTCTTTTTATCTTTATAGATTCTTCTGGCCTACCTTAATCAGATCCTAACTATATGGCCTTAGTTCATCACTTTTTCTATATGGTTTACCACAATAACATTTGCTTTTGTAGTCTATCATATATCGATGTGAAAATTATGTATCATGTTGTAAAAATATCTATAATATTGCAAAAATACATTATAGTATATATTTATACTTGAATTTATATTGAAAAAATACAATAAAAATGTTAACATTTTACATTCATTTGGAAGATCGGTTGTAGGGAGCGTAGTATGCCCGACAACTTGACCGACTTATAGTATAAATATTTACGTCACACCATGACAGTCACCGGCGTTTAAAATAAATTTGCTTAAATGAATACACACTAGAAGACAAAATATTATTATGTTTTGTCATTATTTAAACAAAAAGTACAACAATAAATTGTGTTAGAAGGTTACTCAAAAACTGGTTGGCAGTCAATGTGTTCAATGTTAAAACTTCAAGAAAAAGTTCATTAGTCGGCGGTAATAGAAAAATATGTCTCATACAGACCAATCTTTTAAAGCTTGTTTACTGATTAAGAACAAAAAATTCTAACAGAAAGAATCGCTTTGTAATTTCAGACATTTTTATTTTCAGCTTCAGAAGAAATGGGACCGAATAGAAAAAAATAATACAAATCTGCCAGAAGTAGAAGTAATTGAAAGCAGTGGAAACAGTGAATTATGGGTGGAAAAGTACCGACCAAAAAATTACTTAGAATTATTAAGTGATGAGGTATGTTAATTTTAGGTTCTTATAATATTATTATAGACAGAAACATGTAAAATTTATATCATGAAGTCAACTTTGATATCCAGAGCATACACTTTGAAAGGTTTCTGTCAATTCTAGAATTACACCTTTGTATTACAATAATCAAAGTAATTTTGTGATTCTAGTATTAGTTGTGAGTAGAATTAAAGAAACAAAGTGTTTGCTTTAGTAAAAATTAATTATTCATTAATGTTTCACTGTACAATATATTCTAGATTTAAACACAAACAACCCTTAATGGATAATATTTTAGAAAATGATTGTCTTTTATACAAGCATACATTCCATATATATATATATATATATATATATATATATATATATATATAAAATACGTTGTTTTAAAATGTATATATATATATATATATATATATATATATATATAAATATAAAATACGTTGTTTTAAAATGTATATATATATATATATATATATATATATATATATATATATATATATATTTAGGTTAGTTTTGGTTGGTAAAGATTATTTAGATTTTTTGGACTAGGAGACTGACAGTCTTACCTTGGTAATAGTCCACTCTGTAGTCTTGAAATAGAAACACATAAAAGCACTTAAATAATGATATATTTCAACCACACAGTGGTCTTTGTCAATCAAAGAGAAAACACAAAAAGAAATATGAGAGAATGAAATAAAATAATTATAAATTGTCTACAATTGTCGGAAACTATAATCACTCATATGCTCATGGAAACAATATATATATATATCTTTAATCTGTGCATCTGTGACATCTGATTTCTACTCTACACAATCTGTGATTACAATTATTTTATTTCATTCTCTCATATTTCTTTTTGTGTTTTCTCTTCTATTGACAAAGACCACTGTGTGGTTGGTTGAAATATATCATTGTTTAAGTGCTTTTATGTGTTTCTATTTCAAGACTAGAGAGTGGACTCTTACCAAGGTAAGTCTCCTAGTCCAAAAAAAAAAAAAAAATATATATATATATATATATATATATATATATATATATATATATAATCCTCGAGAAGAACAACTTTCAGTTTGAGGGAAGGAACTACCTTCAAATAAAGGGAACAGCAATGGGCACCAGAATGGCACCATCGTACGCAAATCTGTACATGGGATTGTTGGAAGAAAGTTTTCTAAAGACACAAACACACCAGCCATTATGTTGGTATAGATATATAGATGACATCTTCCTAATTTGGACACAGGGTGCTTCAACACTTGAGGCATTTTTAGACAGCCTGACACAATTCTCCACACTTCAATTTACCTGGGAGAAATCTACATCAGCCATCACCTTTTTGGATGTAGAGGTAACACTCCAGAATGGAAATATCAACACAGGAATTCACATCAAACCGACAAACCACCTACAATATCTCCATTTCGACAGCAACCACCCAATAAACATAAAACGATCCATTCCATACAGTCAAGCAATCAGGGGTAAGAGAATCTGTTCGAATGATAGGGAATAGGAAGATTTTAATAGAAAGATATCAACAGCCTTCCAGAGAAGAGGATACCCAAAAAAACTCATTGAAAACCAAATTCATTCAGCACAATCCTCGGTTCACCATAAACCACAAACAGAACAAAATAAACTGTCTTTAATAACAGACTACCATCCTGGTCTTCATAAACTCAACAAGATATTGAGAGATGGCTTCAAAATTCTTCAAGCTTCCATCCACACCAAAAATCTTTTCATCGATCCACCGCAAATTTGGTACAAGCAACCTCCCAACTTGAAAAACATCCTAGTACATCCTAAACTACCAGACCCTGATGCAGAGAAACCACACAAACTTCCTCATGGCTCCTTCCCATGCAATAGACCTAGATGCAAGACGTGTCCAATACTCTCCTCAGCAAATAGTTTCAACAGCCAAACAACAAAAATGGTCTTCAAAATACAGGGTCATCATAATTGTACATCGAAAAATGTCATATACCAGCTACAATGTAAACTTTGCTCAGCACAGTACATAGGCCTGACCACGGATGGTCTGAATATCAGAATGAATGGCCACAGACATGATGTTAAAATTATGAATATGGATAGACCAACAGCTCAACATGCTGCGAGTCACAACATCACAACTTTTGATGACTGCTATACCACAAAAATAATTAAATCACTCCCCCCTGATTGCAATCCCTCAGAACTGAGAAGGTGGGAACTATCATACCAGTGGTATACCAAGTCCAGAGAATCCCCTAACCTCAACATCAGATAAATCCATTCATTTTTTTTTCCAAATAGTCTTATCTCTTTTCCCCTGACAGACTTATATAAACTATAATCACTCATATGTTCATGGAAACAATATATATATATCTTTAATCTGTGCATCTGTGACATCTGATTTCTACTCTACACTATCTGTGATTACAATTATTTTATTTCATTCTCTCATATTTCTTTTGTGTTTTCTCTTTGATTGACAAAGACCACTGTGTGGTTGAAATATATCATTGTTTAAGTGCTTTTATGTGTTTCTATTTCAAGACTAGAGAGTGGACTCTTACCAAGGTAAGTCTGTCAGTCTCCTAGTCCAAAAAATCTAAATAATCTTTACCAACCAAAACTAACCTATAAATATAAATAAATAAATAAATAAATATATATATATATATATATATATATATATATATATATTCTTGATATTTAACATTATCCATTGTTTTTCCGTTGCACTGACTTTATGAAGTTAATATATTACTGTGTGAGTAATTTTATCCACCATTAAGTGCAATAATTTTACCTTGAGTGATGAGGCACCTTTCGGTCGTTGACCATTGTCGAATCACTCTTGAGTGATTCGACAATGGTCAACGACCGAAAGGTGCCTCATCACTCAAGGTAAAATTATTGCACTTAATGGTGGATAAAATTACTCACACAGTAATATATTAACTTCATATATATATATATATATATATATATATATATATATATATATATATATATATATATATATATATATATATTTATTTATTTATTTATTTATTTATTTAACTCTGCAACACTGTTACTTGTTTTCATTTATCACCTACACTTTAATGTACTTAAACAACAATCTTACTTGGTATATTTACTAGTTGACTTTTGTGAACTACTAATTACTGGCTCTAATTTTCGAGCCTATTTAGACACTGACGGTTTCTTGTAGTTGTCAGGTATGTGAGAATTCGATTGTCACGTGGTATAACTCTATTGTTCTATTTTTGGTTTTATTGCACTGTAACCCCCAAGACACGCTAAAACTAAACCCTCCCACAGTGTAGGGAAACCAAAAATTGAACAGTAACATTGTACCATGTGAAAATGGAATTCTAACACACCTGCCAGCTATAAGAAAACGTCAGTCTCTAAATAAGATTGAAAATGAGAGCATGTAATTAATAGTTCTCGAAAGTCAACTCGCAGTACAGTAGATTCTCGATAATTCGAGGTAGATGGGTCCGAAATTACCGAAAACTTTGATTTATAGAAGTACGTTCCTGTACATTCGAAAAAAATGGAGTTTTAATGAACCTTAATACTATTATTAAAAATGTACAGGATAGGTTTATAGAACTTTATATGAACATTTCTTGGAGTCCCAATGCATTTCCTTTGCACACAGTATTAATATAATCATATCTTGGAAGGCCGACTCATTTCCTATGAATACTGTATGGCTACAAACATTTCTTGGGAGCCCGACTCATTTCCTTTGCAAACTGAATGGCTATAAATATTGTTTTGGAAATTTTATACCCTTTCAATATTTTTCAGAAGCTGTAAAAGTTAACTTTTTTGTATGAAAACTATTTACTTAGTTAAAATACAGTAAAAAAATATCAATATATAAAAATAAATGTGATGAGTCATGCAAGGCATAGTAGGATCACTCTTTGTGTAACTAAACTCTGAGTGGTATTAAAATGGATTTAAAAACATTTTACAGTGCTGTTTGTTAATGACAGGCCAGTGATGACTCCTTTTGGACCTTGTATGGAGGAGATAGTTTTAACTTTTACTGCTTACACAATATATACAGAAATGAAATCAGCAACGGTGTAAAAGATCATTGTTCAACTCCTGGATTTGTAACAGGAGTATATAAGAAACCTACTTTGCCTTATTATAAATAGAATGAATAAAATAAGAAGACGAATTCTTTTTATTCATTCAATAAATGGAATGGATAAAAAAATGAAAATTCCAAGTTAAAATTAGATGAAAGAATGTATTAATTAATCTAGGTCACTGATTGCTATAGTAATTTGTAAGATAGAAGGCCTTAAAGTGTACTATTCTGATATAAGGAATTTTTCATTCCAGGGTACAAATAGGGCTTTGTTAAAGTGGCTGAAAATGTGGGATAAGGTAGTATTTAATCGAGAGCCAAGGATTAGAAAAAAAATCATGGAAGAAAAAAAAGGAAGATTTGGTAAGACGTACAATATTTTTTTATAATTTCTATTATTTTATAGTTGTGCGTTGTATTCATCGTGAGCTCCCTGATTAAACTATAAGTAAAGGACACATAACTAGGTGAATACTAAATAGCTTACTTAGTGACGCGTTTCGAAACAATTGTTATTTTTACGAAGCTACAGCCTGTTCCATTACATAGTAAACAACCAATTTAACCTACCTCCACTACACTCGTAAATCTTATGCGGACAACCTTTTATACCTTGCGCGACGACGCCAGTAGAGGCTTAGCTTCGTAAAAGGAACGATTTTTTCAAACCACGTCAGCAAGTAAGCTGTTAAGTATTCACTTAGTTATGTATCATTTAATTAAAGTATTATTTATGATTCTATTTCAATAATGTTTTGTTGCTATTATGATTTAATTGTTTCTAAAATTAATGATTGTTTTTTAAATAATAAAGTTTCAGGTAATAGAGATAAGTCACAGTTTGATAAAAGAGAAAGGTAAAAAAGGCCTTCAAGCTTTAAATTATGCCTATTTTTAGCAATATTATTTACATTTAACTAATGTACATTTAACATGTGTTTTACATTTAAAAAAATCATGTAAATTTAGTTGTTACACATTAATGAGTTAATTACATTTGAGTAATATTAATAGTTAATATTGTCCTTATCCACAGAGTCTAATAGGTTGAAACGATTTTAGTTTCTACGCTACACACGTTGTCCACATAATAATTTTAGAATTTTGTTAGCTATAAACAATGTTGATGATGACAGCCACTGAAACATGATTGGAAATTACAATTATTGATTATGAGTCGGTGTCTGTTACCATTTAGTTATTACACTTTTCCAATTTGAATATTTTAATTTAATTTATTCTTCAGATCAAACCATCATATTCGAAAAGCTGAAAGCCTCTACAGTGTGTGATATTAAAAAAGTGGGACTGGGAGGGAAATTTCCTAATTCCTCAGAAACCAATTTTATTGAACAAAAATTACTTTATTCTGAAAATACAATTTATTCTGAAAATGTTTTATACATTTGCTAGCCACAAGATACAAATGTTGTATAGTCAAACATCTTGAATACTCGTATATTGTTAAAACACGTATAAAGTTATTTTTAGTTGGATTACTTTCAATTTTCTCTATTGATAGAAAATCTATTTTTCCTCTGAAAGATACTTAGTAAGCTTTATACTACTGCTTAGCTTTATCTATCGAAGATAACTAATAGACTTATTGTATTTTGAATCTAGTAGAATAAATGTTAAAGGTACACAAAATAGATATATTCCTACTGATATTTAAATTTCATCATTCATCATATTTTTATCTCATAAAAACATCACACAATTCTATTTTTACACTTTTGCTTTTAAAATGATGGATTTTAAAAAATTTAGAAAATTTAACTATAATTAAAAAATACTTAACCAAGTGAATACTTACTGACGTGTTTCGAAACAATCGTTCCTTTTATGAAGCAAAGCCCTACTGGCGGTATCATGTTAGGTACAAAGGTTGTCGGGATAGATTTATGACTGTGGAAGGGATGGGTTATTTTGGTTGTGCGCTATGTAATGGAAAAGAGAGTTGGCCTCAAAATGTGTGTGACCGTTTAATATGTTTTCTTTATCTGTTGCGTAGTGTTTGTATATCTCGTATTTTCTAAAGTTGTTAGCTTTTTACTTTGTTTTAATGTGTGGAGTATGTTTAAATTAGTACGTATGTCCGTGTGTGTGTGTGTGTGTGTTGCGTGTTTTTTAGGTGTGTTGTGTAGCTGGATTTTGGATTTGTTTGGTTTCTTTGGGCAATGTATTCTTCGAAGTGTGTATAAAATGACCTACCGGTTTGGCTAATATAATAGCCAAGACAATCATTACATTTTAATTTATAAATACCGGATAGTTTGTATTTGTCTGTTTGTTTTTGAAAGGGTTGTATAAGTTATCTTAAAGTGTTTGTTGTTTTGTAAGATATTTGGTAGTGAAATGTTTTGAATGTGGAGGCTGTTTTATGTGTGATTTTGCTGTGGTAGGTGAGGGATATGTATTTGTTGTTTTTTGTGTGGTTTGTCTATGTGGCCGTTTAATGATGTTTGTGTTTATTTTTCATGAGTATGTTGTCTATGATTGTGTGTTGGTAGCCATTTTGTTGAGCAATGTATTTTATTGTATTGAGTTCTTCGTCATAGTCTTTCTGTAGCGTGGGTATGTTGATTGGGCGGTGTAACATATGATTAAATGCAGCGTATTTGTGTTGTGTGGGATGATTAGATGTATTATGTATGACAGTATTGGTAATTGTTTGTTTTCTGTATATTTTGAAATTGTGTTTGGTGATGGTAAGGTCTAGGAAGTTTATTTTATTGTTTTCTTCTAATTCGAGGGTGAATGTGAGGTTTTGGTGTATGGTATTAATGTAATTGTGTAGTTGTTTGATTCGCTGTTTGTTGCCTTTGTATAATATTATCTTAAGAGTATTATGAATATGTTCACTTAGTTAAGTTTTTTTAATTATAGTTTAATCAGTGAATTCAAGATGATTACATCAAACAACTTTAGGAAATTTATTAATTTATTTTAATCTAATTTATTTTTATGTTAATAAAAAATAAATATGTTAATAACAAACAAACAAAAATGTTATTTATTTTAATAACAAACAATTTTGTCATTTCGAATTTTTTGTTTTAACGATATTTTAATTTGTCTACTTTTATTTTGTAAGATGGGAGGTTTCAGAAAAAGACAGGACCCATTGTTAATGAAGATTATGATGAATATGGAAGACCTTTTCACAAGGTAGCTTTGCTGTGTGGACCTCCTGGACTTGGAAAAACTACTCTTGCTCATATGATTGCAAATCAGGCAGGTATGTTTATCTCAATTTTAAATTGTATTATTTTTTAACAGTTTATTGAAGAATCATTGTCTTCAGATTTAATTATTGTTAATTTTGTTGTTTATGACATTCAAAAAAACGTTTATATTGAAACATGGTATAATTATGACATGCTTGAACTCACAATTCCTTTATAAGAAGTTCTGGATAAAGTTTAGAAAAAATTATATTTATTTTTTATACGACTACAATATTTCAAAATTTTCCAATGCCCATACCTAGAATAGCAACACATTTTTGGCAGCAGCATGATTTGAAGGCTTCCTGGTAGGCGAATTCTTGAAGGTCCTTTAAAGTACATGGTCAGACTTCTTCAATGACACTTAGTGGCGGTGTCTCTTGAGGGAAGTTTTAAATTTTGGGAACCTTTCTCTTCAGTCTTCTTTTTAGGTAAAAAATACTATCCATTGCCTGACCAGGTAAAAATTAGAAGTGGGCTAAACACTTTTTATACAGAGTAAATTTGTCAAAACTTACTGGGGCAAAATGTTTTCCTAGTGCGCAAAAAATGTTTTGTCTCAGTAAGTTTTTATAGCTTTGTTTGTACTGGTCATAATATAGTAGAGTCTCGAAATTCCGAGCCCCGATATTTCGAGCTTCTGTTAAACAAAAGCCTATTTCTATTTGAGCCTATTTAATCATTTTGAAAGAAAATGATCAGTCTGACTTTCAAGAAATGTTTATAGCTATACGGTATGCAAAGGAAATGAGTCTGCCTCCAAAAAATGTTTATATCAATACGGTATGCAAAAGAAATGATCCAGGCTTCCAAGAAATATTCATATAAAGTTATTTAGTGCATTTTTATTTGCCTATAGTATTAGGGTTCATTAAAACTTTTATTTTTTCTAATGCACAGGAACGTATTTCCATGTAATCCGAGTTGTCTGTAATCCTAGGGGGTCTCGGACCCATCTACCTCGAATTATCAAGATTCTACTGAATTACTAAGTTTTAACATTAATAATTTAAATATGTTAACAATGAACTTATAACAATTTTAGATTTGGGATAAGCTGTTTCCAAAATTGCCTAATTCAAATTGTCAAATTTTAATCTTGATATTCATTTTTGGGTTTGGTTCTGATTCCAAGTTGAAAAATACATTGAAAGCTCTCTTTATCAGATACTCCTCTGAGAGTAAACACCTGCAAGCTATTCACACATTGCTTGTCTAACCTGTAAATATTTTTATTAGAAGTAAGTTATAGGTTAGCTTATTTTTGGTTAAGGACAGTTACAGATATAATATTTCAGGCGTCTTGAATTTAGATAATAAAATAATAAAGATACACTAGAACTCCAATTATTCATTTCAATTAGAACTTAAACAAAAATTCAGATAATTTAATTTTTTTTTGAAAAAAAGGCCAATTTTAAGTAATTGCATATATGTTGCAAATGGTAGAAAAAAACTATATTTTGTTATAGTTTTATATTTTTTTCTAAGCTTCTAATCTAAGATTTTAGCTTTTTTATAAAGAATTGGACCTGAAATTGATTTCCCATAGAACATTGTTGCAAAAACCTCTTAAAAATGGCTTTTCTAATTCTTTGTTTGTTACTGCCTTAATCGATTTTCTTAAAGAACTTTCATCTTCATTTTCAAGCACTGACACAAAGTTTAAAAGTGTAGGTTTGCTTCTTTTAATGTCTGAAATAGTTGTTTGTCCAACATCCTACATCTCAGCTAACTGTTTACCCGTAACTCCTTTATATGTACTACTAACATTATTGGCAAAGTTTTATTTTATGTTTCCTATCTTAGAATATTTTAGCTAATACTTTTTAAAACCTTCATTGATTTCATTTACTATGTAAACATTTTTTAAATTAGCTTTTATTGATAGCAGCTGTTAATAAGGGAATTAATTTAATACCCTTAGAAAAGAAACTTAAATAAGATATAATTTTAATCAATCCATATTAAAAGTTAAGGATAGTGAAAGAATATATTTAATTATCTGAAATAAATACTTTGTCTTACACGTAGACTGTTACATGTACAATACACAATCAATTGTAACTGTTTGATTTGATAAACACTATAACCAGATAATTATTTAAAGATATGATTATTTTTCTTGTACACAATTGGTATGAATATGTAACAATGTCTTCCAGGTTATAATATTGTAGAAGTTAATGCAAGCGATGATCGTAGTCCAGAAGTATTTCGTATCCAGCTTGAAGCTGCAACCCAGATGAAAGCTGTGATGGGAGAAGAAAAAAGACCTAACTGTCTTGTGTTGGATGAAATTGATGGAGCACCTCAGGTACAATTTGTTTGAATTCTAGAAAACTTTTGAATATTTAATTTAATCCTTTATTAGCCACGGATATTTACCTATAGAAATGCTTAACGTGTTCACTACCGCAATTTTAACAAATTAACTATTGGTATATACCAGATGACTAACATATGCGCCGTACAGTATCTATTCCTGGACCAAGGTCCCAAATATGTGCTGATCACATAGATGAAATGGACTGTTTGCGTGCTACTTATATTCTAGTGACAAATCAGTGTTCTATTTTAACGACTTGATATATTTGTAAAGTCTATAGGCAAGACTAACGTTAATGTGAGACATTTGGTCTCTCAGTTAGTCATTTGGTGTCTCAGTGTGGTCTTTAAATGACATTTAACACAAAAGATGTAAATGTGTTATAATTGATAGGCGTGTTTGTAAATATTCTGTACTGTGTATGGGACTGAAATATAAACATATTTTGTCTCTGATACAATAATATTTATACTGTCTGCATTTTTTCTGAAGAGTACTTCTGAAGATGATTACCATGTAATCAAAATGTACAAAAAGTAATTGTAGTAAATTAAAGATTTTTGTGTTATGGTTAGTGGGTTTTATTTATTTAGTTATAAAATACATAATGTATACTTAAAACACTAAATTATTGATTAAATTTCCAAAATTATTTTGCAGGCATCTATTGATGTAGTAGTAAAGTTTATAGAGGGTAAAGGTTTAGGAAAAGGTCGAGGAAGAGCAAAGAAAGGTCCAGGAGGTGCAGCCACAGCAGGAATTCTAAAAAGACCAATAATTTGCATTTGTAATGATGTGTATGTACCAGCATTAAGACCACTCAGGCAAATATCATTTGTTGTACATTTCCCTCCAACTGCATCTTCCAGGTAAACATTTATTTAATATTACAATTTACCCTATGTTTAATGCATAACTAAGTGAATACTTAAGAGCTTACTTGATGACGCATTTAGAAATAATTGTTCCTTTTATAAAGCTAAGCCTCTCATTTTGTAAAAGAAACGATTGTTTCGAAACACGTCAGCAAGTAAGCTCTCAAGTATTCACATAGTTATGTATTAATTAATTATAGTTTAATTAGTGAATTCAAGATGATTACAACAAGCAACTTTAATATAATTTATATTATTAGATATGTCTGTTACTTTGCAAATATGAAATGCTGTTCAGTTGTTTATTTTTTTGAAAATTGTGTACTATAAGTATTTTAACACCTTTGCTGCAGCTGTGATGCTGTAGTCATGGGTTTGAGGCATTTCCGATGCTGCCATTACAATTGGGTTCTCTGATTGTTAGTATCAGAGTAACTTGAGGGGGAGAAGGTTGTAATTGTCTTTAGTGTGGTTTTAAGTTATTTAATTTCTGGCTCAAGTTGGTGCTTTGTGTTAATTATGAATGAATGTTTTTGGCATGCTTTGTTAGAAAGCATTTCATAACAGTATTGCAAGATAACTGGAAATAGCATACATTTAGTCTAGAAATATTAGTAATCATTATAATATTAATTTATCAAATATTTATAAATGTTTTGTTGAACAAAAACTTTGCAATAGTTTCACACACATCTCAAAACGTCACTTGGTTGAAATGTCATGTCTCTTTGTTAAAATTATTTCAAATTATGTAAGACAATATAATGGCTGTATATTGCGTAGACATATCAGTAAAATCTATGATAGTAAATTATCAATTGTTGAGAAATGTTTTATAACCAAATACTCAATGCTGGCACACCCAAATGGTCACTGGCCTTAAAAGTGACTTCTGTTGATTAAAACAACCTCAAAAAGCTTTCAATACCAATCTATACACTTTCTAACAAAAATTAAATAAGCCAGATAAATGAGATTTATGTTAGTAGAACTTCAATTTTATATGAATTTTAAGTTATAGTAGCTGCAGAAAATGTGTTACAGTTGTGTTTAATTCTTTTCACCAAGGAAAATATCTTAAATTAAAAAAAAAAAAAAAACAACTGTAGAAGGAAACTGTTTTATAAAATCATTTGTAAATTGGTTTAGTTTTTTAGTAAAGTTTTATGATAGTATGGAGAAAAAGTAATAAAAAAGGTTAATAGTAGTATAATTTAATTGATTAACTGATTAAAACAAGTATTTCTTTAATAATAAAAAATTAAAATAACTAACTCTACCATAAGTAAATTATTAAAAGTCTATTTAAAGACATAAGAATTCAAAAAATGCTAATGTTTTTCTCAGGATATGGCAATATAGTTGTCATCTTAGATAACCTTTAAAAAAATAAATTCAAAATTCTTGTATAGTTTGCATTTCTGAACTGTATTTTAATCACACGGATTTTGTTGTTCTTTTTGTTTTGTGTGAAATATAAATTTAAATTATTTAATTCATAATATTGGATAATGTTGTAGACTTGCTCAGAGACTTTGTGAAATTGCACACCTCCAGTCACTCAAAACTGATTTGGGTGCAATGATGGCTCTTAGTGAAAAAACCAACAATGACATTCGAGCATGTCTTTCTCTCTTACATTGTTTGAAATCCAAGTCAGAAAATGTAATCCGTCTATCAGATATTCATAATGCAGCTTTAGGAGAAAAGGATATGCAGAAGGGACTTTTTACAGTTTGGCAAGAAATATTTCAAATTCAACGGACAAAACAGTTAGTATTTCAGTTTATATTTAAGTAAGATATTTAATATATTTGTAATGATTTTTATAATTATTTTAAGTAGTCAGAATTTTAGTTATGTGTTTTTAGATTATAAATTATTTTTATATTCCAGTTTTAAGTGAATATAAAAATATTTAATTTAAAATCCCAGGAAGAAGGCTTAAGGAAAATGGTAGATAAAAATATAGTTCTGTACTATATTGGAAAAATTTAGAAGCATTAGATAAATTTTACAGAAAAAAAACTAATAAAGTACATATCGGTATAGCCTGTTACACTTGAAATGACAAAACTAACACAGTTTAACATTTTTTAAAATGATAAGTCATCTCTGACAGGGTGTTTTACACAAGGATGTTCGCTGATAGGGTAATATGAGCATCTTCGTTGACATAGGTCAATGACCTGACCTATGTTTGTATTTATCATAGTTTGGGATAACCTGTCAGTTGCCACTGATACCATTGTTCAGTTACATTACAAATTTTACAGTTTTGGCCTGTTCCACTACACATTATGTTTTACTGAATAATGTTAAGTGGCATAAGAAGCATATATTGCTTGCTTAACTGTTCTTATTTTGAAGAAGCCAAAAAATAAATTTAAAGAATAATATAAAAAAATTCAATTAAAAAAAGAAATTCATTAAAATCTAGCAGTAAAGTATCCTGAATTAACACATGGATTTGGATTCTTGAAATTTGTTTGTTATCTCCAACTGCTACCTCCAGATCACAATGCCCCTCATCTAAAATACAAGGGTAATTACAAACTTTAGGTCTTCAATGCATTGGGATCTTGGAAATTGAATTACAGAAGAATTGGTTGATGGCTGTTGACCATACTGTAATAACTGTTGCTTCCTCACACCTAAACAAGGCTTTACATTTCTCTCTGATAGTTCATTCTTAGCCCAACAGAATTATGTTCTTATTTTACACTGTAACCAGTTGCAAGATTGTGTAGTTTTACAGTTTGTTAAACTCACTTATTTCTTTTATAAGCTTAGTCTAAAGTAAGCTCTTTAGGCTACTACAGTTGACTCCTCTCTTGATAGCTAACATTTTTGTATTGTTAAAACTTCATTATCTAAGTAATTACATTTAATATGAATGTTAAGATTTAATCTAATTATGTACAATATGTCTATATATTACTATAATGTATAATTGAGATCCCAGGATAATTAATAACTGTATTTCTTTCAGAACCCAAAGATTCAACCGATCTTTATATTTAGGTTCTGTGCCATTTCAATCTATCTCAAAGAATTGTAAAGGGTCCAGCAAAAAAACCTGACAGGATTTAAATTAGAATATTTTTGGTATTAATAAACCTTTGTATGTATTTATTATTTTTTAAGAACAGCAATGAATGCCAATTAATGGATATCGAATAAAATAGTACATGATAACTTTCAAGATTTAAAAATTACATCATTTAAATGGTGTCTGTTCCGTGCCATACACTCTTCTAGTCTCACAGTGAAACTGTCAAACACTTTTCTTAACATGTCAGTTGTTATAGTGGAAATCACTTGGCTTAAGGCATCTTTCAGTTCTTGTATTGTGCAGGGTTTGCTAGTGTACACTTTTGGTTTGAGGTATCCCCATAAGAAAAAGTAACAAGCTGTGAGATCAGGCTAATGGGCTGGCCAAGGAATGACACGGCTACAAAACTTTCTTTTTAAAAGGTTCATGTGACTATATTATCTGAATGAGGAGTTGCTCCATCTTGTTGGAACCAGATTTTTTAAAATAAATTACATTTTTATTCATCCAATTACGTTCAAATACATTTTTTTTTAACCTGTAGTAGATGACAATTGATGTTAACAGTTCTTTTAAATATTTACGCAATAATTAAATTAAAAAATTTAAGGGGTCTAGGCGTATATCCATGGTCAAAGTCTAGCGCTTTTGGCACTGAGCTAACTTTTCCATAGCTAGAAATGTGTTTCTGAGAGAAGTATATGAATTTTTTTTACTCCCATCCGGTTGTCGTTGAAACCTTCATTGTACAACCTTAAATGGTTGCCATAGTTACCACACAATATCATAAATAATTGCTCAAGGATTAAAAATTAATTAAAAAAATATAATAAAGAAAGAAAGGGTATCAAATCTTGATTCACAAACAGACAATGCAAAAGGAAAGCAAAAAGAAATTACAAAACAATGCGAGCGACAAAAAAAAGCGTATAAATAGTAACAAACAAAAATAATAGTCCAACACCATACACAGAAATGAAAATGGAAAATTGCAAGAAAATTTGCTTTCTCTTTTACCACTTAATATTGTTATTCTGACGTATGTATATAAATATGTATATATTAGTTGTAATTATAAAATAAAAAAAAACTAAAATAAAACTTTTGTTTGTTGGCTTGAGTTTTAATTGAATTTTTTTTTTAAATTTTGTATTACTTGTTTCAATTGTAAAACTGATAACCTGTGATTTATTCACTAGGAGATTTATTGAAAAAACTCCCAACAGACTAGAACCTATGCCAGATCTTATGTCACCAGAACTTAAATGTGGACCATCTTCTCTTAATTCCAGGTTAGTTTTTCTTTTAATAAGTAAAAATTAAACTATTTGAAAAAAACAGTAGTAAGGAATTTCAGCTATTTACTTGAAGCTTATTAAGTTTTCTTGGTTGTGCAGCCTCTTGAAACATTGAAATATCTCTGACTTTCTTAATTAAGGTTACACATTTGAAGGTCTACTTTTTGCAAGAAATCAGTGAAAATGAGAAGTATTAAGACTAAGTTGAAATAGAACATACATTGCTCTTAGATACTGTTATAATGATTTAACAATTTATGACCTTTTTGAATACTTTATGAAATTTTGGTAATTTTTGTTTTGTACATAATGTGTATTTATATTATTGATTTTAAATTCAATTTTATAATTTTGTTGTACCTATGATTTCTTTAACCCTGCGGTGGTCGCACCAGTTGAAAATATTAGTTGGTCACGCTGCTGTGTTTACACCGCAATTGTATAAGTCCTCAAATTTTACCTAATTTTGTTATTAGATGTGTTCAAAGGGTAGGTAATCATATTTTTACATGTTTTAAAAAGGTATAGGTACATGGTAACAGATTGAAACACTCAATATTATTGCAAAAACACCTTAATTATATTTCCAATATTAAATTATCACAATATCTAGGACTGCAATCTTATTACAAATTGCGTTAACAATAGAAAAATAATTATCTTATAAAAAAATGTAATTAACGTTATACAAAATGGAAAAATGTCTGCATGGCGCGACTTTTTCGTGGCGATCAGAAATAAACAACGGAACAAAGCTGTCATTTCAACATTGCATGTGAGTTTGCAATCTCTGGGTCTAAAATATTTATTTGTTTCAATGACTGTTTTTTGAATATGATTATTCGTCTAGCCAACAATTTTGTCAATCATAGCGGGGGAAATTATTTTGAAAAACGAATCCTTCTCAGTCATAGCATCTCTAGCAAATTGTGATGGACGGGGAAACACTTTTACTATATTTTTACGCTTAGTTTTTGCTGGAAGTGCCACAGGATTGTTGAACCAAAAGGTTTCCCCATCTCTACCTAAATAAATGTCAAAATCTTCGTTGTTACCTACTTCAAGGTTATCTTCGTTATCATCAACGAGGGATTGGTCCGATTCACTATCATAATCATCTTGTACAATTGTCTGTGGTTCAAGATCGGGATCGTTTTCATCTTCAAAGTTGGCATTCCCCTCTTCTTCATCGTCCATTTCCTGTATCAAGCGCGCAATTTCTTCAGGATCATAATAACGTGGTTTGTGTGACCTTAAAAATGAGGAAAAGTCGAAAAATAAGTGAGGTTCGAAAAAGGAAAAAAATAGTAATCCATGAAAAAAACGTTAGAATACGTAAGAAACAAAAAACAAGACTTGTTTTTTATATATAATGACATAAATACCAAAAATAATGAGCTTTATGGTGAACTTACATTGTGACTGCCTGTTGTCGCGCAGCTGTGTAAACACCGCGAGGAGTTGTTTTCGCACGTGCTTAAACTGACTGACTGATTATGTGTCTTAGCGATAAACCTCGCCGTAGTAGCTCGGCACTTACACTTTGGAGATGTCAACTAACGAATTCATGGGGTGATCGGTAGAATGCACTGACTTTTGTACCACTGGGAGAAGATTTTCCAGTTGTGCGGTGCAGACACAGCTAGTGCGACCGACGCAGGGTTAAGACATTTTAAATAGATTTTTATTCAGCATAAACCTAATCAAATAATATAAATTTCAGTTCTGTCTCAGTAAGTTTTTACAAATTTACAAAATAAATTAAGGTTTGGATAGTCATAAACTAATGTAAAAGTGATTAAATAAATTTCAGGTTAGAATTTTTTAGAAATATTTTTATTTTTGTCATTGGTATTTATTCTGGTATAGCCGTCTATGACAATTAACTATGTGTTCACTATTAATTAATATTTTATGATCTTTATTTTATGTTTTGCCAAGTAATTTCTCAGCAGAACTTTTTAATAATGTTTTAAGATATTATAATATCTTGAAACACTATTTGGATAACAACTCTATCATATCTGGAAATGAATATGTATTAATTATTTTATTAATAATAAACTTGACTTATTCATCAAATATAACCACTTAATCTGCCATAAGCAGATCCTGATAATATTTTTATTATGTCTCACATATTGAGAATCATAAATCTTACTTCAGTCAGTTCTTAATAACTGTTTATCTCTACAACAACAACTTGTGAAATTCACAATGTTGCTATAATTATATTAACGAAATAATAGTATTTGACGCTAATATACCCCAAAATAGAATGTAGGATGCTAAGGCAAGGTTAGCTATGAAATCTAAAAGAGTTAGTAGGAAAGTTCACTTACTTGTAGACGGTTGTCTGTCACAACTGTAACTGGTGGTAGTACTACGTTCGGCCGCAAGATGAGTAGAGGCAGCGCTCTAATCGTAGTATATTATAATAGAAATAATTGTTCCTCACTCACAATGTTGTATTTGAGGAAAAATGAGGAAATAGGAAAGGATTTACCCAACATTTCCCCCTACCGAAAACAGAATAAAGTTTTCTCAATTAAATAGAAATAAAACACACATTAAACAACAAAAAATAACACTTCTTGAACTAAAACAACTTGTGATATTAAAAATGTTCTTTAGTCATGGTAAGGGAGAGGACTTATCTTGATGACTGGGCGTCGGAAAGTCCCTCGCGTGGTTCGTACTGATACGACCCGCACAACACCATCCTTTCCTGGGAATGTATCTTCAATTCTTCTCAACTGCCAACGTAATGGTGGAGAGTGGGTATCTTGAAGGAGTACCAAGTCACCTTTAGACACGTTTGGTGATTCCGTTGTCCATTTACTACGCTGTTGGAGCGTGTGCAAATACTCAATCCTGTAACATGTCCAGAAATGTTGGACGGCCTTTGAAATTAGTTGCCAGCAACTTAGACGATTCATGGGTAATTCTTGAAGGTCATGTTCAGGTACTGCGGTCAGAGCAGAGCTGATAAGAAAGTGTGCAGGTGTTAAAACATCAAATTCATTAGTGTCTGTGGATAACGGAGATAATGGCCTGGAATTTAAAATTGCCTCAATTTTTGCCCATAGTGTTGATAATTCTTCAAAGGTGAGAGCTTGTCCATTTAGCACTCTCTTGAGATGGTATTTTGTGGAACGTATTCCGGCCTCCTACAGACCTCCCAAGTGAGGACCGTCAGGTGGATTGAAATTCCAAGAGATTCCTTTAGAGCTGCAATGTTCAGTTATCCTAGCTTTATTTTCACGCTCTTCGAAGTACTTGAATATGCCTGTCAGATACTTGTTAGCTCCCACAAAGTTCGTTCCATTGTCGGAAAACATATAGCGGCAAACCTCGTCTACTGACAAATCTATCGAGTGCAGCCAAAACTGCATCGGTTGAAAGATCCGAAACCACTTCGATATGGACGGCTTTTGTAGATAGAGACACAAACAAACATATATATGCCTTAAATATCTTAGCATTTTGTTGTCTAGATTCCTTAATTAAAATAGGACCCCCGAAATCCACCCCAGTAGATATGAACCGTCGTCCTTGACTTGTTCGTGAGGGTGGGAGATCTCCCATACGAGGTTGTATGAATGTTGGCTTCATTTTATTACAGGTGAGACATTTGGAGAGTGTGGACCTAATAGGACTGCAAATACTCAGAATCCAATACTTCTGTTGAATAAATGATTGTAGTGTGAGTGGTCCAACATGTAAATAAGATTTGTGATAATGCTCAATTAAAAGTATAGTCAAGCGGCTTAACTTGGGTAGTAGAATAGGATGTCTTAAGTCTTGTGGCAAGGCAGCATTCCGAAACCTACTCCCTACCCTAAGAAGCCCATGATTGTCCAAAAAAGGGTTCAGTTTCCTAAGGGCATTTGATGTCTCGCCTCCACCTTTAAGTGAAATTAGATCTTCTTCAAAGTACCTATTCTGTGTGTATTGAATCCAGAAATGTAGAGATGAACCTAACTCAGTATGACATAATGAACTTTTAACTTTAGATTGTGTATGACAGTTTGTTATAAATCGTTTGCACCAGGCGGTTACTCTTATTAACCTGGTAAACGAAGACAATTTATCAATTAAATTAAAACTTGGTGTTTTGGTTTCAGCAACACAAATAGTATCAATATTCAACTTGATATCTGGTAATACATTCGTACTTGAGCAAGGTGCGTACCGCAGCGGCCATTCCTTTATGGGTGATGTCATGAACAATGGGCCGAACCACCAAAGCGAATGAGCTATGAGTTGACTAGGAAACAGACCCCGAGAACTACAATCCGCTGGGTTTAGATTTGTTGACGCATAATGCCAGCTGTTAGGATCTAATATCTCCAATATTTCTGTCACACGGTTAGCAACAAAGGTTTTGAGCAAATAAGGAGGCGTTTTTAGACAATTAATCACCACCATTGAATCAGTAAATGCAAATATACCTTCTATTTGCAAAACTTCACTTAAACATTTTTTAAGATAATCAAACATTCTTGAAAGTAATAATGGTCCACAAAGTTCCAACCGAGGAATAGAAAGTGTTTTAAGAGGTGCCACTTTTGACTTCCCAATAATAAGATGAGACGTAGCTGGGTTGGTTGTACAGTCTATCAAATAAATTACAGCACTGTATCCTTTTTCAGAAGCATCGGAAAAACCTACAAGGTAGCATGGGCCTGACCCCGGAGACACTGTAAACCGGCTTAATTTTATATTAGATAGAAGGTGTAGTTCCGAGGCAAAGGTTGCCCATTCCTTTTGAATGTTTGGGGGAACTTCATCATCCCAACTAAGCCGAAGTATCCAAAGTCTTTGAACCATGGTTTTGGCCAATATAATCACAGGGGACAGCCAACCGAGAGGATCAAATATGCGTGAGATATGGGATAAAATGGCACGTTTTGTGTATATTAGGTTGATGGGAGTTATACTGTAAGAGAACATGTCTAATTTAGCAATCCATTGAAGACCTAAAATCTTGATGATGTGACTTCCATCTGAATCCAACGAAATACGAACTTCCTTGTGTTCGTCAGGTATAGCCTCAAGTAAGCTAGCGTAATTGCTGCTCCATTTATGAAGACTGAATCCTTCCAAAGCAAGAAGATTTATAAGTTGATTTTGTAAATCCAATGCTTCTTG
Source organism: Prosapia bicincta (assembly GCA_036971475.1). NCBI lineage: Eukaryota > Metazoa > Arthropoda > Insecta > Hemiptera > Cercopidae > Prosapia > Prosapia bicincta. The sequence continues at coordinate 6,095,737 of JBAIZL010000003.1, read as the reverse complement.
AACATTCGCTGCGCCTGTCAGAATATCATCAATATAAATGTCCTCTTGATGAACCTCGGCTGCAAGAGGGAACTTATCTCCTTCGTATAAAGCAAGTTGTTTCAATGTTCGCAAAGCCAAATAAGGACAGACGAAACACCATACGTAATTGTCATGAGTTAAAATTTCTGGATTCACTCGTTGGGGTTTTCCCGCCAGAGAATATGCTGATACTTTCGATCTTGTGAACAGACTAATATTTACCTGTACATCTTACAAATATCCGCATTTAAAACTACTGGATGTAATTGAAATTTTACCAAAACATCAGCAATATCATTTTGTAGCTTAGGTCCTGTCAACAGTATGTCATTTAGTGACCTATTATTTGTAGTCTTCATAGATGCATCGAACACTACACGAACCTTAGTGGATGAACTAGAATCTTTGATAACGCAGTGATGAGGTATGAAATAGGGTTGTTCTTGAGGCGAATTATTTGATACGAGACGCATGTGTGAAAGGTTAATATATTCCCTCATAAAGGACTTATACTCTCTATACAGATTGGCATCACGCCCTAACCTTTTCTCCAGGTACTTGAACCTATTGGTTGCTTGGTCGCGTGACTGACCTTAGACGTTATCACTTTCTCTTATTTGAAGAGGAACAACATAACGACCTTCCATATCACGATAGTGTAATTCCTTAAAACTCTCTTCACATTGGACATCATCTGGGTTGGGAGGTATCATATGAGGAACTTCCTCTATCTCCCAGAAACGTCTTAAACTTCTGTCAATACTACTTGGACTTGAAATAAGCAAGCATGATGAAGTAAGTGCAAGCTGAAGTTGCTTATCCTTCAACTTTCCTGTAATAACCCAACCAAAGATGCTATGAAGAGCGGAGGGGCAGCCATCCGTAGTACTGAGCTGTTGCCCATCATAGACCTCAGGAAATAAATCCGCAGCTATCAGAAAATCAATCTGAGAGGGTATGTGAAAACTGGGATCAGCCATATATAGATGTTTGAACTTGGAGACGATGTGAGTGGGAATATGAACGCTAGGCATATGAGCAGTGATTGTTGAAAGTATCACAGCCTCAGTATTTAGTTGAGGAGTTATGGAGTCTCGAGGCTTTAGTATACACATGACAACTCCTTTAGTACCCTTGACCTCATTTTGGGCTAGACCAGCTATAGGGAATGAACATTTTCTTCTTACCAACCCAAAACGCTTTGCACAGGCAGATGTCATGAAGGAAGTTTGGGCTCATGAGTGAATAATTGCTCTAACAGGTTGAAACAGGCCTTTTGAGTCCTTGACATGAATAACTGCAGTCCCTAGTATTACAGTAGAATAATGCTGCTGTCAATCTTGAACTAAGCTAGTAGATGTAGGGTTAGTAATTGAATCCTTAATCGACTGAAGAGAAGGATTGGATTGAGGTGATGTAACATAAACCAAAGTGCTGCATGAATCGTTCACAATAGGCGGAGTATGTTCTAAATGAAGGTATGTGTGGTGTCGTTGGCCACAAGTTAAACAATTTGTCTTGGACAGACAACGAGACACGATATGTGTACCTTTCAGACAATTAAAACATAGTTTATTGGCTTTAACTAAATCTTTACGTTGATCAGGGCTCATACGTTGGAATTCAGGACATTTGAATATAGTATGAAGTAGTTTGCAGCATGGACAAAGTTTAGATGCATCAGTAGAGGAAGTGACCAAGACTCTATTTGAAAATGGAATAAGATTTTTAACAGCTCGCTTTGAAGATGTAACAGTTTTCAAAGCAGGGTTTCTATTAACTTGCTTATGAGCTGGGTGTAGATCGTTATCTTGAGATATTTCTAATATACGTGCATGATTTTGTAAGAATTTCACTAAATCATCAAACTTAGGTATTTCGGAATCAATGTTCTGTAATTCAAACTGCTTGCATGTAGCAACTGGTAAATTTCTCAAAGCAATATGCATAAACAAAAAATCAGCAAGGTCTGGAATACCCAGTGCCTTAAGTGCAATAACTGGTTCATAAAACTTTCTTAAAAAATAATTTAAAGTCGAAGCTGACTTTATTTGTCTACTAAGGATTTCCAAACAATGCAATAATTCTTCTCTGATATAGGAAGGCTGCGAGCAATGCTCAAGGCAGAACCCGAAAGTGCAGAGAGTAAATAGTGAAACTTTTCAATGTCACTGAGTGACGTATTTTCATGTATGAGAACGCGAAAATTATCGTAAAATGGTGTCCATTCATTGTAAGATCCGTCAAACGTTTGGGAGCAACCCCTGGGAGCAACATATTTTTGACAGATTTTCCCACATTTTTTTCTTTATCTATCCCAAAATTTTTAAATTATTGTAATATTTGTTAATATTTTTTTACTTATGTTCTCATGTTAACCAAACTCTACCTTCCGTTTACTGACAATATCTTTGCTAAAATTATCTTTTAAACTTTTTTTGTAAAATACCTATTTATTGTAAAATACCGCACAAACTTCGAAATGATCTGTAAATATGGAAAGAACCCATAGACTTTGAACAAAAAAATGGTGGCTATGTACTCTGTGTAGTATTTATTGACCAGATAGTTACAAATATTTAACCTAAAATACAGCACAATACACAGGAAAACAAATTGTAAACATACCACAATGCTTATCTGAGAGAAATGGTAAAACGTACATATACGGGAATGCTCCCACTGGCCATTCTACTATCTCATGTACTGGTATGTGAACGCTAATCAAAGGGTTAAAGAAAACAATCTTCATTCATTTCAAAATATGAAAATATATTCCTATTATTTCAACATTTTCTAAAAAATGCCGTTCTGTAATTAAATAAAACTACTACAAAATATTTAAATGTAAATATTATTTTATTCAACTTCAATCTTTTCCTTAACTTGTTCAGCATGGCTAGCATACCGGCATGCTCTGGTTCCCTTGCGAGGCACTGAGAGCGTGATGGTGCGCACTCCTCTTCTTTTCTGAGAGACGGTGAGTGCACTGGCACGCTCACTCCCAATCTAATTAAAACTTCTCTAGTGTCGATAAGTGTCTGTATAAAGGTTTGATTTTTATGTCAGTAATCTGACCATCCCGTTAACTTTCTATGGTGCTTCAACTGAAAGAATGCTTCATAGAGTTTCATGAACAGATTTAATTTGGTTTAATTTTTATATTGTAATGTTTTTTAGTTTTAACCACTTTACGCGGCAAAATATCCGGTAAAAACAATGGTCATAATAATAAACTAGGCTTTCTGAACTGACGCAAGAATAAACGATAACTGTTCTATTAGAGTGAAAGTCAGAAGTTTGATGAGATCTCCAATATCGCCGCCGTGCTGATTGTGTTAATAGGATAAGAATAAAGAAAAATATTCGTTATCCTTCCAGAAGTGAAATAAACTTTTTAAAGGGGAATAAATAAAGAAAATTAGGCTTTATAGCTCAAATTTAAATGGATTTATGGAGGGAAAGTAGGTCCTGATTACTAGGAGTGAGAAAGGTTGAAGTGATTAAGTTTATGTCATAAATATAATTTAAAAATAAACTGTAAAATCCACTGTTGAACTGTACTTTGATATTAGAGTTTATTAGTAAAAATTGTAATTATATTATAGGATGATGTCAGTTCTAAGAACTGTTCAGGGTGCTGGAGATTATGAACGTTTGGCACAAGGTGTTTATGAAAATTTCTTGAACATGAAAATCAAAGATACTTCAATGAGATCTGTAAGTACTTGTGTGTATATGAGTGTGTGTGTGTGTGTGTGTGTGTGTGTGTGTGTGTCACAAACATACATATTAAGTTCTCAACTTTTCTAGGATTACAATAAAATTGCTTGCATGACTGAATGTTTTGAAGTGATAACGTCTTTTCGCGCGGTGAACAAAACATGAGATTAAATCATTGCTTTTGAGTCGCACTATTTCTGAAACACATAATATTACAGCAAATACCTTACAACATATGATTTCATGTAACAGCTAATTTTTTGTTTTAGGTTATGTTGTAGAACAGCCGTTTTACACATAGATTATTATTAAATAGTCTTGATCAGTTAATAAATATATTAATTTATTTAAATTTTGATAAATTTCAATACAAATCATTCAATATAATGATAATATTAAGTTGTGTATTTGTAATCCAATTTTTGAAGGTAAAACATTTTTAGGGCCGTCTTATACTGTTTAAAGAATTGATTTGATTTGAATTTGTTTAATATTTTGTAATTCATTATTCACATTATTTTATTGTTAACTACAATAAATATTAGTCTTTATTAAATACATTCCTCAAATAAAGATGTAAAAGTTGAATAAAAAAGGTATAAATTCATATTTTTGGTGATTTTCGTTGAAATTTTGTGAAACCATTAGCTCTATTTTGGTATTACTTCTATCGAGTCTGCCAGAACTAATTTTTTTTAAAAAGAAAAGTTATAAGGTTCTGTATAATTATTAATTTGGGAGGATTTTATTTTGATTGAACAAATGATTCGATATTAGAAATATACAATTAAATATTGTATTGAAATTGATAAATAAAGTGTGTATTTTGTTTTCAGAAAATTGTATTAAAAATACATTTTTTTAAATTTTCAGTAAAGTGTCTCAAACAATAACAAATGTGAAAGTTTTAAATATTGTATATATAAATTCCACTTGAATAATGAAGATATTGACAAAACAGTTTAAATTTAATATTACTTTTATGAGAAAATAACAGTTTTAAATACTGTAACGTAACAATTTGTAAACGATTATAAGATCTTTTGAATAATTCCTTTGATTTATAAAATCCTTATTATATCCTTTAATAAAAGTTGACTGTTATATATTTTTAACAATTGACCAAAATTAAGTTGAATTTTATAATTAGCAATTTCTTTGTTTACGTATTTTTATGACAAATTCTTTTTATTTTTGATGAATTAGCTACAAAAAAATCGCCCTTGTAAGATAGCTGAAGGGGCTACACTAGCAGTTAATTTCAAGCACAGCAACTCTCCGGGTTGCAATACACAATAATTATTGTCAGCTGTTATAGTATTATACTGTGTAATAATATTAGGTTTATGCCAACAATTTATCAAAATAAAATGAGTATTGATTATATATTAAAATAATGGCATTAGTTGGTCACGTGTCAAATAAAATAATGACATATTGGCCTACGTGTCATCCCTATAGTAACGGTTCACAAACAAACAATTATATAAAACATTTTAATATTATTTCTTCACTTCTAGATTAGACATTTTCTCTACTATAATGAAGGATGTAACATGGGCTTACGCTCCATTATCAGGAATGTTAGTGTTTTACGGTATTTCGGTCGTGTCACTAAGGGAGAAGTGCCGGAAGCAGATGTATGCAATGTACACGCTACTCGTGATGTGCTTATTGTGTCTGACAAATGCAGTGGCCATTACCAGGGATTTTATTTATGTACAAAAAATGAGTGAAAAAGTCTTTATTCTGGCCATGAAAATTTCATTTCGATTGTTTTGTTTCCATTTGCTATGGACTGCATACAAGAAGTACCCAGTCTACATCCAAATCTTTGAGGCTCTAGATTGCGTTGACAAGAGGTTGAAGAGTCTTGGTCATTTCGTTGACCAGTGCAAACACAGAACCTACGCCATCCTTCTTGTTACAGGAAATGCTATCTCAATGGTTATATACTTTATATTATTAAATTCAACAACTTTCTTTGACAACTCTTTGGTTACCTATGTAATGTATGTTAACTATTGGCATATGTTAGGCATGACCTGGACCATGATGTTTGGGTTCAGCTTTTTGCTTCTGGTGGTCCGTAATCGCTTCCGGAAAGGAAATGCTTAAACCAGTTAAAGGACACCTTGCAGAGCAATTCACCAGACATTTCCATGTTGCATGTACTGCCTCCAGTAGAGTCTGTCAGTGCGCCTTCTACGTCAGGCCAAGGAATGCACAAGCAAAGGTTAAGGAATGTTAAGAAGCTTTACAATGAGATATTTCATGCTCTGAGATTCACCGTGGATTACTACATTGCTAGTAGCGCTTTGTACTTTGTGTCTACGGGTATATCACTGGCATACATTTTGAAACATTTTGCCATCATCAATGTTTCAACACTTATTTTACTGGCATGTTTTTTTATCATACCGATGGGTGTAACACTTGTCTGCTGTACACTTGTAGAGCTAGAAATACATGATTCAAGGAAACATCTTTTGCAAGCTCTACAGTCAAATAAATGCAAGAGGTTAAACAAACAGTTGCAGTACATGTATTACTGGATTCTGCAGGAGAAAAGTGTGATTTCTTGTGGATGCTTTGATATAAATCTGAACTTGATTACATTTCTGGTGAATGTATTTAGTACAAGTTATTTTGCTGTGTGTGAAAAGTAAAACTGATAAATGTAAACATTAATTTGTTTTTCAGTCAACGAATACAGTTGTTGATTATTAGGAATAAAGTCCATATTCACATCATTTGCTTAGATCTACAGAGTACATAATTGGATGAATTCAATAAACCAAACTTTAACCTATTTACTTGCAGTATTCTTCAAAAAGATTGGATTTCTTCCTTTGTAGAACAAAACTGAATCAATGTGAATTACACATAGTAGATTAAAGTTGTAAAGTTTAAAGTAATATTTCTAATCAAATAAAAAGTTTAATTTTTATATGATGTTTTGTTAGTTAGGATATTTTTTTCAATAGTAAAATTTGTGTTCAGTAGTTATCCCACTAATAATAAAATAAATATTGTTATCAAAATATAGTAGTTATTGCAAAAAAATAACATCTCAATACCTACATTTTTAAATCCTCATCTATCACAAAAAGTTTAGTTGCCCTCATACACGTTGAATTCATTTTGAATACGCTACAGAGCAAATCTTTCTTTTATTTTAAACAAAGTATATTTTACACTAAAAAAATAAAAATATATCACAAATGAAACGTTAATTAAATGATTGTAAAAATTCTGGTAAATTAAAATGTTAGAAATTAACCTCCAGCAACAGAAAGTGCCAGGCAATAGAAACATTTATAAAACCATTATTTATTTAACATTAACCACAGAATATGTTTCGAGTCAGCGATACCGCTTTTTAATTTTTCTTCCATTTGCGACCATGAACACCATTCAGTCAACCATATTACGATGTACAATGTCGATTTTAAAAGTACCCTCACTAGAATGTCTCAAGGGTGACCGTATAGCAGAAGTAAAATATTTTTAAATATTAATTTATCCTTCAATACGACATATTGAAGACTAACATCAATTTTTGATGAAAGTTATTTGTAACTTAAGAAAGATTGACGTAAATAATACAATTATTATCCTAAATACTTGTAGTTTAAATTCTTACACACACACACAGACACACACATATATATATATATATATATATATATATATATATATATATATACAGTAAACTCCCGATTATCCGTGAAATAGGGTGGCCCGGCAACGCCAGATAACGAATTCCCCGGATAATCCGCTATGAACAAAGAATACGCAAATGATCGATAATCGATTATTATACCATAAGTTACACAAATAATGACCCCGGTTAATGCAATTCACAAATAATCTTCAGAGGACAAAATAAATACAGAAAATAATTTAAAATGTCGATGTATTTGACAAATTATAACATGTACATTTATATGTCTAACTATTTACAATACGTACATAAAGTATATGTCAAAAGTAAGTTTGTATGTACATATGTAATTTCCTTTACACATAATACTTTCACTTTTTAATAAAAAAATCTGTCACTTTCGTCTGTTTTTTTATGATCATTGATTTAGCTTTAATGTGTGATCTAAGTTTATTGAGAAACATTTTGTCGCACAGTGTCTACTTGTGTCACGTGTGTCACAAAGCCATAAAGATCGATAATGTATATGACAACAGACATGGATAATGCATATGTCACGTCCTAGACTATTTATAGCCGAGATTAGCTGACATTTGTTTACAATCTTATGATACACATTAGGTTTTCGGGCGTCCAAGCATTTTATCATTGTCTCTTATATACAGTAGTCTGCTCGCCCCTTTTATTTCGCTGACCCGCGTCGGGATGCTTAACTTTCAATGTAAAAATTAGTACATACATATTTACATATCTATTCCCTTCATCTTAACTTCTATTAAGCCTTATACGTATTTACGTCGTAATTCACCGTTTGGAAATTTAAACACATGAATCTGATTGGAATAAAAATCGGATATTTGTAAAACAATGGCAGACCCCGGATAATCCGCAAACCGGTTAATCCGCCCACGGATAATCGTGAGTTTACTGTATATATATATATATATATATATATGAAGCTAATAAATCACTAATTTTGAGTAATTTTATCCACCATTAAGTGCAATAATTTTACCTTGAGTGATGAGGTACCTTTCGGTCTTTGACCATTGTCGAATCACTGATTGTTCTCTGCTGTGGATGCTACGTCCGTGAAGCCGGTGTTTGTAGAAGTTACGCGCACTATTTCTTGATCTGTGTGTATGAGGTTTCTGTATAGTATGTCTTCTGTATATGTTGTTTGTAAATTCATTAAGTTGTTGTGTATATTTTTATAAATGTGGTATTTTTCTAGTGAGTTTAGTTCTATTGGGTTGTTATTTATTTCCAGTATGGTTAGGTTATTTTCGTAATTTGTAATTTCGTGTTTATGGGAAATTAGGTGTGCTGCAACATTTGATACTTTAGAATTTTTATTTTTGAATGCTCTATAATGTTCTTCAAATCTTATTTTAAACGTTCTGGATGTTTTTCCTATGTAAAAAGCGTTACAGTTGTTGCAAGTGATTTTGTAGATTCCTGATAGGTTATGATTTTCTGAATTTGTTATGTGGTTTTTGTTACTAAGATATTTTATTATTTTGTTGTTTGGTTTGTAAGTTGGAGTGTAGTATTCTTTGTTGTATATATTTGTTATTTTTTCTATTTTGTTATTGGTATATTTATATTTTAGGTAGATTTTTTTATTTTTATTGTTTTCGTGTTCCGGTTGTAGTGTTGTGTTGAGGTTAGGTTTTTTTGTGAATTTATTGTATATATTTTTTATAATGTGTTTGTTGTATCCATTTTCTATTGCTATTTTTGTAATGTTATCTAATTCTTCATTTAATTTTTGTTTGTTATCCTGTGTGTATTTTATTGCTTTATTTATCATGTTACTGTAAGTGTTAATTTTGTGTGTCCAGGGGTGGTTAGATTTGTAGTGTATTGTGGTGTTGTTGGAAGTAGGTTTCCTGTATACTGTAGTTTCTATTTTATTATCATTTATATTTAAAGTAATGTCGAGGAAGTTGATTGTTCTATTTATTTCTGTTTCAACGGTGAATTGTATGTTTTCGTTGTATGTATTTAGTTTGTTTAATATTATGAGGTGTTCGTTGTGAATGGTAGGTTGGTATATTACAAGTATGTCGTCTACATATCTTGTCCATAGTAAGATATTGTGTGTGTAAACACACACAATATCTTACTATGGACAAGATATGTAGACGACATACTTGTAATATACCAACCTACCATTCACAACGAACACCTCATAATATTAAACAAACTAAATACATACAACGAAAACATACAATTCACCGTTGAAACAGAAATAAATAGAACAATCAACTTCCTCGACATTACTTTAAATATAAATGATAATAAAATAGAAACTACAGTATACAGGAAACCTACTTCCAACAACACCACAATACACTACAAATCTAACCACCCCTGGACACACAAAATTAACACTTACAGTAACATGATAAATAAAGCAATAAAATACACACAGGATAACAAACAAAAATTAAATGAAGAATTAGATAACATTACAAAAATAGCAATAGAAAATGGATACAACAAACACATTATAAAAAATATATACAATAAATTCACAAAAAAACCTAACCTCAACACAACACTACAACCGGAACACGAAAACAATAAAAATAAAAAAATCTACCTAAAATATAAATATACCAATAACAAAATAGAAAAAATAACAAATATATACAACAAAGAATACTACACTCCAACTTACAAACCAAACAACAAAATAATAAAATATCTTAGTAACAAAAACCACATAACAAATTCAGAAAATCATAACCTATCAGGAATCTACAAAATCACTTGCAACAACTGTAACGCTTTTTACATAGGAAAAACATCCAGAACGTTTAAAATAAGATTTGAAGAACATTATAGAGCATTCAAAAATAAAAATTCTAAAGTATCAAATGTTGCAGCACACCTAATTTCCCATAAACACGAAATTACAAATTACGAAAATAACCTAACCATACTGGAAATAAATAACAACCCAATAGAACTAAACTCACTAGAAAAATACCACATTTATAAAAATATACACAACAACTTAATGAATTTACAAACAACATATACAGAAGACATACTATACAGAAACCTCATACACACAGATCAAGAAATAGTGCGCGTAACTTCTACAAACACCGGCTTCACGGACGTAGCATCCACAGCAGAGAACAATCAGTGATTCGACAATGGTCAAAGACCGAAAGGTACCTCATCACTCAAGGTAAAATTATTGCACTTAATGGTGGATAAAATTACTCAAAATTAGTGATTTATTAGCTTCATAAAGTCAGTGCAACGGAAAAACAATGGATAATTTTAAATATCTAGAATATATATATATATATATATATATATATATATATATATATATATTTAGGTTAGTTTTGGTTGGTAAAGGTAATCTGTGCATCTGTGACATCTGATTACTACTCTACACAATCTGTGATTACAATTATTTTATTTCATTCTCTCATATTTCTTTTTGTGTTTTCTCTTCGATTGACAAAGACCACTGTGTGGTTGAAATATATCATTGTTTAAGAGCTTTTATGTGTTTCTATTTCAAGACTACAGAGTGGACTCTTACCAAGGTAAGTCTGTCAGTCTCCTAGTCCAAAAAATCTATATATATATATATATATATATATATTTCTTGATATTTCACGTTATCAATTACTTCATATATTTATTTATATATCGTGATATTTCATGTTGTCCATCTAATATATCAACTTCATAAAGTCAGTGCAACGGAAAAATAATGGACAACGTAAAATATCAATATCAATATATATATATATATATATATATATATATATATATATATAGATAGATAGATTTTTTGGACTAGGAGACTGACAGACTTACCTTGGTAAGAGTCCACACTGTAGTCTTGAAATAGAAACACATAAGAGCACTTAAACAATGATATATTTCAACCACACAGTGGTCTTTGTCAATCGAAGAGAAAACACAAAAAGAAATATGAGAGAATGAAATAAAATAAATATAAGTTGTAATCCAACTTGGGATGAAATAAAATAAATATAAGTTGTAATCCAACTTTGGATTACAACTTATATTTATTTTATTTCATTCTCTCATATTTCTTTTTGTGTTTTCTCTTCGATTGACAAAGACCACTGTGTGGTTGAAATATATCATTGTTTAAGTGCTTTTATGTGTTTCTATTTCAAGACTACAGTGTGGACTCTTACCAAGGTAAGTCTGTCAGTCTCCTAGTCCAAAAAATCTAAATAATCTTTACCAACCAAAACTAACCTAAATATATATATATATATATATATATATATATATATATATATACATATACACACACACACACGAGTATTTCATGTTGTCCATTATTTTTCCATTACACTGACTTCATGAAGTTATTATTATTACTTGTAAATAATTTTTTTCCTCCACTAAGTGCAATAATTTTACCTTATGTGATGAGGCACCTTTCGGTCACTTGACCATTGTCGAATCACTGAATAATTTTCTCTATTTTTCTGATGTGGATGTTCGGTCCATGATGTTGGTATTTGTTGATGTCATACATGTTTCTTCTTGGACCGCGTATATAATGTTTTTGAATAGTACGTCGTCTGCATATCTTGTCTGTAGGTTCATTAAATTGTGTATGTTTTTATAAATGTGGTATTTTTCTAGTGAGTTTAGTTCTATTGGGTTATTACTTATTTCAAGTATGGTTAGGTTATTTTCGTTATTTGTTATTTCATGTTTATGTGATGTTAGGTGTGCTGCAACATTTGATGCTTTTGTATTTTTATTTTTGAATGCTCTGTAATGTTCTTCAAATCTTATTTTAAATGATCTGATTATTTCTCCTATGTAAAATGTGTTGCAGTCGTTACATGTAATTTTGAAAATTCCTGATAGGTCATATGTTTTTCTGTATTAGTTTTGTGGTTTGTGTTATTAAGATATTTTATTATTTTGTTGTTTGGTTTGTATGTTGGAGTGTAGTATTTTTTGTTGTATATATTTGTTATTTTTTCTATTTTGTTATTGGTGTATTTATATTTTAGGTAGATGTTATTATTTTTGTGTTCAGGTTGTAGTGTTGTGTTGAGGTTAGGTTTTTTTTGTAAATTTATTGTATATGTTTTTATATGGTGTTTGTTGTATCCATTTTCTATTGCTATTTTTGTAATGTTATCTAGTTCTTTATTTAATTTCTGTTTGTTATCCTGTGTGTATTTTATTGCTTTATTTATCATGTTACTGTAAGTGTTGATTTTGTGTGTCCAGGGGTGGTTAGATTTGTAGTGTATTGTGGTGTTGTTGGAAGTTGGTTTTCTGTGTACTGTAGTTTCTATTTTATTATTGTTTATATTTAATATAACGTCAAGATAGTTAATTGTTCTTTTTCGAAGGTGAGTTGTATGTTTTCGTTGTATGTATTTAATTTGTTTAGTGTTATGATGTGTTCGTTATGAATGGTAGGTTAGTATATTACAAGTATATCATCTACGTATCTTATCCATAGCAAAATATTATGTGTGTTTAGTATAGGTTTAATTATTATTTGTTCAAAGTGTTGTAGATATATTTTTGACATGACTGATGATATGGGTGATCCCATGGGGAGTCCAGTTGTTTGTTTATAGTATTTATTGTTAAATTGGAAGTAATTTTGGTTACATATGTGTTTGATTAGTGTAATAATACTATTTATTGTGTTTTCTTTTTCGTTATTGTGTATTAGTTGGTTTTTTATTATTTCTGTGGTTTGTTCTATTGGGATACTAGGGTACATGTTGGCATGTCATACATAATTATTTTTGTGTTGCTGTTTGTTTCTATGTTTTTTATTTTATTAAATAATTTGTATCCATTTTTTATATTGTATTTGTTGTTGATATGTATTTTAGATCTTATTATTTTGTCTAGTATATTTGCGATTATGTAAGATTGTGCTGTTTGGAAATTTATTAGTGGTTTAAATAGTGTTTTGGGTTTGTGGATTTTAGGTATGCCTGTTAATATTGGTGCGCATGGTTTGAATGGGTAAAGTCTTGTGTGGTATTTTAATTTATTGCTATAGTTTAGGGTATTTCTGTGAGTGACTATTAAGTTTTTTATTGTATTAAGGTATTTGTTTGTTGGGTCTGGGATTTGTTTGTATTTATTTTCTTTTATGTGGTTTGTCATTGAATTGATGTTTTTGGTATTTTCAATTATTACTGGTGTGTTTTTTTATCTGATTTTAATATTACGTAGTCGTTGTTTTCTAGTTTTTCTCTGAGTTTCATAATTTCATTTTTGTTTATGTATTGTTTTGTTTTTTCTGGGTTTTTATTAGGTTAATTGTATTATTAATGTTGTTTCTTATGTGTTCAGTGTTTTGGTGGGTAATTTTATGGATGTTAGATTCTGTGTCAACTATTAGGTTTTTATTATTTGTTTTTTGTTAAAATTGGGTAGGTTATATTTGAAAGCATTTGTTATTATTATTTTTTCTTTTTCAGCAAATTGTGTTTTAGTTAGGTTTATGAATTTTTTGTTGTTAGAGGTGTGGTTTGGGTGTTGGTTTGTTTTAGGCTAGTTTTTAGGTTATGATGTTTTTTTAGTTTTTCGATTTTTTTTGTTATGTCTATTTATTGTATTTATTTTGTGTTTTATTATGATTTGTTGTATCTTTTCATGTATTATAGGTGTGTGAGAATCAAAGGTTTTCATAATTTCTAAATTGGTTGTTTACAGTTGTAGGTTAATTGTACAGACCAGGGAATATGTTTCTCTTTAAATATCTATTGATTCATGAAATTAAAAGAGTACAATAGCTTATTCATATTTACAGAACCGTCTGTTATTTGTTTTCACAAAATTTTTATTTTGAATTTTGTACTATAGATTTTTCTATCTGTTTGTCATAAATCCATTAAATAAAACTAAACTCTCATTTCAACTGGTGTTGAGGTTATACTCTTTTTCATTAATATAAAATTAGTGAAACTTAGGAATTTAACTTTGGCTAATACATTTCTTGCTGTATTACAATTTTCCAGTTTAAGTTTAAGCTCACTTTGCATTACTTTGCTTACTTTCAAGATATCTTTAACTTGAGTTTCAAGCACTTATAACATTAACTGTTGAGCATGTTACATATTGTTATTGATTTTTACATTAACAACAATTCTAATTGTTATTAACTGATTTAACTCATTTCGTAAACCACTATTTTAACTTTCATCTGTTCAAATGAAACTATTTGTAGCACAGATAAGAAATTAAAATTGTTAAAATTCATATAAAACTATTTATAGCAAATACATAAAACTAAAAACCGGTCAGTTCTAATGAAGTCATTCACCAACACATGATGTAATAACATATCACATGAGACAACAAAACTGGCTACCCGCACTTCATAAGATTTTGTCTAATAGGCAACAGAGATATTCAAAAGTCACAAGAACAAAATACGCCAAGTATTAACCAAACAAACAACCAAGGAAAACTTAAAGGACAATGTAATCGAGGATTAAGTGGAATATGAAGTTATGGCTGGTTAGGCAGCCATAAGAGCTAACCTTTTCCTGAAAGAGCCCTGGAAAGATATGGAAGTAATAAAACAGGGAAACTGAAGAGCCTAACTATTGAGAACTGCAGGAGGGCTTCAAGTAATAGAAAAGAAGACGGGAGAAATGCATAGTAACAAATGGAAAGTATTTTGTAGTAGTCAAAATTGATGTACCCAAAAGTTAGTAAAATAAAAGTTTGTATGGCCTCAGTTTGCATATTTGTGGGATTCAGATAGCTCATGTAGAACTATTATAAATTCTTTGCGTCTAATTACCCAGAAAACTGCTAAAATTTGGGGAGCCAGAGACTTCAAACCATTTGTTATCATGTTTGTTGTGATGCCATGTTTTTAAGATATGGTGTTGTCAACATCATTGGGTACTGTATACTGTAGGGTGCGGAAGTATAATGTTCTAGGAATTAGGTGAGTATGTTTTAACATTATAGCATTGATTTGATGGTGCGCCGTTGCATTCCATGTTAAAATATTGCCCTAGCCAGAAGCAGTAATAGGAAGTGATTTGCAAACCTGTGATTTAGTCACTGTTATTTGTAAATCACAATTTGACCTGTTTCATAGCGAGATGAAGTAGCAGGTTCTTACCTAACTAAACTGTGATGGAATTGCAAATCACGCCTACACATGAAGCAGGACCCAAACTGTTTACACCTGTCACCCCCAGATAAGGTCACTATGGTCGTCGATCGTAAACTATCCTTTATGTATGTGGGGGGGCCTGAGGTGGGGTGCATCAATCACTGATTTCACAAACCGTACGATATGTATTGTATTAAGCTACATGATATTGTATCATGTAATAAATAAAAATACAAACTATGAATAAATTCTTTATTTATTATTTATGAAAACAAAACAGTTTTTGCTAAATTTTTTAGTCTTACTATTTTACACACATTTTAAAAATTTGCGTTATTAAATTCCTTCTATTATCTCCCACTCTTTATATATATATATATATATATATATATATATATATATATATATATATATATATATATATATATATATTTATAGGTTAGTTTTGGTTGGTAAAGATTATTTAGATTTTTTGGACTAGGAGACTGACAGACTTACCTTGGTAAGAGTCCACTCTGTAGTCTTGAAATAGAAACACATAAAAGCACTTAAACAATGATATATTTCAACCACACAAGTACCAACCAGACAAAGACCACTGTGTGGTTGAAATATATCATTGTTTAAGTGCTTTTATGTGTTTCTATTTCAAGACTACAGAGTGGACTCTTACCAAGGTAAGTCTGTCAGTCTCCTAGTCCAAAAAATCTATATATATATATATATATATATATATATATATATATATATATATATATCGCAATATGTATTCTTGTGTATTAATAAAGAACTAAGTCAAAATACAAATACAAGAATTATAATTGAATTTACAATTCAAAGCTTTTCGTTGGCTAACAGTACCAACATCATCAGGATTATTAAACAATTAAAATTCTGATTAAACAATTTTAATTGTTTAATATTTCTGATGATGTTGGTACTGTTAGCCAACGAAAAGCTTTGAATTGTAAATTCAATTATAATTCTTGTATTTGTATTTTGACTTACTTCTTTATATATATATATATATATATATATATATATATATATATATATATATATATATATATATATATATATGTATATATATATATAGATATTGTAAAACTTAGATGAATTATTTTTTCTTGTTGAATATGTATGGTGAAATAAAATAATTTTCATAAACAAGAATATACGAGTATTACTTCATTTTATTGTTGATTGAAGCTTTTCGCTAATTTACATTATTAGTATTTTCAAAATTTATAAATCACTGTCCAGTTATGTGACTATTTGAAAATGCTAATAATGTAAATTAGCGAAAAGCTTCAATCAACAATAAAATGAAGTAATACTCGTATATTCTTGTTTATGAAAATTATTTTATTACACCATATATATATATATATATATATATATATATATAAAAATATATTTATTGTACAAATTTTCAGTCGTTAGTAGAATACGTTTTTATTCGTTCAATCTAGTTCAAATAGTTCTTTTATTAAAGTGTAGTGAATGACAATTAATGTTAATACAATTTTTTCAAATAATAATTCAATATCTGGAAGCCAATTTACGATCAGGTTTTACTCCGATTGGGTCCAAAATTTTAAATATTATATTATGAAATATTTTTTCAGTGAATAAATTAAAATAACGTTTTTAACATTTATAATAAATTAATTACCTATTAGTCTTTTCGATTTTTGAAATCTTATATTCCTAATTGATAAACATGTACTTATTGGTATTTATAAACTAATTTTTTCTTCTATGTAATAAAAAATAGGACATCAAAAGGCATGTGGAAAGGCATGTGAAATAAAATAACAAAAATTTTTATAAATGTTATTCACACTTTTAGTAACATTTTGATAATATATTTAAGTAGATAAATTAAAAACTGTTAAATTTTCAAGGAAAAACTTTCAACTTGTTATAGTTGTTAACACAATATTAATTAATATAAAACAATCATACTGATATGGTCAATTGACATAACATTACCTAACCTCAATAAGTAATAGCAACTGACAATCACAGTTGAAAATCACAATCACGGTTCAAAATCATAGTTATTTCAAAATAGCAATCACAGTTTGACCTGTTAGTGTGAAATCACTGTTAGTCACATCATTGGCTACAACATATTTTATTTAATCTTAGGTTGAAAAGAAATAATTTATAAAGTTGCATGCCTATAATGTTTTTGGTCAAGTTAGATATACAATTTAATTTGTCTCTATCTAGGTATAAATTATTTCTGTTTAATACAAATGCAATGATATTTTGATATGTTTCAGGTATCTGAGGGTTTATCTTGGTTCTGCCACCATGATTTATTATCTACAACAATACTTTCTACACAGAACTATGTCCTTTATCCCTACCTGCCATATGCATTTGTCATGTGGCATTTCTTGTTTGCTAATCTAACTTGGCCAAAGATCGTATATCCAAGCACAGGATATGAGGTGAGATAATTTTTTGTTTTATTATTCTGTAATTCATTTTATTAATGATTTAAATATTTGACTTAAAGCTATTGAGTTACTGAATTTTCTCTGCAGACAAATTTTGTATTAATACAGTGTTGTAGGCCACAAATAGGCAGCAACTTGATTCAAATACTTTATTATTTTTTTTTTATTCCATTAAAAATATCCAGACATTGGGAATTCACAAATATGCACAAAATCTGACTTAAGAACTAACCTTTTCCACACTAGACACATTTACCAAAGAAATAAATTCTCTTTGGCGGTACCCTATTAAATGTATTCCACATTAAAAATACATGTATTCTATTTAATGTATGTAAGTAATTGAAAACCGCTCTACCTTCAAAGAACCCCATTCTGAGTTCACTTGTAGAGCATAATTGTTGTAAACACTTCTGGAACTCTTAGTCACATCATGTTTATACGTCTCAACACATTTTGAATCATTCATTAAAATTAGTAAAACTATAATTCTAATATAATTTTTAGGAGTGGGAACATGTAGACACAAGGTTACACAATGTTGGGCGTTCATTTGTGACAGGTGGTCAATCATGGTTGGGACACTATTTTGTTTAGAGAAATATTTTTTCTGACTTGGTATCAATTAAATGTTTAGAATGCAAACTCAGTATTATCATTTGGTTTTTAATTTACACATACAGGGCTAATTATGTATTTGTACACCAAAAGACTGACAATCTGTCATCCCTTAAAGCCATAAGAAGCAAATGTATTTCAAGTATATAGATTTTATTCTTTTTAAGTATATAGCTATTATAATAGTTGTCAAGACATCAAACTTGATGCTATAAAAAGACTGATGAACATAAATCATAAAATGTTGTGGTAATATTGAATCATGCACTAGTAAATTTGAAAATAAAATTGGTAATGCTATGTGTATTCCAATGCTCTTTTATAAGAATTCCATCAGTAGATGAAAGATAACTTTCAATAAAACTATAAGTAATTGGTGGATAACTAAGTGAATAATTTAGACCTTGCTTGCTGACGCATTTCGAAACAATCATTTCATTTACGAAGCTGACCCTCTACTCAATTTTCAATAAAAAGTTTCATGTAACTGTGTCCATTATTTATCCCTCTGACAATAATGTCAGGCTCAAAATACCTACTGGCCAAATTGGTTCGAACTTCTCTAGTAAACTAATTGCTATCAAAGTGGTGCTTACTCACTGTTGCTCTTTTCCTCCTCCTAACAACTCAATAGGAGAAATTGTACTTTTCTCAGACTTAAAATCACCACTTGAAGCCATACATAATGAGAGAGGACTGATAAAAAGAAATTAATACTCTTCTCCATTCAATATACCTTGGATCCATACCTTGGATTTTCCAGTGGATCCCTGCTCATGTCAAACTTGAGGGTAATGAGTTTGTAGATGCCCTTGCAAAGGAAGTATGTGATGATAACCAACCTCTAACAATCACTTATACATATCCGAATGCTGTTGCCAAGCGAAAAATTTACATGAAACAGCTTTTTAGCAAGTCAACTATCCCCGATCTAAACTGCCCAAGAAACCTCTCCTCTACAATAGCTAGGCTGCATACTGGGCACTTCAAGGGCATGAAGATATCCCCAACTAATATAAAATCTTATCCCATTTGCAAGTACTGTCCCCAATCACAACTAACCCTAGATCATGTTTTTTACCACCAAGCCATTCTCCATTCCCTCCTTCACATTGGAGCACCACCAATTAAAATACTTCATAGCCATCAGGCTTTAGAATTGGCAGATCTTGTCATCAGGATTTTTGGAGGATTCTGAACTTTTTGCACTTTGCACCTCAATAGACATGACAACAACGTACATCTGTGTTTCTATTCTCAGTTACTATCAATTTCAAAATGCTGTAAAGGTGAAGTTACATTTGCTAGGGATTTAATATGGGTACCATCACTTTTGAGTTTGTAAGGCATATCCTGGGGCATTATCCACTAACAACAATGGTTTTTGTGGACTGGTTTTTTGAAACCTTATGAAAGATGAGTTTGAATAAGGACTGGAGCAAAGAATTATTCTATGATCCATTAAAGGTGAAATGAACTATAAAATAAACCACAATATTACTGCAATGTTATAAATAAAAGATGTAGAAAAATTATGAGAAAGAATAATTTTGTGACCTCAGAAGTTTTAAAGACCAGCAAAATTGCAAGAAGAAGCAAGTGCCCAGGACAGAAAGCAAGATTACAAATTAATCCATCAAAAACGATCCGTTGACTCCCAGGTCTATGTAGAGCAAAATGGTTGCTAATCAGAAAAAACGCAAACCAATATTAAAAATTGAGCTTATAAAAAGTACCAAGATTTTATTTTTATTGTTAACCTATAGTTAAATAAAGACACTTACTAAATTCCTTCTATTAGCTCAGACTCTCCTTATATATATCTTGTATAAATTTTCAATCGTTAAAATAAAATACGTTTTTATTCATCCTATCAAGTTCAAATACATCGTTTTTAACACATAGGAGATGACAATTTATGTTAATACCGTTTTTTCAAATATTTATTCAATAATTAAATTATAAAATTTGGGGGTTTAGGTTGGATTCGAGCTGAGTATCATTTTTGAAGTTTTGCTCTTCGGCACTGACCCAACTTTCCCATAGCTAGAAATGTATTTCTCAAAAATACATATGAATCTTTTTTCCCCTTAACTGGTTGTCGTCGAAATCTTCATTGTACAACCTTAACATTTTAGCTGCTGGCCACAATATCAGCATTTTTCCAGAGAATTGCTAAAATATTTGAAGCCTATTATTGAATAGTATGTACTTATTTTTTGTTCCCCTATCATATATAAGTAGGAATAGTTTCTTATCATAATTTATATATAAACATGTGATCCAAGGCCCAACATAGTTTTTTATAGAATACCTAAATAAACTTCAGGCTAATGCTGACATTGTTTTTGAGGTAATTATATTTTCTTATCTCTGCAACACTCTCTTAATATTTTTTTTTGTTTTTGTATAACCAATAAACAACAAAACCACCATTTCATGTTTCCATTACCCACATAATAAGCTGACTGGGGAGTTAAGTGTTTTGGCCATTATCTTGAAGAGATGTAAACATGTCACATGTTATTGATTTGTGAGTGTATAAATATTTTGTATATAGAACAGAAGTTTAAACATATTGCCTCTCTGATAATTAATGCTTCAAATCAGATAAACACTATAGAAGATTCATAACAAGGAGAAGTTTTCAAACTTGGTAATTTACTTTTTAAGGAATTAACATTATAATTTACTTCCTAATAAGGAAGAGTTTATTTAAGTGTAACAATGTTTGCACTTATCTTCAACCAAGGTAGTTTTTTTGTAAGAATTATTTTACAACTAAATATTTAGTCAATATTTCTGACTTAGTTTTTAGCTTTTGTGAAATTTGGAAAACAATAGCAGAAATCAATATAAAACGTCATTAAAAATTGTTAATTTTTTTGTGAAAGTATAAACTTCTTTCAATGAACCAATTTGTTTGATTGGAATAATCAACTCAACTACACTAATATTGTAAAGAATATGTGTCAGGCCATAAATCCCGACGAGAAGTTCCTAAAATAACGTCATGTTTATAATACCATCTGGCATTTATCTATCAAACAAAAACCATCTTAAATATATCTGTAAATAGTGTGAAGCTGTAGTTTAATACTGTGCTTTCATTTTTCCAAAAGTAGCAACACCGGTTGAGTAGTACGAATAAACATAAAACGATACTAGACAACAATGTCTATTATCAAGGTATTCGGTTCAACCTACTGTCAACTGGCACCTAAAGTGTTAAATTGTTGCCGTGGTTACCACACCATGTCATAAATAATACTCTAGGATTAATATTAATAAATGGTATCGAACATTGCTTCACAAACGGCCAATGCGAAAGGAAAGCGAATAGAAACTCAAACTCAATGCAAGGGACAAAATAAAAAAAGCTTATTAATAGTAACAAACAAAAATAATGGTCCAACACCATACACAGAAAGGAAAATGGAAAATTGCCAGGAACTTTGCTTTCTGTTGTACCACTTAATATTGTTATTCTAACATAGGTATATACATATTTATAATAATTGTAGTAATAAAATAAAATAAACTAAAATAAAATTTGTCTTTGTTGACTTAAGTAAGAATTGACTTTAAAAAATGTTTTTTATATTATTTGTTATAAAGAAACTTAGGTGTAGAGGATAGTGCTCAAAGTCAGACCCCCATTTTGTTTTTAATTTTTTTTAAATCGAAAATAGAAAATCGTATTTTAAAAGCAGGAAATATTTACTTTAGAAACTTATGCACCATATAAATTTTACTTATATAAAATATAATTAAAAATGATTATTAAAAAAAATAATTTTCAAGAACGCTACGATTTGGGGATTTTGAAAATAGTTGCCTAAATCGGACCCCTTGTAAAAATAATTAAAATAACACTGAACCAACCTAGTAAAAGCTATAAAATCAGAGAAACATGATCTAGTTTTAAAGTATTAGTATAATGTAAAAAAATGCAGGTTTTAGTTTTATAAAAAAGATACAAATGTTATTTTAAAAAGGTTCAGAAGTTATGTAACAGGCCTAAATCGTTAAGCGACAAAAATCGCAGATGTAGACGTCATTTACAGCTCCAGCACAATCCACATGGGCCCTCAGTGAGCACACAACGCACATGACCCAAAGTTCCCTTTCAGAATCCTCAGTAATCTTTTTCTCACAACAAAACACCATGCTCTTTAGATAGAGAAACTCCCGGGAGAATATCCAACTCAGAGATTCCGGAGGAGAGACTGACTTCATCTTCGGTGCTTGATTCTAGATTTTTCTCAAAATGTAGACGCTTTTTTGTGAGCTCTCTCCTTTTTCTTGAAGCTCCTACTGATGAACTACGTCGCTGTCCTCGATTGCTTATACAACCATGAGTACTAACCCGTGCTTTCTTTTTCATTTCCTTGGCTTCTTTAGCTCTTTTAGCTTCCACCAATTGGACTTTATAAGGTAAAGATGTGATGACCGTAGAACTGCAGGACTTTTGTCCCCTATTCGAGTTTCTTTTTTTATTATTGGAACGGGAGTGATGTCAATGGGGCTTGTCTTGGAAGATACGGATCCCTGAGGATTCTCAAGTGTAGAAGGTAACGAATCCAAACCTGCCGCAGATGATGATTGTTGATTTTGGTTAAACTCTACAACTTGTGGTGGTTCGCCCTCATTACTTTCTTCTGTGTTCTCTGAAAAGATTTTATTTCCCGTTTGATTTTTCAGCACAGATGCATAATAAGAGAAATTTCGGTTTTTGTTCGCCTCTTCAATGCATTCGGCCTTTGAGAACAGCTTCTTGTTCAAGGTATATATGCCAGTTGCTTTAAAGCCATTGATTACTATTTGAGTGTTTGGCATTTAACATAGGCTTTACAAAAGAGATCCATAACATCAAGAACACTGATAGCACGTTCATTGTGCCTTTACCGCTGAACGATTTCCTCGCTGTAGTAAATTTTGAGACAGCCAATGAACGTTTGGTTCATGAACTGAATCCAAGAGCCCTGCAATAGGATGTTCCGGTAGGCTTACTTAATGATAATGTGGTTTTGTGGCGTTTAAGAAAAAGAATAACTTACTTTTTTCCAGCAATTTCATCTTTGAAAGGATGCTCAAAGTTATTCCTCTGTGCTAGTTGCAAGGCCATTCTTCGCAAATCCTTACGAGTAAACCCAAAATAAAACCTTTTAGTACAAGACAATAAAGAACGTGTTCATCTTTAATATTAATACCCAAAACTGTAGGTTTGCCTCTTTTTGTTTTCACTCCTTCCACAGGTGTACCGTACTTCATGTTAGACAACCTCAAATGTTGTTTTCGGAACTTTGAACTGTTTACTAGCTTTCTTCCAACCCATCTTTTTTTCCGATCTGGGTCAATAGTTTCAGTCATTTTAGATCACTTCACTCTCTTTGATCAACCTTCCCCATAATCGTCTTGGAATCTGCAAAGGAATTCCAAGAGAATAAGAGTGTGTTCAATGTACGGGCAGTATTCAAACATGAGAAAAAGTTTGATCTAGAGATCCAGTTTAGGCAACTTAAGGGGGACCGGATTGCGCAACTACAGCGTATATTTTGTTAACCTAATAAACTTTAAACCAAGCATCTAAATGAAACGATTTACCGATAAACATTAACCTTAAACCTTACCATTAAAAAAAAATTATAGCATGAAATACTTACTTTCAAAAATCTAGGTGAAATGACGCATAATATAGAGCAATGTAAAAACTTTTTTTACTGTCAAAACACGTAATGGCAGACTGAAAAGCAACAAGTGAAGCAAGCGACGTGCACGCTCTCCTACAAAGTGGTACAAATACAAGCTACTATTTGCACACAGTCCTGATAGATCTCAGGAGAATGCAGAGCCAAAAGATAGGGGGTCCACTTTAAGGGGAGGAGTCCGAATTTGGGCACTTTCCTCTATTCGTAAAAGAAAACTTTATTAATTGTTATTTATTACTGTTAGTATAATTCAACAAATTATTAGTATGATTAAAACCACTTTGCCTAATTTATAGTTTCATTTAACATTCCAGCAAAGCTAAAATATGAAGCAGAAACTAGAACATCAGACAATACTAGTGAATAGTTAAAAATCTTATTATTTTTTCAGCGTTCATTTTTTCAATATAAGAAAATTGTTTCTGCAAAAAATGTAATTCTAATTCCATAACAGAAGGGACATTGCAGATTTGCATTAATTATTACTTAACCTGACATATCAATTTTTTCTTCATCTTATAATTTCTTAATACAAATTTTATCATTATTACAAACTTCATTTCTATCTCGGACTAAATCAACAAAAAATTTATTTCTACAAAGATATGCATTTTAAATTCTCTTGTTTTATAAATTATGCTTTGTACTTTTAAAAATTGCTCAGATTTTTTAGAAGTGCATGAAAGCTTTGAAGTTTAAATGTTTACATAAATTCAAACACAAAATTTTAAATTAGCATAGTTTCATATTGCTATGTATTTATAATTTTAATTTCAGCTTTGTGAAAGTAAAATACTATTTTTAATTATTAGCTCACACTCTCCTGATTATATCTTGTACAAATTTTCAATTATTAATAAAATATGTTTTTATTCATTCAGTCGAGTTCATATACATTTTGTTAAACCTATAGTGAATGACAGTTGATGTTAATACAGTTTTTCAAATATTTATTCATTAATTAAACTTTAAAAAGTTTATGTCTTGGTTGGATTCAACTGAATGATTCTCTGTTTGAAATCCAGCACTTGGCTCTGAGCCAATTTCCCCATGGCTAGAAACCAGTTACTTAAAAATATATATGAAATTATAAAAGAAAGGTTCCTTGCAATAAAGAAGCATAAAAAGAGATGGATAGAATGAGAAATTACCTTCCATCAGCTTCATAACTTAGAATCTATACAAAATATAATAAATAGAATAAATAGTAAGAAACAAAAATAATAGTCCAATACTATATACTGTATGGAGAGGGGAATAGAAAATTCACTTTCTATTTTGCCACTTAATATTCTGATTCTGGCATATGTATATACATGTATATATTAATTGTAATTATAAATTTAACAATTACTAAAATAAAATTTTCTTTTGTCTATTTCAGTAGGAATTGACTTTATATTTGTTTTATATTACTTGTTAGGAATTATTCTCAGCTATTTTGAATCATAATTTAAAAAAAATTAAGTTCCTTTAGTACGTATTTGGTTTTTGGAACTAACTGATATAGAAATAAATAAATTTACCTGGTGATTAGAAAGGCTTATGGAATACGTAAACAGCGATAAAAAGTCAGAAATACCTAAAAAATTCAACATTTTGAAAAAATGACAAAAATAATTTAACAGTTCAACATACACAAAATTCACACAACTTTATAAACTCAAGGTTATTAAATTCCTTCTATATGTTCACACTCTCCTGATATATATCATGTACAAATTTTCGAAAATTTCACTACCAAATATCTTACAAAACAACAAACATTTTAAACACACATTAAAACAAAGTAAAAAACTAACAACTTTAGAAAAATACGAGTTATAAAAACACTACGCAACAGATAAAGAAAACATATTATATGATCACACATAATTTGAGGCCAACACCCTTTTCCATTATGTAGCATACAACCAAAATAACCCACCAAAGTCATAAATCAATCCTGACAACCTTTGTACCTAACGCGTATGACGGCATTAGAGGCTTTGCTTCATATATGGGATGATTGTTTCAAAACAGGTCAGTAAGTAAGCCCTATGTATTCACTTAGTTAAGTATTTTCTAATTATAATTTTCAGTTGTTAATAAAATACATTTTTCTTCGTCCAATCAAGTTCAGATACATTTTCTTAACCTATAGTGGATGACAAATGATGTTATACAGGTTTTTCAAATAATGATTCATTAATTAAATTATAAATTTGTGGGAACTGAGGATCTTTGTGTTCAAAGTCTAGCGCCCCTTGGCACTGGGCCAACTTTCCAACTAGAAATATTTCTCTAAGGTGTGTATGCATTTCCCCCCTCTGTTTATCGTTGAAACCTCCATTGTACAACCTTAAACTGTTGCCGTGGTTACTACACAATATCATAAATAGACCTATAGGGTAACTATAATAAAATTTTTCTTTGTTCACCTCAGTAGGAATTTATTCGAAATTAAAAAAAATATTATGTGTTTTTAATGTTTAATAACACATAACTGTGTATAATATAACAGTTTATATGATAAAAGCAGCAAATAGTTACAGAAAATCCATTAATGTAAGTGGTGAAGGACTGCTTGGGTTTAATAATCACAAAAAAATGTAATTTTATTAGAGTAAAATGAACGATCTTTCATTAATAAATATATTTAGGTTAATGAATTGTATTAAATTTTTGTTGCAGATGTCTGTGCGTAAGCATCGGTGTTTTCAGTTGTTGGATGAAGTTATGAAAAATATGCAGCCATATGTACGTGCATACACTCATAGGGACCAGTTACTTTTAGATGTGGGACCACTTATCCTTGAGATCATTGTACCAAACTTAAGACCAGTTAGTATTTAAGTTACAGTCGTATATTTATAAAATCTTTCATTCATACACATACACACTGCAACATTCCCAGAAGAATCCTATCGTCCCCTTCCTATCTCCAACAACTTCTGCACTCTGTTGATAGACCAATCAAAATCATGTATTCAACCTTGCGAATGAATGATGATGCTATCCTACACATCTCAAGAAAGATATCTTTATTATGTCAAACTTGAGCTGTCAGTGGAACTCGTTTCTAGACTTTTTTAAAACCCACTTTTGCTAGCTCATGTAAATAACATGACCTGTGGGGGTAAATTACCATCTATGGCATATATTATCACTATATAAGGAAAGGTGGAATTTGAAAAAATCGTAGATGTTTTAACTCCCATTAAATTACAACTAATTGGAAAATATATATACTTATTTTATTTACTTCTATTAAAACACGGGAATAGACTTTTAACTTGGAAATGATAAATTTTAAACAATAAATAATTTTATTTTTCTTGAATAAAATGATATACATCAAATAAAAAAATAAAATATTTTAAATCATAACTTTTGTTATCACTGCAAACAATCCACTACTTACTGATATTTACAGCAAAGTAGGTTTCGTACTAGGTCGGTGCATTGTTCAATGGTGTGAATCCTTCTGTATATAGTTAGCTAAAATCTCAAGTTGCACTTAGTTAATTTTTCTATGAACAAACTGCTTTGAACTATTTGTAACATTTATATTGAGGGTTTTTCTCAAAAAGAAATGAGTTTCTCAATGTCCATAATTTAAGTATGAAAAACTAGGAACATTCTATTTGTATTTTATATGAAATAAAATGTTAAGTATTTCAAATTAGTCTTATTATTTTGTAATTCTATAACTTTTTACAGTAAATTTTAATCGAAAATTTTATTACAGGTAAGCTTGCAGCTTTTCAGTCAAAAAGAGAAACAGGAGCTTAATCATGTTGTAAATATAATGTTAGACTACAACCTCACTTACACCCAGGAAAGGACACAGGATGCAAGTTATGTTTTTAATTTAGATCCGTAAGTACCAACAATTTCTAAGAAAGTTTATTTAAAATTATAAAAAAGTTAAAGTAAGTAGCAACATAATTAATAATAAGCCCGATACAGCAATTCAAATTAACAATCAAATAGTAACTAACAGTCTTTGTTAACTGAATAATCTTCATATCTTAGTTAACTAGTCAATACTTGACTACTCTCTTGTACTGTAGCATTGAGTTTATGGTTAATTATAATTAACTTTTAGAAATAATTGTAATTAACTTATGCGGGATATATTGTCAGGCTATAACAGGCAAACCATATGACGTGATATCTCTTATTTACAAGTGTTGACACCTACTGAAGTTTACATCTGATCCGATGAAATTGTCTCCAATTAAGAATGCGTAGAGTTGCGGTGATTCCAAACAATATGAGAGTAGAACAAAAAATAACGCATTAAGAGAGCACACGTATTTGAGGTGCTCTCTTTGAACATTTACAAATTCTATTTGTACATTGAACCAATCTGTTTTAACATTAAAATGCTATTTTTGTACATCAAACCATTCTCTATGTACGTTGAACAGATCTGTTTAAATGTTGAAGTGCTATTTTCGAACGTTGAACAGTTCTTTTTAAACATTGAACTACATTGTTTAAACGTTGAACTGCTTTCTTTGAACATTTTAAAGTACTCTTTGTACGTTGAACCAATCTATTTCAACGTTGAGCTGCTCTCTTTGAACATTTTCAAGTTATCTTTGTACGTTGAACTGATCTGTTTAAACTTTGAACTGCTCTCTAAACGATTAATAACCAATTATAAATCATTATTCCCCCCAGATGTCTATATTGGGGAGATAGATTAACAATCTTTTCCCTACCATTACTCAATACATCACCTTTTTATAATCCCGAAAGGTTTAAGTTAGAGTTCCAAGTTTAGAGACATAATTGTACCAATGTATTCCTAGTAAAGAAACTTGACAGGTTCATAGATTGAGGTAAATAGATGCCTTAAATTGTTCTAGACATTGAATAAAACTGTCTTGTAGACCTGTCCAAAAAGACAGTTGGCATGATTTTCCCAGCAGACTGCATTTGTTTAAACTTCTTCGGCTTCGGCGAAGTTGTGTAACACCATTTCTGCTTGGTTTCGGGGGTAAAGTGAAACGCCTATGTTTCATTGCCTATAACAATGGAATACAAGAATTCTTCTTTGTTGTCTTCACATTGTTGCAAAAACTGCTGGGCACACTTGACACGTTGCTGTTTGTGGTTTTCTGTAAGCATTCGCGGTACCCACCGCTTACATACGTTGTGCTGGCATAATTTTTTCGTTAAAATGTTATGAATTGTGGTGTTGGAAGTCTCAGGGATATGTAAACCAAGTTCGTTTATGGTGATCCTCCGATCTTCAAGCAATATTCTTTCAACTTTATCAACAATTCCATCTGAAACAATTTTCGTGCGGCCTTCACTGAATTCTCTACACCATTTGCGAACATGTTGAACAAATATACACTTTTCCCTATAAACTTCGATTAACTGACGATAAATGTCAATAGGTGAAATTTGTTTTGCATTTAAAAAACTTATCACAGCACGAATTTCGCAACTAGCAGCAACAGCGAAAGGGAGCTCCATCTTTGAAGACTGCTAGCCTGGCACTGAGCAACGCAGCAAGGCAGGAGGGGTGGGAGCAAAGAGAGGGAGAGTTGATAAGTAAGACAGTGTTAGCACATTTCTCCTAGCACGTTACATTCTTTCTTAGCAGCATAGGGAACCATATTTTATGAATTACCCTAGTACCTACGAATTGCTCTCAGCTTGTAATGTTTTCACAGCATAGCCTTTTGCCATTTACCAAGATTTAATAACTATTTCATCTGCAGCATCATTTTTCTAGATCCCTGGAATATTTGGAAACACAAAAGCAGATAAAGAGGCAAAATTAGCTACAAGTATGGTGCTGTCGATTCAATGTATCATGACAACTGACTTCGTATATAAAGCAAAGAATGCATTAATTTTGCATGAAATGTAGAATTGGAAACAAGCTGATAGAAATCAAGAAAACCGTCTGTCCATTGAGGTCTTCAATTCATTCAAATTGTATAGAGGGAATGGTTGTTACTTGTCTTCGGCCACTTTTTGGATGATTGATGGAAACAAAGAGGATCTACAATTATGTTATGTTCTGCTTGAATGTGATGAGTTTGCCAAGATTCACCAATGTTATGATTTTTGATGAAGTTTAAGGATGATGTTATTGACTATGTCATCGCCGTCCTACACCACCTATATTAATTCACTAAAATTTATTTATATTTTAAACATTTTAGTTAGTTTAATTTAGAATAGTTGTAATTTATTTCTTTAATTTTAATATTAGTATTTATCTTTTACTGATTTAGATGAAGTGTTTATTTCTAGGTTTATAGTAATAATCTAGCATAAGAAATTATTATCTAGGCAGCAAAGTTAACCTTATTGGTTTTTCACTTTAAACCTCATTTATTATATTATATTATAAATGTTCCATATAAGATTTTTGTTTTTTAAAATTTTATTAAAGTTTAATTCTTGTACGAGTATTCCGATATTTTTTTATTTAAGTAAGTAATTTAGAACTCTAAAACGTTTTTGTTACACATTATTTGCAACACCTTAGTACCTTTAATTACATAAAGTGAAACAGGTATTATGTAAAATTAGCAATATAAGGGGAAAACAACAAAATATTCTTTCTTGTCACATTGCATATTAAACTTCTTTATGTATAAATGATTTTGTTGTATTATTTTTTTTTTCAAGAAATATAGAAGAAGTTTGCAGACTAACATCTGGGAAAGGGGTTCGAGCTTTAAGTTATGCTGCAAGACAACTCATGTCACGAGAAATAGAATTGGAAAAACTTCGTAGAGTGGAAGCCAGTCTTTATCGTAATGTTGTTGAACAGCCTGCTCAAGTCAAAAATAGAGAAAATATTAATCCAGAACAGATATCTTCAAAACAGCCTACCACACCTAAAGGTTTGTAATTTATATGGAATTAGATTAGGTTTTTTAAATTTATTACTTTCAATGTGTTCAATTATAGTAATTCAAAGAAATTATTTATAGAAGAAAGCGTATGTGTTTCTTAAAATCAGGAAGAAATTTGACTAATATTACAGAGACATGGAGAGTGATAGAAAAAGATAGGTGTGTGCTTGGTATTGTGAAAATTACACCTTTTCAATTAATAGTTGTAAGACAACCTAAGAGTATCGCTTTGATTAAAAATGGACTTCATACTAAAAAATGCAACAAGAGAACTCATGTTAGCTCTATTCTAATTATGTTTTCAACATCCATCTCGCAAGTTCAATGTGATTTGTACAGACATACTTTGTTAAACAGGCCAAACATTGTTGCTTAGGGAAGCAGAGAAGAAAGTAAGTTATATTAATTTGGTGAGAATGGTTATCCACTAGGCAATTTGTTTGCCTGGAAAATAGGTATTTACCTATTTTGCTCTTTGCAAAGTAGCTTAGTAAACATTCCAGACTATCCTCAATGTAGCCCCTCTCCATCCAAATAAAAGATGATAATTCAACAATGTAAAACTTTATTTCTTGAAAAGTTTCTAGAAATATGTAATAAATATACGGTAGAGTCTTATTAATTCGAGATAGGTGGGACCGAGACCCCCTCGGATTACCGAAAACCCAGAAATAGACGCAAATACGCTCCTGTGCATTAGGAGTTTTAATGAACACTAGTACTATAATTAAAAATGGACTAATTAAGTTTATAGAACTTAATATAGACATTTATTGAAAGCCAGACTCATTTCCTGTATATACCTTTTAATATAAATATATCTTAAAAGCCTGACCTATTTCCTTTGCGTATCATACTGATATGAACATTTCTTTGAAGCCCGATTCATTTCCTTTACATAAAGTATCGATATGAACATTTCTTAGAAGCCTAACTCATTTCATTTGTACACAGTATGGCTATAAACATTTTTTGGAAGCTCGATTTATCATTTTTTTCAAATAAAATAAAATAGGCTCAAACAGAAATAGGCTCAAATTTAATATAACCTCGAATTATTGGGACTCGAAATTTGGAGATTCTACTATATTTTAAAATGTGTCATATTTTGTTTGTATTCACGGTAAAGTCTCATTAATTCGAGATAGGTGGGACCGAGACCCCCTCGGATTACCGAAAACTCAGAAATAGACGCAAATACGCTCCTGTGCATTAGGAGTTTTAATGAACACTAGTACTATAATTAAAAATGGACTAAATAAGTTTATAGAACTTAATATAGACATTTATTGAAAGCCAGACTCATTTCCTGTACATACCTTTTAATATAAACATATCTTTAAAGCCTGGCCTATTTCCTTTGCGTACCATACTGATATGAACATTTCTTTGAAGCCCGATTCATTTCCTTTACATAAAGTATTGATATGAACATTTCTTAGAAGCCTAACTCATTTCATTTGTACACAGTATGGCTATAAACATTTTTTGGAAGCTCGATTTATTATTTTTTTTCAAATAAAATAAAATAGGCTCAAACAGAAATAGGCTCAAATTTAATATAACCTCGAATTATTGGGACTCGAAATTTGGAGATTCTACTATATTTTAAAATGTGTCATATTTTGTTTGTATTCACCTTAATGTTACAAATATTTTTCTTATGATGAAATAGGCTATTGAATTAAGATTTAATAAACATCCCACATATATTATAGCTTATTTTTTTAGTTTCTCTTAGTGATATTTTCAATTTAATTATAAATTAAGCAAAGGATTTTTTAAAAAAAGGTAAATACAGTATTATCTAATAATATTTAATTTTTTTTTTTAATTGCTTATTTAGTTCTTTATTTGACAAATTTTTTATGAAAACTAGGACTTAAATAAAAGTTGGAAAGGAAGATCTTTATAAGGTTTTGAGAATTGTAAAAACCATCAAGATATTTCTTCGTTTGTTGGCTACAATAATTTTGAAAATTACAGTTTTGGTATCACTTGACAAAAAACACTACTTACTGATATTTTTCAGCATACTAGGTCAGTGCATTGTTCAATGCTGTGAGTCAGGGACTAGACTGCTGCTCAGGTGTGTTGTGTTGTGTGAGTCTGTGGTGTATTATTGTTCATAGAGTAGTTGTTAATTATGTGTTCAAATTCTATGAACAATAATACACCTCAGACTCACACCAACACAACACACCTGAGCAACAGTCTTGTCTGTGATTCGCAGGATTGAACAATGCACTGACCTAGTGTGAAACACGTTTGCTGAAAAATATCAGTAAGTAGTGGCTTTTTTGTCAAGTGTAACCAAAAGTAAAATTTATAAGAAAAACCTCAAGAAGTACAACACAAAAAACGCAAATAATAATTTCTTTATCCTTAAACAGTTTGCAATAGTGAATAGTAAGCCTTAAAAGAATTTATAAATCTAAAGGGAATGCAGAGTGTATTTGAAGTTCAATTTTAGTACCTGACCATGTAAAAATTAAGCCCAAGAAATGGAATACTAGCAGCACAGTAGTAGTGGTTCACGTATTTTCTGCGTGCAGTGTGTGCTTGGTCCGGAAGGAGTGAGGATAGTATCCCCCTCTTCTTCTGCAATGTTTACTTGTTCTAGTAGTATAACATAATTAGTTACATATGTGTTATCTGTGTTTTTCTTTGTTTTTTACTATTTTGTGGATTACCTACTGAATTGGCTTATCTGCCATTTCCATGGCCTATTCCACAGATAATCTAGAATTCACTAAACAGTAGTTCCTCGCTTTTTGTGGGTTCAGTATTTGTAGTTTCGCTTATTCACGGTTGGCAAAATCACATTATCCCGCTAATGTGTATCATATTTAAAAAAATAGACAAGAAAGACTGTACAGTTATTGTGCAGGTTTTATGATAAGGTGTTCTTGTTTTATTTATTTTGTACAGTAGATACTTATCACAAAGAAATCTAATTATTCTCTAAACATCCGTTAGACTGTATACTACTAGGCCTACTACTCAAAAATTAGGCATTCCTTAATTATAACAAATGGTGTTATTGTCACTGACAAACCACGAGCAGTCAATCCGGGGTCCGCATCCAACTCCATTTATACGTTTAGCATCCCTTCTGTTTACTGACTGCTAATTTAATAGTTTTCTAAATCCAACATCGATAATCTTATCCGGCGGACGTAACTAACTTAGATTTGGTTTTTCCCGTCAGTTGTCAAACAGGTGTCGTATTCGATTCCCGTGTCTGCTAGTTTTGTAAATGTCGCATCTACTTGAGGAAGTGTTTAATTCTGATTGAAGGGAAACATAAATAAACAATAAAAACATGTAATTATCTAGTAAGTATATATGTATGTATTAAATGTGTACAGCCAAGCTGTAATTAATGTTAACATTTTTGATGTGCAACGTAACCCTCCCCTTTCCATATACAGTTGGTTTCACTTTTCGCGGTAATTTCAGGGAATATAACCTAGCAAATACCGAGGGACCACTGTATGTGTTATATACATATAGCACACATTTTCCCTCTGGACATCTTTCAATTTTTGTTGATATTGTAATGAGTTTTAATATTTTCAGCTTTACACATAATAATTAAATAAAAAAATGTCAGAAAAATAAATTTCTACAAAATAAAATAGTCAGTAGAGCCTCTAAGTAAAAATAGAAAAACAATGAAGATTGTTCCAACCCATCATGACACCATCCCAAATGAACTGATAATGCTTTTGTACATTGTGCATTTTGACATTATGCATGTCACTATAAATAATTTACAAATAGTAACTCCCCCATCCCAATTATAATAATAATGAGTGGCTTAAGGACAGTTGAATTTACAAATTTCCACCTCTACATTTTTACTGCTTGCCTATATTGCCATTTTTCCAATTAAAATAAAAATATTTTAACTTTTACAGGACCTGTTAAAAAGAATACACCGAACCATTTACAGAAGTTAACTCCTAAAGCTGTGAAGAAATTTACTGATCTGGTAAGAAAACAAGAAATACTTTTTGCATGACTAGCTTTTTACTGTAATTGTACAGAGAATTTGTATGCTTAAGGGCCTTTTTGTCAGGCAAATTGTACATATCTTCCAATGTTATTCTGAATTTTAAGTTACATAAGGTGCCTCGATTTGCAAAGCTTTTTCAATAATTTTGTTCAAATTAAATTATACAAATATAAGGACATAGTCTTTCATTAGCTCATACGACTTATATAGTAAAATAAGTTGTGTATAGCTGTTCACTCGAAAGCTGGCACACAATCGATTGATAGAAAACAAAAACTAGCTCTATTAAAAAAACATTGGTTTTGTAGTGCATGTTGCATCAAAGGCCATCGCTAAGAAATTGCAGTGTTGCGGTTGTTTAGAAAATTGATATAAGTAAATTTGTTCAAAACTTTATATAAATGATCAGGTTAGTATGACAAATTAAATTAAATAATATTTATAGCAGCTATTGTATTATAAATACTATACCTCATATTATAATGTCTGTGAAACGGTCTTTTCCTTCCTAACAAAACTTTATGTAAATGATCAGGTTAGTATGACAAATCAAATGAAATAATATTTATAGCGAAGTTTCGGCCTTGTCAAATCTACATTATTGTAATATAAATACTATACCTCATATTATAATGTCTGTGAAATGGTCTTTTGCTTCCTCTACCTTTAATTTCAGTGGGTCCCTTAATACTTAGGAATGGCGGGGGGGGGGGGGGAAATGGTGAAGTAACAAAAAGGAAAAAAACTGTATTTTAGACACCAAAGAAAGTACAAAAGGCAATTAAAATTTTCATTTCTTATGCCAAACATGCAAGTTTGGCAAGTTGTTGTTCTATTTATTATTTGTTATTATTCAATTCCTTCTATTAGCTCACACTCTCCTGATATATATCTTGTACAAATTTTCAATCATTAAAAATAAGTTTTTATTCATCCAATCAAGTTTAAATACATTTTTTAACATAGTGGATGACAATTGATGATGTAAATATTTATTCAATATTTATATTATAAAATTTGTGGGGTCAGCGGGATGTGAAATGAGAATCTTCATGTTCGAAGTCTAGCGCGTCTTGGCATTGCACCAGCTTTCCAATACGTAGAAATATATTTCTCAAAGATGTATATGAATTTTTTTCCCCCATCGTGGTGTCGTCGAAACCTCCATTTTACTACCTTTATCTGTTGTTATGGTTACCACACAGTGTCATTAATAGTGCTGTAGGGTAACTAAAATAAACTTTGCCTTTGTTAACCTCAGTAGGAATTTATTTAATTTTTTTTTTATTACTTGTTTCAGTTGTAAGTAACAAATGTTGGAATTATGCGTTATAATTTGAAAAGTAAAAATTTCTGATAAATAGTTGCTAAGGCACATAATTCATTGTTTACTATTTCAGTAGTAAAGTAAGCAAAGACAACTCGAGTTGTTATAACTCCAGGTTTCTATACGAAATTGAGTTCTATAGATTTTGTTTCTAGTGTACATAATTTGTTATTTTTAAGAAATTAGAGATTTAAACTAATGTTTCTAGGTGTAGTAATGTAATAATTTCACTGTATATAATAGAGATCTTGACAAACAAATTTTAATTCACAAAACAAATTATTAGAAATACAACTTGAAAATTTTAGTTTCTCTGTTAGGAATATCAGAGTTACAGTTTATTTAGATTTACTGCACAGTAGGTCTCCATTTAAAAATGTTTGTAAGTTACTAAACTACAGGTCAAATTTTATAAGCTGCCACTTAGCTCTTAAGTAGAAATTGTGTATTCGACATCTATAAAACATCAGGCACTATCACCATCCTTCATCGGGCCATAAATCGCGGCCTACCCCTTAAAGACTCTTAGACAGTCCTATTAGTGGGCTTTCGTGAATGCCTTTGTTGTTATTTATACTGTACATTAAAAAGTAATAATAAGTAGGAAAATAATTAATTAAACCTATGAGTTAGCGGAAGTCCAAGCGTCGATGTTTTTGAAAATGACCTGTGAATACCTCTACCTTCCCCTCCTCCTCAGCCTTTTGCCAAGGTCCGCTGCCCCAAGTGCCAGCTTAAAAAAATTGACCTATAACTTATATAAATTAACAATGATAAACATATTGTTAATCATTGTTCAATCATATTTCTGATGATTGTTATGTTTTCTGTAGAATAGATTAAATGACTTTGAAAACAGAAAGTTAAACAAAATTTTACCTAGTAATTCAGTTTTTGCATCATAGCTTAGCAAACCTTATACACTATTTTCAATGTGGTCATCCCTCCAAGTTTAAGATAGTACTTGTAAACCGGAAATTCAATGGTTCAAAACTTTAAACTTATTAATAATGTTCTAAAATTCTTAATTTTATTTTAACAACTGTGGTTTGGTTTACACCTACCTTCTTCCAAGGAAGATTTTTTCTGAGGATGAAATTGCCTGCTATACTATTTTTTAATTTAAAAGCATTTGCTAACCAAACATACATCACATATTCTTTATTTGGCAACATTTTTATGAAAACTGGGTCAAAACAAAAGTTTATGGAAACTGGGCTGAAAAAAGCTATATATTTCCAAAAAATATAAAAAATTATTGTTCTAAAATATGTGTAAAAGAAAGCCCTTATAAGTAATACAAATTAAAACTTTTTATTAATACTGACTTTAAGTCAATTTTGTTCAAAAAAACAGATTTTTGTAAAAACAAATTTGTGTAGAATTTTATATGCTACACATAAAATAATACTTGGTGTACTGTCAACAATTGGCCACTGCCAATGGCAGGTTTTTGGCAATTTGTGTTTCACCTAGTTAACGCATCCATAGATTTGTCGTATTATTACCGCTTATTGGTTTAAAAAAAGCCATTTGGATAATATAAAATTGAATTGTGTGTGTTTTGATACGGTCTGTTGTTCAGCAACAAGTCGCATCCTCTTGGTGGCTAATAACTGTCAGGAGCTCAACTTACCTGTGAGATAACCAACGCTGGTAAAAATTTGAAACAAGCATATCAGCTTAAGCTTAAGTCAGAGCCTGTGCTAATGATTGTCAGATTCTAACACAGAACAAGTTCTGGACTTTTTAAAATAAAACCTAACTCGCTACGATTGAACTCTTTGGGTTGGGAAAGGATTCTTTGAAGGGATCGCAGCTGATCATGACCATGAGATGTTTTAGGATTATCTAAAAAAGTTTTTATAAAAGAAAAATTCTACCCGAGTTGCAAGTTAGTAAAAACAAAGTTTTTATTTATTTTAAAACTTAAATTCTAGCACAGTATTACATTCTGCTTTTGAACTTAAAAAAAAACTACTATATCAAAATTACAAAATACTTTATGAAAATATTCAATAAAACTTGTAATGAATTGATTTTAAGTCCCTTTTGCTTTATTTTGACTTGAATCGTTTTTGACATTTTTAATATACTCTTTTTATAATAATGGTTTGGAGTTATAAAACCTTAAATCATTATAATGAAATTTATAACAGTTATAAGAGATGAAACGATCTCTTGTCCTGAGCGTCATCTTTACATACTTCTTCTAGCAGTCATCCAGCTGGTTAGTGCAGCTGATATCTTGTGTACACTGCTTCTGCTAGTGGTCTAGTATGAGCTGCTTTTCAGGATGGTGTTCAGTTCATTAGTCTTTCCTCTGAGTATACCCCATGCTGGTAAAGGACAGCAACATAAAAGCAGTATTTATCTCTACAGTTTGCTTCTTTCTCCCCC
This sequence comes from Prosapia bicincta, assembly GCA_036971475.1. NCBI lineage: Eukaryota > Metazoa > Arthropoda > Insecta > Hemiptera > Cercopidae > Prosapia > Prosapia bicincta. Next base: position 6,056,763 of record JBAIZL010000003.1, on the reverse strand, counting down.
ACATGCAAGACAGATGGGAGTGTTCTCCAAATTAAAACGGTGCAGGTAACCCTTAGTTACCAGATGCCCTATCCTCGCGGCATAGCTGGCGATTCTTCTGGGCAGATCAGGTAAAGGACGGGATCTGTCTGTGTTCTCTGCAGCTAATGGGGCATCCACCATCGCCCTACATCGTGTGTGTGAAGCTGGAGTCTCAGTTTCATGCCCCAGTTCACTGGCGTCCTTCGCTATGCTGTTCGCTATCTTAATTCCGTTTACTCTGCGACGAGAGGGAATCCACTAGAGCACAACTTTCTTTCCCAGCATTTCCAAAGTTCGAAGAAAGATCTGCATCTCATTCACGCTGAAGAGTTTTCGAGACTATGGTAACAAGTAAGCGCCAGCAGTGCCTATCTCGAATCAGTGAAAATGCAAATGTTCCCTTCACGCCTCAGGGTCAAAGTGGTGACCAACGTCGCATTGAGAACAAGTAGTTCAACATCCGTGCTCCACCCGTTATTTGCTGGAATGTAGTATTTTTCTCTCGATTTAAGTTAAACTCCGGCGCCTGACTTCCCTCGATGCAGATCCACCGACCCTATCTGTGTATAGTCTGACATGATGTGGTTAGTTTGTGAAGATCATTTCCTTGGTTTTCATTTTGAGCTCCTCAGGGCGTCTTCTTGCCTGAAGTAAATCTAAGACTTTAGTAACATCCATTTCTTTAGCTGGATGGTCTTCCCGAGATTGGTCTTTAGTTTTAAAAGCGAAGGATTGTTTGAGGATTCTCTCAATGTGCAAAGCGTCCAGTGGGTGAAGTAAGGGCAGTGCTCTGATCCCTATACACCTCTGCCAAATTTTTTCTTTTTTATATATAGGTCAATGGGTTCAATGGAGAGTTCTATTTTCATTGCTGAAACCGGTGTCGTTTTTAGTTATCCTAGGCATACATGGGGGCAGCTGCTACTTCCGTATGTGGGTTGCTGCCGCAGATCTCCGACGTCACAGCCGTACGTGAACTTCGATGTGATGTAAGAAAGGTTTTAGCGTGAGGGAGTCGGCTCCCCTGCTGAGGCTTGCCACTGCTCTCAGCACATTAAGTCTCTTCACACTCTGGTTCAAGGCATACTCAAAATGGTCCTTCCATCTCAAATTGCGATCGAGTTTTATACCCAATAGTTTCGGAGTGATGTTTACTCTGCTTTTTTTCGCGAGTGCTCAGTGAAGGGGCATAATCCACGTACATGTTTCTTTGAGTAAAAAACGCCGATTGATTTTGATGCCGATTGATTTTGATGCCGATTACACAAGAGACCACTTACTGGACCAACGTTTCCCAAAGCAGCCAGAACTAGCGGCGTTGCCCTCGGAGGTTCACAATCAGTGGGCCCAATCGTTAGGTCATCGGCAAATATACCACGCTGCACCTTCGATGGAAGGGCTTACACATCGAGTAGCTCCACGTTGAAGAGAGTTAGGCTAGTCAGTAACCATTGGGTTATTCCATTTCCGACTTTGCCATGGTCTGAATGCTGTCCATTTATAGAAACTAATATGCGACGATCTTCCAGGAAGTTAATTATGTATTGGAGCATTTTACCTTTTACATTCGGCCTCGTACACTGGAGGATTATGGTGGTAGTTGGAGCTTTATCAAAAGCCGCTTCAAAATCGATCATATCCGCTACTGTAGACATTGTCCCCTTGAATCCTACGTAAATTTGGCTTGTAAAATATAACAAAACGTCTTATTTTGTTCCTGTGTTTTTCTAAAACCAAATTGGTTAGAGTCCAGGAGATAGTTCCTTTCCAGCGACCAGGTAAATCTCGTATTCACAATCCTTTCAATCAGCTTGCCCATAGGGGGCCATAGGACGATACGTGCTAACCTCGGAGCCGTGTTTCCATCCTTCCATGACGCCAAGTGTCATAGAACATCTTCATGATTATAAATTAGACAGCTTCAAGATTAGACAGGAAGTGGAGCAATGTTTCCGCATTTCTTCACTACGAGTATCGTCGCTTTCCAGAGCTTCACTCTTCAATTGATTTATCGCCTTTTTCAGTTCGCACATGGTGAATGGAGTATTTTCATCTTCACGCTCACAAAGGAGCTCTTGATGACGTGTTAAGGTTTGATCGATTGTAATCATTTACTTCGGCCATGGAGTAGGCTTCTTCGCCCTCCGAACGTAATACAGTACAGAAGACATTTGCCTATTCTGTATGGTCCTACTTTATGTCACCTTTATGGTTTGTTTTTGACATGGGTTATCTTTATAGAAGTTTGTGTTCTAAGTTTGTGTGGTTCTAAATTTGCTCCATATGGTGCTATATGGAGTGTGTGAAGTGATAGAATCGATCAAAACTCTACATGAGTTTCTTTTTGCTTTTGTTAGAGCGTTGCATCTGTTAAAAACTGATCTGCTTTGACTACTTCTATCTTCCTGTCTCTTTTGCCAATTAGTCCGTAGTTTGTTTATCTCCTGATTTCAACAGTTATTTACATACTTTGATGTGCCGCTAGGTTTCTTGCGGATACCTAAATCGCCTGTTCTGTTTACAGTACCTTCAACCAATTCCAAGAAGTTCTTTGTATCGCAACTCTGAGCCATCTCCGCAGTAAAGTAAGACCAATCTGTTTCTTGTACCTTGTATTTTCTATTCACTACATTAGATTTAACTTGCTAAGTTTGGGCTTAATGTAGGCCTACATAGCAAAGCACTGGAAAGTGGTCATGTCCAATTTTGAAGGACTCCCCTCATGCCTGGAGAAGCAATTGTCAGGTCCAATGTGCTTAGGCTTCCCGTCGCTGGTGATTGGCATGTTGGCGACTTTATTTTGTTTAGAAGAACCCTAATCACAGCCATTATTTTGTACCCAGTTTTAAGAGTACCGTGCCATTTCCATTCGCTAGACCTGAATCCCAGCCTGGGTGCCAAGTATTTTTTTGTAGTCAACTTTAGTTTTTTTACGTTTGGTAATGAGTTTGTGATCTGTGAAAGTCTTCAGTAAAATGCAACAAAATATTTAGAAACATACTTTGGCTTGTAAACTAGTAAACAAAAATTTGTAGCCACTTGTTGCGACCACTGCATGTATACCTTGATCTACCTTTGGTACAAGAATGGGATAGTCTCCTGAAGATGAATCGTCTCCCCCCAAAGTGTACAGTGGCGGCTGGTGCCTAAAACCGATGGGGGTTGCAGATTGTAAGTGTTAATTCTTTTTAAGGCAAAGAAATCGTAATCATACAAACTTAAAGTGTTGTTATAAGGAAAATAGATAGGTACTTCTTAATACTTTGTTGTGATTTATTCTATTGAAGGAAATATATTGGTATTGTTTATTTTATTTTTACTTATTTAAGACTCCGAATCTCAAATCATGGGTTTATTTATTAACAAACCTATATCAATTAATTCTTAATTGCGAATGTCAAAAAACCCGGACCGGAGCTGAGAGGGTTATCTTCGAACGGAGCCGATCTTAGCCGAACACTGCCGAGGTTGCAGCTCGTCTGCAACCAAAGGAGCCTTACGGCGCTACCTAGCTGTTTTATTCAGTCTGGACCTTGCATTGCTATTTATCCATTAGGAGTGACTTCACTGGGTGTTGCAGGTAAAAAAGGACGAACGAGACTGCGACTGAGCGAACGGTCGCTGCGGTTCTGACGTTTTTATTATTATTTATAATATGGGTTCCCAAACGGGGGGCGTGGAGAAAGTCCAGGGGGGCGTGACACCAAAATGAAATAAATAAAAAAATTACAAAAATAATTTCCTCAGATCTTTGAAATAAAGTCTTTCTAAGTTTTCATAATTGTTTTTGTAAAGTTTCAATAAAGTTGTGTGGTGTGTGTACCGATACCTCCGTTTGGCCTTGGCGTGAGTGCAAGTGTTCCCCCACCGCATCTTCAATCCAATGTCAATAACCTTGCAGTTTGTTCAGTGCTTGCGTTGTAACTAGTCCGTTCTGGCACAGTACTTTCCGTGAATTATCAGTCAGCGTGTTTGCTGTATTGTAGGTGCTCTATAATTGCTGCGACGTTTGAATTGGAGTAATTGTTTTTGTGTTGTGTGAGTTCTGTGTGAAGCTGAATCAGAGAAGATGAACACGGCAAAGAAACGCAAGTATATTGACGATTATATCCAATATGGGGTTGTGTCCTTGCTTAAAGATAATGTTGATCACCCTTAGTGCGTTATTTGCTATGAAGTATTAAGCAATGTCGCGATGAGGCCTAATCGTCTTCTGAGACATTTGTCAACCAAACATGCCTCTTTAAAGGACAAACCTAAAGAGTTTTTTGCTGCAAAATCTCAGAATTTAAAGCGCATGATGTTAGATAGCACTGGATCTGCTGCTGTCATCTCTAAAAGTGCTTGAAGCTTCCTATGAAATATCTCCTCTTATTGCTAAGGAAAAGAAAAGTCACACTATTGGTGAAACGCTTGTTAAACCGTGCCTTTTAAAAGCAGCCGATGTTGTCCTTGGAACTGATAGTAGGCAAAAGCTATCACAAATACCACTTTCAGATAACACCGTAAAACGCCGAATTGATGATATGGCCGAGGACATTAAAAACCAGGTGGTTGGTGCAATAAAAAAACCCCCGTTTTTTGCTATCATGCTTGACGAGAGTACAGACATAGCACAATGTCTCATTTGATTGTATATGTTCGTTACATTGAAACACAAAAAATGAAGGATGAACTGATGTTTTCTACTGAGCGGTTGACCACTACTAAAGCTGTAGATGTGATGGAAGCAGTATAAGACTCTTTTAAGAAACACAAACTTTCTTGGCAAAAACTTATTAGTGTATGCACAGATGGTGCTCCTTCAATGCTTGGTTCTCATTCAGGCTTTGTGCAGTTGGTCAAAGAGAAAAATGCTAATGTGGTTGGGATTCATTGTTTTATTCACCGCCAGGCCTTGGCATCAAAAACGCTTTCAAAGGAACTCAATGATGTTTTAAAGCTATGTATCAAAGTAGTCAACTACGTTAAGAACAGTACATTAAATACTCGACTGTTTAAAGTTCTTTGTGAAGATTTAGGAAGTGACCACAAAACGCTGCTATTTCATACAGAAGTATGATGGCTATCAAAAGGCAATATGTTGGGAATACTCCTTGGGCTCCGTGATGAAGTGATTACGTTTTTGGCACTGCAGAAACAAAACGAGCTTAGTGCAGAGTTAAAAAAACCCAGAGAAAGCTGTTCGGATAACCCATCTCACTAAATTACATTTTATGTTTTGTTTTTGTAAGTAGGTAGGCCTATTGTTTCACCTTCCTTAAATTGAAAATGTATCTGTGTTACAATGTTAAATTTTGTATCAGTAATTATATTCGTTTTTCATGTAATACTTGTTTTAATTTTCATCATACGTACAATTATTGAATCTTTCCATTCTGTGTTACCTCATTCAACAGTGAACAAAAAAATCTACCTACTCACCGTATCAAGTAGGCACATACTTGTACGAGTTCATGTACTTGTACAAGTAGGAGTTGGTATGTACGGCACCGTGGAAATAGGGTATTGCAAAATGAAAAGCTGATATGTGTAGGGGGGCGTGGGGGTCTCCAAATAACCAGAGGGGGCGTGGTACAAAAAAGTTTGGGAACCCCTGATTTATAATGATGGGTCATGTTATATGATGAATAATCGTCCGAAACAATGTACATATTTCCTACATAATAAATAAATTTATAATGTTTTTCCAATAATCTTTGATTTGAGGGGGGGTTGCCCACGAGCCGCCACTGGTGTGCTGGTACAGCTTTTTCAAGGAAAGTACTTGAAATAGCTCTTTATGCATCGAGATTTTTAATTGTAGTTTATGAAAAAGAAAATTTGAAGTTGGCTTTTACCAAGATTTTATTGTAAGCCTTTAACTTCATTCCCAAATAGATACTGCTGTATAAATGTACTTAAAATTAATGTTTATTGTGTACTCTTTAATTTTGAATGTATTTTATTTTTAGAATAATTTGTTCTGGGACTCGAGAGAGTCCTGACAGAAGTGATAACAAAATAGATCTAATAATAATAAAACATATAATAATAATAATAACAAAAAGTTTCAACGAAAATCGCCGAAAATATGAATTTATTTTTCGACTTTTTTATTCGACTTTTACATCTCTATTTGAGGGTATTTATTAAAGACTAATATTTATTGTAGTTAATAATAAAATAATATGGATAACATAAAACATTTATAGATGTTTACTGAATAGAAATTTTTGTAACAATTCAAAGAAGTTCTTTAAAAAGTATAAGACCCAAGTAAAAATGTTTTCCTTTAAAAATTTGGAAATAAAATAGATAACTTATTATTACATGGAATTAGATTTGTGTTGAAATTTACGAAAATTTTTAAAAAAATAATATATTTATCAACCTATCCAAACTAATTAATAATAATCTACGTTTTGATTTGGTATTTTTCAGATCCGATTTTTACTTTTGTTAAAATATTATAGGTTATGTTCAAGTTCTTTTTTTCCAATTAAAGTTTTGTTTGTGATAGAATCACTGAAGATGATGACATAATGTCATTGAAACTCGTTTGAAATTAAAGACTTTATAATTGTGAGTCGTATATTTTTCTTGTGTTTATAAACTACACGTAAAACGACTGTGCTACAACATAACCTATAACACAAAATCAGCTGTTATGTGAAATCATATGTTGTAAGGTATATGCTGTGAGGTATGCGTTTCAGAAATAGCGTGACGCGAAAGCAATTATTTAATCTTATGTTTTGTTCACTGCGCACATAAAATGCATCACTTCAAAAAGTTAATTGACTTATTTTGTCAATTTGTGTATATTTTTACCAGTTAGAATGTCGTGGAAGGGCAATACTTTCAAAATTTTACTCCTTCCCCGGAGTGGCACCTCCCCTTGAATTTTCCTTTGGAAGATTATCACGGATTTGTCGGAACATATATGTAATGCCTTATGAAAGAAATAAGGAGAGATTAAAGTTTGCTGGAAATAACTGTGGCTTATTGGTTGCATAATAGATCGTTAAGCATGTAATAAAACCTCCAGTAGCCAAAGTACTTCTAAACTATAATGTTAGAAATAAAGAGAGACTACAAAATGATTTACAATATCGAAGCGGAGAGCGAGCTTGAGCAATTAAAGTTTGAAATCCCATCCCATACACTTAGCTCAGTAGAGCTTGTCGGGGAAGTTGAATGGGTCCACCAGTTACTATTATTTTATTTATTATCTTTCCTTTTCATATTGTAATGAGGATCCCGCCCCACGGCTCCAGATAAATGGCTTTCTCCGCGCTCCTACACAACCATTAACAAACAATATAGGCCGCTAATAAATTCTTTAGTAAATGGGAACATCTCCTTTAGTGGCCGATAATTACCCTCGCCAGCTTGTTTGCGCAGCTCTTGAGGAACTCGGTTAAAGCGATATCCTTTAGCTTTTTAGCCCGCAAAACTCGTCTAAGGGCATGCACACGATAATTACTTCTTTTATGGCGCAGCTCAAGAAGGAATTCTGTATTCAATTTCCTGGTGCATTATTTATTCACAAATCAGAGACGTTTTCGTGTCTTGTAATGTATGTAGGCCTATTTAGCCTGCAACAGTTAAGCCGTAATGAACAGAGTTCGGATTACATTTCTTGCTCAGTGCGAAAAAATATGTTCTGAAATGGCAATGCTAATTTTATTAATGGGGTTGTCTTCAACACATGTTCTTATATAGTCTGTACAGTTTCGGAAGGACGCTGTGCCCTCAGATTGCTGGCTGACCAACCCTTATAAACCTGTGTCAACAACCCTGGCCTGGCAATTAGTCATCGTGAACTGCAAGAGGAAACGTATTTTTTATTCATTAGCAAAAAATCGATGGTATTGTAGTTTCATATTGAAAGATGAAATTAAAAAACGAGAAATATTTTTAAAAAAGTTTCAAGTAAATTCCTACTTAAGTTAACAAAAAAATGATTTTAGTCACTTCTATTAAATAATTACAAAGTAATATAAATAAACTAACATAACCTATACTTTAAAACAGCTGTCCTATCATATAACTTAAAACATAAAATCAGCTGTTTTATGAAATCATATGTTATCATTTATTTTGAGCCAAATGGGACGAAATAATTATATTGGATACCTTGCCCCTTTTGTGAAAAGTTTTTCTCCCATATAAAACTATAATTACTTCATTAAATTTAATTAATGAATTATATTTGAAAAATGTATTTGAACCTGAGTGGACGAATAAAAAGTATTTTATTAACGATTGAAAATTTGTAACAATATATATATATATATATATATATATATATATATATATATATATATATATATATATATTTCTATATTGGAGACTGTGAACTATTGAAGTGTTGTTTTTCTTGCAACCGCAAAATCGAATTGTTTCCATCCGTGGAGTTCAAGTGGGCTATCGATAGGAGGGGAGGTAATAACGGCTTATTAAGAGCTACGGCATTGCTTTGATCATTCATCACCCGCAACGCATTCATCATTGAACAGGGTGTCGACACATGACATATGTATCGATCTGTTGTCTCTACACTGACGAGTTATGCGACTCGGCAATACTCATATCTTGCGTCACTAAAGTAATAAGATTTTTTAAATATATACTTATCTTATGCAATAGAAAGATGCATTTAACTCGTTAATTGTGCTAAGCAGGCTTTTTTCAAATATCTTTCGTATATTTTGCCTTAAATTTTTTATTTAAGTCGTACACCATTATAAAATAATTAGAAACGTTTTCTACCAGGAATGTGTTTGTCACCGTGACCTATTAAAGTTTTACTAAACACAATAAATATACACAGTTATAACACTTTAATTTCTTACGCGTTTCAATACTTATGTCACCATCAGCGATGCTACACAAACGTTTAACTTTGAATGAAGTAATGGAACATAACCTATAATATTTTTACGTTTGATTCTAACTTTTTTTAAAATATAGTTTATGTTCCATTTCTTTATTTAAAGTTATATGTCTGTGATAGCACCACTGATGATGACATAAGTCATTGAGACGCGTATGAAATTAAAGTTTTATAATTGTGAGTGCGTATATTTCTTGTGTATATAACCTCAACTCACAAGCCAGTTCGAATATTGTTTATATTTATGAAAGTTTCTATTTATATTAAAATTTGTTTTAGTGTTTCTTTTAGGGTGTTATTATTAATATTTCTTCTGGGGTAGTAATATTAGGGGACTTTTTTAATGTAATGACAGAACAAGCAATGAATATTTGGGCTCAATCAAACAGGCGAAGATTCAAAAGAAAAGATAGGTTGGTTGACTTCAAACGTCTTGCATGAAGGATTTATGAAGCTAGTTCCGATGCACATTCAATTATATTTTTCTGATCGTTGTCTCTGGAACCATGTTATCCGTGATCTAATTGTAAGTTTGGAACGCCGTTAAGTAAAAATCTTAAAATTCTCTGATAATCGTGTTACTTGAAATACTTTTTGTTTATAAATTTATTTTGTTATTTGTAGATTAACTACAGGTTTTAGAATTAAAAAAGAATGTTTTGTTGAGAAGTACAAAGTTAACCTAAACTATGAAATGGGTGATATAAAGTAGCGTTTTCTATTTGTCCAATAAAACCTGTGTCAAATTGTACTAAGTAAAGAATAGCCGGTGTCTATATAAGTCGCAACGCACGCTCCAGCGCATCTGAATGTAGACGAGGGCGCAGTCGGACATCTGACGCCTTTCTGCTCCATTACCACTTTTCTACTACCAACTAAGTGTTTTGGTAAAGGGCATCTGTCATCAACGTATTGTCAAAAACTGATTTAACATTGTTACAGTATTTTGGGGTAATTAATCAGATTAAAGTGGTTACGTCATTTGAAATATTAAGGAAATTAAGAGTTTTGATGATTTAATCTGAGAGTCGTTGGATTTTTTAAATTTTTTTAGCGAGTGAGCTGCGTTTACAGCTTTTGTAATTCGTCATTGGATTTATATAAAGCGAAACTGTTTTTATTTAATTTCAGAACTGTGTTCTTTTTCTATTAGGCCTACACTGTGACGTAATACTGTTTACCTTTTGCCGATGCAGTTATGTTTTTGTATAGTTAAATGTTTTTTTTACATTTCTGAAATTGACCATACATAAAAACTAATATTGATGGGGAAAACATTTCTTTGCTGAAGATTGGTAAATAACTGTCGACACGCTTTGTTAGAGGCGAGTTTTTCGCAGAGGCAACAATACCTTTAAAAGAGAATTAGTGATGTGAGGTGGTATAATTACCGTATGCGCCAAAATAAAAAGTACTGAAACCGTTGTAAGATTTTATTTTATTACATATCCTTTTACCGTTGTAAGATTTTATTTTATTACATATACTTTTACCGTTGTAAGATTTTATTTTATTACATATACTTTTACCGTTGTAAGATTTTATTATATATACTTTAACAAACACATACAAATATAAAGAAGCTAAATCGGTTAGACTCAGGTATAAACATGTACTACATGGCCTCCGTTTAACTTGAGGCAATTGAACATACTTGAAGGGTTTGCATCATTTAAACTACATCTGATTCAGTTACGATACTGTTTTGGCGAATACGGTACTTGTCACTAGTTTACAACTACTAGAGCTAAAGTCTCGCCCACCATCTTGATCCCCAGAACTCCCGTCGTTCTTGACGACATCCAGTAGCGTTGCGTAAGTTTTCCCTACATTCTTTTATCTTTTCTGATGTGGCATTGAGAATCCTCGCGAACATCTCTCTCCAAAATCATACTGTCAATTCCCCCGGAGCGTTTCAAACCTCCACGTAGAATGGAAGCCGTCATTCTCCATCGAACTGCTTCAAAAATCTGGCTCTCCGCTCAACTCTTCCATTTACCCACCATTACCGTTCTTTTCAATCCCACAGTCGTAGAGACACGATGTATAATTAGAGATAGACTCTGACATTGTTTAGTATTGCGCACATCTCCAAATTACGACTGAATAATAGTTAAGAATGATTGGACCAACTTCGATTTATTTTCCGAGTATGTTTTTTGAAAGTACCATTTTTTAGTAAATAATACTTTGTGGTTAAATGTTTCAAACCATAAGAAATGGTTAAAATTTAAAGAGAAATACATAACCTCAATATACAAAGACACATGCAATTTTATAATAGTAATGTGTCTTTACTGCAATCTAGTACAGTAATAAATTATCCGGTTAGGAAAGCTTTGTTATAAAAAATAACATTGTGAGTTCTATGTTGAATGCAGCAACCGGTAAGTATACGTTACAACAATTATTATTTTTTTTTGTAACGAAACCTATTCTAACTGGGTCTTTTGTTGCTATTTGCAATAAAGTTAGACAAAAAAGTAACAACCGTGCTATGGTTCACGCTAACAAACCAGTACACACAAAAACAAAAAAGAATACCCACATCTTACTTCTCCAAACCCGATGTCACTCCACGCACAAATTGTTGCCAACTTCTTCACCTCGATAATAAGTTTACTTTACATTAGGAATTTCATTGTTTTTTTTTTTGACCAAGCTAATCATAACCCGATGCTTTGTAGATATTTTTAAAATAGCTGTATAGGAATGGGATGTAACATAGTTTCCTGAAGAAATTCTTATAAGAGAGTGTTTTTAAAATAAGGAAATGTTTGTATGATATAATTACTTAAGTTGATTAAATTTATTGTTTACGACATTTAAAATCGCTTTCTTCTTGTTTAGAATGTTTTTTTGAGTAAAATATCTAAGTATGAAAATATCAGTTTGTTCAATCATTCTTTACAATTACCTGACGAAGCCAAAGACAAGTGCTTAATTCGTACGACCCCAGTTTCTCATCCTGAGCTAAGATATGTAGGCTTCTGTTCAGTGTTTATTGCAGATCAATCTCACTCTATAGTCTGTATGATGAAACCTGTTTCGGCAGCCTGCGTTGACCTGGACGTGCCTGATCCCTTGCAGCCGTTCCTTCAGTGGTTTCGTTGATTAACTTTTTTACCCCATCATAATTTTTAAATTTTTATCGAATATTTGAAACGTTCGTAAAAATAAACGAATAACGGTACCAAACGCGACAATTTTGTAAAAAAAAACAAACAACATAGGCGTAACCTGTTTAGTGCGGTTACAGTAAAGATGTTTATAACAATCAATTATGTTGGAAATTTAATGCTCGTTAGAAATTTAAAAATTAAGATTAGTTTAAAAATGTAGCAAGGGTTTTTAGTATTAGACTAATTAAGAAAACTGCGAGTGATAAGGCACATCCGAGCTAAGCCTGTAAGCCGAGTGGTCAGAAGACAGGTTACATCATACAGACTATATTAAATATGATAAAGCGGCTTCAAGTAGTCCAATAACAATTCTGATGAGATTAAAGTTTCAACTAAAACACACCAAATCTTCTTTATGCTTACATTAGTTTGCTGTTACTTGTGACTAATTTTGAAAAGGTTTTTACTTTGCAGTAATAGCAAGGAAATTAAAAAAAGCAGGCCTATAAAATAATGTTTTCCCAATATCCTGTGGTCGTGGATTATTGAGTGTTTTGTTAGTATATCGCTTGACTTGTTCAGTACTTGTGTGATCCTATTGTAAACCATTTGGAAACATACACAATACACGCAGACCCTCCCCTAAACGCAGGGGACGACCCTCTACTTTCCTTTCCCTTTTGTTCAACATATTTTATTTCTGCTGTTAGATGCCAATGACAAAACCATTAAGTGGCTGCTAGCAGCAATGAGAAGGCATGTGGTTTTATTGCTATTATGTGTACAACATTTACTAGTGAAATTCAAATCCGTTCATTCTATTAGGCACTTTGATTTAAGTAAAAACATTTAAAATATTTACTCAAATTGACCTATTTTAATCCTACGAGAAATGTACTAAAGCTATTTCTAAAATATAAAGAGTCATACAATATAATATGTTTGTAGTAGTTGGAAAACACTACATGTTTTGGTTTTTAGCTTTCACCTATAACAATTGAAAATAGATTTTTAAAAAAGTTGAAATAATGTTAAATGTCTCAAACTGCAATAAGTGCTTTAAATTGAAAAAAATAGCCTCAGTATATCAACATGAACTGTATAAACCAAAGGTTTCATTGTAAAATAGGGCACGATTGTGTACTTTAACTGTATCAATCAATTATAGGATAAGCATTAATAGTCGGTTATAGGATATTAACCTATTATAGAATGTGCAATAATAGTCTGTTGTGGGATATATACCTAAAATAGAATATGCATTATTCGTCTGTTGTAGGATATTTAATATAGAACGTCCATTAATCGTTTGTTGTAGAATATTAAATTATTATTTTAAAATGTGCATTTTCGTAAGTTGTTAATATTAATCTATTATAGGAAAGGCATTAATCGTCTGTTGTAGGATATTTAATTAATATAAAACGTGCACTAATCGTCTGTTGTAGGATATTAAATTATCATTTTAAAATGTGCATTTTCGTAAGTTGTTAATATTAATTTATTATAGGAAAGGCATTAATCGTCTGTTGTAGGATATTTAATTAATATAAAACGTGCACTAATCGTCTGTTGTAGGATATTAAATTATCATTTTAAAATGTGCATTTTCGTAAGTTGTTAATATTAATTTATTATAGGAAAGGCATTAATCGTCTGTTGTGGATATTAGCCCAATATAGGGTAGGTATTAATCGACTGCTGTAGGGTATTAATTTATAATAAAATGTGTATAAATCGTCTGTTGTAGAATGTTAAGCTATTTTAGGTTAGGTATTAATTGTGTGTTGTAGGATACTAAATTATTATAGAATGTATATTAATCGTAGGTTGTGAATATTAACCTGTTGTAGGATAGGCATTAATCGTCTGTTGTAGGATATTAATCTAATATAGAATGTGTATAAATCGTCTATTGTAGGATATTAAATTATTATAGAATGTGTATTAATCGTATGTTGTAGGATATTAAATCATTATAGAATGTGTATAAATCGTCTGTTTTAGGATATTAAATCATTATAGAATGTGTATAAATAGTCTGTTGTAGGATACTTAAGTAATAGAACTTGCATTAATCGTCTGTTGTAGGATATTAAATTATCATTTTAAAATGTGCATTTTCGTAAGTTGTTAATATTAATCTATTATAGGAAAGGCATTAATCGTCTGTTGTAGGATATTTAATTAATATAAAACGTGCACTAATCGTCTGTTGTAGGATATTAAATTATCATTTTAAAATGTGCATTTTCGTAAGTTGTTAATATTAATTTATTATAGGAAAGGCATTAATCGTCTGTTGTGGATATTAGCCCAATATAGGGTAGGTATTAATCGACTGCTGTAGGGTATTAATTTATAATAAAATGTGTATAAATAGTCTGTTGTAGGATATTTAATTAATATAGAACGTCCATTAATCGTTTGTTGTAGAATATTAAATTATTATTTTAAAATGTGCATTTTCGTAAGTTGTTAATATTAATCTATTATAGGAAAGGCATTAATCGTCTGTTGTAGGATATTTAATTAATATAAAACGTGCACTAATCGTCTGTTGTAGGATATTAAATTATCATTTTAAAATGTGCATTTTCGTAAGTTGTTAATATTAATTTATTATAGGAAAGGCATTAATCGTCTGTTGTGGATATTAGCCCAATATAGGGTAGGTATTAATCGACTGCTGTAGGGTATTAATTTATAATAAAATGTGTATAAATCGTCTGTTGTAGAATGTTAAGCTATTTTAGGTTAGGTATTAATTGTGTGTTGTAGGATACTAAATTATTATAGAATGTATATTAATCGTAGGTTGTGAATATTAACCTGTTGTAGGATAGGCATTAATCGTCTGTTGTAGGATATTAATCTAATATAGAATGTGTATAAATCGTCTATTGTAGGATATTAAATTATTATAGAATGTGTATTAATCGTATGTTGTAGGATATTAAATCATTATAGAATGTGTATAAATCGTCTGTTTTAGGATATTAAATCATTATAGAATGTGTATAAATAGTCTGTTGTAGGATACTTAAGTAATAGAACTTGCATTAATCGTCTGTTGTAGGATATTAAATTATCATTTTAAAATGTGAATTTTCGTAAGTTGTTAATATTAATCTATTATAGGAAAGGTTTAATCGTCGGTTGTGGATATCAACCCAATATAGGATAGGTATTAATCGACTGCTGTAGGGTAGTAATTTATAATAGAATGTGTATAAATCGTCTGTTCTAGGATATTAAGCTATTTTAGGTTAGGCATTAATTGTGTGTTGTAGGATACTAAATTATTATAGAATACATATTAAACGTATCTTGTGAATATTAATCTGTTGTAGCATAGGCATTAATCGTCTGTTGTAGGATATTAATCTAATATAGAATGTGTATAAATCGTCTATTGTAGGATATTAAATTATTATAGAATGTGTATTAATCGTATGTTGTGAATATAAACCTGTTATAGGATAGCCATTAATCTCTGTTGTAGAATATTAATCAAATATAGAATGTGTATAAATCGTTTGTTTTAGGCTATTAAATCATTATAGAATGTGTATAAATCGTCTGTTGTAGGATATTAAATCATTATAGAATGTGTATAAATCGTCTGTTTTAGGATATTAAATCATTATAGAATGTGTAATACGATCTCCGGTACACTGTTCCCTTTTTGTGGATGACTTTTGTATATATGCGCCTGCTCGTAGTATGGCAACTGCGGAAAGGTCTTTGCAGTTAGCAATGTACAGATTAGAGGAATGGTCAAAAGCTACAGGTTTCAAATTCTCTGCTTCGAAGACCCAATGTGTAGCATTTAGTCGTCGTAGGCAGCACCAGGTGCCGATTCTTTATCTTGATGGGATTCAGCTTCAAACCACGGATAGTGTTCGATTTTTGGGTCTTTTATTTGATAGAAGACTCTCATGGATCCCACATGTTCGTGATTTGAAGGTGAGATGCAGCAAGAAATTGGATATGTTAAGAGTCCTTAGTGGTACGAATTGGGGAGCAGACAGAACTAGTATGCTTCGGTTTTATCGCGCAGTCGTTAGATCGCGCATAGATTATGGTTGTCAAGTTTACTCATCTGCACGACCTACTGTTCTGAAAACTCTTGATACCATCCACCACTCTGGACTTAGACTGGCTACTGGTGCATTTAGAACTAGCCCAATCCCTAGTCTTCTTGTCGAAGCTGGGGAACCTGCCCTTTCTAGACGACGTCAGATGCTACAAATATCTTACGTTTCTGTTCTTCGAAGCAAACCCAACCACCCGGCATTTGAAATAGTCTTTAATAATAAGCTAAATCAAGTGTACAATACACGTCAACGTTCGACCGCTCCATTTGGCATACGAACATTAAGAATATTGGATGACCTTGAGTTGCAACTTCCAACTATGTTTGAACGACAAATGTGCTATCTACCTCCATGGATAATAAAAACGCCGCACTTCGATTTCTCATTGTCCAGTTATATAAAACACGATACTCCTGTTGTGGTCTACCACCAGGAATTTTCATCCATTTATAAATCTCACCAACACAGTGAAATTATTTTCACTGATGGATCTAAACTGGACAATGGCGTTGGGTGCGCGTTTTATGCATCTGGTTGTACCTACACGTACGGATTGCCCTCAGCTTGCAGTGTTTTCACGGCAGAACTATTTGCTATTTTTAAAGCTTTGACCGTCATTCAATCACGATCTTCGCATTATCTTTTGTGTTCGGATTCCAAAAGTGCTCTTCAGGCTCTTCAGGATGTTTTCTCTAGCAACCCTTTGGTT
The DNA here is from genome assembly GCA_036971475.1 of Prosapia bicincta. Taxonomy (NCBI): domain Eukaryota; kingdom Metazoa; phylum Arthropoda; class Insecta; order Hemiptera; family Cercopidae; genus Prosapia; species Prosapia bicincta. Next base: position 6,039,930 of record JBAIZL010000003.1, on the reverse strand, counting down.
GGGGACATTTTGTGTGCTGTACACAGGCTTCAATTGAGGGGTGTGGGGGTAACTTTCTGTTGGGTTCCTGGACATTGCGGAATACTTGGAAACACAAAGGCAGATGAAGCGGCGAAGAAAGCTACAAGTTTGGTGCCTATTACTCAACTGGTTATGGCATCTGATTATGTGTGTTGCGCGAAACAATTATTGCTCGCTGCTTGGAATGACGAGTGGCATACCGTGATTCATAATAAGCTGAGGGAAATTAAAGATACCGTCCGTCCATGGAGGTCTTCAATTCGTTCAAAACGTAGGGAGGAAGTGGTGGTTACACGCCTTCGCGTTGGCCACTCTTTTGCAACTCATGGATATTTGATGCGTCGTGAAGATCCACCAATATGCCAATACTGCGGGGGTATCTTCACAATAAAACATATTTTGGTAGATTGTGTTAGTGTAGGTAATGTTCGTGCCCTTTTTAATTTAAAAGGGAGTTTAAAGGTGGTGCTAAGGGACGATGCCTCGACCATTGACCGAGTCATCGCTTTCTTGCACCACTTGAAAATATTTTTTAAAATTTAATACATAAATATATATATATATTTTTTAAATTTATTTATACATATAATTCTCTGTGTTTCTTTTATTTATTTTAATTAAATTTATTTTCTGTTCTTGTTATTGTGATTGAGATTTATTTATTGGTAAATTGTTACCTATTATTGTTTTAGATATTATTTATTTACTGTTATATTGTTCTTTGTTGTTATTTTGTTATTTAGTTTTTAAGGATTTTTTAATTGTTATATTGTTGTTTTTTGTTTTTTATTGTTGGTGTTTTATTTTGTTTTGTAATTTTTGTTGTATTTATTTATTTGTTTATTTATTAATTTATTTGATTTTATTTAAAATATTGAGTGCTGTGTTAGATTTTGTTTGGCGATGATAACCACAATTGGTTTTTCGCCAGGAAAAAAAAAAAAAAAAAAAAAAAAAAAAAAAAAAAAAAAAAAAAAAAAAAAAAAACATTATAGAATGTGTATAAATAGTCTGTTGTAGGATACTTAAGTAATAGAACTTGCATTAATCGTCTGTTGTAGGATATTAAATCATTATAGAATGTGTATAAATAGTCTTTTGTAGGATATTAACATATTACAGATTGTGAATAAATCGTCTGTTGTAGGATATTAAATTATTATAGAATGTGTATAAATCGTTTGTTGTAGGATGGACATTCACAGTGTTTTCTTTCAATGGATGTTCAGGTACAGTTGTGGGATGGCTATGACACTTCTGAAACATTGCCTTTAAGAGTCTTGTAGACTTTATTAGATATTATAGCTTCCTATGTACCCGATAGAGAATCTATGTACGTCAGATAAGCGTTCCTGCATACCATCCTACTAAGAAGTTTTATGTTCTCTTATTTCTCCTGCTTCTAGGCCTATTCACACTGGCAAATATCTCTATTTGGGACAATATTGAGACTGACTGACTGTACAAAATGAATGTATGTATATAACAGACTAAAATGAGTGATTTATGGAAGGGAACGAGAAAGCATGAAAACTAGATTCGAGAAGCATTTATGTATAAGTGAAATATAATATTAAATCCAAATACATTCTTCATTATACCTATTTATATCTAAATATACACATATATACCTAAATATTCACACACACGCATATATATATATATATATATATATATATATATATATATATATATATATATATATATATATATTCTAAAATAACCTATCTCTAAAAATATTATAACTTATAAACAACTAGAAAGTTATGTGACTCTGGGTAATTTTAATTTCTGTTTGAAAAAGACGAGGAATTACAGAGCGATATTTTAGCCACTGTTTCCATGTTCATTATTAATAGAAACAACGGGAGTAACAATAAATATCCTTAACAATCTTCCTCTTCGTTTGTAAATCGTAAACAACTGAAAGCGGAAAATTACAAAACATTGTCACAGTTTTTTCCTGACAACGAGAGACAATCTTTTTAACAACCCGCCACCACGTCCATTTGCTCTAGTTAAACATTTACCAGCCAAGTGCCGTTAATACCCGTAGAATGTCGACATATTTTAAACGTTGTCCTATTGTTTATAAATTCCTATTGGGCGGATGATTGAATGGCTCGAGGGCAGTTGCAGAATCACCAGTGACAGGATAAAAGGAAGATGGGACGACTTAAAATTTAAAACGCTCCCGTTGAACGGCGAGTTAAAAACGGCTGCAATTAGCGCGATGAGTAGCACTGATCAACCGGATTCTATCTCGGACAGCAGGCAGCTGTTATAATATTCTGTCTTTTTTGGACGCCACCTTTAAAAGTATTGTTTTCATTGTTCGCGATACATTACAATAATGCACCTCTAATCTACCTGGCTGTAGAGAGGCTCCGTTTAAACGTTCACAACTAACCCACTGTAATTATACTGATGCGGCTGGTTTTCAGTAACTATGAAAAAATGAGAGAATTTGTTCTGACTTTTTGTACCTATTTTTAGACATTGTTTTTGGCACTCTTGTGACACTTATTTTTGCCATTCTTTTTTGAATCGTTATAAAGTAATAAAATTCCTTTCAAACAAACTTGACCCATACCCCGATAGTATTTGGAAGGCTTTTTATATTATTTTCTTCACCTCCGCTCAGTTAACACTGACTTTGAATTGCCTACACTGTGCAAATTTTGTTTCTTTGAGTCTACAGTGCATATGTATATATGTTCTGTTACGCTTATATAGTTTGTTTTATAATATTGTTTACTTTATTTGTTGTATAAATACCGATGTGTGTGTGTGTGTGTGTGTGTGTGTGTGTGTGTGTGTGTGTGTGCGGGTGCGCGCGTGTGTGCGTGCGCGCGCGCGCGCGTGTGTGTGTGTGTGAGTTACAGTTTTATTATTATACATATTATAGGTCGTTTAGAAATAGAAAAATTTTAAGCAGGTCTATTATTTCTATTGCATTGATTTTAAAACTATCCCGTCTTTTGTAATCCCAACTAAAAACCTGTCGATAGGAAATTCATATAAAAGTTATGAATGCTATTTTTCCATAAATAAATGTTCGTTTTTAAATACTGTATTCGTAAAGAAATGCTATTTATGGCTCAATACTATTCGTTCTATGATATACTAATTTCTTCTATTTGATGAAGTGCACAGCCTAAGCGATAAATTAACGACAGTAACTTATCTCTGACACTTAACTAACCACCAAAACGCTTTCTTTGCCAACAACGATTCCCAGCAGACTAAGCGTAGCACATTACATCCTATTCATGCTAATCATAAAGGCAAATATCGGAGACCGCGAAGACGTTTATTGCGGTGGATTAACATATTTACTAGTCGGAGACAATATGTTGGGGTGGGATGGCCCATTAGTCGCCTAATACAGCTAGTCTTGGTCGTGGGGATGGATAGGCATACGCATTTCCGTATCCTGTCTGGACTTGCCACTTATCAATTTAATTTCGTCATTATATTCTTTGTACAGTTCATAGAAAACACGATTTTTAAACAGTAAAGAGCTAGATCGCCCCAACTGTACAGTTAAGGGATAAGTGGCAGAAAACAGATATTTCATATTTCAAGAATGTGTTTCAGTAAAATTTTAATTTGTCAACCATAGTCTAAACAAGTACAATTTTATGTTGGTATACACACTACCACCATGCATGTAGTACTAGCAGGGAGCTACATTGGGGTTATAAACTCTCAGTTATGCATTACATTAATAAACGTATAGTGCGCACCACGAAACCGTACACTTGGCCTTGAGATATCGCAGTAGGCAAGACGGGAGGTAGAGGGACAGTATAAATACTTTCCTACAAACATGATAAGAACTGTCAAAACACTGACTTGCATGAGATGGTCAATATTAGATAAATTAGCTTCGGTATGAAATATGTGTAGACATATCGCTTGCAGAAGATGTTGATGTATAGGCATTCTGAATATGTAAAATGTTTTACGAAGTGGTAGTACACGAAAAATCTCATGTGATCTCTCAGGGCCAAGTGGACGGTGATGCGGTCCGCACTATACTGTCTGATGTATTGTCAATAATTTCAGACAGGAAAACCAAACTAAAGCAAGGAAAATTTGTAATATAATTTAATAAGACAAGTTTAATATTTATCTCTACGTTTCTATAAATTGATATAGCTAACCGTATATAATTACTAATAAAGGTTATTTTCGTGTACATGGCCTTGGATAACTAAAAAACCTTGAGTTCTAAGTTAAAAGTTTACTGCATTACTAACAAAACTGAAAATTAAATTTAACTGACTTTTCCTTTTGGGTGTAACGAATAGACATCTTTATGGCTCCAATTAAGAGTAAGTTTCTCTCAGAACCCGGCCTTCTACGCGTGATGTAATACCCCATACAGAGAGGTTTTATGTTCATACTGTAATACTATCAACAACCCTTTCTTATCCATGCCAGTGTGATAGTCATACCGTCTGATAGCGTTAAAATCTTTTATTAAATATATATATACAGTCTTGAATTTTGTAGTTCATTACGTTCGGTGAAACTTAATTAATTGCTTTTACATTAGTTTATGACTATTCGAACTTTAACTTTATAAATTTTTAAAAACTTACTGAGTCAAAACGTTTTCGATCGCTCCGTGGCGTTCTTCATCAGTGTCTTCTGCTTGGAGTTGTTAGGTTAGGCGGTGACGGTTTTAAAGGCAGGTTTTCGATAGCGTCAAAGAGTATGTGTAAATTGTATTGAGTTTGTTCATTTAATGTTTGTGTTTTTGTGTGTTTGTAAATTTCATATTGTTCTACTGTGTTGAGATGTCGTTTTTTGTTGATGTGTAAGATTTCTAGGTTGTGGTAAATATCTTTGTATTTGTGTCCTGTTTCTTTTATGTGATTGTAGAATTCTGAATTGGTGTTCTGTTTGTGTTCCTCGACTCTTTGTTTGAAGCTGCAGCCTGTTTGCCCAATTTAGAATTTGTTGCAGTTTGTGCAGTTTAATTTGTACACGCCTGGTCCTTGTACTTTATCTTTGTTGTTGGTGTCGTGTTGTATTTTGTATTTTAAATTATTAGTTTTATATGCTACTTTGTATCTTGTTTTTTGAAATTTGTGGGCTATTTTATTTGATGTTTTGTTTATTTATGACATTGTGATGCATTTGTTTTCCCCCTCTGTATTGTTAATTTTTGTGTTTTGTTTTGTATATTGTGCCATTGTTTGTCTATTATTGTAATGCTGTATCCATTTGTGTATGCTAAATATATAATGGTGTCTAGTTCTTGGTTTATGTTTTCTGTAGTCATTGGAACTTCTTTAAGTTTATGGAGCATGGATCTGAAGGCAGCGTGTTTTTGTTGGACAGGAAGGTTTGATACAAACACACACACACACACACACACACACACACACACACACACACACACACACACACACACACACACACACACACACACACACACACAAACAAACAAACAACACACACACACACACACACACACACTTATATATAGTCAAGTAATCGGGTTTTAAATTAAATTTTACAACTAGTACCTTTTTTTAAGTGTTTGTTCAACAGATCATTATAACTTCATTACAGTGTTATAACGTTTTGCCAACCCTTTAAATAAGTTTTTCCTTTTATAATTAAAAAGATCCTTAACAAAATTGCTCATTATTTCTTAAGTAATTGAAATTGTTTGAAGATTAGGGCGTTTATACTGATAATTAGTGCTTTATATATTTTCAGTTCTTTAGCCTTCCTTATGCCCTAAAGTCTCAGAACTTGCAAGATTAATAGAAATAATGAGATATTAATTACTCCCAGCAATAACTGATAGAATTACCGCAAATGCAAGCTTAGGACTTCGTGTAGATTTTCTGGCCTTGCAAAAGTTAATTTTTTTTTAATGTTCGCTATTGAATATTGTTTTTATTCATCCAATGAAATCAAAACACATTTCTTTAAACTGGTAGTGGATAACAATTGATGTAAATATAGTTTTTCAATATAATTCATTAATTAAATTTAATTAATTAATTTTAGTTTTATATGGGAAAAAATTCACAAAACAGGCATGGTATGCAATATAGTTATTTTGTCCCATTTGGCTTAAAATATTATTCCATAAAACAGCTAATATTATGTTATAGGTTATGTGGTAGAACATTTGTTCTAACGTATATGTTATTTTACTTTATATATATTAATTGTAAACATTTAATAAAAAGTAACCCAAATAACATTTTTCTTAGTTGGCCTAAGAAGGAGTTTACTTTTTAAAAAAATGTTTATATTACTTGTGTTGTTAAACATGCATCGATTTTAATCTTTGTGGCTGTTAAAAGTGTGGTAGAGAATATTTTAAAATTTTAAATTTTCAATTTACTAATCTAATGAATACCATAAGATTTTCATATCTTATTCTTGGGTATAATGTGCTAACATACTTGCAAATATTTTTAATGATTCTTTAAAAACCATAATAAATAAGCTAAAAATTAAAAAAAAATTGTCAATTAGAAAGGTTGAAAATAGATCTTAACTAACTCATTATAAATCTGCAAATATGCACCAGTTGAACAGTCTTGTTGTCAGTCTGTTAACGTGTGTATTTTTGGTAAATAAGATTTCTTATCTTTCTTTTTAACATATTTATTTAACAGTTTAAAGAAAACAATTAAAGTAGCTAATGCTTGAAGGTAGAGACGGTAGAAGAAATGTGTTTAGGGAGTGGGGTGGGGTGGGGCGGGGCAGAGCACACAAATCCCGACTACGACCGTGTATAAACCCTACTTAGACACACTTAACGATGTTTCCCCGAATAAAGAACAAAGTTTTCTATTCGCTCTTCTAAATGGAATCGCACGGAAAGCGGAAAAAGCTTGTTATTTATTTTTCAAGGGGAAGCGTCATGTACCAGTCTTTACATCAATTTAACCAATAGCCTTTCCGTAACGATCGGAATTTTTGTACTCGCTTACCTCTGGCCAGTTAATATTTGGTGGTCAAATATCGCCCGAGTAACCTATCACAGATTGAATTTTACAGTTTTAGTATCGATAATGCATATTAATTGTTTGCGCTGAGTGAAAATGTCTTCTATTTCTTCCCATGTATTGTGTTCTTTCAATATCCATGCTCTCCATCAGAATAACATCTGTGAACGTATAAACCTGGGGTTCTCAATCTTTCAGGCTCTGCACCCCCTTTTATAACACTTACATGAGGTCGCCCTCCTATTTAGGGACTATATTACACTATATAGAATTACAAGAATTATACTGTATAAAAAATTAAGACTTACCTATGCTCCAGATATGTTACAGACCATAACTCAATAACAAGGGTCTATGTAGACTAAATATTCTACAACAAGCAATGACGTAGCTCATTACGTCAGTGTACCCGCTGGTATAACTCGCCCACTATAACTTCCGCTCTGGCCGTCTAGAGGCGTGTTATGGCACGCGGTCGTGAGGAGTAAAAATTAATGCTGTTCTGCAAACATTGGATTTCTTAAAATTCTGACCGTTCTAACGCCAATATGGCAAGTAAAATTGCTCGCGTTCGTGTAACTCCATAATCCGAACGTGCTTACCGGGTGATGCTAACTCAGCAATAATAATTAGTTATCTACAGAATTGTAAAGAATTTTTTAAAACAATTCTATCTACGGCGTAATAACATTAAATAAAGACGGATAAATAAAGACGAATTGGATTATTAACATTGAAAGTCTGTAATACATATATATATAAATATATATATATATATATATATATATATATATATATATATATATATATATATATATATATATACATACATACATACATATACTGATACGTATTCCTTCACGGATGGAAAAATTAGATGAATAATTATTATCTAGAATAAATCCGTTCATTATGCAGTGCATAAAGTCGCAGTTCCGACGTTTCCCTAGAATCTCATCTAGCATTGACGAGGTGAACCCAACAACAGTTGTAGAGCGAGACTGTGGTAGATGAGATTCGGATCTGCGATTCTCTGCACTGCAGAATGAACGGATGTACTCTAGATAATAACTATTCATCATATATATATATATATATATATATATATATATATATATATATATATATATATATTTAATAAATTTAAAATATTTCAAACACAAGAATACTTTTAATGAATATATTTATTCAAAGCTTTTCGCCGATAAAAAAGTATCAGCATCTTCAGGAAAAATAATTATCTAATAAAATACTTTTACAAAATTCAAATACTTTGAATTCAAATACAAGAATTTTGTAAAAGTATTTTATTAGATAATTATTTTTCCTGAAGATGCTGATACTTTTTTATCGGCGAAAAGCATTGAATAAATATATTCATTAAAAGTATTCTTGTGTTTGAAATATTTTAAATTTATTAACTATATATACAAGAAAACATATCACCATATTTAATATATATATATATATATATATATATATATATATATATATATATATATATATATATATATATATATATATATATATATATGTATCAGGCGAGTGTGAGCTAATATAAGGAATTAAATAATGATAACAAATAAAAGTATTTGTAAATAATCTTACAAATAGATTGTACTTATTAAATATAATTACCCGTTCGTGTAACCTGCATTAAGTTATCAGCAGAAATAATTTAATATTATATTTGCTAAATCACACCTGTGTTACTGTGTTCCTATTTGCATAAGATTTTCGTTATTTAGCATTTAATGTTTTATTGTTTCAGCAAACCCGGGATTTCTTCGGCCGGATTGTAGAGAACTCAATAGTAAACGATTATGAAAAAGGTAATGTATAGATTTATTAACAGTTAGTTTTATTACCGCTAAAAAATATTTTAATCAATTGGCTATAAATTCAGTCTGTTGTAAAAACACAATATCTCTTATAAAGTTTTAGAAATTAGTTATTGCCTGGTCAAAAGTGTTTTTTAAAAATTAGAAAAACTTTGTAGTTTTTTCAGTACTTTAATTTTTGGTCGAGGGTACTTTTGTAATTTGTTTTGATTAATTTCGTACTAATCAACACCGATGCCGGATTCTAAAATTTTGTTTACATATTACTTAAAAATTTACGAGACTGCTTATAACTTACTACGCCTTACCTTGCGTGACATTGTAGTCTATATAACTTACCACACGCCACCTTGCGGGACATTGTACCATATAACTTACCACTCCCTCCCTTGTGGGACATTTAAGCTTATAACTTAACACACCATACCTTGCGGGTCATTTTAGCCTATAACCTAGCACACCGTAACTTGCCGGAAATTGTAGCACATAACTTACAGCACCCTACATTACGGGTCAATTTAGCCTATAACTTACCACACACCACATTGCGTGATATTGCAGCCTGTAGCTTACCACACCCTACGTTGTGGGACATTGTAGCATATAACTTACCACACACTACATTACGTGACATGTAGTCTATAGCTTACCACACCGTACGTGTGGGATCATTTTAGCCTATAACTTACCACACACTACATTGCGTGACATTGTAGCCTATAGCTTACCACACTCTACGTTGTGGGACTTTGTAGCATATAACTTACCACACCCTACATTGCGTGACATTACAGCCTGTAGCTTACCACACCCTACGTTGTGGGACATTGTAGCATATAACTTATCACACCCTACATTGCGTGACATTGTAGCCTATAGCTTACCACACCCTACGTTTCAGGACATTCTGGCATATAACTTACCATACCCTACGTTGTGGGACATTGTAGCCTATAGCTTACCACACCCTACGTTGCAGGACATTGCGGCGTATAACTTACCATACCCTATGTTGTGGGACATTGTAGCCTATTATTTACCATACCCTACCTTAAGAGGTTAATTACATAAATTTTCCCTTCTCATTAAAAGAAACAAAATATTGTTTATTTTTGCGAGTGTAATATATTTCTGCAGTGATTTTTTTTCACTTATTGGATGGCAGAACGTTTTAAATTCGCTGTTTACATTATTTTAAATACGTAGCACATCGTAGTGGTTTTTACCGAAGTCATTTATAATTGATTTTGGGTAGACACGTGTTTCGGCTTTGAGTAATTTAGTATTCCGGCTTGAACAGTAGTTAAGAATAATACTGTTTGTTTCCATTGCGCATGCGCCCCATTGACATTTCCTGCAGATATGAGAACCTACGCTAAGTAAATCTCTTGATATAACATTTCCATTTGCTTGCCAATATCTAACTTTGCGTTTACCTATTGAAACAAGTCCGCGTGCAAACAATGGAAGGCTCATGAGCTAACTGCCAGACGATGGAGTGCGTTTAATTTTCCGCGCGATTTCTACATTACCGACAATTACTCCGTTTTGATTGCAACAGAGCGACGCTGTTTGCACTCGCTAATGAGATCTGTCGCAATCGCATCACAGAAGTATTATAAAGTTTGATCCTGTGCAGTGTTTTGATTACGGTCCCAGATTTGTTGGCGCATTTCATTCATCGCAAACTTTGAGCTTTGATGAGCTTTTTGTAAACATTGTCGGACCGCAACCCCCACCCCTCTCTCTCACTTTTCCCCGTCATTTACCCCCTTTGTGTCATGAACGCGCTGCACAATAGCATATTTTTCAATACATTAATTTTAGTGCTGAGTTAAACGTTTGCAGTTTTTGATTTTAATGAATGACGACAAGGTTTTTCGTTTTTAACCTACATTTTTCAGAGAGTACTGTCATTTATTTTCTGTTTATTGTCTGCCTGACCTTGCAATTTTAATATCAATCTACTTTGAACGTCTCATTTCTGGAGTATGTCAGTAACATTCTTTAAAAGGAAATGAAAATGCGTGTGTGTGCGTGTGCGAGCGTGTGAGAGAGAGGGAGAAAGAGAGACTGTGTGTGTCTGAGTACATGGGAGTGAGAGAGAGTGTGCGTGTACGCGCGTGAGTGTTGAATAAGTAATTTTATGTAGGTTACTTGCTCCATATGTTAAATGCGAAATCGTATCAATATGTGTGGGCGAACTTATATTTCTATTTTTTATTTGCTATTTCATTTTTTTACTATTTTTGAAATTTTATAGAGATTGGACATTATAGTATTGTTTTCGTTTATTTTATATCTTCGACGCGGAAATACTGCTTTCTATATTCCATTCATTAGTACCTAAAGATGCTAACTTTGTATACCACGAAGATCTGAATGTAGATGGCATTGATGTGTGAAGTATAGGCGGTCAAACCGACATACAAGAATAATTGTATTGAACAACGTATTTATTTGTAGTTAACTCTTTGACATGAAAGTTCCATTGATTAATTTAATTTACCAAATTGAGAGCTTGTAGAATATGGACAACACGTACAAGAAACATTTATACCAAATGAATTCTAATATATAATGGTCATGTCTGGTATTTTGCAAACGTATACACTTCAATCTTGCAAGAGAGCATTTAGAATTATTACACAGATAAATGTTCATATTTTTATTACTGTCCGTGTTAATTTTTCAGCTAAAACCGACGAGATTGTTAAAAGCGATATCTGGTTTCATTTCAAGGAAGGCTACAACAACGCCGTACGACGTTCTGTTGAGATGAAGGACCTTTACTAATTCTTTCCTGCTAGTGTAAATAATATACTAATTCTGTACAGTGTATATTTAAGTGAGTTGTAACTTATTCGTAACCCAATCTTTCTGCATATCCTTCTTCCTCCCTCCCTCCAAATGCAGGATCTCAAAATATTAATAAGATTGGAATCCCTCGTTTTGTTTTCGTCTCTTAGTTTCTATGAAACGCTACTAATATATAGTGGACTGCGACGTCATCACCTCGCTACCATACTAATGCCAAGCGTTACCATGGAAATGAGACAATTAGTAACTGGCTAGTGACGTCATCCGTCCCTCGCTTTATAGTGCAGACCACGTAATCGTGCACTTGGCCTTGAGAGATCGCAGTAGGCGAGACGAAAGATAGATGATCAGTATAAATACTTCCTACAAACATGATAAGGACTGTCAAAACACTGAGATGAATGAAACTGTCAATATTAGATGAATTAATCAACAGAACTGTTTATGTATCAAACATTCTCAATATGTAACATGTTTTACGAAGAGGTATAGTAATAGCGATCTCTCAGGGCCAAGTGTACGGTTAAGTTTATATGGAAAGAAATATAGACAGCGTTGATAACCTTAGGAGAAACCTTAGGAAGAGTGTTGTAAAAGAGGAAAGCTTTATACAATATTTTAGTTGCTCTTTGGGACATTATCCTAAGCTGCTAATGTAATATAGAGAGACTAAGCGTTTATGGATAGGCTTATTCCATCAAAGCCATTTTTGTTGCTACCTTCCATACTATTTAAAGTATAGTGAGCAAAGCTTTAATTTGATTGTAATTTTTCAATGCCTGCTATTAGCTCTCACACTCTCCGTATATATATATATATATATATATATATATATATATATATATATATATATATATATATATATATATATATATTAAATATGGTGATATGTTTTCTTGTAATATAGTTAATAAATTAAAAATATTTCAAAAACAAGAATACTTTTAATGAATATATTTATTCAAAGCTTTTCGCCGATAAAATAGTACCAGCATCTTCAGAAAAATAATTATCTAATAAAAAAAAAATCTAAATTTTTTTTATTAGATAATTATATTCCTGAAGATGCTGGTACTATTTTATCGGCGAAAAGCTTTGAATAAATATATTCATTAAAAGTATTCTTGTTTTTGAAATATTTTTAATTTATTATATATATATACATACATATATATATATATATATATATATATATATATATATATATAAAGAAAAAAGTCTAAATACAAATACAAGAATTTGTATTTTTTTTATAATACAAGAATTTAGACTTTTGTTCTTTATTAATACACAAGAAAACATACTGCGATATATATATATATATATATATATATATATATATATATATATATATATATATATATACAAATTGTAAGTCATTAATAAAATACGTTTTTATTCATCCAATCGATTTCAAATATATTTTTCTAAACCTATAGTGGATGACAATTGATGTTAATACTGTTTTTCTCAAATATTTATTCAATAATTAAATTATAAACATTTGGAAAGCCTAGTCTGGATTCGAACTGAGTATCTTCATGTTCGAAGTATAGAGCTTTGCCAATGTGCAAACTTTCCATAGTTAGAAAATGTATTTTCCAAACCTGTATATGAATTTTTCTTTTCCTACCATCTGTATGTCGTTGAAACCTCCATTGTATAACTTTAAATTGTTGCCATGGTTACCACCCAATATCATAAATAATGCTCTAGGACTAAAAATGAATAAAATAGATGAATTAATCAACCGAGCTGTTTATGTATCAAACATTCTCAATATGTAACATGTTTTACGAAGAGGTATAGTAATAGCGATCTCTCAGGGCCAAGTGTACGGTTAAGTTTATATGGAAAGAAATATAGACAGCGTTGATAACCTTAGGAGAAACCTTAGGAAGAGTGTTGTAAAGGGGGAAAGCTTTATACAATATTTTAGTTGCTCTTTGTGACATTATCCTAAGCTGCTAATGTAATATAGAGAGACTAAGCGTTTATGTATAGGCTTATTCCATCAAAACCATTTTTGTTGCAAACTTCCATACTGTTTAAAGTATCGACATCAAAGCTTTAATTTGATTGTAATTTTTCAATGCCTGCTATTAGCTATATATATATATATATATATATATATATATATATATATATATATATATATATATAAATAAAAAATACGTTTTTATTCATACAATCGAGTTCGAATATATTTTTTTAAACCTATAGTGGATGACAATTGTTGTTAATACTGTTTTTTTTTTCAAATATTTATTCAATAATTAAATTATAAAAATTTGGGAAGCCTAGTCCGGATTCGAACTGAATATCTTCATGTTCGAAGTATAGAGCTTTGCCAATGTGCAAACTTTCCATAGTTAGAAATGTATTTTCCAAAGAAGTATATGAATTTTTCCTTTCCTATCATCTGTACGTCGTTGAAACCTCCATTGTACAACCTTAAATTGTTGCCATGGTTACCACCCAATATAAATAATGCTCTAGGACTAAAAATGAATAAAATAGATGAATTAATCAACCGAGCTGTTTATGTATCAAACATTCTCAATATGTAACATGTTTTACGAAGAGGTATAGTAATAGCGATCTCTCAGGGCCAAGTGTACGGTTAAGTTTATATGGAAAGAAATATAGACAGCGTTGATAACCTTAGGAGAAACCTTAGGAAGAGTGTTGTAAAGGGGGAAAGCTTTATACAATATTTTAGTTGCTCTTTGTGACATTATCCTAAGCTGCTAATGTAATATAGAGAGACTAAGCGTTTATGTATAGGCTTATTCCATCAAAACCATTTTTGTTGCAAACTTCCATACTGTTTAAAGTATCGACATCAAAGCTTTAATTTGATTGTAATTTTTCAATGCCTGCTATTAGCTATATATATATATATATATATATATATATATATATATATATATATATATATAAATAAAAAATACGTTTTTATTCATACAATCGAGTTCGAATATATTTTTTTAAACCTATAGTGGATGACAATTGTTGTTAATACTGTTTTTTTTTTCAAATATTTATTCAATAATTAAATTATAAAAATTTGGGAAGCCTAGTCCGGATTCGAACTGAATATCTTCATGTTCGAAGTATAGAGCTTTGCCAATGTGCAAACTTTCCATAGTTAGAAATGTATTTTCCAAAGAAGTATATGAATTTTTCCTTTCCTATCATCTGTACGTCGTTGAAACCTCCATTGTACAACCTTAAATTGTTGCCATGGTTACCACCCAATATAAATAATGCTCTAGGACTAAAAATGAATAAAATAGATGAATTAATCAACAGAGCTGTTTATGTATCAAACATTCTCAATATGGAACATGTTTTACGAAGAGGTATAGTAATAGCGATCTCTCAGGGCCAAGGGTACGGTTAAGTTTATACGGAGAGTTTTATAGACAGCGTTGATAACCTTAGAAGAAACCTTAGGAAGAGTGTTGTAAAGGGGTAAAGCTTTATACAATATTTTAGTTGCTCTTTGTGACATTATCCTAAGCTGCTAATGTAATATAGAGAGACTAAGCGTTTATGTATAGGCTTATTCCATCAAAACCATTTTTGTTGCAACCTTCCATACTATTTGAAGTATCGTGAGCAAAGCTTTAATTTGATTGTAATTGTTCAATGCCTGCTATTAGCTATATATATATTAATAAAAAATACGTTTTTATTCATACAATCGAGTTCGAATATATTATTTTAAACCTATAGTGGATGACAATTGTTGTTAATACTGTTTTTTTCAAATATTTATTCAATAATTAAATTATAAAAATTTGGGAAGCCTAGTCCGGATTCGAACTGAATATCTTCATGTTCGAAGTATAGAGCTTTGCCAATGTGTAAACTTTCCATAGTTAGAAATGTATTTTCCAAAGAAGTATATGAATTTTTCCTTTCCTACCATCTGTACGTCGTTGAAACCTCCATTGCACAACCTTAAACTGTTGCCATGGTTTAAAAGAATAAAATAAACAAAACAAACTGGATTAACGCTAACGATCCTTGCTTCACAAACGGACAATGTGAAAGGAAAGCGAAAAGAAACTGCAACACAATGCAAGAGACGAAAAATAAAAGCGTATAAATAGTAACAAACAAATATTAACCCAACACATATAAAAGGAAAATTCAAAGGAAATTGTCTTTCTATTTTGACACAATATTATTCTTAAATTTTGTAGTCCATTACGTTCGGTGAATCGTAATTAATCATTTTAACATTAATCTTACACATCAACAAAAAAGGACCACATCTCAACACACTAGAACAATATTAAATCAACAAAAACATATTAAATGAACAAACCCAATACCAATCACACTTACTCTTTAATACTATCGAAAACCTGCCTTTATAACCGTCACCGATCCAAATAGAAGACACTAATGAAGATCGCCACATAGCGATCAAAAACGTTCTCGCTAAGTTTTTATAAATTTTAAAGTTCGGATCGTCATAAACTAATTAATATTGTGATTCTGACATATTAATATATAATATGTTTTCTTGTTTACAAATCTAAAACAACATAGGTTATTCAAATACAATTATATTATTTATATATATTCAAAGTTTTTCGGTGATAAACAGTACCAACATTATCAGGAATGAATAATGCAAGATGTAGGCCTAAAACATATGTTAAAGTAGAAATAGAACTGTTGCTAAATTTATACAAATTGCCAAGTTTATTTTGTTGCTGTAACATTATAGACATTGAATATAGTATCAAATTTAGAATGTATTTGTATTCGTTCTTTTATTAATTTGTTATTATTACTATATTTATATATTTCGAATACTTCATATATATTCATTCTTAATCCTTTATAGAATCTCTTTTATAAATTTCATAGTTTCAATATTTGGAAATTGGTGCTTATCATTAGTACAAAAAATAGTTTTGCAAATCATTGTATTAATAATAAGACTGGTAAGAATTGCTTTTTAATTTTTTTTTATATTATAGGTCTACATATTTTTATTCATCGCGTTATATTGGTTTAGTTCACAAACGTTTAGAACATAAAATTTATTATAAAAGCTCTATCACTGGTTGTTTACATTATTGCCAGAGAAATGATTATGGCAGAGCAGCGATATAAATGCAACACTGATGATTATATGGGAAGAACGGTGCGGCATTATGTATGGGAAACGGAATCGGTAATAGCGCATACAAAGAGCAGACCGCACTGGCTAATCGGGTTAGATTTGTTTTGTATTTTGTCATTGGAACAGAATTAAACCGGAATTTTCAATAAGAACGCTGCATTCAAACGTTGACAGGTGGATTTACGCTAGATAACCAGATTTGTTTTCAAAACCCTGCTGCACTATCGTCCGAATGAAATTTTACATTATACATTATTGTATATTGCTACGAAGCGAGCAAATATTTAATGCGACTCATTTCAGATTTATGCTCATCTATTGCGACAATTACGTATTGTCATAGCAGTTAATGCTCTGTTGTCATTTATAATATTTTATCTATAAAAATATTCGTGCAGAGCGAAAATCGTCCTTAATATTATTTAATATAGACGAGAGAGGGAAGGTTCGAATAATATAAATTCACGAAAAATGTTTGCATGCAAATATATGTTTGTTACACAGATAAACTTTGAATTAATTCGAGTTATGTTGGATTTTAATAAGAGTTTTATATCATGGTTTTCGCGATTTATTTTGCTCATGACTCATTTGAGTTTTATTGTTTGGAGCAAAATCGTCCTTTGCAATATTGTAGAGCTGGGGTTCTCAATCTTCCAGGCTTTGGAGCCCCTTTTATAACACTGACATGAGGCCGCGCCCCCTTCCATTTATATTTGCTCAAGAAATACAATCTGAGTATGAAACTGAAACGGATTACGTCAATTAAACATCAGATAATTTTGTTTAACTTTTAATATAAACATTCATCAATTATATTAGAATTTGGGCAATAATGTATATATATATATATATATATATATATATATATATATATATATATATATTTTAAGATCAAATAATATACACAAATACAGGAATATTTAATTTATTGAACAATAAACTCAAATATATATATATAAACTCTCTATATATAACAATATTGTTATATAACAATAAACTCTCTCTCTCTCTCTCTCTCTCTCTATATATATATATATATATATATATATATATATATATTTTAAGATCAAATAATATACACAAATACAGGAATATTTAATTTATTGAACAATAAACTCAAATATATATATATAAACTCTCTATATATAACAATATTGTTATATAACAATAAACTCTCTCTCTCTCTCTCTCTCTCTCTCTATATATATATATATATATATATATATATATATATATATATATATATGAAAAAATAATATGTTATAATGTATAAATATATATTATACAAATACAAGAATAATTTTATGAATGATAGGCTACAATACAAAGCTTTTCATTAGCAAATAGTCCCAACATCATCAGGAATAATATGTAATGATGTTGGTATTGGGTGAAAATGAATAGTTTTGAATTGTATCATTCAATAAATTATT
The DNA here is from genome assembly GCA_036971475.1 of Prosapia bicincta. Lineage (NCBI taxonomy): Eukaryota > Metazoa > Arthropoda > Insecta > Hemiptera > Cercopidae > Prosapia > Prosapia bicincta. The sequence continues at coordinate 6,021,674 of JBAIZL010000003.1, read as the reverse complement.
CTTTAGTTTGTATTTCTCTTATTTTTATTAATATAAAAGAATGAATATTTTATGTTATATATATATATATATATATATATATATATATATATATATATATATGAAAAAATAACATGTTGTATTGTATAAATATATATTATACAAGTACAAGAATAATTTTATGAATGATAGGCTACAATACAAAGCTTTTCATTAGCAAATAGTACCAACATCATCAGGAATAATATGTAATGATGTTGGTATTGGGTGCCAATGAATAGTTTTGAATTGTATCATTCAATAAATTATTCTTTAGTTTGTATTTCTCTTATTTTTATTAATATAAAAGAATGAATATTTTATGTTATATATATATATATATATATATATATATATATATATATGAAAAAATAATATGTTATATTGTATAAATATATATCATACAAATACAAGAATAATTTATTGAATGATAGGCTACAATTCAAAGCTTTTCATTAGCAAATAGTCCCAACATCATCAGGAATAATATGTAATGTTGTTGGTATTGGGTGCCAATGAATAGTTTTGAATCGTATCATTCAATAAATTATTCTTTAGTTTGTATTTCTCTTATTTTTATTAATATAAAAGAATGAATATTTTATGTTATATATATATATATATATATCGTAGTTTTCAAAATAAAAGGAGAAAAAGACTATTGTAAATAACGAGTTTTACCAATCCTCCAGATATGCTATCCTTGAACATAGAGGCCATAACTCGGTAATAATCAAGACTAAACATTCTGCAAAAACAATGACATGGTTCAGTACGCACATGCTGTCTTTACTCGCTGGTACTAATTGATGCACACCTCTCATCTGTAGGCAAGCCTCCCCTGAATACCTTTTATACCCCCTCCGGAGAGGGGCTCTCCCCAGTTTGAGAACCCATTATGTAGGGTATAAAGTTATTTACTGTTTTCCTAGTAGATTAATAAGTTCGCCAGTATTGAAGAAACCGTTAGCTTCTTACGTGATGAAGTAGCTGGCACACTATACGAGCCGCCTCGCGTCGTGTGCGTGCAATAAACAATATTAATGATTGGCTTTAATGTAGATATCTCATAAAATCATAATACTACTAATTATAATATCCAAAGGTAGTAATAGAATGAATATGTCTTCTCGGATATAATCATGAGTCTCATGAATAGTATTAGGCAATATATCAGTAGTTAATTTAATATTTTCCTCGACTTAATATAATCATTATTTTCTTATAGCCGTTCTAAAACATAGTTGAAGACTAAATCCGACTAAAATTATATAAAATCGTTTCAACTATATAAGCATAATTATATAATTTCCCAATATATTATAATTATGAAAAAAATACATATAACCTAACTTATAATTTACACTTTTGGTATCAATTGGCAAAAAAAACACTACTTACTGATATTTTTCAGCAGACGCGTTTCGGACTAGGTTAGTGCATTATTCAAGGCTGTAAGTCACGGACAAGCTTGAGTCTGCTGAAGAAGTATTGGTTTATTTGCCAAGTAATACCAAAAGTGCGATTTATAACAAAAACCTGAAGATGTATAACACAAAAACTGCAAGTTCTAAATTATAATACTTACGAGACTTTATAAAATTGAACTTCTAAAACAAACAGATTTGGCTTAAATTTAAATAAAGTTTACTAATGCACGAGGTAATCATAGTTGAAGTGAAACACAGTCTCCTTGTTCCTTTGCGTTGGTGATGTAACAACGTATACCAAGATGGAGCCCACTTAATTTGTTAATCGGTTACGTAGCCTATGCTAAGAAACATTATTTAAAATGTTTAATATAACCAAATCTATCCTAATCAGATACTTTGTAGCTAAGTTGTGATGTCGTATAACGAGCTCTCTTTTATAAAAAAATCTTTTGATTTTTTTTAACAGATTTGCGTGTTGTAAAACGAAATGCTTTATATTTTTAAAATTTTTCTAGCGTCAGCATCAAGTTGTATTGCATTTTCCTAAATATTCCGATTTCCTGACTACATTTTGCTATGCTAGTCAGGCTCTCTCTCTCTCTCTCCTTCTCTCTCTCTCTCTCCTTCTCTCTCTCTCTCTCTCTCTCTCTCTCTCTCTATATATATATATATATATATATATATATATATATATTAAAACAACATAGGTTATTCAAATACAAGAATATTTACTAATTTATATCCAAAGCTTTTCGTTGGCAAACAGTACCAACATCGTCAGGAATGAAAATTACAATAATGTAAGCTATAGGCCTAAAACATATGTTTAATTAGAAATAGCCATTTTTTGATTATATGGATGATTAGAATTATTTGGTATAATTTGGTTTGTCAAAGTTGGTTTACGGTATATCATATATTCAAATTTTTCATTTTTTCTTATTGTTAAATCTAGAAAATTTATTTTTTTATTTGTTTCAATTTCATAAGTAAATTTGATTTTATTATTAATTTTATTTATTTTATCCAAAATATTTGTTAAATTTATATTATTATTGTTTGATATATAGATTCCATCATCTACATAGCGAACCCAATAACCATTTTTATCATTTTTTTTTTATAATTTGATTTATTTTATTGTCTAATTGTTGTAAAAATATTTCAGATATTTTTACAAAATATTTTAGTAGATAATTATTTTCCTGAAGATGCTGGTACTATTTTATCGGCGAAAAGCTTTGAATAAATATATTCATTAAAAGTATTCTTGTTTTTGAAATATTTTTAATTTATTAACTATATTACAAGAAAACATATCACCATATTTAAAATATATATATATATATATATATATATATATATATATATATATATATATTTATATTTATATATCGCAATATGTATTCTTGTGTATTAATAAAGAACCAAGTCAAAATACAAATACAAGAATTATAATTGAATTTACAATTTAAAGCTTTTCATTGGCTAACAGTACCAACATCATCAGGAATATTACTGATGATGTTGGTACTGTTAGCCAACGAAAAGCTTTGAATTGTAATTTCAATTATAATTCTTGTATTTGTATTTTGACTTGGTTATATATATATATATATATATATATATATATATATATATATATATATATGTGTGTGTGTGTGTGTGTGTGTGTGTGTGTGTGTGTGTGTGTGTGTATACACATATATACATATATTTCTTTATTGTAAGATACAGAAACTTATTAGAATAGACTTACACAATACCAAGAGCACAGTGGAACAATATGTTACATAAAGAATATCGGAAACAACCCCAATACCACAAAAATAACAAAAATAACTGATAATACAAGCTACCTAGAATTAAATCCTTTTTTTAATAATATTTTTTTCATCTTAGTCCAAGGGTTTAATTTTAGGTAACTTGTATTCTGAAAAATGTTTTATTATTTTTTGTGGTACTGGGGGTGTTGTCTATATTTTTTTTATTTAGAACCTCTTTTTGTTTTCAGTTCAAGAGAAGTTTTGTTGGATAGAATCTCTTCTCAAAGCTTGTGGTAAATATTGGTACGGGAAACATATCCTGAAACTTGAACTCGTTATTTTCTTAAGGTGAGGAACTCAAAATTACTATCCACTGATAAATATCTTAAATTATACATCAACAATAGTAATTATTATGTTTGTTTACTACTAAAATATCTATAATTGTAATAAAAATTTACCAGTAATAATTTCAAAGCAAACGATGAGGAAATAATAGGTATATAAAAATAGACGGTGTACGTTTAGATGTTCCTGTAGAATATGAAACCCGGCGAAAACGATCCGAAAATGTGTGTATTTTATATTCAAAGATACATAGAGCAATAAGGAAATAATAAGGTAATTTGAAAGGCAAAACGCGGGAGTTGTAGTGCGGGGGATTCACGTATTTATTCAGTGTGTAAAAATGCTTCAGATCGGGTTTGGTTTTTTTGTTTTTTTATATCGATCTTACAAGTCACCTACATGAAAATTATGACTGGCAATGAAAAATATTCCCGTGCAAAAAATATATCCTTGACGCCAAAATTTTAATAATTTAAAAAACACATTTTTATTCTCACAACACTCGAAACTTTACAAAATCAAATTAAATAAATCACAGTAAGATACTATGTTATATTAGATTAAAATGTAAGATGTATTTCAAAACAGCTATAAATGTCTGATTTATATAGGTTTCGTTTAAAACATAATAAAGCTGTTTTACTATTTACTAACGTCAGCTAATCAGTTGATGCTTGAAGTGAAAGTGGCCTCCATCTTATGAGATGTAATTTAAAAACGTATAGTGCGGACACGTAACCGAGCACTTGGCTTTGAGAGATCGCAAAAGATTTCTCCTGTATTACCACTTCGTAAAACATGTTACATATTCAGAATGTTCTATACATTAACAGCTTCTGCATCCGATATGTCTACACATATTTCAAGAATGTGTGTTATTTCATACCGAAGATAATTTATTTAACATCGACCGCCTCATAAGAGGCAATGGTTTGACAGTTCTTATCATGTTTGTGGGAAAGGATTCATACTAACCCTCTACTTCCCTTCTCCCCTACTGCGATCTCTCAAGGCCAAGTACATTGTTATATCGCGCTATACACTAGAATTGAAGCCTGTTCACTTGTCATTCAATTTGCTTGCGTTAGGGGACTTACATAATAGTAATAAAATATCCGGTTAGGAAAGGTGATTTTTTATAATCACAGTTGCGTTTTTTTATGTCATAGTGCTCTATTTTATAGAGAAGCCTTGAGTTTTTATAATGTTGCAAAATCGATGAGTCGTGAAATGGAAATAAACTTTCAACTTCAGAAGAAGCCTTAATTATGTTATTTAACTGTTTAACTAGTTTTTCCTTTCAGGTGTTATTTTACATAAAATTTGCAATTAGTGGGGAATCTCGGTCGACCATAATAAAAACAGGCTGTATCGTGACCATATCGTGATGAATGAAAACAAGTATTTGAAAATATATCGGGTTATTTTATGAAATAACATTTCGGGTCAGTTAAAGTTTGTAATACATTAGTAATTACACATTTAAAGTAATACTGTATTTTATGAAAAGACTAGGTAATCTATAAATGTGAACTATTGATGTACAGTTAAAATATAAAATAATAAGCAATTTTAGGAAATGAGAAAATTTTATATTATGGTGTCCTACTTCTGTCCGGCGAGACAAAAGATTGTTCGGGGTGGGTTTGCCAGCTTTTAGTCAGTACTAGGATGGCCGACGTTTTGAAAATTCAAGCGAAACTGTGTTGGTATATATTACAAAGCACAAATATGCTTGAACATTTGATCGCTCAGGCTGCTGGTGTCCAGTATTTTCATATACTTTAAACAATTTAAAATTTTTAATTTTGTTTCAACATTCCTTCTCGCCGTTCCTCTGCTAGGTTTTCTTCCAAGCCTTCTCAATGTGAATTTTTTAATTTTGAACTAGATTAAGTGATTTTACACTATAAATCGATATAACTAGCTAAACCACAGAATACAAGTTCTATCCTTTGAGTGACAAGCGATGATTTGTATCATAAACTAAGTACTCTATGGAATAACTAATTTCAAACTGTAACATCAAGAGTTTCGTAAATTACTATGGATTTGAATTTAGGTGCAAAATAAATGACATTGTTCAAGTAATACAAGATTTATTTACATATATGTTTAATTTACATGACTATTTATAACACAATTTTATAAGAGAGTTGAGGTTATTTCTGAGAAATATTGTCAAGTAATACCATTATAATTACAATTAGGGCGTATGCTGAATAATTCGTAAATACAGGATACAATGAAGGGCTTAGGTTATTAATCTTTGGTTTAAATTTGTTAAAGTCTACAGGTGAATGTTTATAATAATTCTAACATCTTTGGCACATATAGCTAATGGATATATACATATACTAAACGGTGATTATAATACTGCTACCTGTACGTTTGGCTTATTACTATGATACATTTGAGTGTGATTCTTTGGCACAATATTCTAAAGGTAGTAATAACTGGTTACAATAAAATATTTATTTACATTCGTTTGGCTATTGGCTGTTGCCAAATATCTTTTATCTAGTCTGTGAAACTGTACCGTAAAGGTGTACACGTAAGCTGGCATTTGACCGTTCGTCTGTACAGTGTGTGAGGTTTAACGGTGTCCCTCGTTCTGCTCTAGCATTTGATTTCTAGCCTAACTGAAAACATTATACAATACATATATCGTCTCTTTCGTAATCGCGTCTCTTTCTTTGCAGAAGCAGAGCAACACATTTAAAGATCATGTCTACATCAAACTATTACAGTATTATCATTTAGTTAATTAGAGCTGTTAACACTTTAAACACGACACTGATGTTTTCTGAAGTGTTGAATTTTGACCCCTCACTGCAACCTAGTCTACCCTAGTGATATCAAGGTCAGAGACACGGTTAAACCTCACGCACTGTACTTGCCTAGATAAAAAACGTGTCTACCGTCATGCGGGTTGCGTCGATTGTCCTCGCGGACCTCGTGAAGGCGCTCCACTAGATGAAATACGAAATGCTATGTGTGATGTATGACTACATTCGCGGATATGTTCGCAGAACGGTCTTTGCCTAATCTCCACCCACCACCCGCCTATAGTGCCGTGCCAGCTTACGTGTCAACACCTATACAGGATTTCGTTTATTTAAGGAATGGTTAAATGACACGTAGTACAAGTAGGACAGCTTGTAGAGTTCCATTAGACTATAACTTACTCTAAAAGTATACGAAGCAGTCGAATCTAAATTTTAACCTCGAATGTAATTAATGTGACCATTTGTCAGTAATAAATGTGTATCATGAGGTTAGTATATTTACATAGCTCAACAAGAGGGAGTGGGTACTCGTGTTATTGAAAGTTTTATGACATAAAAACAAAATGGCCGCTACTTCTCTAGTTGTACTAAAATTAGGGTGGCACTGAAAAATAATTATACTTGCTAATAATTATATTCTTATTTTTATATATTCCGTTAAAATTAAGTCAGTAATACAGTTAAAAGCTAATTTGACATTTATTGAACGCGTTTTGTTGACTACCCCATCCTCAGGATAAATATTAACCACAAACAAATTATATTTAGGTAATGCATGACTTGGAATACTTCTGAGCAACAGAAACGTGTTTGACTAATTAAACCTACGTTTGTAAAATAGGGTATAATTTTATTTTTAGTAATAATATCATTATTAAATAGTAACCAGCTCTATTTATTTATTTATTTCAATTCCTACTTTTATAGTTTACACTCTCCCTATACATATTTATATATCTTGTTTTTTTAACTTGTAGTGGATAACACGATCTACAGTTTTTCAAACATTAATTTACTAATTAATTTTAATAAATAATTTCTCTGCATATTTTGCTGTTTAATATTGAAATTTTGTCATATGTATATAGCCTACGATTTATATTAATTGTGATTATTTAATAAAATAACTAAAATTAAAAAAAAAAATTTGAACCAAGTAAGAATTGACTTAATTTTTTTTATATCTCTTGTTTTTATTTAGGGAGATTTATTTATTTGTTTTATTCAATAAATTATAAATTAATTTATTAATAAGTTTATAATTTCAAAATTCAAAACAGTAAAATGTTCATTTTTCACAAATGGAGACCAGTTTATTCATATTTAATTTCCAGATTTTAGTTATATTTTAAATTAAAAACAAAGCCAGTAAATGATTGTTGCATGAACATGTCACGGATTCAATTATTTAATGTGGAAATACAATTAAAAATATTGATTTTCAACAAATACATGGAAATATAAATTTTTACATTGAAATTACAGAAATGTCGAAATAGGGTACGTTTTATTTTTTTGTAATATAAATTTACAAAACATATGATTGCTATTTCTAACAAAACCATATTCTAAATTTATAGGAAAATGAAGTAACCACTTATATAATTGAACTTCATAAGCGATTTTTCATTTTAAATTAGAAATATTTTTGCCTATGTGTATTGCGCTAATTTTTAAAAGTTTTGTTCACTTTGTTTATCTCTTACAGATAAATAATTAAGGGCTAAGGTTTACAGGCTTATGTTTTATTTGGAATTCTGTCTTCCGCTGATAATTTTGCCTCTGGGTGCATGATATATGGTCACATAAAAGGATGTTAGTAGGTAGGTACTTTTTCGTTACCAGGACAACATTGTTGCTATGTTGCTATGACACACAGTTCCCAGAGCCAACGTTATCAGCCGAAGACTGGAAGCTATACTTGTTTCGTTTAAACTTTTTTTAATATTTTCACATAGATAAGAATGAAGCATTTACTTTGCCCTTTTTACCAAGGAATAGTGGTTTATATATTGGTCTATATTATTTACAGTTTTAAATAGGTTATATGATGCTAAGGGAGAGCTTTTTGTTATAATTAAATCTAATCTATCATTCTGTGAGAATTTCCTGAAATGGTAATAACAATATTATATTTTCCACCCATCTTTTGAGTCATAGGTAAATTCGCAAGTCGTATGGCCACTTATGAAGGCTGTCCACTGACGGTATGCGAGCCATTCGTGCTCGGCTGAGGCGTTTCCGACTTGCGAGTGAGAGCGTGTAACTGCGACAAAGATGGCAACTGCAGTGCGACGGGCAGTTGCAGAGCGGCGGCCGCCTGTTGTTGGAAATTGGCCACTTGTTGTAGGCTCTGCAGTAGTGCGGCGCTGTGTTCCTGGGCTTTGCGTCGCAGCTCGGCAACACTGGACGACCTCTGTTCTGCCGGCCCTCCGCTCTGCTCATGGTTCCCTGACAGAGGCAGCAGACTGCCCCCTAAAGAGAGCGGCTTCATTGGACAACAAGAGCATAAGCCAGGGAATCCTAAAGCAACACAGAGATAATAATGAAAGAAATATATTAATATCAGATTAGAGTCTATTATGAAACAATCAGTTAATGGTTTCCACAGCCTCCACTCAGTCCATGGCTGCTTACAATGTACCTTACCAATAGAATTCATTTTGAACTTACTGGAGACTTGACATTCAAGATTATCACTCCATTGGATTTTATACATTTAGAGTTTATCGCTACTATTCAGCTCAGGCTTGGGATATAAATAAACAAGTAATATACAATTTGATAAAAATTCAATTCCTATTCATGTCAATAAAGATATATATATATTTTAATTTTTTTTTTTTTAATTTTATAATTACAATTAATATAAATATGTATATACACATGTCAGAATAACAATATTAAGGGAAAAAATAGACAGCGAATTTCCTTATTTTCCTCTCTATGAATAGTGTTGCACTATTATTTTTGTTTGTTTCTATTTATACGTTTTCTTTCTTTTCGTCGCTTGCATCGTTCGTTTTTAATCCTACATCATTATTTATGATACTGTGGGGTAACCATGGCAACAATTTAAGGTTGTACAATAGAGGTTTCGACGACAACCAAATGGAAGCAAAGGAAAAATGCATATACGTCTTAGAGAAATACACTTTTAGTTATGAGAAAGTTGACTGGGTGCCAAAGCGCTAGATTTTGAACTTGAAGATACTCCGTTCGAATCTGACCTAGACTCCCCAAATTTTAAAAATTTAATTATCGAATAATGATTTGAAAAAAAACCTATTAACATCAATTGTCATCTACTATAGGTTTAAAAAAATGTATTTGAACTTGATTCGTATTTTTGCCGTAAGGAATGTGCTTCCTCGGTACCATTTTTTGAAAGTTAGAAGTGATGTGATCGAAGAGTATGTGTGATCTGTGCCGTGTTTGTTTATTTAGAATGTCATTTTTATGTGTGTTGCTATGTCTATATATTTCATACTTTTCTAGTGTGTTTAATTTATGGCCTTTGTTTCATGTGTGGAGGATGCTTATGTTATTTTCCATACTTTTGCATGAGTTTTAGCGTCCATGAGGAGATTTGTGAAGGTGGATTCAATAGTTGTGTGCAATGCGCTTTTGAGTTCTTTATATCTTTCGGCGAAAGATCTGCCTGTTTGTCCAATATAGAACTTATTGCAGTTGTTGCAAATTGTACCGAGGAAGCACAACTGTAGCATTCTTAAAGGCAAAAATACGAGGCTGAAGGAGTCGTAAGACGAAAACGTTTCCTCCAAGTGTAAGTTAACAATTTAACAACTTTTAGTTAACAAAATGTCTGATTGCAAGTAATAGCAAAAGTGTAATAAGCAATTAACAACCAGCTCGTCATGAACAGTAACAAGTTTTCGATATTTATTCTTTAATTACAGTTTTAGAACAGTTAAAATTTACAATTACATCTGAAGAATTAGGTAAGATCTGACAGTTGTTTTTATTCTTTCTGAACATTTATCCAAAAATACGTATATTTAGAGGTTGCTTGAAAAAACTCAAAAGGTCAGACCAAACGAGATTCAATTATTTGTTACTTCTGCAAACCATTGGTTGCAACTAGTTTTAGTAGGTTTGCATGTAAATTGATCACGATCTAAATAAATACTTTTTCTGGGTGGTGGGAAATATTTTGTATGCAGGTCTTCAGTGGGCTCTTCAGGGTAGTTTCTGTTTCAAAGTAAATTTAAACTGTATAAAAGAATAAACTAAGGTGGCCTTACTTTGTAATATTTGTTTATAATTTTTCGATTACCTAACGCATGCAAAGTCATGTTTTTCTTGTACTAATGTCGGCCGAGTACTCCAGTTTGAGAATCACTATATTAAAGTAACTTATACACAGGCACTAGCTAGCTAACGAGTACACTAGCTTGTGGAAAAATGATGGATCAAGTGGTGTCAGTGCTTTTGGAGTGACAAAGCAGAACGCTGAAGTGACGTTCTTCTGGAAACTTTGAAAATAACAAAAAAATTCAAACAGTAATACCGAGCCTTATATCGAGTACCACAAACAGTAGACATATTTTCCCCGTCATTTTGGGTCAAAAGGTTCTAAAAATAAACTCGAATTTTCAGATGGTGAGTTCGTAAGATTTTCGTGTTGCATTGTTTCGTCACCTGATAGAAATTTTGTTTTCTTCTTTTAATTATGCATAATATACGGTGTCGTTTTTCTTAGTATTTGATACACAGTTGTGTAATATTTCGTTGTGGTATTAGTTTTAGTTAGATTATATTTTTGAATATTTAATTTGTTTTAAATATTTTATTCCATTCATAATAATTATAATAATAATTCTTTGGGATTTGATAATCTCTGAGCATGTGGCGGTGATTTTTCTGTGCTCGAGTACAAAACACAAATGGTAGCGGTGTAGGTTGAACAATAATTAGCTTAGGGGGCTATTTATATTTTTTTAACCTGTTGAAATAACTTAATAAGATATTTTTAATTGTATTAGGAAGGAGCGTCAATTCAGGTTTTGTAGATAATGTTTTCTCAAAACGAATATGTTGCCTGCAATTAGTATTTTAGGAACTAAGGCTAGTTATTTCTAGTTACCAAATACATTATTTTATTACTTATAAATTAACTTTATTTAGAGTTATATCAAAAATAGGAGCGCAAGGCACGGACATTTCAATCTTTCACTTTTTATACCGGAAATCGTTAGCACCACACCTCGAAACTTTACTCGCCAAAACACTGGTAAACCCCAGCAACAGACGTTTGCCTCCACTATTGAGGCATAAGAAATATCTTTTCTTTCCGTCACGTATCTAACCGTATCTTTAACACACCTGTAAAACGTACCTATCTGTGTAAATTTATCCTTACTTCCAAGTTTTGGTGTGGTCACCACAGTATTATTTATCTTAATCTGAAATCTTAATGGAAAACATTGTAACTTTATCGCTGAAGTAGGTTAGGCCTCTACTTAAGGGAGCCACTGTTTCAACATCATTTATGGTTTTCTGTCATTAACTACGTCATTAACTAGTTTCAGATAGATTCGTGTTCCTACCTAGAGCAAGTACGAAACTTACTACTACTTTACTTTAGCCAATGCCGTAAAGTAAGTCTTGGCATTTCTGTCATTCTCCTCCTAGCCTTTCAGTACAGACAATGCTGGCTTCGGTCTTCCACATCTTGGAATTCTGTGCAATTCCGAAGATGTGGGGCATCCATCTTTTGGTAGTTGCACAGAGGGCAAATATATGAGGCTGCTAATCCTATTTTATGTAGGTGGGCTTGCAGATAGCCATGGCCCGTAAGCATTCTGAATCTGGCAACAGCTTCCACTCTAGGTAGGCTATGTGGTATTAGCACTGTGTGCGCCAGGCCCCTCCATATCTTTCCAGCGCTCATTTCATTTTAGGTTTCCTTTGTTTTTTCATTGATTGTAGATTCAATCAGGCTTCTTGCTGTCAATAGAGATATAGGATTGTCAGGCTGTGTCAAGGTGTTACCTTTCTTCGCTAGCTGGTCTGCGCGTTCATTTCCTTCAATACCGACATGGATAGGGAGCTATTGCAGCACAAAGTACCACCCTTCTCCAATCATTCCTGCCAAGGCCTTTCGTAAATTCATTGTTTGCACAAAGTCGGTGGAGATATTACTAGCTAGTGCAATTATAGCAGCCTATGAATCCACGAAGAACACAACTCTTGCCGATTTTCCGGAGATCGAACAAAGTTTTTCGGCAGCTTGTACTATAGCCGTAATCTCACAGTCGAAGTTTTTGGCATTAATTCCAACTGGGCTGCAGCCCTCAGAGTAGTCGCTGTAAAAGCCAGCACCAGAGTACGAAACTATTTATATGTATAATCTTCCAAACCCGTTTACATTTGCTGTCCCTCATTTCTCTAGTACATCGGCAATAACCGCCTAAGCGGTGATTGTCCTTAAAAACACTTTAAAGTGTCTCATTACATAATCCTTAAATTTTAATTCTTACAGTATTGAAATCTGTTTACTTGCTACAGCATGCGGTTAGCTTAAAGCTTTTGTAAAGCCCGTGATAAAACTTCAAAGTATTTGTAATGCTTGTGACTGGAGAGAAAGAGCGCGAGTGTGTTTATGGGCTCGCGTGATGGTAAACTGTATTTACGTTATAACCCACAAACAGCTTTTTGGGTAACGAGATGTAGCGTGGATTGCATTTGCTGTAAAAGGATATTCACAAGCTGGTATTCCATGAGACAGGGTTTCAAACGTCGCGCACATATAACAAAGCGTTTTTGTTTAAATTCTTAGGAAAATGTCTACAACTTTTGTTTTCTACACTTGGTTTCACTTTCTAGGAATTGTTTTATAAACTTACTATCTGTACGCTATACGCTTTACTGTGCCACGTTGTGGTTTCATGGATGAGAAATTAGAAACAAAACAAAGCATGTGTGTCATAAGAGTTTAATTTTGCAGTACTCCAAGGGTTAAGCCTGTGTCATTTCTTGATCAAACCGTTACCAGAATCAATCTGGTAAGAAATGTTTTTCCAGTTCCTCCTGGCGCATCCAGAAAAACGTCCCCCCCCCATCTCAAAGCTAATGATCGCGTGTTAATTTGGCAATGCTTGATTGTACATATGTAACTAGGGATCACCGGTGTTGTAACGGTTCGCGGCTCAAATCCACGCCAAATGAAGCAGTCGCAGGTAGGGTAGTTGCTGGCTTTCTCGAATAACCTCTACTTCAAGGGCGGCTCCAGGGTGAAGGCAGTAGAGGCAATCACCTCCCCCCCCCCCCATCTCAAAGCTAATGATCGCGTGTTAATTTGGGAATGCTTGATTGTACATATGTAACTAGGGATCACCGGTGTTGTAACGGTTCGCGGCTCAAATCCACGCCAAATGAAGCAGTCGCAGGTAGGGTAATTGCTGGCTTTCTCGAATAACCTCTACTTCAAGGGCGGCTCCAGGGGGAAGGCAGTAGAGGCAATCACGCCCCCCCCATCTCAAAGCTAATGATCGCGTGTTAATTTGGGAATGCTTGATTGTACATATGTAACTAGGGATCACCGGTGTTGTAACGGTTCGCGGCTCAAATCCACGCCAAATGAAGCAGTCGCAGGTAGGGTAGTTGCTGGCTTTCTCGAATAACCTCTACTTCAAGGGCGGCTCCAGGGGGAAGGCAGTAGAGGCAATCACCCCCCCCCCCCCATCTCAAAGCTAATGATCGCGTGTTAATTTGGGAATGCTTGATTGTACATATGTAACTAGGGATCACCGGTGTTGTAACGGTTCGCGGCTCAAATCCACGCCAAATGAAGCAGTCGCAGGTAGGGTAGTTGCTGGCTTTCTCGAATAACCTCTACTTCAAGGGCGGCTCCAGGGGGAAGGCAGTAGAGGCAATCACCCCCTCCCCCATCTCAAAGCTAATGATCGCGTGTTAATTTGGGAATGCTTGATTGTACATATGTAACTAGGGATCACCGGTGTTGTAATTGTTCGCGGCTCAAATCCACGCCAAATGAAGCAGTCGCAGGTAGGGTAGTTGCTGGCTTTCTCGTATAACCTCTACTTCAAGGGCGGCTCCAGGGGGAAGGCAGTAGAGGCAATCACCTCCCCCCCCCCATCTCAAAGCTAATGATCGCGTGTTAATTTGGGAATGCTTGATTGTACATATGTAACTAGGGATCACCGGTGTTGTAACGGTTCGCGGCTCAAATCCACGCCAAATGAAGCAGTCGCAGGTAGGGTAGTTGCTGGCTTTCTCGAATAACCTCTACTTCAAGGGCGGCTCCAGGGGGAAGGCAGTAGAGGCAATCACCTCCCCCCCCCCCATCTCAAAGCTAATGATCGCGTGTTAATTTGGGAATGCTTGATTGTACATATGTAACTAGGGATCACCGGTGTTGTAACGGTTCGCGGCTCAAATCCACGCCAAATGAAGCAGTCGCAGGTAGGGTAGTTGCTGGCTTTCTCGAATAACCTCTACTTCAAGGGCGGCTCCAGGGGGAAGGCAGTAGAGGCAATCACCTCCCCCCATCTCAAAGCTAATGATCGCGTGTTAATTTGGGAATGCTTGATTGTACATATGTAACTAGGGATCACCGGTGTTGTAATTGTTCGAGGCTCAAATCCACGCCAAATGAAGCAGTCGCAGGTAGGGTAGTTGCTGGCTTTCTCGAATAACCTCTACTTCAAGGGCGGCTCCAGGGGGAAGGCAGTAGAGGCAATCACCTCCCCTCCAAAATTTGGGTACTATTTTTTTTTATATTCCGAAAAAGTTTAAATTTATTCTAGTTTACTTATAAAAATGTATTTTTCTTTTGACTTTTATTTTAAAGCAATGTATGTTGTTTATGTAATGTAACATTGGTAGTTCCACCCAGTATAAACAACGCTGGCATGTTACAAGCCGCCCACTAGTTCCGTACCGGCTTGGCTATACAGTCTGGGTAATACGATTCTGCGTCGTCCTCGTCAGACCGAGCCGTTTGATGAATCGATCAAAGCAATATTTTCTATGTAGTGTTGACTGTACCACCGATGGGACACCGCAGCCACAGCCGGATTTATAATTTGCGACTCATAGAGGTTGGTACCACTACTTCCGAGTCCCACTACTCCCACTCAAATTAGTACCTTAAGTACCTAAACATTTTGAATTTCTATACGGTAGGTTGTACATTTGGTAAGATAGTTGCTCATTCATTATGTGTGTTAATTAGTGATAAATGGTCAGTGGCACTGGCTCCGTCTGTAGACCTGTATCTATGTGAATTTAGGTCAAATGCACGATTTTAAGTACAAGAATAGCTAACAAATTCTTTTCCAGGCCTTTATTTTTGAAAGTAATCCGCCCCAAACCCTACCCATGTTTTCTTGCCATTCTGCCCCCCCCCCGAAAGTCTATCCTGGAGCCGCCCTTGCTCTACTTTGACCTATTCACATGATCTCGCAATAGTACCTCGACTAAGTGAATATTTAATTCAAATAGTACAATTATCTGAATGTGATACAAGTGGATACGTTTGTTTTCGGTTATAAAGAAACCATCATCAGAGGCATGACAATACATACTCTGAGGTATCCCTAGGATAAGTAATGATGTAGAGCGAGAATAATGAAGACAGCATTTTTATTTACCTAAATCCCGGAGGCAAAACTTTCAGCGGAAGACTACAGTGTGTGCTCATTGTAGTTACTGAGTGTTCGGGCTTGTGCTAAACATTGCACATGCTCGATTCAATATATTTGAGTATTTTTTCGTTTTTGTTTGTTTCCATTGTTTTTATTTCCTTAAACTAGCTCACACTCTCCTTATATATATACATAAGGCTCGCTCTTCGGCTGTTGTTGGGTTCACCTCGTCAATGCTAGATGAGATTCTAGCGAAACGTCGGAACTGCGATTTTGTGCACTGCAGAATGAACGGATGTACTGCAGATAATAACTATTCATCATATTTTTCCATCCGTGAAGGAATACGTATCAGCATGTATATATATATATATATATATATATATATATATATATATATAGGACACATTTAAATCGTTAATAATTACGTTTTTATTCATAAAAACAAGTTTAAATATATTTCTTTTAACCTGCAGTTTACGACAATTGATATTAACACAGTATTTTCAAATATTTATTCAACAATTAAATTATAAAAATTCAGTGGGTCTAGGTCAGATTCAAATTCCGTGTGTTCTTGTTCAAAGTTTAGCGCTTTTGGCACTGAGCCAACTTTCCCATACCTAGAAGTATATTTCTTAAAGAAGTATATGCATTTTTTTCCTTTCCATCTAGTTGTCGGCGAAATCTCCATTGTACAACTTTAAATTGTGGTTACTACACAATATCATAAGCAATGCCCTAGGATAAAAAATTATTGAAAAGAATAAAATAAACAAAAAATCTGGATTAATGGTATCAAACCTTGCTCCACAAACGGACAACGCGAAAGGAAGGCAAAAGAAACAACACAATGCAACCGACGAAAAAAAAAGAAAACGAATAAATAGTTACAAACAAAATTAATAGTTCAACACCATACATAGAAAGAGAAATGGAAAGTTTCAAGAAAATCCGCTTTCTATTTTGCCACTTAATATTGTTATTCCGACATATGTATATACATATTTATATAAGTTGTAATTATAATATAAAAAAAAACTTAAAATAATTTTCTTTGTTGACTTTTGTAGGAATTGACTTAAAAGAAATCATATTACTGGTTTTAGATATAATTTTGCGTTTAAAATTATTTTCGTTCTACATTGCCAGGGTGAATTCACGTTTTGTTGTGCATACGTTTGCATACATTTTTGTTTACCTGAAAGAAATAATTTTAAAACTAAAGCATATTAATAATAATAAAGCCTCGTCGTAATTGATTTAGGAGAGGTGTAAGTTAAGTAATTGTGTGGAGCTGTAGCTGGAGCAGGTGCCGAGGGATGATATTCATAAAGCAATTTAAAACAACGCTGTCAAGCGTTGGGTTACGTATAAAGTTTGTCAACTTGTTGAGTTATAACGTATGAAGGAAAAGTTTACTGCAAAATGAATTAGCCTGAACATACGTGAGGCGTGATCAGTTTAGCAGAGGCAAATCACACCTGGTGCCCGGCGTAATGGAATAACTTACCAGAGATTTATTGCAAGTTTATAGCCCAGTAAGACGGGACAAACGCGATTAGCTAATTGCTCCGCTTCGGTTTTTTACTTGTCTCGACTAGTATTAAGAATAATGGTTGTACAAATCAAATTTCGCTCTAAGCTTCTTCAGTGCCCACGACAAAGGCTTAACTTTGTTTTGTTCGTCACATCAGCAACGTTCTAAAAGGCAAAAGAAATAATACCAGCAAATGCTTTAGCTTTCAGTTTTATCTGGCAATTGCTTCAATATCCTTCGTTTCACGGACATTCAACACCAATTCAGTGATATTCCTAACTATTACATTTTTATTATTTATATTATTATTATTATTAAATTCCTTCTATTAGCTCATACTCTCCTGTTATATATCGTGTAAAAATATTCAATCGTTAATAAAATACGTTTTTATTCAACCAATCAAAGAGGCAAATACATCTTTGTAACACATAGTTTATGAAAATTGATGTTGATAGAGTTTTTTCAAATATTTATTCAATAATTAAATTAAAAGGTTTGGGGGATGAGTAACTCAGATTCGAACTGAGTATTTTCATTTTCGAAGTCTAGCGCGCTTTGACATAGCGCCAACGTTTGACAATACGTAGATTTTGTGTTTCTCAAAGATGTAAATGATTTTCCTCCCATCAAGAGCTTAGCTTGTGAGGTTGTGTTAGCTTAACTTGTGTTTAAACAAATAAAAACATGCAAAACACACACAAATTATTCATTTATTGACTCATTCGAGTTTCAATGACAAAGTCACCATCATCAGTGAGTGTTACTACTACAAACTCTAACTTACAACTAAGGTGAAAGTAAGGTTACACTTCCATATTTATACGGTAGGCGTTGCGCACGCCCACCTGTCAAAACAACAGTTACTAACCCTACTTCAAACATGATATATCAAATAGAAATTTCATACCTAACTCAATAATTACAATAAAATGTTTAACCATACAATATAATTACATATAAACAAAATAGGCCTACTTGTTTTTAAATTGAGAATGGGTAATGCTTGACCAAATACCATCCAACTACGATTTTGTCATTTTCATATAAAAGGAATTTTATATACATACGAATGTTAATAGTATGTTAAAGAAATCTATTTAAAGAAATAAACAAGTGTTTACTAACATTGCTAAACATAATTATTGGTGAAAATTTTCAAAATGAGAAACATAACCTCACTCGGGAAGTACAAACAAAACAAGTGTTTCTTTACATTACTGTATTAATATGAACGTGCATTAAAATAAATATACAAAGTACTTAGATTGGTTATACAAAATAATGTAACCCGATGACACTCACATCGGGAAACTATTCAATATGCATAAAACTACGCACCTTTACGCACAAAAGTAGACGTATATCTATTTATATAAAAATACTTAATATATGTGTCATAATAAAGGAAAATATTGCGACCACGTTTTTAAGTGA
This sequence comes from Prosapia bicincta, assembly GCA_036971475.1. Taxonomy (NCBI): domain Eukaryota; kingdom Metazoa; phylum Arthropoda; class Insecta; order Hemiptera; family Cercopidae; genus Prosapia; species Prosapia bicincta. The sequence continues at coordinate 6,002,711 of JBAIZL010000003.1, read as the reverse complement.
TATCTTGACAATGGGACATTTTATAAATTCAATGTTTAGTCATGTTCGCCTTCAAAGGAGTGCTTGAGTTAGGCTTTCCAAAATTGGCCCTCACTCTCCTGATATATATCTCGTACTTATTTTTAAATCGTTAGTAAATTACGTTTTTATTCCCCCAATCAATTTCAAATACATTTTTTTAACCTATAGTGCGTGACAATTAATGTTAATACAGTTTTTTAAAATTATTTATTCAATAATTTCATTATAAAAATTTGGAAGTCTATTTTTGGATTTGGACTGTGTATCTTCGTGTTCGAAGTCTAGCGTTTTTTGGGACTGAGCCAACTTTCCCATAGCTAGAAATGAACTTCTCAAAGATATATATGTAAAACCTCCGTTGCATAGCGTTGAACGGTTGCCATGGTTACCACAAATGTATCATAAACAATACTCTAGGATTAAAAATGAAAGAAAATAATAAAATAAACAAACAAACTGGATTAACGCTTTTGAACACTGCTTCACAAACGGACACTGCGAAAGGAAAGCGAAAACAAACTACAACACAATGCAAGCGACGAAAAAATAAAGCTTATAAATAGTAACAAATAAAAATAATAGTCCAACACCATACATAAAAAGGAAAATGGAACATTGCAAGGAAATTCGCTTTCTATTTTGAAACTTAATATTGTAATTCGGGCATATGTATATAGCCTACATATTTATATTAAGTGTAATTATAAAATAAATAGAAACTAAAATAAAATTTTTCTTTGTTGATTTAAAGAGAAATCGACATAAATAATGGTTTATTACGAAATTTATCTTTAACACATACTTTATAGGTATGTTAATACCGGTTTATTGTGTAACATATATTGTGCAATGTAATACATCGTGGTTAGACTATATGTAAACTGTGGAATTATCTACATATGGACTGTTATGGTAAACGTTTTTCAATGGAAATAAGAATTGTAAGCAAAACAGATTAAAAAAGAATAATTTTTCAAATTTGTTTGAAATAAGCTTGTAATTAAACACATGTTCTGATTTTTTTGGAATACATTTCGCGAGGAATTTCCAAGTGTTCCTAACAGAATCGTTTATGGAGATACTAAACGCGGAGGTGTTGCAGCTCGTCATAATAAATGGCGTGTTTACCTTTGAGACCGGGGAAGAGTGGCGGTGGAAACTGCGAAGTAAGGTGCGAAGTCAGATGGTGAGGGAAGAATAAAGGCGGGTTGCCTCGTGGGGCCGTATTGGAGCCGCTGCTTTCTCCGACGGGGCGGAAACTGCCTCTGTTGTAACAGAAATATTACAAGTTACATAACATATTACTACAATATTTACTAACCTAATGCTTAGGATAGTTGTTACACAGGAATTGTGTTGTCAATATGTCGTGTTATCAGTTGCTCTTTATTGCAATGATTTAATATTCTTTGGAATAAAATAATTCATCTCATGTCAGGGACGCAACAAGGGGGCTTATAAGATTAACCTCCAAAAGGATATTAAGTTTCTTTCAATTTTTGTCAGTTAAAAAATTACATTAAATAAAATTTTAAAATTATTTTAAATTAAATATTCAATAAATTTCATATTAATTTAAAACTCTTATGATGATGTAATACATAGATGGAATAACAGATATAATATTAAGGTTATAGATATAAGACAGTTAGTCTTTATTTAAAACGAGATCACCATAACTTAGGATTGTTAATAAATAGTATACTACGTCAGTAAAAGACTTCCTTTGGCCATGGGCCCGAATTTTAAAAAAATCTTTGGAAGAGATTCGGAATTACCTAGGTAGAACATATATCAATGATAAAATCGCTGTAAGAGAAGATAAAATTTTTAACGATTTTTCAAAGAGGTATTGCAAAGACTACAATTTTTTTGTTGTAGTTTATGAAAAATGTATAGTTTGTTTTTAAGGCTCTGTTATTTCTTGCAGACCCTGGCCTGATTTCCTAAATAAAGTCTGCTGGTTCATGTAAGCCTCCTAAAATTTAATGAACATTAAATAGGTCTACTCTGTAAACCTGGAATGTCTTTAAATTTAAAGAAATTAAGTCATTTCGTCAACTTAATGTGTTTTTAAGAGTTAGAATGACGCGTAATTTTTAAAGTATTGACTTCATGGTATAAATTATTTACCCCCCCCCCCCCAGTAGGGATTTCTGGCTGCGTAAATGAGTGAATGCAACAAATTGTAAAACAGGTGACTAGGAATCGTTACCTAGAAGGATTAAAGTCATGATTTTTTTTTATATCAGCTGACCGGGCGAACTTCCGCCTAAAAGTCATTGAATGGCCTGTTAACATTAGCTAAACTTAATTTAATATTTTATTAACATAATAATAGCTGTACTTATAGTAGTCGATCGAGAAAAGTGTGGCAATAAAAGCTCTTGATTGAAAGGTTATTTATTGCAGTGCATTCGGTTGCTCAATATTTTTTGTATATTGTTTAAAATGTGTTGCAAAATAGTTTTAGACTGTTGAGTGTTGCCTAGTAATAGAAATTTGGAATGAATTCAATGAATTGTCTTAAAATAGACAGTCATATTTTATTCTATTTTGGCATTTAAAAATTACATGTTGGAAATATTTCATGTCGCCAGAAATCTCCCCAGGAATATACTCAACAACTTCCCAAAGTTTTATGGATCAGTGGTTTAGTAATGCATGAGGCTAAAATATGCATACATAAAAACATTCATTCATTAATATATATATATATATATATATATATATATATATATATATATATATATATACATATATACAAAGAGAGAGAGAGAGAGAGAGAGAGAGAGAGAGAGGTTTAAAATCTAGAGCTATATATAACCCAAATTATTTTTAACATTAGATAGGTTGTTCGGTGTTTTTTCTGTAATGAAAACATTTACGCACTGTTTTCGATTAAGATTCTACTAATCAAGTGGTAATTTGTTTTGTAGTTCCTGAGGCAGACCTAAAATGTCACTTGATAATGTGACTTCCTTTGTACACGTTGTTCTTGTACATTCTTTGTGGTGTTTTGTGATTCTTTGTACATAAACAATTTTAATGTTTGCTTAAGATGTCTTACTAGACATTCTCGAGTTATTATTATTGTCAGGCTTTTATAAGGTTTTATTTTTAGTTCTCTTTTATTTAGACCTTGAAAGATCTTTTATTTAGTTCAGTTAAAAGAGCTGAATTATTTTTTTTAATGATAGATTTTTTAACATTGCAGCATTCCTATTTGACAATTGATACGATATTTGACCGATAGTTAAAATCTAAAGGCGACAAAATAGAACAACGAACTGCGCAAACGTAATGGAGTAACAAAAATTACAAGTATTGACTGCCACTATCAAAAAACGCCGTTATTAAGTTCCTTAAACCAAGGACAGAATTTGCTTTTGCCGTTCTATTTGTGAACTGTAAATCCCGTTTGAAGAAGACTGACTTTGACAACCATGCCTCGGCGCACATACGCAACGAAAAATGCATTAGGGGAGACAACCAACCCCTGCTAAAATGAAATCTTTTAAAATGGTTTACATAATTCCAGCTCCCAATGGAAAAGCGCTTAACTCCTATTCGTATACTTATGTTTCTTATATCATGTATTTACTCTGTTTTTAAACCTCTTTGGATTTGTTTGTTTTTAATATTTCAGCTCAGACTGTATGTATAAGACTGGTTGAATACTTAGACCTGATTAATCTTATATACACACAATGCCAGGATGGTTTCTGCAGTACTGTTATACACAAACACACACATATGCGTGCGCGCGCACACACACACACACACACACACACACACACACACACAAACACACACACACACACACACACACACACACACACACACACACACACACACACACACACACACACAAATACACACACACACACACACACACACACACACACACACACACACACACACACACACACACACACACACACACACACAAACACACACACACACACACACACACACAAACACACACACAAACATATATATATATATATATATATATATATATATATATATATATATATATATATATATGTGTGTGTGTGTGTGTGTGTGTGTGTGTGTGTGTGTGTGTGTGTGTGTGTGTGTGTGTGTGCGCGTGTGTATAAGTTCCTAATTATATAACTTCATATAAATATATCTATTAATTACTAATTTTATTGTACCGATAGATAAATAATAACTTTTTTTAAACTGTATACGTTTGCCACCTACATAAGTGTGTCGTTTTTATTGAAACAGTGAGTAGACATCTTACACAGACTTTACTGTATTCTACTGGACGTTGTAAGTTTTTATAATGAAATCTAATTTTGTATGTCTTTATCTATGTTTTCACAATTACGGAACCTATATTATTAAATGGATATAATAATTATTTAGATCTGCTATAAACAAGAATTTTGGAACTTAATTTTATTAAATTTGCTGTAAATAATAATTTAAATTAAAATTAACGTTTTTTATGTATGTATTGAACCCAGTGAATAGGAGTAGAGACTATAATAACTAGATTAACTCACACACTATAAGTTCCCCTCTGGCTCGGCCGCTACGAGCTCGTCTGCGTACTACGACTCTTGTCCTCCTATCAGACTGTGCTATATCTGTCTCTAAACATTACGTTAGCAAAACGTGTACAGCTGTATGTTTAAAATTCCACGTCGGTGTGTATGTATGTGATTTCTACACAGAATGAATAACTGTGTTTCTGCAGAATAACAAAGCCGATGTTTGCAGAACAGCATTGATTCTTACCCCTATCACCCCCGTGCGCCATCACTCGCTGCTCGACGGCCAAAACAGAACTTATAGTGCGCCAGTTATACGCCTTTATTCTAAGAGTTAGGTGCCCGTTTATTACCTGACGGCGAGGAGAAAAGAATATGTTTAATTGCTACTAGTCTTAACAAAAACATTCGGTACATTTTAGTTTTCTTCAGCGTTCTACAAAACAGTTTTGTGATGAGGTAGAGAAACGATTCTTTTCTCCTTACGGTCAGAAAGTAAAATCCTTAACTCTTTCATCGTAAATCTACTATCTTTTACAATACATTGTGCATAATTTACGAGATGAAAGAACTCATTTATCATAGTGTGTTAGGCTGCACCCCCCAAAACTGGGAAGGATTTCGTCATGATTTTTGTGTTGCTTGAATCAGTAAAAACGATTATTCTTATGTTAGGGGTGTAAGTTAATGTGTAATAAACAACCTTTTGGTTTGTTTTTAGAATAATTGTAATAAATATCGATATTTTAAATTAGTATCATCAATATAAATAAACCTTTAGTAAATAAACGAAAAATAACCAATTTAATTATAAATTACCAAAATTAAATTATAAACCCATGTTCAATTTTTAAGAAATAAAAAGTGAGTAACTTAAAAATAAGTATATGATTAATACGTTAGGGGGGTGCAATGAAAACTCACATAGTGTTTTGATATTACCATGTGATATCAATATTGTGATATTGACGTCACAATGTCATAAATAACTTATTTTTTTTTGTTAGCTTACAATAGTTACATAATTGTATAACATGACAATTCGGTTCGAAATTGGTTGTAGAAGATGACTACATACAAACATTTAAAGTTCGGGGCCAAGTTTACCACTTACACGGTAGTTTCGTACCTGATCGAGAACAAATTGCACAGTTATTGCAAATATATTTTGTAGATGAAGATGAGATGAAAGCGCAGTTGCTCAAGAGGGGGGGGGGGAAGGTTGCTTGTTAGAATTTATTAAAACCGGTTTATTAACCTTATATTTATATAATAAACGTTTCTCTAAACAAACCAGTTGTGTTTTTTATTATTTTGATAGTTTTATTATATTAGTTCATAAATTTCTGTAAGAAAGCATTTCAACATTTCTAAATTTATTAATTTATTTGCCTAATAATTAACAAACATTCGTTCCAGCCTTACAAAAGAGACATAAGCTACCATTGTGTATTAAAAATATAATTATTATTTCTCTGGGGCTGTGTGTTACTGTCAAAAAAGTATTCGTTTGTTTGTATGAAATAATTTTATTATTACTACGAAGGGTGGCAAAATGTCTTCCAATTAAACTAACACAACATGTTTTAAAAGAGAGAAGGGCGTTTGTTGTTAAAAACTAATCAATTATTCAGCCTAAAGTGATTACATTATTTATGTGGCACGTGTTCTGGTGTCGTAAAAGAAGCCGATCTAAGTGGCCTAAAGTGTAGGCTGATGTCGTTACGCCCCCTTTGTCTTCAATTAGCGTCAACTAGCCAAATTCTAGTCGCGCCATCTTTCATTTTACGTCTTATTATGCAAAACGGACGATTTTAAAGTTTCCCTTTATTAAAGCAGCTGTCTAATTACAGAAACAGGGCAAACTTTATCGCTGTTACAAGTAAACAGGCTGAGGGTAATTAGTGGTATCTCGGAACGTCAACCCCAATGTTTCTTGTACCATCATGAATTGTGGTTTAAACGTCAGTTTAAGGAGTGTGTATAAGCTATCCAGAAATATAGAGTGCAGAATCCAGTTTGTAAAACTCGAGATCCGTTCCCATCTAAGGTTAGAAAAAATATACTTAAAATATGAAATAACAAATAGTGGTCTGTATTCTTAACATGAGACATTGGAAGTACGATTAGTATATAGAAACGGCTAAACTTCTCTCTCTCTCTCTCTCTCTCTCTCTCTCTCTCTCTCTCTCTCTATATATATATATATATATATATATATATATATATATATATATATATATATATATATATATATATATGTAGAATGTCAAATATGTTTTCCTGATAGAATTATTTTTAAGCTTAAATAATATACACTAATTACAGGAATAATTTATTGAAATAATACATTCAGAGCTTTTCGTTGGTTGACATTACCAACATCCTCAGGAATTACAATACTAAGAATGATAAAAGTAAATTTTATCATTCTTAGTATTGTAATTCCTGAGGATGTTGGTAATGTCAACCAACGAAAAGCTTTGAATGTATTATTTTAATAAATTATTCCTGTAATTAGTGTATATTATTTAATCTTAAATATATATATATATATATATATATATATATATATATATATATTTATATATATATATATATATATATATATATAATACATATATTACATATGGTGATACGTTTTCTGTAGTCTTTTAGTGTAGTCGAGGTTGATTAAAAAAAATAATAGAAGAAAGCATGATCAAACATTTCCCCAACAAATTCATTTTGTTCTTTGTGTATAACCGGACTCATAGAATGTCTTTGGACAGTCGACTCGATTAGTTGAATCTGATGACCGATCGAGGCCTCTTGACTGATATAATTGTACGTAAGGGGTCGTTACTCTAGCTGCCTGACCCTTCTCTCTCTTTCTCTCTGATCAAGGTCAATTTTCTTTTCACTAGTTTTCAGCGCCTACTAAGGATAGGAAAATATTATAAATAGGTAAATAGAGACCAATAGTAGCGGTCCTCAGGTTTACTCTGACCTGTGAAATTCTTAGGAGTGGACGCAAACGGGAACTACTACCGCGGGAGGGCAATTGGCTCTGCTTTGTATACTATACTATAGTTGTTCATTGCACTAGTTTTAATAAGAGACTCCGCATTACCCCACCACATACATTAACTCAGTGCTTCAACAACTTCAAGGCACACGTCAGGATAAACCTGACGTGAATTGCGTAGGATTGGACGCCAGCGGGAACTGCTACCGTGGGAGGGTAATTTCTCTGCTTTGTATACTATACTATAGTTGTTCATTGCACTAGTTTTAACAAGAGACTGACTCCGCATTACCCCACCACATCCATCAACTCAAGTGTTTCAGCAACTCGAAGGCACCGGTCAGGATAAACCTGACGACATAATTTATATGTGGATTTTAAAGACGTGCTTCCCCATTACACCTCCTTGCAAAGACGATGGGTAAGAAACGGTAGGTGGAATTAGGAACCACCTAGGAAAGAACATAACGTTGCCTTGGTACTAGGGATTGGCATAATTACCCAAGTGGGTAGGGTACCAGTTAATGGCCGGTAACGTAAAGATAGTAGTACAATATCCAAGGGTAGTTATGTAGCCTATATAAGTACGTTTCACATATAAGATAGCATTAATATATGAAAAAGTTATTTTTCTTTTGATTTGTTGTTCTTTATGAGGAAACATAGTTCATTACCCACCCAACTTACTGCCCGCGAAAATGTTTAGTTGTTTATATTTTGTAATTCATTCTATTTTCGTTTTATTTAGTCTTAAAAAGAGCTACACAATTCCATTCCTTTGTTACATAATTTTGTACACCAGGTTTTAAATAGGGTAATTTAAATTAACATATATAAGTATTTTCAAGAAGAAGAATAGGCCAACAAAAGACAACATATTTTGAAGGATTTTGTATGTTTCTGGGTTATAGTTTTGGATTCATTTGCTTAGTCGATGTACGATTTATTTTTGACCACTATGAATCTTCCATCTTTTCCAAACTCAGGGTAGTTTTACTTTCCAGAGCATCTTTTCTTAATGTTTTCTTAAAAATTCGTAACTGTTTATAGAAATAATTTCATTTATTGTTTGTTTAAATTTTATTTTATTTTCTAGTTAATTTTATGAAAAGAAGTGAACAAATTTTTTTTTTAATTAAAAAAACGAACGTAGAATTTAGTTGAGATTTAATAAATAATTTTCAAAATAGAGTGTAAAATGAAACAATAATTTTCCTAGAGTACATTGGATTACTGGCAATTAGATGCGTTTAACAGTTTGTTTTATCGAATACCATTCCAACGGTAAATGCATTAAAACAAAATCTGTATGCGCGTAAAAAATATCCACTAGAGCACAAATTTAGTTAGCTTAATGTGGAGTTTATGAATTTTAAATTGGTTTAAAAGCTTGGAGACGGTTAAGGGTTGAAATTAGATCATCCCCTAATTGGCCGTGTTGTGTGTACACCAAGCAACTCAAACACTTATTAAGTTATGCACGCTCGCTAATCTTACGCGACACAAATTTCTGTTTTAAGTATTTAATTGATTCCACTCCGCGACGTCTCGAGTACGCCATTAAAATTTTACATTTACCATCCTTTTGAAGTGTAATGATTATGTGTGCTAATTATTTTGAAATATAATTCAATGTCTGTAGTAACTAAACATTTTGTTTCGTTGGCAATAATAGGATTTCTGAATTTTAAATTGATTCATAGATTTAAATCGATTTTCTGAGAGAACAAGATTAATTTATAACTCGTAAATAATGTATAAACAAATCGAAGAGACTTTAAAGCAAAACGTAAAATATTATGTTTTTATTATTGGATAATAGTTTAACAGATAAAAGAAAGAATTCCATTTCTTGCGGCATTGGAAATTACAGTATTTTGACCATTGGGTACTTCTCCTTGGAATGTAATTATTAACTAGCTTTGCCTGGTGTTTTTACTAATTACAGTACCCGGCAGTAAATCTATCTTCTCAGTCAACACTATCATCATCATCTCCACCTCTTTAAACACTATTGCCACTTACCAATATTAGTAAGCACATCAACATTATCATCACCTCCATCTCTTTAAACACTATTGTCACTTTTACCAATATTAGTAAGCACATCAACATTATCATCACCTCAATCTCTTTAAACACTATTGTCACTTTCACCAATATTAGTAAGCACTTCAACATTATCATCACCTCCATCTCTTTAAACACTATTGTCACTTTCACCAATATTAGTAAGCACTTCAACATTATCATCACCTCCATCTCTTTAAACACTATTGCCACTTTTACCAATATTAGTAAGCACTTCAACATTATCCTCACCTCCATCTCTTTAAACACTATTGCCACTTTCACCAATATTAGTAAGCACTTCAACATTATCATCACCTCCATCTCTTTAAACACTATTGTCACTTTCACCAATATTAGTAAGCACTTCAACATTATCATCACCTCAATCTCTTTAAACACTATTGTCACTTTCACCAATATTAGTAAGCACTTCAACATTATCATCACCTCCATCTCTTTAAACACTATTGTCACTTTCACCAATATTAGTAAGCACTTCAACATTATCCTCACCTCCATCTCTTTAAACACTATTGTCACTTTTACCAATATTAGTAAGCACATCAACATTATCATCACCTCAATCTCTTTAAACACTATTGTCACTTTCACCAATATTAGTAAGCACTTCAACATTATCATCACCTCCATCTCTTTAAACACTATTGTCACTTTTACCAATATTAGTAAGCACATCAACATTATCATCACCTCCATCTCTTTAAACACTATTGCCACTTTTACCAATATTAGTAAGCACTTCAACATTATCCTCACCTCCATCTCTTTAAACACTATTGTCACTTTTACCAATATTAGTAAGCACATCAACATTATCATCACCTCAATCTCTTTAAACACTATTGTCACTTTCACCAATATTAGTAAGCACTTCAACATTATCATTACCTCCATCTCTTTAAACACTATTGTCACTTTCACCAATATTAGTAAGCACTTCAACATTATCATCACCTCCATCTCTTTAAACACTATTGTCACTTTCACCAATATTAGTAAGCACTTCAACATTATCATCACCTCCATCTCTTTAAACACTATTGTCACTTTCACCAATATTAGTAAGCACTTCAACATTATCATCACCTCCATCTCTTTAAACACTATTGCCACTTTTACCAATATTAGTAAGCACTTCAACATTATCCTCACCTCCATCTCAGTAAACACTATTGCCACTTTTACCAATATTAGTAAGCACTTCAACATTATCATCACCTCCATCTCTTTAAACACTATTGTCACTTTCACCAATATTAGTAAGCACTTCAACATTATCATCACCTCCATCTCTTTAAACACTATTGTCACTTTCACCAATATTAGTAAGCACTTCAACATTATCATCACCTACATCTCTTTAAACACTATTGCCACTTTTACCAATATTAGTAAGCACTTCAACATTATCATCACCTCCATCTCTTTAAACACTATTGTCACTTTCACCAATATTAGTAAGCACTTCAACATTATCATCACCTCCATCTCTTTAAACACTATTGTCACTTTCACCAATATTAGTAAGCACTTCAACATTATCATCACCTCCATCTCTTTAAACACTATTGTCACTTTCACCAATATTAGTAAGCACTTCAACATTATCATCACCTCCATCTCTTTAAACACTATTGTCACTTTCACCAATATTAGTAAGCACTTCAACATTATCATCACCTCCATCTCTTTAAACACTATTGTCACTTTCACCAATATTAGTAAGCACTTCAACATTATCATCACCTCCATCTCTTTAAACACTATTGTCACTTTCACCAATATTAGTAAGAACTTCAACATTATCATCACCTCCATCTCTTTAAACACTATTGCCACTTTCACCAATATTAGTAAGCACTTCAACATTATCATCACCTCCATCTCTTTAAACACTATTGTCACTTTCACCAATATTAGTAAGCACTTCAACATTATCCTCACCTCCATCTATTTAAACACTATTGTCACTTTTACCAATATTAGTAAGCACATCAACATTATCATCACCTCAATCTCTTTAAACACTATTGCCACTTTTACCAATATTAGTAAGCACTTCAACATTATCATCACCTCCATCTCTTTAAACACTATTGTCACTTTCACCAATATTAGTAAGCACTTCAACATTATCATCACCTCCATCTCTTTAAACACTATTGTCACTTTCACCAATATTAGTAAGCACTTCAACATTATCATCACCTACATCTCTTTAAACACTATTGCCACTTTTACCAATATTAGTAAGCACTTCAACATTATCCTCACCTCCATCTCTTTAAACACTATTGCCACTTTTACCAATATTAGTAAGCACTTCAACATTATCATCACCTCCATCTCTTTAAACACTATTGTCACTTTCACCAATATTAGTAAGCACTTCAACATTATCATCACCTCCATCTCTTTAAACACTATTGTCACTTTCACCAATATTAGTAAGCACTTCAACATTATCATCACCTCCATCTCTTTAAACACTATTGTCACTTTCACCAATATTAGTAAGCACTTCAACATTATCATCACCTCCATCTCTTTAAACACTATTGTCACTTTCACCAATATTAGTAAGCACTTCAACATTATCATCACCTCCATCTCTTTAAACACTATTGTCACTTTCACCAATATTAGTAAGCACTTCAACATTATCATCACCTCCATCTCTTTAAACACTATTGTCACTTTCACCAATATTAGTAAGAACTTCAACATTATCATCACCTCCATCTCTTTAAACACTATTGCCACTTTCACCAATATTAGTAAGCACTTCAACATTATCATCACCTCCATCTCTTTAAACACTATTGTCACTTTCACCAATATTAGTAAGCACTTCAACATTATCCTCACCTCCATCTCTTTAAACACTATTGTCACTTTTACCAATATTAGTAACCACATCAACATTATCATCACCTCAATCTCTTTAAACACTATTGCCACTTTTACCAATATTAGTAAGCACTTCAACATTATCATCACCTCCATCTCTTTAAACACTATTGTCACTTTCACCAATATTAGTAAGCACTTCAACATTATCATCACCTCCATCTCTTTAAACACTATTGTCACTTTCACCAATATTAGTAAGCACTTCAACATTATCATCACCTCCATCTCTTTAAACACTATTGTCACTTTCACCAATATTAGTAAGCACTTCAACATTATCATCACCTCCATCTCTTTAAACACTATTGTCACTTTCACCAATATTAGTAAGCACTTCAACATTATCATCACCTCCATCTCTTTAAACACTATTGTCACTTTCACCAATATTAGTAAGCACTTCAACATTATCATCACCTCCATCTCTTTAAACACTATTGTCACTTTCACCAATATTAGTAAGAACTTCAACATTATCATCACCTCCATCTCTTTAAACACTATTGCCACTTTCACCAATATTAGTAAGCACTTCAACATTATCATCACCTCCATCTCTTTAAACACTATTGTCACTTTCACCAATATTAGTAAGCACTTCAACATTATCATCACCTCCATCTCTTTAAACACTATTGTCACTTTCACCAATATTAGTAAGCACTTCAACATTATCATCACCTCCATCTCTTTAAACACTATTGTCACTTTCACCAATATTAGTAAGCACTTCAACATTATCATCACCTCCATCTCTTTAAACACTATTGTCACTTTCACCAATATTAGTAAGTACTTCAACATTATCTTCGTCATTATCAGTGCTTTCAACTTCATCACTATTATCACCATTTCACTCATCATGGACATTCTCCACCTTCCGTTTTCCCTTGCTTTCAGGTTTACATTCCATTCACCCTCCCCTTCTAAGTCGTACAAATTTCTTCCTTCTTGTCTCGTAGACGTCAATCCACTTTCTGCCCATTGAAATCACACCAAGTGAAGGTACGCGTCTTACGTCTCTTTTCCCTTTACATGTCTTTTCAGGTATTTTTCCTTGGCCTCAGAATCATTCCACATTGCTCGAGCGTACTCCTGCTGTCCGCTGAGGTACAAAGGCAACAACAGGTAGTTTACATTGATAACATTTTTTTTAGTACTTTACATTTTTTATCTCAATTTTTTCCCTTCTGATCAATAACAGTTCCAGTGTTTCTGTTATTTGGCTTTTTTCCCAATTTTTTAATTTAAAGTTGTTAGGCCAGTATGTCTATCGTCTACAGGTTATACTATATTCTTTATATATTGTTTAGAGGGATGGAAAGATTGTAAAAAGACCTCTAAATAAGATACCTGGAGTAATTTCGCGTTTCCGTAGACAGTTTCTAACACTCTCACTGACAAGGACTCGTGGTGTATGACACGCGGTTTGACAAGTACAAGTCCTTTCGCACTTGAGCGGACACAACAGTACACCTACCCGTAAAGTATAGAAGCTTCTACAAGTAAGGCGGATCGAAATTACTAGAAATAGCTAGAATCGGGAGGTCGTATATAAAGGTTTTGTTGAGCGAGAGAGATTAGTGTTTGCAGTGTATAGAAAGGAGTAAAACCTTTGGTGACAGACATTAACAGAACGAGTTAAATATAAATACAATACAACCGAAATCAATACAGTAAACTCCCGATTATCCGTGGAATAATCGCCCGGCAACGCCGGATAACGAATTTCCCGGATAATCCGCTATGAACAAAGAATACGCAAAACGATCGATAATCGATTATTATACCATAAGTTACACAAATAATGACCCCGGTTAATGCAATTCACAAATAATCTTCAGAGGACAAAATAAATACAGAAAATAATTTAAAATGTCGATGTATTTGACGGATTATAACATGTACATTTATATGTCTAACTATTTACAATGCGTACATAAGTATATGTCAAAAGTAAGTATGTATGTACATATGTAATTTCCTTTACACATAATACTTTCACTTTTTAACAAAAAAATCTGTCACTTTCGTCTGTTTTTTTATGAGCATTGATTTAGCTTCAATGTGCGATATAAGTTTCTTGAGAACCATGAGCACAGTGTCTACTTGTGTCACGTGTGTCACAAAGCCATAAAGATCGATAATGTATATGACAGTCATGGATAATGCATATGTCACGTCCTAGACTATTTATAGCCGAGAGTAGCTGATATTTGTTTACAATCTTATGATACACATTAGGTTTTCGGGCGTCCAAGCATTTTATCATTGTCTCTTATATGCAGTAGTCTCTTCGCCCCTTTTATTTCGCTGGCCCGCGTTGGGATGCTTCCTTTTCAATGTAAAAATTAGTACGTACATATTTACATATCTATTCCCTTCATCTTAACTTCTATTAAGCCTTATATGTATTTACGTCGTAATTCACCGTTTGGAAATTTAAACACATGAATCTGATTGGAATAAAAATCGGATATTTGTAAAACAATGGCAGACCCCGGATAATCCGCAAACCGGTTTATCCGGACACGGATAATCGGGAGTTTACTGTATTTATAAGTAGAATTAAATAAAAAAATATTTGGACGCTTTGAAAAAATTATTAAATGTGTGAATAATAAAAACAATAAAACTGTGTGAATTATTCTAAAAATGTTTTAATTTTAATAAGCATCCATAAAAATGTAACAATAGCGTGTTTCTCCGTCTTGTTTATTAGTTCTTACTACACCGTGCTATGTGTTTGTTCCTACGCTTGTAGAAAACTTTGCCGATATTTAGTCAAAGATTGATTAAACTGTATGTTATGTGCAAATACCGCACATCAGTTCATTGACAGCTTCCGTGATAGATTTTATACGGTGATATTAGAAAATAATTTCTTGTTTGGGAACATTTTAAAAACATTTTCCACGAGTTTTTTTGCCAGTGCTCAACGATATTCTTTATTTAAGAATATCACTGAATACTTCGGTAATCAGTCAACGAAGATCCTTTGCTACTTTATTAAAGTTTTTTTTTTATTAACCTAAAGAAGCTTGTTTATGTTCTCAAGTTTCTGTTTTTATTCCCAGTTGCAGCTGTTTTAATTAAATGTTTCTACTGTTGTAGCAGAACATTTTTGTGCTTCGTGTATAATGGTTCCTTTTCTTATATTCTGTTATGTAATATCTGACAGCACCATAATTTGGTCTCGATCCGATGAAACTTGCAATTACATATTTTTAATACATTTATTCCTTAACATACAGTTATATGGGTAGTTAATATATACTCGTATTTACATATGTTAACTACCTATGTTTAATATTTGAGTTTACGTTTGTGCGGTTGTGTGTTTTGTGCGTTTGTGTTTACGTTTGTGAGGTTGTGTTTGTGCGTTTGTGTTTACGTTTGTGCGGTTGTGTGTTTTGTGCGTTTGTGTTTACGTATGTGAGGTTGTGTTTGTGCGTTTGTGTGTTTGTGCGCTTATGTTTACGTTTGTGCGGTTGTGTGTTTGTGCGTTTTGTGTTTACGCTTTTGCGGTTGTGTGTTTGTGGATTTGTATGTGTGTGTGTGTGTGTGTGTGTGTGTGTGTTTGTGCGTTTTTGCGGTTGTGTGTGTGTGTGTGCGCGCGCGCCCGTATATCGAATTAGTCTGTACGTGTATAAAATATGTATAAAATATTTTTTCTATGTTAGAAGTATCGCATTAGAAGGTCACAAGCCTTTAATAATTGTTAATTTGTAAAATTACCAATTATTTCTAAAATGGTTGTGCATTTATTTCAAACGCGACATAAATACATTTATTTAATGCAACGTTTTATTTCGGCGGTTCGTGTATTTCATTTCAGCACAGCATTGCCTTCCAGTTGATAATTTGGGATGTTTATTTTACACAGGCTTATTTAGTTTCCTGTTTGTGCTTAGCGGTGGAAGAGGACAATGTATTTAAGCAGAAAGAAGGAAGTCGGAAGCAGAGTGCTGGCGGGTGTTTAAGTCGTTAATGCCTCTCATTCTCTACAGTGATACTGTATCACTGCAAAAAGGCGGATATGAGTACAGTCCGCAACAAAACGAAGTCTTATGGTGTGAATTTCAAAAATCCTCTTTATTTTTCACAACATTATGATAAATTGAAATGATATTGTATCGTGAAATAATTAGTGAATTCATTCCGAATTTTCGAAGATTGATACCGGTGCAATCGATTTCTCGTAGCCGAGAATTCCTCAAATAATTAAAAATCCTTGAACGAAAAAAAACATTTCCCGGATCCGGGCTAATTTTAAAGTATTAGATATAGTTTTAATATAATTAGCAACATTTTTCTGGACAGTTTTATTTAGCTTTATTGATCTTCAAATAATTAATGAGTGTACATTTGTCCGTTCCTTCACAACTTTTCTGTATGTCTTACTGTAAGATTTTCTACTTAATTTATTTACCAAGAAGAATTTAACAAAATACCTGTAAAATTATAGACTGTTTTAAGTTGTTTCTATAAATTTCAAAATGTATTTACAAAAGCTGTGGAGTTAATGCACACAGTAAGAAACTCAGACGAGGTTAGATTTTATATAGCTCGCTAATATCACGGCAATTATTAATGATTAACATGGCCACGGCTTTGCGTCCTAATCCTACAAGTTAGTTTTGCAAGATGCTTTTAAAGGTGGTTGTGGAGGAGGAGCGAGGAGCACTTTTAATGTCGCCTTTTAATCTGTTCTCGTTCTCATTTAATTAAAAACAGAGCCGAACCCTGGCGAGCCGCATCCTCGCGTAATCCTTCGCTTAATAGAGATAAGCTAATCCGTTCAGTTAAGATCACTTGTTTTCGGTTTACAACCCTTGTAATATTTAATTTATAAAGCAGGCTAAAATAACCGCTGCTTTGTTTATTATTCAATGTGCATTGGTTGCAGGGGAGGAAGGCTGTGTGGAAAACAGAGAAGCGTTAAGGGGCTTTAGTAAAGCGAGCGAATTCTAAGGTAAGGTGGTTTTACCGGGGGAGTTACTGAAAGTCTGAGACGATGCCGGTCGGTTCTAGCCTATGAAGGTCTTTTCAATTGTTTGAGCAACACTCTTACAAACACAAATGTTACCAAAACAAACACGAACGCAAACCTCCCGTCTTAGCTAGGCCCTCCTAGAGAAATTTCGGCACCCTGGTCCTCCTCATTACTTCCAACATAGACTTATACAACCCTGTATATTGGATGAAATTATATGTAAACTATTGTTTCCGTGTTGAAAAAACAACTAGACCTACTGAATCTAATCGTTGTATGTTTAGTTTTGTTAGAATAAATTGCCAATCATTTACAGCAACTAAAACATTGCATTTTGTGTGAGTAGAACATTTCATTTAGTGAGTATGGCTTTCCTATTTAAAGCTTTAACATTGTGCATTTTACTTTTTTTACTTTATTGATATATTGTTTTTATGTTTATTTTTTATGGATATCGCCACACGAGTAATTATTTTTCGCACTAAAAAAACACCAACCCGGTGGGCTACTCCAGACCCCGGGTCCCTGGGCATTTGCCCCCCTTGCCTCCCCTCTGGGCCGGACTGATCACAGCGATTTCACTGGATACAAAGATAAACAACGTTATTATCTCTTAATTTTCTGTGTAGTATGTCAAAGTTATTTCTTTAGGGAAATGAATAAGCATCGTCTAGACAAAAGAACGTCTTTGATGGAGTTTGATGTTTGAAAACACGATTACTTTATTTACTTCAGGCAATGCCCGCTCTTGGCAGTTGAGCGGTGACGCATTTACTTCAGGCAATGCTTAGCAGTTGAGCGGAGACGCATTTGGACAGTCGGTAGTTTAGTTCAGGACAGGTCGAATATCGCTCAATAACAAGCTTCACCTAAATGGCAAGGATGTAGAAGAATCGAAGTTGATTGTAGCTGGGCCATGAATCTATGGATAGTAGAGAGTGTGGAAGAGTTAGCTCGATGCTAGAAACAGCCATTTCGTTACGGGACTAGAGAAACTAGAAGCTTCAGGACGTTACGAGACCGTTCCTTTAGGTTCGCACATTGGTACACCATGGCTGTGTTGTTTCTAACCAATGGTTTATGTGTTATTAACGTGTTACAACTAAAGTTAAAATTTCCGTAAAAAGCCGTATAGCCTCGCGGGGGCAATCAAAAGACCGCTCCATAGACATTATAATGTGAGGTGTAGTATTTATATTACAATAACGTAGATTTGACAAGCCCGAAAGGCTGCTATACATATTATTTCATTTGAATTGTCATACTAACCAGATCATTTACATAAAGAATAGGCAAAATTACTTATATTAGTTTTTAATCGACCGCTCGCCTGCATTTTTTTAGCGATGGCTTTTAATGCAACACGCACTACAAAAACCAATGTTTTTGAATAGGGCTAGTACAGGTTTTCTATCGATCGATCGCGCGCCAGCTTACGAGTGCAGCTATACCTTGTACAGAGCTTTTCAATCGGCACTTGTAGCTTTCATATAATAGTAAGCTAACAGTTACTTAGTTTGTAATGACAGTGTCAGGCAGTCTAAGAAAGTCTTTACCAATTGGTCTTAAAACACAAAAAATACATTTCACAATCTTAACTATACAATATTAGTGGAAATTTATTAAATTTTTTTCTTACTAATGTAAATAGGAATAAATATTTTTTTTTTAACAGAAAAATGTTTGTAAGAAAATCTAGTTTTTATAAAAGTTGTTGAAGTAGTATACTGCCCTTTGTCAACCCTTCCTACAAAGGGCTTTAGAGTACACGGTCTACGGTCCCATCTGGCCATTTGGCCCACAATGGCCGACTCTTCATCTGTGTAGCCCCAAACGCTTTTAGAGAGTCTCGGGTTTTCTTTTTAGAATTAACTTTTATTGCATCTTTCGAGCTAAGCAAATGTATTCTGATATTATCGCCTAGACCGAAATGACAAATATATTTTAATATCCCGTAGACCTATATCACAAATGTATTTTGATACTATCGCCTAGACCGAAATGACAAATATATTTTAATAATATCCCGTAGGCCTATGTAACAAATGTATTTTGATATTATCGCCTAGACCGAAATGACAAATATATTTTAATAATATCCCGTAGGCCTATGTAACAAATGTATTTTGATATTATCGCCTAGACCGAAATGACAAATATATTTTAATAATATCCCGTAGGCCTATATCACAAATGTATTTTGATATTATCGCCTAGACCGAAATGACAAATATATTTTATTAATATCATGTAGACCTATATCACAAATGTATTTTGATACTATCGCCTAGACCGAAATGACAAATATATTTTATTAATATCCCGTAGGCCTATATCACAAATGTATTTTGATACTATCGCCTAAACCGAGATGACAAATATATTTTAATAATATCGCGTAGGCCTATATCACAAATGTATTTTGATACTATCGCCTAGACCGAAATGACAAATATATTTTAATAATATCGCGTAGGCCTATATCACAAATGTATTTTGATATTATCGCCTAGACCGAAATGACAAATATAATTTAATAATATCATGTAGACCTATATCACAAATGTATTTTGATACTATTGCCTAGACCGAAATGACAAATATATTTTAATAATATCGCGTAGGCCTGTATCACAAATGTATTTTGATACTATCGCCTAGACCGAAATGACAAATATATTTTAATAATATCGCGTAGGCCTATATCACAAATGTATTTTGATATTATCGCCTAGACCGAAATGACAAATATATTTTAATAATATCATGTAGACCTATATCACAAATGTATTTTGATATTATCGCCTAGACCGAAATGACAAATATATTTTATTAATATCATGTAGACCTATATCACAAATGTATTTTGATATTATCGCCTAGACCGAAATGACAAATATATTTTAATAATATCATGTAGACCTATATCACAAATGTATCTTGATATTATCGCCTAGACCGAAATGACAAATATATTTTAATAATATCATGTAGACCTATATCACAAATGTATTTTGATATTATCGCCTAGACCGAAATGACAAATATATTTTAATAATATCATGTAGACCTATATCACAAATGTATTTTGATATTATCGCCTAGACCGAAATGACAAATATATTTTAATAATATCATGTAGACCTATATCACAAATGTATTTTGATATTATCGCCTAGACCGAAATGACAAATATATTTTAATAATATCGCATAGGCCTATATCATAAATGTATTTTGATACTATCGCCTGGATCGAAATGAAAAATATATTTTAATAATATCATGTAGACCTAATCACAAATGCATTTTGATATTATCGCCTAGACCGAAATGACAAATATATTTTAATAATATCATCTAGACCTAAATCACAAATGCATTTTGATATTATCGCCTAGACCGAAATGACAAATATATTTTAATAATATCATGTAGACTTATATCACAAATGCATTTTGATATTATCGCCTAGACCGATATGACAAATATAATTTAATAATATCGCATAGGCCTATATCATAAATATATTTTGATGTTATCGCCTAGACCGAAATGACAAATATATTTTAATAATATCATGTAGACCTATATCATAAATGTATTTTGATACTATCGCCTAGATCGAAATGACAAATATATTTTAATAATATCATGTAGACCTAATCACAAATGCATTTTGATATTATCGCCTAGACCGAAATGACAAATATATTTTAATAATATCATGTAGACTTATATCACAAATGTATTTTGATATTATCGCCTAGACCGAAATGACAAATATATTTTAATAATATCATGTAGACTTATATCACAAATGCATTTTGATATTATCGCCTAGACCGAAATGACAAATATATTTTAATAATATCATGTAGACCTATGTCACAAATGTATTTTGATATTATCGCCTAGACCGAAATGACAAATATATTTTAATAATATCATGTAGACTTATATCACAAATGTATTTTGATATTATCGCCTAGACCGAAATGACAAATATATTTTAATAATATCATGTAGACTTATATCACAAATGTATTTTGATATTATCGCCTAGACCGAAATGACAAATATATTTTAATAATATCATGTAGACTTATATCACAAATGTATTTTGATATTATCGCCTAGACCGAAATGACAAATATATTTTAATAATATCATGTAGACCTATGTCACAAATGCATTTTGATATTATCGCCTAGACCGAAATGACAAATATATTTTAATAATATCATGTAGACTTATATCACAAATGTATTTTGATATTATCGCCTAGACCGAAATGACAAATATATTTTAATAATATCATGTAGACCTATGTCACAAATGTATTTTGATATTATCGCCTAGATCGAAATGACAAATATATTTTAATAATATCATGTAGACCTAAATCACAAATGTATTTTGATATTATCACCTAGACCGAAATGACAAATATATTTTAATAATATCATGTAGACCTATATCACAAATGTATTTTGATGTTATCGCCTAGACCGAAATGACAAATATATTTTAATAATATCATGTAGACCTATATCACAAATGTATTTTGATATTATCGCCTAGACCGAAATGACAAATATCTTTTAATAATATCATGTAGACCTAAATCACAAATGTATTTTGATATTATCGCCTAGACCGAAATGACAAATATATTTTAATAATATCATGTAGACTTATATCACAAATGTATTTTGATATTATCGCCTAGACCGAAATGACAAATATATTTTAATAATATCATGTAGACCTATGTCACAAATGTATTTTGATATTATCGCCTAGATCGAAATGACAAATATATTTTAATAATATCATGTAGACCTAAATCACAAATGTATTTTGATATTATCACCTAGACCGAAATGACAAATATATTTTAATAATATCATGTAGACCTATATCACAAATGTATTTTGATGTTATCGCCTAGACCGAAATGACAAATATATTTTAATAATATCATGTAGACCTATATCACAAATGTATTTTGATATTATCGCCTAGACCGAAATGACAAATATCTTTTAATAATATCATGTAGACCTAAATCACAAATGTATTTTGATATTATCGCCTAGACCGAAATGACAAATATATTTTAATAATATCATGTAGACCTATATCACAAATGTATTTTGATGTTATCGCCTAGACCGAAATGACAAATATATTTTAATAATATCATGTAGACCTATATCACAAATGTATTTTGATATTATCGCCTAGACCGAAATGACAAATATATTTTAATAATATCATGTAGACTTATATCACAAATGTATTTTGATATTATCGCCTAGACCGAAATGACAAATATATTTTAATAATATCATGTAGACCTATGTCACAAATGCATTTTGATATTATCGCCTAGACCGAAATGACAAATATATTTTAATAATATCATGTAGACTTATATCACAAATGTATTTTGATATTATCGCCTAGACCGAAATGACAAATATATTTTAATAATATCATGTAGACCTATGTCACAAATGTATTTTGATATTATCGCCTAGATCGAAATGACAAATATATTTTAATAATATCATGTAGACCTAAATCACAAATGTATTTTGATATTATCACCTAGACCGAAATGACAAATATATTTTAATAATATCATGTAGACCTATATCACAAATGTATTTTGATGTTATCGCCTAGACCGAAATGACAAATATATTTTAATAATATCATGTAGACCTATATCACAAATGTATTTTGATATTATCGCCTAGACCGAAATGACAAATATCTTTTAATAATATCATGTAGACCTAAATCACAAATGTATTTTGATATTATCGCCTAGACCGAAATGACAAATATATTTTAATAATATCATGTAGACCTATATCACAAATGTATTTTGATGTTATCGCCTAGACCGAAATGACAAATATATTTTAATAATATCATGTAGACCTATATCACAAATGTATTTTGATATTATCTCCTAGACCGAAATGACAAATATATTTTAATAATATCATGTAGACCTATATCACAAATGTATTTTGATATTATCGCCTAGACCGAAATGACAAATATATTTTAATAATATCATGTAGACCTATATCACAAATGTATTTTGATATTATCGCCTAGACCGAAATGACAAATATATTTTAATAATATCATGTAGACCTATATCACAAATGTATTTTGATGTTATCGCCTAGACCGAAATGACAAATATATTTTAATAATATCATGTAGACCTATATCACAAATGTATTTTGATATTATCTCCTAGACCGAAATGACAAATATATTTTAATAATATCATGTAGACCTATATCACAAATGTATTTTGATATTATCGTCTAGACCGAAATGACAAATATATTTTAATAATATCATGTAGACCTATATCACAAATGTATTTTGATATTATCGCCTAGACCGAAATGACAAATATATTTTAATAATATCATGTAGACCTATATCACAAATGTATTTTGATGTTATCGCCTAGACCGAAATGACAAATATATTTTAATAATATCATGTAGACCTATATCACAAATGTATTTTAATGTTATCGCCTAGACCGAAATGACAAATATATTTTAATAATATCATGTAGACCTATATCACAAATGTATTTTGATATTATCGCCTAGACCGAAATGACAAATATATTTTAATAATATCATGTAGACCTATATCACAAATGTATTTTGATATTATCGCCTAGACCGAAATGACAAATATATTTTAATAATTGTATAATGTATTAATAATGTATTTAATAATTTTAATAATGTATTTTGATGGTATCGGGTATACCTAAATCACAAACTTATTTTGATAGTATCGTGTAGGACTTAATCACAAACTTATTTTGATAGTATCGTGTAGGACTTAATCACAAACTTATTTTGATAGTATGGTGTAGGAGCTAATCACAAATGTATTTTGATAGTATCGTGTAGCCTAAAACACAACTGTATTTTGATGGTATCGGGTATACCTAAATCACAAACATATTTTGATAGTATCGTGTAGGACTTAATCACAAACTTATTTTGATAGTATCGTGTGGGACTATTATAACATAATTACTTAAGTCGAAAAAAAACTCAATTGTAATACGCACACGTGGCATATATGTATATATATATATATATATATATATATATATATATATATATATATATATATATATTAAATATGGTGATATGTTTTCTTGTATATATAGTTAATAAATTAAAAATATTTCAAAAACAAGAAACTTTTAATGAATATATTTATTCAAAGCTTTTCGCCGATTAAATAGTATCAGCATCTTCAGGAAAAAAAATTATCTAATCTAAGATTATATAATTTTTTTTTCTCGAAGATGCTGATACTATTTAATCGGCGAAAAGCTTTGAATAAATATATTCATTAAAAGTTTCTTGTTTTGAAATATTTTTAATTTATTAAATATATATATATATATATATATATATATATATATATATATACATATGTGTGTGTTTGTGTGTGTGTGTGTGTGTGTGTGTATGTGTGTGTGTGAGTGTGTGTGTGTGTGTGTGTGTGTGTGTGTGTGTGTGTGTGTGTGTGTGTCTGTATGTGTGTGTGTGTTTTATATTGGCTTTATATCGATTGCATACTGTAGACATTTGCTCCAAGAGCAATTGCATCTCAATTTTAAAATTAAGTTCATTCATATGTTTCTTTCATTTAATAAACAATAATTGTGCAAAACCTTTTATGTACTATTTTGTTATGTATTCAAAGTTTTATTTGTTTAATAATTTCCCAATTTTAAAATAAAAACTAGTTTTGATGAGTTAAATAAAAACATGTGTTTGCAGCATGCTTTGGTTAGGTCTAGGAGGAGTATGAGTAAGAAGAAAAATCTTTTTGAAATTAGCGCCGAAAAGAGAAGAAATAAATTTGTACGGAAACGGTAATGTTGAGCATTGAGGAAGTTATTTGGCAGGTTAAGGGGCGGGGTCGGTAATGATCTTACAGATGGAACAAAGTGCTACATGGCATTACACATACTGCAAATCGTATCATTAAGCCGGAAGTGACTAGCGAGCTCGGCCGCCATTAGGATCTTCACTTCCTGACAAACATAAGGGTTGTGACGTTACACCCCTCTCTTTTATCTTCTTATAGCCGCCAAATGACACGGAACCAACGGCAGTCTCTTACACGCTTCCGTTTTCTAACAAAATTTATTCTAGTTTTGTTTTCTGTTTGTCCTTTTTACGCCTATTTACACCGATATTATTCAACTTTGAAGACGGAGATATTCTTTACGGGGAAATCTATAGTCGAGTGTGACTGTTGCTAAACGAGGGGCGGTTTCTGCTTTAGAAACATTTTAGTTTACACACTTCTGATGAATATATTTTAGAGTTACTTACGTATTATAAGGATGCTACTATTGTAGAGGGATTTTTCTTATCGGGCTCCAAAAATGACTACCTATAACACGTCCTAAGGCCATATGCATAAAATTTTTTTTTTCTCCATGCAAGGTTGTTTTTTATCAAATTAAAGTTGGGGGAAGAGTTCTGTGCGGAGTAATACGAAGTACTACGTCCGCTTATCAAGGGCGCGCCGAACTACATATACATATATTTAGATATGTCTATAAAGTGTCCAGTTATGATAGATTTGGTTGTAATTTTATACATCATTACGTAATTAAACGTCTACTTCCACAGAGAAATACCTTTTGCTAGATCACATCATGGGATCTCTATTCTAGCCTTACATGTGTACATTTGTTTTGTTAAATGTATAAAATTACAACCAAATCTATCTTGACTGGATACTTCATAGGTATATTTCAATATAGGTATATAAAATTAACCTTCTGTGGCAATAACGAAAATAATAATTATCAATATAGTTTCAGGACATTTTTTAAATTCATTTTATACGTATTGCATTGGGGGTTGACAATGTGCATTTTTACCCTATTTAAATATAATATGTACAATAGTGGCATCCACTTTTTTAAGTTCAGATTGTTACAAGTATTGTAATATATAATAAAATTGGAAATTAAAATGTAAAGATTCATCCAATAATAAAATATTAGGTCAATCTGTATGGATCTGGGAACATTTATTTTATATTCATTAATTCTTTGGAAAATGTGTTTAAAAATTATTTTAATGAATATTTAATAAGGAACATTTCTACCCTGTCCACGGGTGTCATCTCATCCCTTCTCCCAATACAATGGAAGAATAATTTTATGCAACATTATTAAACACCTATATTAAAATATACCTATGAAGTATGCAGTTACGATAGATTTGGTTGTAATTTTATACATTACACCATACCTATATTAGTGGAATCCGTATAATACGTAAGTACCATTTTAAAATATACCAAGCCTATTTATACACGTCGAAAATTATAATTGTATTTATCTTTAGTCTTTACACTTCGCAGTATCCTAAGCTTTAATGGGAGGCTGAAATTATATTATAAGAATTTTTACATTTTTGATATTTTAAAATTTAATTTTTTTTCTTTCAACCAGCTTTGTAGAAATTTACCAACAAGCTTTCCGTTTATTTCTTCCCGTGTCCAGCTGGAATGTACATTTTCAAGGGTTTTAGGTTTGCTTCTGGTAAAACTATATCTCTTGTACCAATCGCATAATAATTATTTGTAGCCTGCAGCGTTGTAGTAAATCGGAGAGGTTTGTTGACGGTAGCGTGAAGTGCAGCAAAACGTGGTTGTTTCATGTCTGTAATACGTGGTTGGTTAGTTGACAAATTGGTCCTCTGAAGGAGCCCCAATATAACCTCATTCACACGGAACACTCTTAAAGTACTGTATTTGAATAGATCACTTAAACATCACACTCATACTCATAAGGCAGTGACATCAAGAGAATGTAATGAACTTTCTTTCTCATGATCGTTTTAACCAGTAATTCAACTTCTACTAAAAACGTTTCATTTTGCTCAGATGAAGATTCTTCTGCATTGGCGTTGCAGTTTGTTACATGTAGTTTGTCCTAATGGAGGACAGGTGTCAGAATGAGTTAAAACATTATCTATAATTAAATTGGCCCTAGTCTTTAAAATAGGTATTTATTTTTTCAGTTCAAATTGGGATCAACGTGTCATTATCCAACGTTAGGCTATTGCATATCGGAAATTTTTCAATTTCATTAAAAATTGTTGCTCTTAATATAAATTTTTAAAACAATGCTAAGGCAGGCGGTCAATGTGTTCGTTACAAATTTAGGGAGGTGTTTAGTAAAGAGATAAAGAACTATTATTTTTGTTTGTTGCTATTTATACGCTTTCTTTTTTCGTCGCTTGCATTGTGTTGTAGTTTTTTCTCATTGTCCGTTTGTGAAGCAAGGTTTGATACCGTTAATCCATTTTCGTTTGTTAATTTTTTTCTTTTCGTTCAGTTTTAATCCTAGAGCATTAATTATGGAAACAATTTATGGTTGTGCAATAGAGGTTTTACGACAACCAGGGGCAAAGGAGAAATTCATATACTTCTTTGAGAAATACACTTCTAGCTATGGTAAAGTTGTCAGAGTTCCAAAGCGCTATACTTTTAAATCGAAGATACTTAGTTCGAATCCAAGCTAGACTTTCCAAATTTATATAATTTATTATTGAAACAATATTTTAAAAAAATAGTACCAACACTAATTCATCCACTACTAGTTAAATAAAATGTATTTGAACGTGATTGGAGGAATAAAAATGTATTTTATTAAAAATTGTACAAGATATGTAATATATAAGGGGTGTGTGAGCTGAAAGAAAAAAATTTAAAAGGGCTTAAATAGTCCTAAGGAAGCAGCTGCGTTTTGTAAAAAGGAGGAAATAATCTGCGGTTTAACGGGATTGACTCTGTGTCAGATGGAATTTTGATAAATTTTATTTTTGAAATACGAAAACAATTAAACAAAGTAGTTTTTATAATTTGGAAAAAAAATTTAATAAAAATTTATTGTTTTATTAGTAGTTTTACTCTTGTTTAGCTAGTTTTATAATATTTTAAAATTAATTAAAATCTTTCTTCTTCTTGTGTGTCGTGGTATAGGATACTTTTTTTATAAAAGTTTGGGAACGTAGATGTCTGTACCTCACACGGAAAATAATATTCTAATTATGTAATAATTTATGAGGAAATGCTACGAAACTATTATCAGCATTTTAACTGAGGAAAATGTTAACTTAGACACAAGACGAATACAGTGAGTGTTTAGACACTGTAAAGGGCCTACTCACTACATGCAGTAAGCTTGATACACCCATTACTGTTTAATAACTTTAGCTGGTTCTTTATGTAATTATCTTCTGTTATATATGATGACAGAGAAAATACAAGAATATTTACTAAAGCATTATTGGCTTAAAGCCTACATCTGGCGAATTGATTTAACCCGTTTACAATCACAGTTTGGGCTCGATGAGCGGCGTGTGTTCACGTTAAGCTGATGTTTTTACAAACAGATTTAGCTCGTTAATCTCCGTCACTGCTTAATGAAGGGAAATGGTTAAACAATAGAACACTGGATATTTATTTGATTAGAGACGAGACAGCTTGATCTAGAGATGGACAATTGGCTGTATTGTGTGGGTCACGCGGTAGTCACGTGCCCCACTCGGGGGTTATCCGGCCCGGCCACCCCTGTTGACACGTTCGTAGGCTCTATCATCGGCTCATAAAATATGAGAAGAGT
The DNA here is from genome assembly GCA_036971475.1 of Prosapia bicincta. NCBI lineage: Eukaryota > Metazoa > Arthropoda > Insecta > Hemiptera > Cercopidae > Prosapia > Prosapia bicincta. The sequence continues at coordinate 5,973,424 of JBAIZL010000003.1, read as the reverse complement.
TTGGTTTCAATTTCGTTTGAGAATCGAGTTTAATATGATTTATTATTTTTTTGTTCTCGGAGTTTTTTAAAATAAATAGTTTTCATGTATTTAAAATCGTCATTGAGTGCTCGATAGTTGTAAGCTCCTTAGTTGTAAACTCGATAATTGTACACTCGTATTATGAATATGGAACTTTTATTTTGTTCGTAAAAGCTTTAGGGGTGGAAAGGTTTGCATCAAAATAAGGCACATGGCAAGGTACATGTCAATGGCAAGGTACATTCCTTGTTTACTTCAACGAAAAAGAAATTATCTGTTTTGTGAAAGAATTAATCATTTATAAACATGTAATTTTTCATTAAAATCACTGATCGGTTTTAATTACTCTGTGAAAAATTAAAAAAACGATGTGTGCTTTTGTTTTGTAGTAATTTTAAACTTAAAAGAGAATCAATGAACATGAGATTTTTAAAACATTGCCTAAGCCAGTGGTTCCTAACCTGTGGTACGCGTACCTCCAGGGGTATGACAAGCCTGTGAGGGGTACGAGAAAATAATACTAGTAATGGCGGACATACTTCCTACTTCATATTTCATATTTCCTACTTTAGATTTGAAATAAATACAAGGTTACACTAGTAGTTGACAAGATAGTTGATGCGTTGTTGGTAGGAAATTGCGTGGAGCTTGTATGTTTGTGTGCAACTAGAAGCACAGAATAGAATAGCGGTTGGAAACATCTATTCCAGATTTAGGTGAACAAAACAATGCAGGAATGGGTCTAAGATTTGGTGATAGGAAACTTTCAGGAAACCGTCTGTCGTGTTGCGCATCCATAAATATCGTATACCCAACCGGTTGCCCCGCTCCACAAGGCAGTCAGGCAACCACTCTTTGTTTTACGTCGAGGAATATGGGGTACTTTTCATTGGAAAAACCTTTTTAGGGTACGTGAAATAGGGTTACTCTAAGGTGACTGGGTGCAACAGAAAACGGAAACGGCGAATAATGAAAGCCTCACTATATTATAATTGCCAAATCCCGCAGATTGGATGGGGCAGACCTTCAAGCAGAGTATTGGATTGGTGAGGACTTTGTAGAGGTACAAGAAATATGGCAGGAAGACGACTATAGCGAATCCGTTTAATGATTCCACGCTTTTTTATTTCCTGTTTGTGAAGAACTAGAAAATATTTATTCGCTCGAGTTAAACATTCAAAATAGGTAGAACACTCAAAAAAACGTCCGAAAAACAACGATCTGGGCGTCCATTTGGTGGTTTAACTCTTGAATTGTTGGCGTTATTCCTGAAAGAAGCTTGTCACTGACGAAGTAATTGTAGAAAGAGTTAAGGTTAGCCTTAGAAGTGAGAAGCTTAACACTTTGTATAGTCTTGGCCTAGTATACCAAAAGCCGATTCTAACTAAACCCTGTTAGACATCAAATAGATTCGTTTAATTCTATTTCTCAGCAAAATACCGGGTCTCGATATATTTCTCAATGTTCTTTAAGCCGTTGTTGTTAACTACCAGCAAACAAATGTGAAGAACGGCAGACTTCTTTACGTGACAGCGTAGCTAGTCGTGTGGAAAAAAGGAAAACACTTGTTGGAAAAATATTAAACACTAAATAAAAACCTTGAATGATCGTCATATAATTGGTGGCACGAAAAATGCTTTTAGCAGGAACATGCGTACAGCGAAAATTGAGTAGCCTACATTAGAAAACATAGCAATTGACTAGGGTAAGTGGTAAATTTGATAAGCGAAGAAAGCGTACAAACCAATCTCCAGTCCCCCCCCCAGGTCATCTACCCCTAAACTATTTGCTAATAGCTTTCATGGTTTAGGTCTTTCCGTGTTAAAACCATCCAAAAAATGGTTTCCTATTTTCCCAGTGATCTCTTTGCCTTAATTGTCCTGATTATAAATTCGATTTAATCCTCATTTCAGTGTGTTTTATGTTTATTGAATATGGATCTGACACGCCAAAATGATAGTGCAACATATGTCTATCATTTTGCCAGTCCAAAGCCTGTAGAACGTGTGAAGGAAATCAGGTTTAACAGATAAAGTTTTAAAGGATCTAAATCCCCGAGAACCTAAGTGACATCTATGCCAAGCTCAGAGGTAAACTCATTTATGAAACTCAATAATTTTAAAAGAACCGAGTACGCCTAAAAGTTGTACGCATTTTCCCCCTATCCCAATGTTCTCACGTCACAGCCTTACCCTCGCCATCTGTCATAACCTGATCCTGTACGCATTTTCCGCAACATTCATGTTGCACGCATAAATCGTTGTACGCATCTTTTTTATGTTCATATAATTAATGTAAACTTTCGGACATCAAAATTAACCTCTTACACCGTTAAAGTAGCTAGTGCTTGCCGAATTATTTACATTTGGGCTTGTGGCCCATGTTTGTACATTTGGAAGCGTTGATTAATTAAGTAACTAAAGCTTTAAGATAAAATTATACTCTTTTAATTAAAATCTATCAAATAGTTCACTTAAATCAATAAGAGAGAATCTCCCAATTGACCTTTAAAGCCAGCGTGGCATTGATATTAATAGTATTTCAATAAAGATAGCCACGCACCTCCAAGACGTGCAGGCTACTTGTAACAATTAATTGTATTTGTGGAGTGGACTTGATGACGTAACAATGTCAGCAATTGTCTACAATTAAAGAGCTCTGTCATCCATACGCTCCGCACCTCATTACAATCACGCCTGACTGGATAATTAAAATTAATGCTGGCCTGACTTCATTCAATTAGACCAGTTGAAGTTATTTTTAAGTCCTTACTTCAGGATACGTGTCGATTGCGTTCTTACTGTTGTGCAGCTGCTATGGGCTGGTGTTTGTGTAGTTTAGAATAATTGTAGAATAAAATTTGGAATTGATATTGGTTATTATTTTGATCTTGCTTTCTCTGACAAAGTACTTAGTAACAAATATTTCATCACTCGAAGATGGAAAATATAGTAGTTTGATTTGTAATTTCTCGTGTTATTAATATAAAATTTGTATTAAATTATATCTTAAAGATACAGTTAGATAGCATTAAAAATCTTTAGAAAATAATAAATTTTAAAACTTAGGTCCAATAAATGGTAGTAAAATCGAAGGGGTAATAAATCAAAACGTTGCAAACACTAAGACAAACTCAATTAAAACTGCATCAAAATTTAAAAAAAAAGATGTTATAAAAGAATATGGATATATATTCTTTTGATGGCCAAAAAAGATTAACCCAAATAAACCAACAATGATAGTATATAGTGTTTCAAGAGAAGTGGTAATTTACCCACCCCACATAATAAAACTTACCATCATAAGAACAATGATCTATATTATTGTCCCTAAACTTTAAATTAAACTCTTGAATTTTTTTCATTAGTAGTCCATTACGTTAGTTGAAACTTAATTAATCACTTTTACATTAGTTTATGACTATCCGAACTTTAAATTTTGTAAATTTGTAAAAACCTACTGAGACAGAATTTTTAGATAGCTATAGGGCAATCGTCATCAGTTTTTTTCTGCTTGGAGTTGTTAGGTTAGGCTGTGACGATTTTAAAAGCAGGTTTTCAATAGTATCAAAGAGTATGTGTGATTTGTATTGGGTTGATTCGTTTAATATGTTTGTAAATTTCATATTGTTCTAGTGTGTTGAGATGTGGTCCTTTTTTATTGATGTGTAAAATTTCTAGGTTATGATAAATGTCTGTGTATATGTGTCCTGTTTCTTTTATGTGTAACTCAGCAAAAGCTGAGTTAGTGTTCCTCGACTCTTTGTTTGAAACTGCGACCGGTTTGTCCCATGTAGAGTTTGTTGCACATGTTGCAGTTCAATTTATATAAGCCTGGTGCTTGTAGTTTATCTTTGTTGTTGGTGTCGTGTTTTATTTTGTATTGTAATTTGTTATTAGTATTGTATTCTATTCTGTATCCCGTTTTTTGAAATTTGTGGGCTGTTTTATTTGATGTTCTGTTTATGTATGGTACTGTGATGTATTTGTTTTCCCTCTCTTTAGTGTTAATTTTAGTGTTTTGTTTTTTGTATATTGTGCCATAGTTTGTCTATTGACAAACAAACTAATTAAAACTTGTTTCTAAAAAAAAAAACTAGTTCAGTTCCCATAATGATTTCTTATATTTTTAAGCATCGAACTATTTCATTAACAAAATATTTTACCAAACTAATAATTTTATTAAAAATAAATTAATTACTTCGCAGAAAATCTGAAACATAATCACTGATCGTATATTTTCTGTACTTGTTCACTTTGACGTGTTTTAGTTAAATACTTTTATATTTTAAGTACTCGAATTAAATCACTGATACTAGTATTTTTCAGTAGAAAGTTCCATTTAGTTCAATGTATTATTTACCACTGGCACACTAATTGAAGTGGTGGATTTTGTGTGTATTTGTGGTTACTGTCGCAGGGGAAAGGTTTTCTAATGCTAAACATTGAATACACTGTTTTATTACTGGAAATTATTACAAGTGTTTTCGTATATGTTAGTTAAATAGTTAAAATAATAAATATGATATTTCAGGATAGATTCTATGACACTCTTGAGAGCGTGTACAACAGAATATCAATTAAGATTAAATAATTATCTTTTCCCGGTTTTTTTATTATTTTGTAATACGAAACGATTGCCTTAACGGGATAGGGTTGTTAAATTAAAAAAAGGACTTTATATTAAAGTTAATACGAATTAATTCGCCATCTTTTATTTATTTGAAATAACAACTACTAAATCCATTCAGTACCTTTATGAAATTTAATTATGTTGTATAGTGTTTTTTTTTTAATTTTTAATTTTGTACAACTGTTTACATTGTTAGTATGACAAATACTTTAAAAAAATACCAAGAAGTTTTCATAAATAGCAAAGAAATCAAGTAAAAAGGATAAATGTCGCGTCCTATATTGCACCTTATGGGTTGCAGATCTAAGTGGTTCTCTGTAAAGTCCCCTGGGTGTGCGGATGGCACGTCCTGATTTAATTGTAAAATACAACTAGGCCCTATATATATATATATATATATATATATATATATATATATATATATATATATATATGTATATATGTATGTATTTCAAATATGTATTCTCTTTTTTCTAGCGATGGGCCGATTCCGATTCTCGATTCCAGGAATCGTCGATTCTAGGTGGTATCGAGGTATCGTCGATACTCGATTCTTCATTGATAAAAGTGTCGATTCCAATTCCTATTTTTATTAACTATTAAAATATGTGTATGGAGTAATTTATTGGAAAAATAATTAACTACCAAATATGTCTTATTTATGTATTAGTTGCTTTGAATGAATTAAACGGTTAAAGCAAATACCGATTTGAGATAACGAAAATATTATTATTTATGAAGCAACAACAAAGAATATCGTAACCAATCCTGGTCGTTTGTCATCGCTCGTCTCTCTATCTCTCTCTCACTAGAGAGGGTTCGCTCCACAATCTCTCTTTTTCTCTCTTTCGCTCTCTATCTCCCCCCCCCCCGTGTCGCTGCCACTGATTCAGGGGCATATTAAAAACTACCCTATTTCTATTATTGTTTTTAATCTTTATGTTGTTCGTTTGTTTTTGATTTTTGTTTTGTTTGAGAGACAATATAAATATGCTTAGGTATTTTTTCAAACATCATAAAATAGTGTAAAGTTCACATTTTTAACTTTAAAATAAGTCATTACTTTTATCTGATATGTTTTTATGTTTAAAAAAATTCCTATTGATAAATCAAGGTTGAAGGTTTTGTGTAGCCTATTACATTAAAACAGAACTTTTAAATGGTTTTGCCGTATGACCAAGATGTTAACTAAATTAATTACTAAATACCTAGCGTGTAAGCTAATATAACTTGAAAGAATCGAGAATCGACTAAAGAATCGAGAATCGTAA